>CP053124.2:5012500-6262500 GCA_022674325.2 Grapholita molesta | reverse complement strand
AAACTCATCGCGATTAGGTGATCAAAAGTGTTTTAAGTTCACGATGTACTCCATTATTTCTGGTATTCCTCAGGGTTCACGTCTAGTGCCATTTTTTTTAATGCTTACAACAGCCGTATCTGCGTGTCACTTAAAGTTTTAGGGGACAAACCGCAATGGTGCTTGTATTAACAAGCAATTGCACCTTCTCAACTACCTCCGCAACTACTAGATCTAAGAAACTTATCATAGCGTAAAAGGGTAAATGAAAATAAAAGTGTTTCTTTCCAGCGATTCCATCGCCGACGGTGGTTGCGACACCCAAGCAAAACGGTGCCTCACCAGCGCGCGAAGAGCAGGATGTCAAGCCCATCAACAACAACACCACCGACAAACAGCCGGTCAGTACATCTAGTCTTGTTTGATTTGTCTGTAACTGTGTATATAAAAATAAACTAGCAGGTAGCACTATAGGTACATATAATAATAGGGATGTTATTATAGGTACTTATAGTGCTACTGTAAGAGAAACATTGTATGTCTCTCACTATATGTTTTAATTGAGACATGGCCTTGCCATAGAATGTTTTTGGGTCTGCTTTACACGACAATGAAGATATTTTTTCATGTTTATTCTTGTATTATGCTTAACTTATGGAAGACGTCCATTTCTCAATCGGAAATAAAGTTGTTGGTAATGAAATAAATAAAGCCTATTAAAAGTCAGTCAACTGGAAAACTGCTTAAATTGTATCTTGTATCGAGTATTTATAAACATTTACACATTTCATTGTAAAAGAATGAGGACACTCAACAGTTTTAATAGACTGGCTATTTCGCCAAAATTAATACAACCGTAACTTTTTTAAATAAGTATTTATTGTTAGCTTAACTTGCGCTTGATCGTAACCATTGTTTATTCCAGCCGCGACAGTCGCCAGTAGCTGTGGCGCAGGCAGAGCCGCGAGTGACCAAGGACCGCGAACGCAGCGACCGCGGCGACCGTAATGACCGCAACGACCGCAACGACCGCATCGACCGCGACCGCGACCACGACCGCGAACGCCCCGAACGCCAGGAACACTCGCCTGCGCAACGTGACCATCTAGCTTACAACAAAGCCGTGAGTCATCATCGTTATCAGCCACGGAAATCCATTACTGGACATAGGCCTATCTCATACTAGCTAGTTTGTTATCGTAATCACCACGCTTGGCAGGGCGGGTCCGCGATCGCAGTACGTTCCACCTTAAGAGACGCTGCTGCCCGTCGTCCAGTGGTTTCTGGCTGCAGTTTAGGAACACTACTCGGGTCAAAACCTTGACACTCGATTAAAAAGAGAGGGCCAGTTCCTCCGTGGAAATAGAGATGCATGCTGTCTTGTGTCAGTAGCCTTAACCGCAATTGAAATGACGAGCAGAACTGTGTTCACTTTTTAACAATAATAAAGCGTTAATCTATTTTTTACGCCTTTTTGACGCGTCCTCAATAAGTTCTTCCGGCATAGACTTTGTTTAACGTTTATTAGTCTTCATTTTAACAACCTAACTATTAATACAACTAGAGAATAACACTTATTAATGTTTATGTCTTCATCGTACTTGCTCATAAAGCGTTATATGTTTATAAGTTAATCATAATAAGTATAAAAACCAATATTTTACATTTCAGGCTTTGGACCACAGAGGAGCTAACAGCGAGGAAAAAGTAAAAAAGCATCAGGCATATTTACACCAGCTTATATACCCACTACTAAACGAGGTTAGTTATTTGATTTCATATTAAACATATTATGAGTTTGAGTATGAGTAAAATATAATATTATGTACCACTGGTCTGATCTAATGCCGGAGCCAAAAGGTAGCTATAGCGACTCCTAAAATTCACTAGATATACACTCGAGGTGGTTGATGATGCGCAAGCTTTTATTGCCGACTGTACTTTCTCAGTCGGCAATAAAAGCTGGTAAAAAAAGGACATTATTGACAAATAGTACATTGTGTATTAAGGGCGGTAAACAAGAAATAACGAACGAGTGTTAAATTCAAGCCCGACACCGAAGGAGAGAGCTTAATTAACACGAGTTCGTTATTTTTGTGCCGCCAGTGGCACACACAATGTTTTTCATCACACTTCATTTATAATTATACCTAGATATTTTTCTAGCACGAACGATTTCTTGTAAGTGATTGACAAATTAAAAACATCGACAGTCCTGTTATCGATAAGTACCCCTTCAATTTACATACAGGTAATACAAAGACAAATATAGGGTAATAGGGTTAAAAATATCTAACAATAATAAAACTCAATTTATTTATATTTAAATACTTCAGAAAACAATTTGGAACTATTCATAGCAAATTATAAAGGTAAATTGGATCAAAAGTATACGGATTACGTTTAATTTGCGCAAGATCGGTGGCACGCGGCGTCTAGGTAGATAGCCGATATAAGACTGTGTGTACATCTTGACGTTGAATTAGTATGTACTTATCGATAACAGGATTGTCGATATTTTTATTGTGGCAAGCACTAAACAAATGCCGTTCCTGCTAGAAAAATATCTAGGTATATTTATAATTCATACACATTTCATGCAACGTTTTTAAATAGAGAGTTTCACCAGCTGATTAGCATGAGCCAATATGGCGCATCGTATCCATAGATAAAGCTAATGTCGTACACGCCACGTTCGAAATACTGCAGAAGCCGGTAAAAACTTAAAACCTTAAAACAGTTAATTTGAATCGAATTATATAAATACATGAATAAAAATGACAAGTAATATTTAAATTAATGTTAAATTTTTATTTTAGTTATTAGGGTCAGTTTTTAAATATCTTTTGCAATGAAATTGTATACGACCTTTTTGCTTCGGACATTATAATTTGCATAAACTTTAAACGACGTTTTCAAATTAAAAAGTTAGTTTACAGCCCTAAGGCGTAATTTAAGACTTACGGCCCGACTTGTCCACGCGTAATAACATCTTTTACGAGCAAGTGTGATGAAAAAGTTTATTTTGCAGCTGTCGCGCAAGCACGGCGCCGGCAGCGCGGCGGCCATCGAGGAGCTGCGCCGCGCCTTCGAGCAGGCCGAGCGCAGCGCGCCGCACCTCACGCGCGCCTTCGTGCAGCAGGTGCGTGCCGTTGTATATGTACACTCGCGCGGCTCCGTGCTGCCTGTGCGAGGCTGACTATATTGTAAACCGCGTCTATTAAGTGTAAAAATTATCCGACCTTTCGAGAACGACTTTGTCCTCGTGGTCTCGGATGACGTCGTGGCATCGGACTTTGGAGGTAATTTTTAAGTTAATATACACGGTTAAGTCCCGTTTATCTGTAATAATTATTTATTATATATTTATAAGATGTCGTAATATTGCTTAAGAGTTGTAAGTGTACATCACATATTCTCTTTTGGTTTACAAAACCAATAATTGTAATTTAAACCAGCAATGTGAAAATAAAAGTAAGTAATTGACAGTTATCACAATATTAAAATTAGTATTATAATTCTAAGAGTGGTAGAGAAAAAAAAAACAAATATCACCTGTATTTCATTACAATAAGAGTGTATTTCCGGAATTGTCCGCCATTATAAGTATACCACTATAGATTTAAGACTTTATTTTTTGTATTTATTTGAAAATATATTTTTTTTTACTTGCAGGTGGTGCAGAGGGTGGCCACGCAGACGCACGCCGCGCCGGCGCCTGCGCACCACAGCACGCAGCAGTGGATGAGGTAGGTAAGGTAACACCAATCCAATCATTTTTCACTTTTATCACTCTACACATTGAAGATTCGTCTAAAAATATGAAGCAAGAGTTATTATTACAAATTATGCATATTGCACAAGAAGCATTCAGCGGAATTATTTACCGTACGGAAATGACTCAAAATGCACTTTGAAAATCAATCATATCAATTTTGCGCCGATAAATCTGTATACAACGTATAAACATCGTTTGTACGGGACAAATCGTAAATTATCTTCAATACATTACTATTTGGCACGCTCATCTACATACAATATTTGAAGTCGGTTATTGTTTGATTCCAGGGATCTATAATGTCCCGCGGTGCAGCCGCCGGGCGCGGGCGGCGCTGCTCCCGGCCCGGGCCAGTCTTCCACCCGCCGCCCGCCGGCCCCGGCCACCGGCGAGCCGAGGCCGATCGAGTCACAAACTTGCAATGCCATAGTCAAATATATATTCGTACTCGACGGTTCCGTCGCCCATATTTTATATCGCGTGCCCTATTTATGTAAATAACACGTTCCGTTCCCCCGTTTTCCTCTGTTCGTGTATGGTAGATGAGTTTCGGTGGCGGCGGGCTAGTGAGCCGCTCCCCGCGCGAACCTCGGTGGGGCCCGAAGTCGACTTTCGATTTGTGTTTCGCATACTAGTGAAAGTGTTCCCTATTTATAATGTATCGTCACCGTTTGTTTGTTGATTGTAAACGTCGGAGCGCACGTTTTGATTTTCATTGTGGATCGTTTGTACGGTGACTAGTTTAATTCGCTCGGCCGTCTGTTGGATGCTTGTGTTCGTTTGTATTGGACCGTTTGACTTAATAAATATTCGTGGAGAGCCGATTCGACACACTTCGCCAATATTTTGCCATAATTTGCTAAATTTTAATATATTTTTACTAACACGAGTCGATTATTTTACTGATTTCTTGTGATCGGTCATCAAAATTCTAACATATTTATATGCTTTAGGAAGTAATGTTTCATAACTCGGTGTAGAACATTTCCTTAGTGTCATTCCAGACAAAAGACAATGTTGTCAGCATTTATAGTTTACGTTTGAGCTTGGGGGTCGAGTTCCGATGCTTCCCGTGTGCTCGATGCATCTCAATCATTTCTCTAAAATGGATATAAAAATTCGGTAGTTTAGTTTCGAAAATTAGCTCTTAGTTGTGTACTCGGTTACTTAACGATTTGGGATAAAATATAGTGACTAATACGGTGTTCAAAAAGTACGTAGAACCTCTGTGGCGGCCCACCTACGGCGAGGGCAGCGTCGAGAGAACGAGTATTTTATGAAAATAAAAGTATTCAGACACCAATGACCATGCGGTGTCGACATAAAAATGTAAAAAAATGCTTAATATGCGACAATATTTAGCAATCGGGAGTTAATAGAATATATAATGAAGACTACAAAACAATTATTATCGCTGTGTAAAAATGTAAACCTACGAATAATGTGTAAATTGTGTAGTATAATATAAAAAAGCTGTTTTATGAAGTGTTCTTATAAGCATACGGAGAGTAGTTGTAATGTCTTTCCAATGACTACTGGCGTCGGCGGCGCGGTCTTGGGAATGAGCTCGAAACTTGCAATACAGTCAACTGCACAAGTAGCGGTGCAGGCAGTGGCCAACATGGCCTACAATCACTCTTACTGAACTGTATTAACAGTTGTGTTCAGACGATCCTGAACACCGCTTCGTAGCTACCTTTGCCGCTGACTGTACACGCCGCCGGCTGCGTCGCCTTGTATAATTTGTGTAGCCACGTGCGTGAGAAGAGCATGGGACGCGTTGATTTCGACGGAGGATCAAAAATTATTTTTCCACTTGATTGTATAATGGTAAAGCGTGTAGTGTTAGAGTTGGGCGATAATTGTTGATTATTGATTAAAATTAGATGTTCGTGGCATTGGATCGTAGTACGCGGCTAACATCTCGAGGAGGGGCGGACGAGTCGATAAAGGATTTAGATAAAAGATAATAAAATAGTGTTTTATTATCAAGTTGCGCTAGTGGCATCTCTTTCTTCAATATGTCAATGCCATGTGGTCTCGTTACATTTTCATATGCTCGCGAATTGGACTTTTTTATGAACGTCGAAATATTTAAGTGATATCGTATGCCACGTTTTAGAACGAGTATCTTTTTTGTTTGGACGTTTATAAAATGATCCTCAAAATAACTCGTCCGACCCCAAAGCCATTAGAAGAGCGTAGTTATTGTTAAAAGGTTGCAGAAAGTTAAGATCGCGTTTGGTTCATGGGTATTTGTGATCATTATTGCATAGTTAATAAAATAAAATCTACATTATTATAGTATTATGAAAATTCTGTAATAAAACCGGTAGTATTTAACTGTGTAGTTGCGCACGCGTCGCAGGTTTGGCATATGTGAGACCACCTTTAAACTATTTCTTATCTTATATTATTAATTGGGAGGTTAAAAATTGAATAGTCCGCAGTTGGGCTGTTGTTTATACTTGCCGAGCGCGTCACTTGCTTAAGTTGACCTCAAATTGAGAAATGTTTTTATAAAGTTGGAGGTCAACTTGGCTGGTTGTGTGCAGTGGGATAAAAAATAAAGGTGGAGACACATGTGCGGGACCGCGGCGCGGCGCCCAGCCCTCCGGCCGCAGCATGTGCCGCGGTACCATTAGTGTAATGGTCAATTAATGTTACTGCGCCTGGCATTCTAACACGTTTATGTAGGAAACAAATTTGACTCTGAAAATAAAAGAAGTTATTTAATTTTGGAACAATTGTTTTATTTTAATATCGGGATCCGGTAAAAGGTTATATATTATTACCCACAAACATGTGGCCCGTCAACCGAACACTCCATTCATTCGCACGAAGCTTGCTTCTACCTTCCTAATGCGGACTGCTAAAGAATGGAATTCGCTCCCTTCGTCTGTATTCCGGAAAACATATAATTTGGGTCTTTTCCAAGGCAAGAGTGAATAGGCCGTCGACACTTACCATCATGAGTAACTGCTGGTCAAACGCTGGTGTCAGTTAAAAAAAAAAAACAAAAATGAGTTATATTCACCAAAACGTAATAACGATTAGTTTATAAAAACTAACTTGACCCTTTACCATAATTAGCTTAGAACATATTTTTTTAAATAACAAAAAATTTAGGTACTTGATTCATTGCTATTTAAAGTACAATATGTAAGCGCTACAAGAAAAGGTGCCTGCGTACCTAAGTACCTACGTATATTTGAGTAGGTAAAAGATACTTTAAGATATAAATTTGCATGACAAAACTGGCAGTTAAAAATAATTGGATATAAATCATTGAACTTACCTTCCTTAATCCAATCTCCTATCCTTCACGATTGAGAGCTAACCGGTTTCAAAACACCATAGAAAATATCATGCCTACTGTAATTAACGTTCAGACTTAACGGGTAACAATAAACTTTTTAAGTTACACGTTTTAGATTACATTTGTACGTACTATCTAGGGTGTGAGTCAATAGGTAGCTACAACCACTTTGGACTACTTATTTTTAACTGTTACAATCATCATTCATCAATTACCCTTTTAAACTGATAACCTGACATACGTAGGCTACGTATCAGTAGGTAAATAATATAAAAGTAAACTTTTAACCCTTTCAGCGCGCATGTGCAGTGCGTGAGTCAAACATGGTGTGACAAATGTGCGCAATTGCGCATACGAATTCAAGGTTTCGCTATCAATGGGGACTTAACTGCTACGCCTTTGCTGTGCTGGTTAGCGAACCTCCGCTGTGTAGTAGAATACTTGCTGGTAAGTATGCATTTTACTTTTCCTTAATCAACTATTTGTTGTTGTTATTCTGTCCCATCAGCCAACGACAACTGAAGCATTGTTTGTTAGAAGAAATGTGGCCCTGCGTACTACTGACGCGCTTGGTAGGCGACCCATTATGGAAGTGACATATCGCCACCACAAATATGCATAACTGATTTTTGAGAGTGACCCAGGGGGCCGTAACCATGGCAACGAGTAATATGAAATAGTTGATAGAGCCATTTAAATCTAAGGAAGCTTTTCCACCTGAGCTATGTTGCGCTAGTTTACAAATCCGATAGATATGGGTTAGGTGTTGTTCAGAACTTCTGTATTTGTAAGACATGTTAGACACGGGATCAATTAACAGTTAACATGAACGTTTTTTGTAGTAATGTGACAATTTTTACGCGAATGAAAAGTTGGGGAAGGTCTCTTAAGAATATTTAGGCTCAGATGTACCGCGAAAATCAAAATTCGCTAATTTGGAACGATTGCCGCTTTCACTCTAATTGCGTCTTAATAAAAGATATATCTTAATATAATAATTTAGTAAAAGATAATATTGTTCGAAATTTTCGAAAATCTAGTGATACGAATATACATAGTTTTAAATGTAACTTTACCTATCAATATCATATATTACTTTGAAGGAACTTCGAAGCTTTTGCCATCTAAAATATTTATACATTACTACTACCTTACCGCTAGGCCACCAGCGCTCTCTCTCTTCTCTTTATAGTGTATTTAAAGTAGTTTTGTTTTTCATATAAAGCGACTATATTCTACCTGCTCACGAGAATAGAATGTAACGAGATGTAGCTAACAGAGGCTCTAGTGTAAGTTTCTTTTGACGTAAAAACCGTCTCGAACGCGTAAGTGATAATGTTATTTACCTATATGGGAAACACCAACGCGATCGTAAAGAAATATTACGTTAAAAACTTACACTCAGGGCTCAGTTATCTATTAAACTTAACTCCTACTCTTTTTTTTTAGTTAAAAATACATTTATTTAACTACAAATACTTAACTAGTTACAGTATAAAATCTAAAAAAGGCCCTTGAGGCATTGTACCAAGGATGCTGGCGGCAATTCCTCGTTGCATCGCAATGCTGATACGCTGATACGTTGTGCGAAGAAGCCGCCAGCTCTTCGGTCACCAGTTACATCAATCAGACGCTTCGCGATTTCTGCAAAAAGTTTGTGCGCGCTGGGACCCCACCCCATGGACGCGTCTCTACGCCAAACGGTACAAAATGGTACTCTCTGCCCAGGCTTTTCTATTTGTTACGTTTAGGAATTTAGTAGCATATATCCCACACCAGCATCCGTCCCAAGCTCCAAGGAACCAAAGACACTCCTACTCTTAAATCCAGTAAATGCGAGCTTTTACCAAATACCAATATTTTCAATCAGTTTTATATGGAACGAGAACGGAGGCTATGATTCATAATTTGCCGAATATCGCCCTCCATTCCATGTTGCATCTCAGCTCGGTTTCCAGGAAAGGTATTTTTACACAAATACCTACTGACGCGTTGCCGCGAATGATCGCATATTGTGTCCCTACATTTATTTTTCTTATAACCAGTTACAATTTAAAATTGAATTGAAGTCTCTTAAAATCAACATTTCAGATTATCGTTAGTTCATAACTAAGTTAATTGGACCCTGTTAATAGAACATGTAGGTACTCAAATAGTGCGAATTGTAGAAGGGTTAAATTATGACAGTTTTGTGACGATACATACCTAAGCATTAAACTATAAATACTTAGATTTGGTAATCGTTTCATAAACTATAAGCCATATTAGTTACCTACAATCCAAAAAAGGTGAAAAATTTATTTCTATACTGATTTACATAATTTTACTTTTCTACAGGTCAACCTAATTGAATGCCTACACTCTTTTCTGAGAACTCTGATAGTTACCCACGGTACCTTACTAGCTGGAGCTTTTACCCACATAGGTAGGTAATGACAAAATATAGGTCTATACATTCACGATGCAATGCAGAAGATTTAAAAAAAAAAATTAGTTTCGACTATTTATTCGTTCGTGTTTAATAGTTTAGGTTAAGTAATAGCTTTTGCATACCTACGTTAGTACGATAAGTGCCGCAACTAAATTGGAAACCTACCTACTACTTATGTTAGGAAATTGATTTGCTGCAGTTAACAAACTGAACTTAGTATTGTTTTGAATAGATACACAATGTGTATGTACACAATGCATATGTTATTGTTAACAATTGATTTATATTTTGTATCACTTAATGCAGCGTTAGAAACAAGTTTAGTAAGAAGGTTAAACGAGGTCAGCTGATGACGAACCGCGCAAAATGGCGAAACCGCAGCTCCATTACTAGGAAGAGGAATGTAGGTACTACCAATGCGGCAGCAAGCCAAAAACACTAACAGTAAACAAGTAACAACTTACTTCTATAAAAATTGGGGGCTGTTTTACGGTCGCTGCGTTATCAGGCCAATCGACCCTGTCATATGTATGGTTAACTGCGTTGGCAAACTAATTGTCGTAGCGAAGGTGTTAATTTGATCTTATTTTAACGTCAAAATAACACATCCATACAAAATACAATTGTATATCACTGAAACGTACGACGTATCATATAAGGGAAGGCGATTTGTAATATAATGATAATGTAAGTTATAAAGTTATAAATAAATATTTAGGGACAATGTTACACAAATTAACCTAGTAGTAAGCTCAGCAAGGCTTGTGCTGTAGGTACTAGATGATAATTGATAGATACATATAAATACTTAAATACATAGAAAACACCTATGACTCAAGAACAGATATCTGTGCTCAACACACAAATAAATGCCCTGACTGGGTTTCAAACCCAGGACCATCGGCTTCATAGGCAGAGTCACTACCCATTAGGCCAGACCGGTCGTCAAAATAATTGTAGATAACCTGAGGGTCTAGTGTAAGTTAGTTTTGATGTAAAAAAACATTTACGAACGCGTAAGTGATAATGTTATTTATATGGAAAACGCAAACGCGTTCCTGACGTAAAGTTGTGTTAAAAACTTACACTCAGGGCTCTGAGCTGAGTTGATCGCTAACACATTACATAGTAAAAGTTTAATCTTTCGTAGAATGCCTACGCCGTAGAATTAATTACGTCCTGTTTTTGAATGTTGGGTAAATTAATAAATAAACATGTTTTACTTCGATGCGTATTTAATCGGTCATTTATTTTATTACAAAATTGTACAATACAAAAACCTACCTAGTAAAGTAAGCTTTTCAGTTGTATAAACATCGGTTACCTATAATAGTGTTGGTGTTTTCCTGCGCTGAGATGTTATGTTGCAGCTTTAACACCTTCGCTGTGGCAATTAGTTAACATCTCAGTTAACCATACTTTGTGAGGGGTCAATAGGTCCTCTACCGCAGCGAACGTGTTAAGAAAACGTGGCTGCTAAGTACATCATAATGTGACATTATTGACAATCGACGTTTAATACAATTCATTACTACACAGGTACTTTACGAAGACATTCATTCGTATCAAATTGTTTATACATACGCCCGTGAGCACACTAGATCTATATAATGTGATGTTTATGCATACAAGTATGTGGTCGAACCACTAACGTTAGTCACTACAGTTATTTATATATATACATTTAACTATTCTAATTTAAAATCAATATTACAAACAACTTAAATATAAGCAAAAATGCATTTCCGATTATTGTACACGATCGATTGATATCATATATTAATCATAGCCTACACATTTATTAGACTTTCATAAAATTTGGGATAGTAAAACTCGTAAACATAAAATGTAGAGGAAATAAAAATAAACTTGGTACAGTTAGTTTCTACTTTTTTTACGTGCATCGTTTCGTATAAAATGGAAATTAAGAGTAGGTATTTTTACACAATTTGTCATGGGTACCTACAGCGAGGAACTAGTAAAAGTCGAAGCTCAAACATTTCGTGCATCTTTCTCATTGACTCCAGGCAAGGTATAATTAGAGTGACAGAAACAATTGTTTGTTTGCGATCATTGATGTTCGCTCTAGGCCTTCGGCCTACAATAATGTTATTAACATTATTCGAGTCCGCTCTATAAAGCGTCCGCTCTGAACCATTTTATACAAAACGACTAAAACATCCCCTTTAAGAATTAATAACGGCTACCAATTATAAAAACTTATTTTTCTCAGTCTCTAAATAATCAATTATTATTAATAATACGTAACGTTTTGCCAATAAATAACGTTTTAATCAAATACTATTATCTTGTGTAAGCAAATCTCAGTCGCGTCATGATGACTCACCCGGCAGCATTAACTGAATCAATATGCACCATGAAAAAATATACCTTATGACGTAAGTCCTAGGAACTCATAGCGTAATCATCACCATGCGGTATATTCTATATAAAAAAGTGGCGATGCGTCTTAATTTATTTATTCCCTTTAAAAGCTGAAGGAATTGATTAAATGGTCTGAGTAATCAGGCAAGCTAGCGGGATTAATGTTCTATAGACGCATTGCCGCTCGTCATATATCTACATCCATCAGTAGAACCTACTTAAATTACAGCACATAAAATACTTCCTACAATACTAAAATTACGTATAATATCCGGATTAGGTATCTATAGATGTTTTTAATTTGTAATGCATAGCTTAAGCTGGTTTTTGACATCAATTCGTATGTAACTATCTATTAAATCCCGTGACTATGAAAACGTTAAAGTAATACATAATTTTATAGGGAGATTCATTAAACAGGTCTATAAGAAAATACCAGTATATTTATTAAATAAATAGGCGGTACATATTTTCAATGACAACCTATAAAATGGAAGAATAACAATTCGTGGACTGATTCAGCATTAAATACATGTCATCCCGTGTAATCACGGTTAAAACCCGTTAGTCATGTGCCGTTAAAGTTACGCAGCCCACGACGGGCGTGCAACACCCACGCCCCCATAAAATATATCCAACTTTCTCAGACCCGACTCCTCTATTCAGCTCCATTGCAACAAATCTACACTTCACATTTTGTGGCTAAAAGTGTTAGAAAAACAAAGTCATTGCTGCTTCTACGACGCATGTGGAAGGAAAATCATAAAATTTACAGACACTGAATGAATATGATGTACACATGCTGTACCGTATTTTCCTGTCTCTATCCAAGCATTAGGCACCTTAATTAATTGTAAGACAATTATTATCCCCTTTAAGACAGTTAAATAGGTATTACAAAAGTATAATGAGCATTAAGCTGCTTTAAGCATGTAATAGATACCTCTTTCTTAATGACCATAAAGTACAATTTATCTTCTGATTATTTAAATGGTGTAGACATTTATGTTACGGTATATGTATTGCAATATGTAATTACAAAATGTAAATCATCAATATCAAATAAATAAACATTATGCGAGAATTGTATGTATTTTGACACGTTAGGTCCTTAAAATCGTACAAATTTTATTTTACATAGGTAAGTATAACAAAGTCCAATCATTGCATAATATACGTTCTCTACCTTTAACATAGGAGCTTCGTACAGAGTAGTTTTGCAATTTATAAGCCAATGTACCCGAAGGTAGGGGAAAAACGATATATTATGTTACGATGTGTTGATTGTTTATCAGTTGAGAGCTTTTAAAGATTGACCGTTATTTACGCTCTCGACACACATGGGTTGAGTTGAGAGATTATCATTTATCTTAAAGACCGGACGGCCATAGGTCAGTCGGTCATTTTAAGTATACTAGCGCAATTAATTAAATAAGTATCTATATACAACTATATAATTTGCCATTTTGCACATGCCTCGTAGTATAATTTGTAGGAGGAGTAATGTATGGTAATTATTGTTATTAATTTGATACATTGTGTATAACTTTTGTTTTAGTTATGAAATGTACAAGAGACAATCGGTAGTGTATACTGATTGTCTCATGTTTATATTTGTCCAAACGATACCATCATAATAAATAACAATTATCTAATTAACACATTATATTTTAAACAAGGAAGAAAAAAAGCTTCAGATAATCCGGAATTTATATGTCGAAAGAAACACGAGGACTCATACCACCTTACTTAAAATATCACAGAAATATATATAGCATGTACTTAGTACTACACTACTTAGATTTAGCACTAAACACGTCAATACAGTTGCATCACCTATAACAGTGCACTTTACTCGCCGGTAATACGACCTATAACCTAACTCTAAATATGAGCACAATTGTGACACGAACACCGGACGAGTTCATTTATTTCATTACAGCGTCGATCACAGGCAGTGGAATTGCTGCGAGGGTCAAATCCGGACGCTAACTTACGAGATCTTCGTTTGTTGAAGCCAAGAAGTGTAACCGTTAGCGATGCTGAGATCCGGAACCTCGGGCCCCTCGCTCGATGATTCAAGCAGGTAACACCTATGGCAAAGAAAAGAAAACATTTATATATATGAGAAGAGCGCGTGCCTGAGTGTGAGTCATGGAGGTTGTACGTGACGCGCTGTGAGTCAACTCTGTAGAGGTCGCGCTGAATGGGTACTGTTTGTCTTTGCTTTTAGATCATGACGAAGACTGTTCAACGATAAAAACATGTAACGAACAACTTTCTTTTTCAATTCTTTGATTTCAATCGACGCAGGGATACTCAAACTGACGCTTCTCACCACGAACTAGTTCAAGTATCAAAATCGGTCATTTTTTGCGAGGAACGGGGTCAATGTTTCGCGAACGGGTTACTAAAAACTCGTTATGCTAGTTACTACCTTTGTTTTATCGAGATCAGAAAAAAATAAAGCCCATGAATTTATTCGATTACGAAAGGAACGTGATACATAGAGAGGCGTCTTAATCACATTCTTATCTTCTTAGCACGATATCAAGGGGTTTACTGTGAGATCGACTATATGTACATTTCTACACGTTCACACCTAACTCTGACACAAACAAGAATATACATATTTCTCTAAGTTAATTACGTTAGACCAATTTGAATGTAATAACCTTACCAGGAAAATGAAATTATTTAGGATTATGAATGAAGTGTACATGTGATACAGATCGTTATCCATTTGTCTTTTTGGAATTACCACGCTTTAGAAATTCCCCCGATATTTACCTACATCTTGGAAGGAAGCCACGTATGAACTTTGCTTTAATATCTGTTAAATGCATGCGCAGACGGCTACAACCATGCTTGACAATCACGAAGGCTTAACGATCATGATTGATCGTTGACCGCCTAGTTTATTAAAAGCGATTATTAAGCGCATTGAAGTGAATAAAGATGCGTGTTTTTGGAAATTTTCATTGGTGTCAATTGTGTAATCATTTAATCTTTTCCATATTTGCATAGCAATCGCTTCTTGCCGTTTCTTTTCTAAATCCAATAGTCACTTTGCTTGAAATTGCATCAATTGCCGTAACTCATCAGAGATATAATTATGTTCTTGTCAATACTTTAATTCATAAAACATCTTTATGCATTGCTATTCGATAACTTTCAAGACATAACAGTACTCGTAATTATGAGGTGTGATGATCACTTGTCTCGGGTGATTTGTACCATGTATTTATTTGCTAAGTTTTATATTCTTATTATTTTATCGTGTCGTTAAGTATAAACTCTAGGTATATAATACGTTGATACGACACTGATTCAATTTATGATAGTTCACTTTAGTTTCACAAACTCAGAGCAATTTGCCGCGACCAACAGACATTCCATTATAAGACATCCTGCGTCGGCACTCATGACCTTTTATCGCAGTACTAATGTACATCAACATCAAGTGTCTTATACGCGGCGCACGCGCAGCTGAATCTATATTTTGCATGTGTTAAACAAAAGAGACAATTCAAAAATGGCACGCATTTGAAGTCACGTTCAAAACGCTTGCCTTAATATTAATATTGAATTGATCTCTTTCGTAACTTGTTGCATTTTGACATTGTAGTTGCGATATGTTTCTGTTTTAGGTCTTCGATTTAGCAAGCTCGTATTTACATTAACTGGCTATAGTTTTAATATGGCTCGCTAATACACGGAAGAGCACATTACAAGTACAGTCAACCAATTTGATTTATGGGCCACTTCGTACCTTGTCACAGTAAAAATTTATATGAAAGCTCAATCTCTTATTAACGTCACTGTGGCAAGGTGCGAAGTGGCCTAGAAATCAAATTATTTGACTATACATGCATTTAATACACGCAGTAACTTCATGTTTAAAGACAATTTGTAATCAATCAGATTGGTATTTCATTTAAAAAAATCTACATAAAAATATATCGAACGAGTACTTATTAGGTTTTTATGTAAAAAAAGAGATAACTGTTTATACTATATAAGAAATAGAACAAAATAAACCATGGTATATTTTCTTGGGTGAAATAAAGAAGGTGAATGACCTCGTTAAATTTAAACCAAGAAAAGACTATAATAAGGTTAATTACTAATTGCATTACCAAGAACACCTAATACGAATAACAACAAAATGCTGTAGGTATGCGTTTACAGTAAGTAAATTTAATGTTTTCCTTGAAACCAAAAACCATTTGATGCTAGGAAGCCTTTCTTATAAATCTTTTTTTACTACAATTTCTTTTGGAATCGTATCTAGAAAATGTTAATTACTTGTCTCTTGTTACAAAAAAACTATTTGACCTTGTCTTTTAGTCACAGTTTAGATTAAAGCAAGCAACTTTAAACAACAGCTGTACCTAGAATAATAAAAAAAATTACTTGTACCGTTGAAAAGTGCATTATAAATTCTTGCCAGCATTTACATTGGCAATCAGTTCTGCATGACGCGTAGTGGTAAATAGCTTTTGGATTGCCCGATATGCCTTATGAGTCAGGTCATTGTTTGAATATAGATGCAGAATTACCGATGACATTAGATACGAACATATAATTTGAAATGCCTATCTGATACTTCTTTGCATTTACATATAGAGACAGTAAGAGGCCCATTGAATATCTGGGCATAGATAGATATTTTAGTAATAGGTTCTCGATTAGGCAATATAAAGTATGAGAGGAATGCGAATGCGAATGAAATACTATATGTTTAATTAACTTAGTCATGTTAGTCAATGGTTGATATGTATCTGTATCAATGGGGCGTTTCATGCGACTCAGAGCCACCACCACTGTATCTTTGTGATAGAATCAGAAATATAGTCCGCAGAATAACCACAGTGACATATTCCGCAATATTCCACATGGCAAAGGACAGGCATCGATGGCAGTCGGAATTTTCCTGGAGTTGTGACTTGGGATAGGAAAAAGTGTAGGATGACCTCAAAGTAGACGGATGACCTGCCCAGTCCGGTCTGTGGCTGTAGTATGGTAGAGATCGCTTTTTTTTGACAAAGCAAACATTTATCTTTCAGTGGACGTGTTTGGTTAATGTATCTGAAAGTTTTTTGTTTCTTTAAAATGGTTTGCGCACGGCACACATTGTATTCGTCAATTATTGTTGATTCACTCAATCATATGAATCGAACATCATTCGTTTTCTACTGAATTAGCTCAGTTAATTACATAGTTAATTCAATAATCTCTGACCTTATTGAGTCAGTCACGATCATTTAGAATGCGGTTGATTTTAGGTCGCTGGTTATTGAACCCTTTTCTATTTTTGCAGTCTGTCTTTCAGTCACAAATTCATATAACTGTTTTCTGTTATTGTAATAAAGTATTTATTATTTTGCTTCACTGCAAATCCTTTGATAATATAATTGATGTATATTATCAAAATATTAAATAAATCAAAGTAAAAAGTTCTAGATTTAATGTGAATAAACATTGACTTATTACTCGTACAATACCTACCGAAAAGTTTAATACTACTTAATAAGTAGGTACGTTACAGATTCGTTCAGTTATCATTATAGAGTCTTATGAAAGCAGCCAATAACAAAAGCTTAGCTACGATTTATTAACAGATTAATTCATTTTATTAATATTGATATTCGTCTATAAAATAGCCAATACGTCTCTACCTAACCATTGCTAACCTAATATTACTTCCCTACAAGTTTGACGCAACTTTTGTTATTAACAACCTAAGTCTTACACTTACTATCTCAGTAATCAAACATGTCTTTGTCCAATTGAACAACCAATTAAATACCTAATACAATGCTCGCTACTGATTAAACATACGGACACGCGATAAAACCCCTCGCAAGCAGGTTAGTACCTACAGAGCGTATATGATAGTAATAAATCAATACAGCTGGTACATAAATCCTGGCTATTATCGTAACTACTGGGCTCGTTGAGTAATAAAGTTATGTATTCAATTACAAAAACATCGGTCTGATTAATCGTTTTCTTTGGCTTTTGTAACCTTTGCAAGCCCTACCCGTATCGAAATTTAATCTTAGCCCTTAACAAGTCGTTTCTGTCTATGGTAACTAACTTTTTGTATATATGCTATCTCATAACTTGCTGCTTATGCATATCGTGTTACACGTATAAATAAAACGTTGTGTTTGTTCAACAGTATGTTATTATATATAAAACATTATAGCGTGGTTTTTTGGCAAATTTTTATTTTTATGCTTTAAATAGTATTTCATTACTCGTGGCTAAAAGTATATTAGAAATGCGTTTACTTTTATTTACATTAACTCATTGATTCAAATCATTCGCTGTGCAATCAGTATACTTCATATAGCTGTGTGTATAATTAATTCACCTCACCTCTCTTGGTACAAAAAATATTAAAATGCGTATATAAATACTAAGATACCGTGTTCACACTGTATCAGTCGATTAGCATACACCAGCCATGCATTATGGACATAATAAATGTTGTCCACTATGGAAATACTTGTGACAAGTCGTTTGTCACTCAATAAAACTGGAAAATATTGGATTCATTTGGTGCATGTTAGATTATACTGGAATTCGTTTTTATATAGGTATTAAGGTTGGGCGCTTAGCTATAGTTATTTATATGTTTTAAAATCTCATGAATAATATACCAATACGTTTACGCTCTTTAGTGAAAACTGTTATTAGTAGGTACCTATTGACTTAAAACATTGTGAGTACAATGAGCAATTAATGTTTGTTGAATGACATGTGATGCTTCCGCTAGAATGTTTCCTGAAGTACAATATGATATCACAGGAGTTACACGAACGGTGACAAATTAATGTATATTCTGGCCCCTATTGGGAGTGGTGATTCAAAGATTTCTCGGTATCTGATCATCGATCGTCAGATATTTTATTAGTAGCAAAGCAAATCTAAGGCCGGCATAAAGCACACATTTTGTTTTAAAGTTTACTCATGCATATACTGTATACGAATATGCACGAAAGGTTCTACCCTTCATAAATCTCTGACACGAAGGAAAGCGCTCACTCGAATTTGGGAACAACACTTGACCTAGTGTTTGCTGCAAGGTGCTCAAGTTTTACCTAATAACCTCAGTTTTGCATTTGTTTCTTACAATTCTATATTATTATAATGTTCTTGACAAGATTGTAAAAAATAATGTATGTAGTAATAATCGGGTAGGTATGATGACAAGATGTTATCTCATTTTAAACTTCTCGTCGTTCAGTTCCTGTATTTAGTTTAGAACAAGCTATACTCTATTAATCTTACGCTCGTTGTGAAACGTAAATTAGGCAATATCATGGCACCAGCTATCTCGCGGCCTCGCCGGCTCTAGGTGTGCGGTCCAAACTCCCAGACTTTCACTTAAAAGGTGTATCGTCCATTTCGACCACAAATGAAACACAGATACCCAGGTGAGAGACACCAGCATTGTTCAATCGTAATTAATGTACTAGAAACTTAAAAAAAAAACAATCGACACAGATATCGATGTATCGATGATTGAAATAATAACTGCTCACTAGGGTCAAAAACGGAGGAAACTATCGAGGGCGTTTATATGGAAAAAAATAAGACTGCAGTTACCTCTTATAAGCTTTTTTGGCAGACAGATACTTGAAATTAATTATTATCATCATTATCATTTCAGCCGTAAAACGTCCACTGTGGGACATAGGACTCTCCTAAATAGGACTTGTATCATCTAAAGCGGTCGCCACGCTTGGCAGATTGGGTTTTGACGAACGCTGCCCATCCGTCGGTTTTTTTACTTTGTCTCCTCTTACGACATCCGCGAGAAGAGATGGGGTGGTGCTATTATAGTCAGCCGGCACCACAAGGCACATTCTTAATTTCACGCACGGCATTAATTTCTTACTAGAAGTATTTTAATAAAGGTCTTTGAGTAGATTTCGCAAGCACAAAGAAGCAATAAAGCGAATTCCTTTCTTGGAATAACAAGTTATTTATTAAAGCCGTAAACTGATCAGGAAAACGCGTCTTATTTATTGTTGCGTTGTCTTGTTAGTAGAACCCTTTTGCTTGATGACGTTTAACAAGAATGTTATTCATCCGCTGAATAAATATAAACGCTTGTTTTTTTAATGTAGAGCTACTCAACCCAATGATGAATGGTACATACAGACATAGACATTAGCATTACGTATTAAACGATCAAAGATGTGTGTAACATTGGGTTTTTCATTTAGTGTAATTTCCAACCTCTCCCATGGCAGTAATTATTATGTATTTTACCTCATCTTATTGTCTTCTAACAGTTCTAACATTTAGGCCGAGTTTTTAGAGGCAAATTATCTACTGTAATTAGATAATTCTGATTGCCCTGACATTATATTTTAAAGGTCAGTAATTACACAATTACATTTTTTAGGTTTACAGTATTTTAGATAACTGCTGTACTGTGTACTGTTGTTTAATCTCAGTGTAATATAGCGGTAATAAGGTAACTTTATCACTTTATGCGATAATAATATCAAGGCTAGATCAATTGGCCGTAAGTAGGTAGTCTTAAATTGGAATGGTGCTATTTAATTACGGAGGTCAATAGCTAATATATTTTTCATAAATGTATTTAAATCAAATTATACCATACGACGCTACAATTTTCAATTTTGTTTATTTCAATTTGTAACAAATCAGGTTGCAACTTGCTAGATAGAGAGACAAACATGAACTTTTAGTTTTCTAAAACGAGATTTTCAAAAAGCCTTATAAATATTTTCCCATAAGTATACAAGAATCGTATACTTTTTTAATTATACGACTGTCTTTATATAACTGTTACGATCATTCATAATCATGGGAAACATTAATCATTATAGCTATCAAAGTTAAGCCGAGACCACATTTCTGAGGGAATAGGGTCAGTTTCGTATTTAAGGTACTTTGGTATTACGATAAGTTACAATTTAGCAGGACATCCATTGCAAAGCGGTAATGTATTTTCTTTAAATTTGCGGCCTTCAATGTATGTATATTGTTCTTATATGTACGTTGTTGTTTGCAGAGTTTTAGGTATGCACACACAGAACGTACATACCCTCTTACGTCAACTGTTTAATAAGCATGTCTTTACGAAAAAAGAACAAAGAAGAAAACATATGTTCCTCTTAAATAGGCGTTTTTTTGTTTTGTATATTATAGAATCCTCACACACACAGGTGGCCCTATATAAATTAGATCAGGATTGATTGAATTCGATCATTATAATGATTGAGCATTATTGTTTTCGAGTTATAATCGTTATTTAAAAGAATATTCCGACATCGTTAATGGTGACGAGATATAAAATATTTTTTAGTGTTCGTGTCAAGCCGTCCCAAATTGGTAGTTATTAAATCAATTGAATTACAAAGTCAATTTCCCAGTTCGTTAGTTAATAGAAATTAGAGCTGTTATAGGGCAGCCGGTATTTCGAGTTCCAAACTCATGGAAATTTTACTAATCTTGTTGCGCTCGGCTACTATCTTGGCCCTTAACGGTGATGAGACTGATGACGATGAGGCATGATTTGGGTTTTATGTTAATTAGTTCGATATGACTACTTACGGTAGTCTCCTAGTTAATCTTATAATTTATTAATCTTTCCATCATTTTGTGATCAGTTTTCTTTTAATTATATTTTTTGTGTTCTAGATCTACTTAATTTAATTCTTAATTCTAATTATGTTATTCCGTGAGGATGACAGTTGCAACAGTGCCGAAATATCGGAAATTCATTAGAATTAATATACATGGTAACTATCCCGTTTCAAGTAATACTTGTAATGTGAATAACCGTGTTAGCGTAAAATCGTTTATCGTGCTTTATAATATTTATTTGCAAATTACAGATAGCTAATATTGTCACCTTAAGTTCGGTTTCAAAGTCCGCTTTGATTTAAAAAATACAGCAGAATGTAGTGCTTACATAAGTCTCAAAATGTCTTCGATGTACAGTCGCCATCAATATAAGCGAGCTGTGGAGGTCACAAATATCTGAATAATGTGTCCATTGTCAAAGCTATAAAGTGCATGTTCCGATATTTGTAACCACCTCCACAGCCCCGATATATCTGATGGCGACTGTACACGCAGTGATTTCAATACAATTGACCGAGGTAAATGCCCGAATATTTTGCACTCTTCAATTACTTGCTCTTTTCAACTCTAAATTAATAATGGCATTACTTAACTGTCTCCATAACTTTCAGTGATTTTAACAAAAAGATAAATCAGTTTTTCTCTACTTAGTAAACATGATAAATATAAATTTAAAACTTTGTCAATAAAGTCGTATATCTACCGAAACATTTGAGCACCTTAGTCGCTACGGTTGTTATTGGTTTTAAATATGTCTGAACTACGTCATCCTTCATCTAAACTTAGATGAAGTGGTTGCATTACCGATGACCGATATGTAACTTTTAAATCATTTTCCTGCGTGTAATAGCTCTGTTTATATACAATTACTCAATGTCGGTGCGCATATCGCCTTATCGGTCGCACAGGAGTTGTTCTATTAAAAGTCATGAGCCGATAGCTGATTATAACTTCTAATAGGCGCCTAGTATTCGAATAATTTACCATAATTAAGTATTCTAGCGCCTCGGTTGCAAATTACTTATAAATTTTAATAGTGAGTAATGACCATACTATACGTTGTACATATTTCTGTAAAATCTTTACTAAGTTGCTATAACAGAGTATTTTCTAGGTGTCACATAATAATAGACGATTAATAGGGCACATAAATAACTACCACGTTGGTCTGTATCTGGCCTTATTCAACTTCCAATGCCCCGCAGGGTCATTCCTAAATTCCTAACGTATGTTTTGAATTTTAAATAAAAATTAGAATATAAAATACAAGTATGAAAGAAATCAATAAATAAAATAATACTAAGTAAAACATATTAAACGGCAAAGTTTGCGATAGCATAATGCCTAGCGATAGACGAAAATTAAAAAAAAACATGCTCTGTTTGCTCTCGAGAGAGGAATAATAATTTTTTCCATAATATTATTATATCATCCCGACGACTAGGTTTTATACTCAATTTGCCTGCTTAATTTGAAGTCTATCACATTGACAAAGAGTCATAACTTAATTGGGATCTATGTACTACATGTAGGACGCCGGTCCGGTGGCGTCCTCTTAACAACATTTGTAATAAGTACAAGTACGTCATTTACCTATTTTAAATATATTTCCCTGCATGTACTCCTTTTTAACGCACCAATTTCGTCAAGATAACTTCACCAGGTAATCGTTAATTGATGATAATTTAATGGCTTATGGTAGGAATTAGCTAAGTACATTGTATATTAAGACAACCGTTTAACGTATTGTTGATATTCTTAAGAATATATGTTGTTAAGAAACTGCTCAAAACAATCGGTTTCGAAAACAAAAGCCTATCGTAAGTTATTTTTGTTTTAAACATTTCATTTACGTAAATCCTCCACTGCTAGACATAGGCCTCCCCCAAATAATGACTGGTATCACCTTGGGGAGTAGTTGCCATAATCGCTATGCTTGGCAGATGCTGCTGCCCATCCGTCGTTTTTTTTTCCTTTGGCACTTTTACGAGACCCGCGGGAGGAGCTGGGGTTTTATTTAACTATAGATTAAGATTATTTCAAGTAATTTATTAAGTAACTCGTCGTTACTATAAAAACACCATCAATCATTACAATCTCCTCTAGTTATGCTGCAAGGTATGTGTGTCACACCGCATGAAAAGGAATCTTAGGGCACTTGGTACTTACGACCTTTGGCACGACGATTTAATAGAAATGTAGCACCTTTCGACATAAGCGTCAATCGGAGTAACC
Source organism: Grapholita molesta (assembly GCA_022674325.2). Lineage (NCBI taxonomy): Eukaryota > Metazoa > Arthropoda > Insecta > Lepidoptera > Tortricidae > Grapholita > Grapholita molesta. The sequence continues at coordinate 6,238,737 of CP053124.2, read as the reverse complement.
TCCCTTTTTATACGAACGATACTGTCTATAATACTAGTTTATTGCTGTGTAATCCAGCTTTATTTATATATTCGTTCTCTATTGCTCGATGCCTGTACGTGCCTTTTTGATACGAGCTGTCTCTACTGTGATAGTACTTATGAATCTTATGATGCAACATTAAATAAGAACATAATGAATGTGTGCTTAACTAGTCTATCTACATGTGATTGTAAACAAAGAATATTATTATTACAACGAAACTACACATAAGGGATTGTGGATGATCAAGTAATAACTCATATTGATTGTTGTTTTAACTACAAATAAATCTTTGCAGTCAAAGTACTTGTTGCGAAATAAGAATTAAGTGGTAATAAATCTACTCTACTACACACCACAAAATAGCCATATCTTGTAAAATGCATATTGTTGCCAGGTAACACACTTACGTACTTACAGATGCTCGACGGATCTGTGTGACCAACACGTCAGAGGCTCTAGTGTTAGTTTCTTTTGACGTAAAAAAAACGTCTCGAACGCGTAACTGATAATGTTATTTATATGGGAAAAACTATACTAACGCGATGGTAAAGTAATATTACGTTAAAAATTTACAATCAGGGCTCTGGCAAGGTTCATCCTGTTGTGACATAATCTTTTATGAATAATTTAATATGGCGTAATATATGTAGTCATAATGGGCTTTGTGCATAAACTGTGGTGGCATAGTCAAGTTTAGCATAATTTGATGTGGCAGAATTCTATAGTTGTCCGAATATTTATTGTTTGTGTTCGATCCTCCGAATCGTGATGAGATTGATGAGAAATGTTTTTATTACTTTTTTTGTCATACAAGTGAACGACTGTCGTGCTCTAACTTAACCTAACCCACAGTTGCCTAGAAGTGCGTTTGTGTTGACTGCGTCATAACACTCGATCTTATTATTAGTATTTTTGCGTAAAGTACTTAATATTATAATTATAACCATTGTCATCCAAAGTAAGATACGGCGAAAATCCATTTTGTTGTGTTACGACAAAAGCGTTTCTGACAAAAACCTTTTGCGGCATAGAGAACCCCTCGTATCTTAAAAAAAATATATTTTTTTGTAAAATCCTAAAATATGAGATTTTGAACAGTCAAAGAGTGTACCTATAGCACAGATTGTCGCGGGCAGAATTATTTTGTAAATAAATGTTATTTCGTCTTAAAGTACCACTGTTAAGAGATTCGCCCGTATTTAATTTACATACTGTAAATGTGTGTTTTTGTGGGTTAAATCTACGAAGGTAGCCTACGACGCCTTCCGCGTACAATACACCAATGCTTTTAGAATGCTAATGGACTGCACCAGGCACCTTTGGCAGCTCGCAAGGATAGTTTTCTACTGTAATATTTAAAAATATTTAAAATATACTCTTGTTATTAAGACGTGTGATATGATATCCCAATAGGATTGATTGCCCGATTCGAAAACATTGAACCGAGCAAATTAAGGGTGGCATAATTAATTAACAACTAGCCTATCATATTATACATGTATCACATTATAAATTACGTCAATGAAAGGTTAATTTATTAAACATAATTGAAGGCAAATAAATTCGTGTAATTACGAGTATTTATTTTATTAAAACAGATAGGTAACTACGTACTTATATTGTAGCGTTGTTGCACATCGATAAACTATAATATATCCGACATATGTCTTTATTCTGACCTGACAAAACACGTTATTTACGGCCGTATCGAGTTAACATTATCGCGGAAGCAACACTTAGGGTATGAGGTCAATTTTCGGGCCACTGACCCCAAGGCCACTAATAATGCTATAAGGCGACAGTTATCCGGTTGATGGTACTTGCATTGTAATTTGTATACGATCAACCAAATGAGGCAGACTGTTAAGCTCATGTCCGTACCTACTTACTTTAAAAAGATTGTAATTTGGCTAATCAACTTCCGATTTGCGCCGACGGTGACATACACACCTTTAAGAATGTGTGTGTCATTTTGTTTTTTTTGTAACTATGCTTAGGAATGCTATAACGTTACGGTTAATAATTCTTGTGTAACATTAACCCACCTTTAAAATCATCTAATTGTAGAAAAATGTGTAACGTTGAATTATTTAGGTCAGACCACAATTAGGTACTTAGACATTAATGAGCGTATTGTGTTTTTATCACAATAAGGTACAGTAGCATCATATAGTTAATAGCATCCAAAGTACTCATAAAGTTCGATACGCCATAGAATTTATAAATGGTATACAGAACTATTTGACTACTTTGAACACTGTCAACTATATGACTGTATATCACACAAATGCAATTACCGTTTATGATATATAATTACTTTATACTTATCTGTAAGGTTTCTATCACTGCACCGTATTATAAGCTCTCGTGGCCCTATACTGGTATGCTGCCTAAAAGCGTCAAGTCCGCCACTTATACTTGTTTATTGTACTCTAAGTACCAACCTATATGTAGTTTCAACATATAAAATAAAGAATTGTTCTAAATGACATCACGAGCTTATTAAAATCGACAACAGTGTTAATGACGTTGGTAACGTATTCGAATGTTTTACTGCTCATTAGTGGTCCTGGGAGGTGCACTGCACGTTGGCAATTTGGCGTCGGTTCGCTAAACGGCTACATTCTGCACCTGTATTTCCCTTTTAAGGAGAGCGGTCGACTTCTCCCAAGTCTTTGACCCTGGGTTGTTTGGCAATATTTTTTTTCGATATTATGTGAATAGTTAGCCATTTTTTCTTATGGGAACTCCTAACAAATAAACTCGAAATCTGTTAAGTAAAACGATAAGATTAGTAATGATTTTGTGTTGATACCACAAAGGTCAAATTTGAAATTGTCACCAATCTGCAACATTATAAAACCTATTAATCTCGCCAGGGTCAGTGAACTCAGCGAACTACGCACTTATTTCAATTGTAATGAGGCTCAATTTGCTATATATTTCGTTAATTACTTTCACAAATATCAGTCTGTCTCTTGCTCTTGCTACTGTCAGTCATGGGTTTAATAATTTCAAATAAATATATATTGTATCTAATGTATTAACAGTGTTCCTGTTATGATATGCACAATGGTACAAACTATTTTCACAAGTACTCATATCCCTATAAAATTCCCTAGGGTAGTAAGCCCAAAAGTCAGAGTGGTGACACAGTTGTGACATTTAAGCCTTATCGGCGTGTCTGCAGTAAATTGATTTATAACGTGTTATAAATTATATCGATAACGACGTACGAGCAACGTATTTCTTGGACATTCCTGTTTTATAGTAATTATATCCGTTTATTATAAATAACTACCCGTGGAAAACTGGACCGGAGTCTACACCGCGAGTATGAACGAAGAAAAATAAAAATGACAACTCTGCTCCATTTGAGTTTCCAATTGCCATCAACTACTGCATATAATGCGAGTTATTTGACCAGCAGTGAAATCACCGAATAACATGGCTGACAAATAATGGCGGAACGTGAATTGTTAATTGTATTAATGGTCATTTCTTTTGTTTTACTCGTTCCCTAGAGTGTGATCATTTTCTACGTACAAAGTAGTAAACAGCACAGATATTTTCTTGTCAAATGACATCAGTATTATAAATAGTGTTTATGGGCAAAACTTGCACTAAGAAATCTAAATATAGAATTAATTAATCTTCTTTAAAGTATGTTTCTTTGTTGAAACAAGGAATATTTCTGTCGGCGCCCGGATTTGCATGACGAAAATACCCAATGTGTGACTGTCATTACTGCTCGTGGCAAAAGTAGTTCACAAAAGGTATTTGAATCACTATTGACTTCAGTCCAAGCACAAACCGGCGTCATCACTCATCATATTATGATACAAGTGCCTGACAGTGTAGTGAAAAACGGCTTATGTTTAACACAAGTTGTATTGTATTTGTACTGTTTTTACTGGGGGAATAGATTTGTAGTCATCCTTCCTGTGAGTGTGGGCCTGAGTTAGTGTGGGCGGTCCGTAACTATTCTATTTAAATTTTGTAATATTATCCACTTGCAATGACGAGTAATTGTAACAATGTAACATTTATAAATACAGTAAAGTAGTTCAATTCATACCTATACCTCTTGTATGCTACCTAATAACGTTATTATTCGGATCAGAAGAAATCAATTTCCAGCCAATTTTACAATTTTTTGTGCGTATTTTCCCTATAAACAGTCACATCTTAAAATAGTGATAGGATATGAGTGGAAAGGTCGAGTTAACTCAACAATTTAAAATCTATCTTAATGCAATACGATATTACGTATTCTTTCTATATTTCATAATGCAAGAATCTAGTGAAGGGTTTGTATAGCTCACGAAACGGCAAGACCACACTGCCATATCGCGCACAGTTAATTTTGTTGGTTTGATAACAGATAACCCTGTCTGTGTACAGAGTGTACACAGGCCATTCACCGGTCATAAAGTTTCAATTTATCTTTATATGTACTTGAAAGAATAATTTCCTTGTGTAGAAAAGAAACTCATAATTGACAGTCGTAAAATTGTTAGGGAATGGTGTTTTTACTGCTTGTCTGAACCATGTCATGAAAGGTAGGTAGAGTGCCACCAGTGGGTCCATATTTATTGAAAAACAAATGCAATGTTGCTCTTCGATTATAGAGACTAGCAGAGACATGTCATAGATCAAAATAGTCTCTGATTTTGATAGTATTTTTTACATCTTAAAGGAATATTGTGTTTTATTCTCTCGATATACTTTACAGCATGCTGACCTTAAATTAGTAAAGCTCCACTACACAATGACTACAATGAGCCATCATGGGGGATCATTGAACACACACTGTTGTGCGTTAGAGGGAGGATCCCGAACCGTCCTATACCTACACTCGGCCATGATGGTCCATCGTGGATAACACCCTGTACGCCTAGATGTTTTTATAATTTCGTTAGTAGGCGGCGTATCGAGGATGTGTGTTGACGATTGCAACCCTCAACTGTATCGCTGGGAAATCATTACAAAGTAGTCATACAAATAAAATAAAAACTTATCAAATAACTTACCATTAAGACTTGGCAGCATACATCGGGTTCTTAAACGACGACGTGGGGGGTTTATACAGAGGGTTGACCCCAACGCTGTCTTCGGGTTCAATGTTGGCGTAGTTGGAGCCCGCCGCTGGCAGCGCCCCCTGGCCCTTCCACATGACGTATCCGACCGCAGCGGCTACTGCTGCTGCTATTGCTGCTATCACGCCGATCACCACTGGGATCGTCACTGCAAATATACCATATGTTTTAACACGTTCACGGGCACTGTGTGACGTCATCATCGGTCATAGGCCAAAGGAAACAAACGACTACACAAAGTCTGTCGACATACTGTGAAAGTGTTTGGCGGATATGACACTTACGATTTGGGAGCGAGTTTTGTATGGGGGGCGAATACGCTGCGAGTTCGAAGCGTGCGAGTTTTGTACGAGTATAGAAATCGCTTGCAAGTTGCTCAATGTGATAACGCTCTTAAACTACAACTTTAAACTTACTAGCTGTCTCTACTGCTAGTGCTAAGAGTTATATGTAGTAGACGGTGTGTTATTTATCCTGTAAGAATTGGTTTAAATTTTTTCTTTTCATATTCAGAAACGGATTCTACATTTATTGACAGACGGTTGATTATTGTTTTAGGGCTTTACGTTGACATTGGTTCAAATCAAACAGTTTGTTTAGTCTCTCATGGTTATGATAAACCCCAGCTGCCTCCACACAGACTCAGTAAGGTTTAGATTGGAACAACTGTCTAAACCGGCTTTCGGTATACAATCGTAAACATTGTACTTAATTTTGTTTATGTGAAAAGACATTATGTAGGTACTCGGACGTGTTAAGAATTTGGACCTTATTAATAATAAAAACTAACTTTTGCACTGATGAAAGATAATTGTAGTCTTAAAAGCTGTCTCCTATGTTAAAAATACCATTTAACACTGTCGATGATATGGTAACTTTACACAAAAGTCAAGAGTAAGAACAAATTGAGATTCGACACCTAGTTTACTTGTAACATCGCACTTGCACATGCAGATATTTGAAGGGCCATAACCAAAAGAGTTATGTGCTTAGTTGAAAGCTTAAAAACCAAATATGTTGCAAAGATTCAAGTCACCTCTTGAGTGTAGAGGTGCCTAAATGTTTGTAAATATGACCCTATCCCACGAGCATCATCATGAATAGGTTACATATACTGTAACTAATGAATGCGTCAACAATCCATATCTCACGTCCGAATCATTGAATCTAATTTTTTTTTTATTACAACAGGTGGCAAACGAGCAGACGGATTGCCTGATGGTAAGCAATTACCGTCGCCCATGGGCACCCGCAACACCAGGGGAGTCACGAGCGCGTTGCCGACCTTTAAGGGGGGTTGGAGCTCTGGGAACCTTACCATCAGGAACACAACACTACATACCTGAAAGGTAGCAGTGCTATTATGGCTGTGGTCTTCTGTAAGGAGGAGGTACTTCCCCAGTTGGGCTTCTCCGGACTCGAGCGTGATGGTACTTCGCTGTGCCCTACCTCTCATTGTTTGACGTAGTTTAAGGACATACCCGGGTCCAAAATTACTAATATAACACAGTGGTACGATTGTACATATAATTAGCTTATTAATTACCTATATTAACATGTTATTGTTTGTATCCAAAAACTCAAATGAAGTTCATTGTATTTCTTCTTTCATCTTTTTGAGTAGTTTTACACATAATTCCTCGCGTTAGTTTTGAGAACGACTATCAACCAGAAATATGTATGTACATAGATTATTTATGCTCTTACCGTTTCCGCCGGCGGCGTTGACAAGCGCACCAGAATCGGCCTTATCATTTCGCATCATGTAGATAAAAGTGTTAATTTTCATAGCCCAGTAGACTAACACGCCGATCTCTGAGTTCACGCTACATTTCACCCATAGCGTTCTATTAAAATCATCAGTTTGATTCAATAAACTCTCGTCCCATCTCTGAATGTAGTCATGACCGCACGCTTCGCATAGTCCTTCTGTGTTGTTTCTTAGACAATCGATGTGGCAGTCAGAGTAGTTGATGGTTGTACAGAGGTCTCTGCAGTCGTTGTCGGCGTCGAAGTATTGGGAGCCTTGGACTTGGGGGTCCTTGTTGCACTGACACTTGTTGCACTCGTCGCAAACGCCATTTCCCGAGCACTGCTCCTGTTAAGCAATATTGTGACCATTTAGTTACGTCACAAAAAAAAAATGTTTCTGTTACGAAATGTAGTTTTCAATATTACAATATCCTGTAGAAGTATTTTTTTATTGTGAACACGTTTTTTTTTTATTTGGAAAGAAAGGACTCGATGGTTAGAAAATACACTTTTACATCATCATCTTCCTCGCGTTGTCCCGGCATTTGCCACGGCTCATTGGAGCCTGGGGTTCGCTTTGCAACTAATCCCAGGATGTGGCGTAGCACTAGGTTTTACGAAAGGGACTGCCAAATGACCTTCCAACCCAAAGGGTAAACTAGACCTTATTGGGATTAATCCGGTTTCCTCACGATGTTTTCCTTCACCGAAAAGCGACTGGTAAATATCAAATGATATTTTGTACATAAGTTCCGAAAAACTAATTGGTAGGAGCCGGGGTTTGAACTTGCGACCTCTGGATTGCAAGTCGCACGCTCTTACGGCTAGGCTGCCAGCGCTCTTACAAATTACGCTTTTAACATTTACACTATGAGTCTATTAGTTAAAGCTCTTTTTCCCAGTCTAGCTACCCATAGGTGAAACAGTAATAGCAACAGCTACATTTATCTAAATGGGAGTTTTCAAAATTTGGTACACCCAATTAGCGAAAGTTGTTAAAATAAAATTAAATCACTGTCAGTTTCGTAACTACAATTAAGAGTTATATTTCTATAAAAACTTGGTTTTGATGTTCGTTTTATAAACTTCAATCGATATTACAACATAATTAAAGGGGGCTTAATCCTCGCACAACGTATCAGCATTGCGATACAACGCGGAAATGCCGCCAGCATCCTTGGTCTCAAGGGCCTTTTATAAATTTTATACTGTAACTAAATAGTTAAGTACTTGTAGTTATCATAATACGATTGTAATTTCTGTAAATAAATGTATTAAAGGGAAAAAGACGATATTCATAAAGATGTCATGCTTAATTGTCGTCACATAATTGAGAGTGATTTTTTTTTAACAACTTTCGTTAATTGGGTGTACTTACGAAATTTTGAAAACTCCCATATAGATGTCACTCGTATAAAACCACTAAACAATTGTAGTACCTATCTTGTGACCATCAGGTCAACTTACCGTGGCGTGTGAAGAGTCGAGACACGAAGACGAGACATCTCCGCGATCAATGCACTTTTTCTTGTTACAGAACTTTCCTTTCCTGTTCAACAATTCATTTTATACGTTAGATTATTCCAATAAAAAAGTTGACAGAAATATTGAATTTTTTACATCTATTTTAAATATTTAGGCTCCGTTATTCATAAACGTCAGGCATGCTTAAAGGCTTGGGCAGATAGGCGCGTTTTGAGAGCGTGGCGCAGCGGGGCGTGACAGCGGTGTGGCTAATGTAACGAAATAAGGCACACATTCGGAATTTCGGACGGCAGCGTCGCGCCCTGCTGCGCCACGCCCCAAACCGCGCTCTATGTGACCAAGCCTTAAATGATGTAGTTAATTTGTGTTTTGTCTGTTTCTGACAAACACAACGGTTAAAGTGTCAGATAAGGAGAAACGAATATGTTTTATTTTTATTTATGATATGAGGCAAACGAGCAGACAGATTACCTGATGGTAAGCAACTACCGCCGCTCATGGACACTCGCAACACCAGAGGAGTCACAAGTACGTTGCCGACCTTTAAGATCGCTATACGCTCTTTTATACGAATATTAGTTAATTTACTGGTACATATCCGAGACGTTTATGAATAAGGGGGTTAGGCATTACTGCGGGTAACATGTGTTTAATTTTTGGTGATAGCGGTTAACCATATCTACAAGTAAACCAAAGCTACCCACGAGTACGTGACCTTAGAGTCATCAAAGTATAAGAACATTGTATTAGGTCCTTACATATGAAATTGAGGTTTTTTCGAATTAACTGTTTTACATAACGCCAATTTCATAGGTTATACCCAATATTTTATTATCAATATTTTTTATTTCATTTATTTAGAACACTTATAGTCATATAAATTTTTATATGACTATAAGCACTGCACTGCACTTTTCGCAACTATGTATTTACATACTTGCGTAGGACCTACGTATTGTAATGGTCTTAAAGCTATTAAAAAATGTTGTAAACCACTATGTTTTGCCGATAGGCGTACGAATTTTAGTTTTTTTCCTCATATCTCACCTGTCTTCATTGCACTGGCATGATCCGCACGTCAAGTTGCCATAGCCATGGCAGTACTGCTGATCCGCGGGCACAACCACCTCAGAGCACCCGCAACCGCACGGAACGTGGTATTTCAGTACAGCCCTCTCGTGAACACCCCCTATACCGACTTCCGCAAAAATGTACTCAAACTTCGGAGAATTCTGTGAGCAAAATCCATCTTTCACAGTAGTGGTTACTGTTATTGTATCGTAATTAATTTTAACTTGTATATCGACTCTCGATTTTCCTGACGGTTGTGTCGTGTTGAAAAGAACGTGTGGCTGCGGACAAAATTTTGTGTATTAGCGTAAGAAACATTAAAACTAAGTATATGTATTTGACTATTTTAGACGAAGTATCTTCCTAATGAGGCCAAGAAATAATCGACACAATACTACACTGATAGATAGTTATAAATGGATAGTTGAGCTGTATAATAATTAAATAACCTATTCCGTTGAACTTCCAAATATGTTAAAAGTCATTTTCTAGAACGAAAACAGGAATGTAATAAACTAATTTTCGCTGATTTTAACAAATTACACTGTAGTAGTTAAAAATACCTTGAAGAGGCTCAAGGAGAAATCTTACTCTCACGTCCTTATTTATAAAATATCGTTTAGTTTTTGTAGGTAATGCAAAAGTTACCCTGTTTGTCTTTGATTTTAAGTATAAAATTAATATTGGTTTAGTCCAATAAACTTACTTTTTGCTGTATCCCCTTCACAGGCTGAAATCTGTTAATCTTTAGAGTTGTGACTTTCACAGAATTTATTTCAGCAGCCTGTTCAAAATATTCAGGTATGAATGCCGTGCCGTCTAGAGAAACAGTTTCCACGTGAACAATTTCCTTGTGGTCCGGACACCAATCGTCTCCCAACCCAAGTAACGGATTCTTGCATTGTTTATCCTGAAACAAAATACATATTTTAAAATATTTAACATCGTCTAAACCCAAAGCTTAGCAAACATCTGTTAGATGCCTCCTTCCTTATAAATGTATGTACAATTATCGAATGTGAAACTGACAAAAGGTTATCAACGTGGTTTTAGATTTGACAGGCCTACTCTTATCAATGAATGAAGTGATGTAACAGAGATATTCACCTCGTAGACTGGAACTTGTGACCATTATAAATTATAAAATAGGGTGACGGCGCCAGTACGGACAAGGAACCAATCATGAACATTAGTGCTTATTTCAATGGAGTCAAGTGTTGTGCATTTGTTGGTACATGTTTAATTTATATCGTTATGGTTTTTGAATTAAGAACTAAGTGTCCATCATGGTCGGCTTAAAGTGTCCAACATTGGTGCCATCACCCTAATCGTTATTTGACACGCTTTAAGTTATGGGTACCCACTAGTCATATAATTAGTCTATCTATACATAAGTATAAGTTAGGTACGTATATTCGAGGTATATTTCAGGAATGCCCCTAAGCTCCTTGTAAGGTACTGGCTCGTATGCTAGACGGGTAATTACACAAATCGCCGTGCTAATGAAGCAGAGATTGAAACTGGTTGAAATGGTTACATTCGCGACGGATAGCTCGCTGGATGTGGCTTAAGCGTAGCTGACTAGCCATTTGACAAAATAAAACAGAAAGTCGTAGGGTAGAACTATGTATATATACTTGGGGCAATATTACACAAACCTCAAGGTCAAAGGATGGTGCAGCAGGCACTACGCGACAATATATATTATATGTATATAACACTTAGTTAAAAGAAAAAGTTGAAGTTGTAACTTATAGAGAATTGAAGGAAAAGGCAGAGAATAAACCCGAATAGAAATACTCCACCGACAAGAGCCAAACTCTTAAATATATGATGATGATGAACACTTAGTTGTACCATACTTAACCCAGGAATAAAATATATTTATCATACCTACACCAGATAGTTATGCTCTACACAGTTACAGTTTATGTTTGTTGAAAAGTCAAATAAATATTAAATTAAATTAGAACTACCACTACATAAGTCACCTCTATAACAGACTGAAGCGAATACTATAGAATTTACTTGTAACTGGAAAAATTCCGAAGTAGTCATACTACGTACGATATTTAGATATACATCGATCCATACACTGCACTGTCCACTTCCAGTATCCCACGTCAGTTTAGATCTTCGTACCGTCTGGCGCCACGGTAAGCTCAGATGCGGAATAAAGAGCTCGCTCAAGAGGGACATGCCACTTAATGCATTGTGCATAACTGCATATGTGCAGGCTAGAGATCCATTACGCTATGAAACCATGTTGTTTTTCATCCTTTATTTTTCTTAGTTTATCACATTCGCAAAGTGAAATGAATTGGCAAAGTATGCATAACTTTGAGGTTACTATTTTATTTGTCGTAGATATTCTTTGGGACAGTTTTAAGCAATTATTGTTTAACAATTATAATAGGTCGTTAGGTATCCAATACCGATATGTTTACCTTAAACCTGTCGATAATTACTGCTTTAAACTGTCACGATTTTTACACATAGGTATAAATTAACGGGAGTTAACTGGACGGGGGACGAGGGAAACGTCGGCAAAATCTAGGTAAGAATACCTTAAGTCAGACGAAAGTGCCCCAATTAACTTGACGTGAAAATCGTTAAATAATGTGAGTTTTGTGACTATAATTAAATCTGTATGGAACATAATATTTATGCCTTTTTGCATTGTTTTATTGCTTAAAGTCTATGAAACCAGCACCAAATTTAAGTATTTATACAAACCTAATGCTTAATCATCGTCATAAAACTGACTTTAGTTAACTTTTCTATAATATATAAGTCACGCATATTTCATTGGGAACATTTTTTTCTGAAAAATTCCTTTAACGCGATTTAATTTGTAATTAATACGTTTACCTGTTTTGTTACCGAAAAATATAAAATACTAAATTAAAACGTGTACACACACACAATACTTATGACCATTACAATAATATTCGTAGTCATTAATTATTTACACAGATGATATTCAAAGCCACAAAAATCTTGTACTACCATGAGTTGTTACTTTGAGATTTTCGATGAGAGTAACGAGTTTACCATCTGTGCAACTCGTTCGCACTAATGCTGCCGCCACACATTCGCCCGAGTAGTGAGGGCCTCACTGTGAGGCGAATGACGAGGCGAAACGCGAGCTCGCATGTGTACGCGGACGTCTCACTATTCCTGTCGTCCCTCGCATCGCGTTTTTGTATAGGCAAAGTCTCGTCGAACGTTTTGACGAATAGCGAGGCGAGTGACGAGCCAGCATGTCTAAACGCGGAGTTAAATAGTACAATGGAGATGCACTCGATACTCGTTATCGAAAACCTTAATGTCACAACTCATGGTAAGGGTACGGAACTCTGTTACTCAACAGCCATAGAACACTTGATCGTTTTATAATAACTAGTCCCTTCTCATTTAGTCGTTCACACCACACATGATTTATTCATCGATGTTGACTACTAATGCGACAAATGAAACCGGTTGTCTGTCACACACAACACGGTAGTAAGTACAATTGTACTAGTCGGGCATAACAATGTATAATGTAAAAAGTCATGTTATTTTATGTTATGTACCTAGTTGTTTACATCTTATGGAAACCAACTTTAGTTAAATTCACATTGTTAATTATTAAGACAGCCAAGTAGTAGAAAATCTAGTTAAGAAAACTTAAAAAAATAACTAAGAAAATTCCAGAAGGCCCGTGAGAATAAACCCAATGATGATAAAATAACATAAAGATACAGTGACGCCTCATGAAGAGATGAGATGAGAGCAATGTACCCTTACCATGAGTTGTGACTTTGAGGTTTTCGATAACGAGTATCGAGTTTACTATCTGTGCATCTCGTTCGCACTAAAATAGTACAAGCGAGATGTACAGATAGTAAACTCGATACTCGTTATCGAAAACCTCAAAGTCACAACTCATGGTAAGGGTATACTGGTGGCCTATAGGTAAGATGGTGCGACCAGATCGTTAATAACTATTTTACCGGCCTATTTAAATTTTGTAGTCAATACTACGATTTCATCCACCTTTATTTAGTAACTCGCGCGACATGCTTCGGCGACCATAGGTCTCCATTTTCAAGCACTAAGAGTGCCGAACGTACTTTGAATCTTTCAACTTATTTAATTCCTTAGGCTTCGAAACGTTATATTGAGTAACTGAATCGTTTTATTATCTAGTAATATATAATTGTACAATTAAAAGGGCAATAAACCCTACAAGTTCTACGTGGGAGTGAAATAGAAATGTCGACGATTGTACTAACCTCCCTATTCCGATCGCGTCAGGAACTTACAACATGTCTCATCGAGTTTGTTTAGGCTCGCACCCGCTTGCAGTGAAAAGGATAGAATGAGTGAAAGGCGTCTGCATAAGTCGGAATAGGTCTTGCGTGGGTGGCAGGGCGCGCAAGTCTACCCAGAGAACGGGTGTATCTCGCGTTACGACATCTAAGATTTAACTGGACGAGGAAATGCAATTGCAGTTTATTATGGAAGACAGAGAAGTGAAGTTTTCTTTACTTTCACGCAATTATAACTGAAGAAAGGTTAATTTTATTACTAGCTTGTAGGTAGACTTGTAAGTATGTATGTTTGCGAGAAATCTTGCAACTCAATTTTGAAGCAGACATCTTTAACTGAAATTTAGCACTCGTATGTAAGTTCGGTGACAATAAATACAATATTATGGTACCGCTGATCTGATCTGATGCTAGAGAATATAGCCATAGCAACTTCTAAAAGACACGATACAGACCAGTGGTATTAAGGCTCTTTAGAATCCTCACTCACCTCACACAAACACTCACTAAAATGTTAAAATGATATATATAGACTTTCAAGTACTTGAAACCGAGCGTGACTTTCAGGCCATGTCATCGTTATTGATATCTCCCGGTAAATTCATAAAATTTAATTATTATTTCATATTAATTCATAAATAAGTTTAATGGAAATTATAGCATTTTTTGAGTCAATGACTGTAATATAATAAATCAAAATTATATTGGTTTTAATTTAAATTGAATTCTGCCTCGATATAATCACGTGATATATACCCATTTTTCAGTTTAATAGGTTAAAGGTTCAACAAGCTTTTTGCTTTTTGCAAACGAAACAATAATAGTACATTTCGATACTAGTGAAAAAACATTTTTTTTCGACGAGGGTGAACGTTGGAGCCCGAGTGAAACGAGGGTGACAATCACCTGAGTCTTAAAGAAGTTTTTACATGTGTATCGAACCTAATTTTTCATAGCAAGTGCCTTAAAAAGTGAAATTTACGCACGCGAAGCATGCGAAAAGTGCACTTTTTACGCACTAGTTAGGAAAAACATATTTTACGATGACACTTTGAACACGTTTACTTCTTCGTTCGCTGGGAACCGCACGTGGGCCGCGAAGAGTCGGCCTACTCCAGTCGAGCAGTGGAGCAACGACCGGAGAACTTTATAAATGCTCTGGGTATGTAGGTTTTAGTTTTCAGAGTATTTTTCGTACAACAATCAGAAATGAATATGTTTTAACCTTTTCGAAAGTCGTGCCAAGGACGCCAACGACGGCTACGGACATCAGCTTTGTTAATGCAATAGGGACTTAGAGATCTACGGGGGATTCCGTAAATTTCAACTTTGCTAAACAAAATGCGATAGCGTGGCGTTACGGGTAACGACATATTTCTTTGTCATCTGACGCTCAAAAGGTTAAAATCAACTGAATATTTTAAATATATAAAAATTAACAGCGAGAATTACACCCCGTATCGTTAACCATTTACCAATGATACTCAATTAAAAAATAAAAGATCTTTATTTATAATAATTACATTCATTAAAAAACAAGATTTTATCTAGTTTTTGCATTAAATCTAAAAAGGCCCTGAGGCATTGTACAAAGGATGCTGGCGGGATTTCCTCGTTGTATCGCAATGCTGATACGTTGTGCGAGCAAGCCGCCAGCTCTTCGGCCACCAGTTACATCAACCAGACGCATCGCGATTTCAATACCCAATTTAGTTCAAGATTACATAAATTAATTAAATATTAATTAATTTGTTTGCTAGACGGGAGGCTTCCATATTTGTTTTTTTTTTCACTTGTAAGACTAACAGGGAATTCCCATCATTAGAATTTTTAATTATCGGTTTTCTTTGAGAAATATGAGATCATCGTTTAAAAGGATTATGCAGCGTGGTAAGGAAAACGAGACAAGCGTACGTGAATGATCAAAAACGAACCTTATTTACATCTCAGGAATTCCCGATACGAAATTTATACAGGTATTTATTTGATCTCAATTTCTTATGATTATTCAGGCATAATTGCACCATAAGTCAACCATCTCCGCGATATATTTCAATTGAATTAAATACAATCTCAGATTGCATTGTACAGAAAAAATATATACCGCTTACAATAATACAATTAAGATATTACAGCTCCAGGTGATACCAACGAACCTTCTGAGATTATATAGTGTACGTACGCCACTGTAGGGATTCTTTTAACAAGTCGATGACCTGTAACGAGACTACAGACTTCTAAAATACGAGTATTGTGACTAACACACACTAGTGTATAAAACTGTCTGGCGGAAAAATTGTCGGGGTTTTCTTGGCTCTTCCCCAACGGTGGCAATTTCGTTTAGAAGTTCCTAGTATAATGGTGATGAGTCAACTTAATGGAAAAACAAAGAGTTTATTTTGTCTTAAACTTATGGGTAGACTTCATAAAATATGTTCGCTTTTATATAAAAATATGTATGGCATTATATGTGTATGGGTTGGAGTAATATTATTTTGAGATAGGGCTTGATATAAGCAAGTGTGAACACTAATACACATACATATTACGTAAAAGCATAAATTGGTATTTAATTTTGAGAATTTACTTATATATTTTCAAGAGTCCCTACACCTTAAGGTTTCATCAATTTGGAGACAATTCCAAATTTTAAATACTATCGTATTACAAATAAATATTATAGGACATTCTTACACAGATTGACTGAGCCCCACGGTAAACTAGATAAACTGGTAAACTGGTGTTGTGTTGTAGGGACTCAGCCAGCTATATATGTATATATTTGACGACCGGTCTGGCCTAGTGGGTAGTGACTCTGCCTATGAAGCCGATGGTCCTGGGTTCGATTCCCAGTCAGGGCATTTATTTGTGTGATGAGCACAGATATTTGTTTCTGAGTCATGGGTGTTTTCTATGTATTTAAGTATTTATATGTATCTATCTATTATATATACGTCGCCTAGTACCTACAACACAAGCCTTACTGAGCTTACCGTAGGATTAGGTCGATTTGTGTAAGATTGTCCCGAAATATTTATTTATTTATTTATTATTTATTTATATATCTCTAATTATATCATAAACAAATACTTAAATACATAGATAAAACACTTATGACTCATGAACTGTGCTCATCAAATAAATGCCCTTACTGGTATTTGAACCCAACCATCGGCTTCATAGGCAGTGTAGTCTAAGGCCAAACCTGCCGTCAATATGTCGTTTGGTATAAGTAATAGATCAATTTGTTAATCATGTCAACCGTCACTTTCTAAAATAATTGATTTTCTTCGAAAAAACAATTATGCGTTTCGGGTCACGGAAATTATGCTAAATAGACGGCATCCGATATTCATTTGTTTAAGTGTATTAATTTAATTGTATCCTATTGCCATTTATTTTTTTATATTATATATGTATATCATAACATTTTTTTTTTTTATGACAAAGGTGGCAAACGAGCAGACGGATTGCCTGATGGTAAGCAATTACCGTCGCCCATGGGCACTCGCAACACCAAGGGAGTCACAAGCGCGTTGCCGACCTATAAGTGATCAATTATGATTCCCTCTTTTTTAAATCGGTTTCAAAGAACCGTTAAGGTCGTCCTTCCAATCGGACAGGGCCGATTGCATCTGACCCACAAAATGCCAGATAAACGCCCTTTGTGATCTTTATGATTTTTGTAAAGATAGTGGTTGCGCAAACTTGCGCGCCGAGAGATGTGTGCGCGGCGCTAAACGTGTTAATGGGCGAATGGTTCGAAACGCCTTAATTGTATTGATTGATGTGCTTCTGCATCTGATGTGGCTGCTTTGAGGTTTTAGTTTATAACCGTCTTGAAAAAACTATTTTTAGAGGGGATAAACTCTAAGTTCTATTATATTTTCAACTAGGGACCCATCCGGGTATAAAATAAATATTCTGTATAATTGATAAACCCACAGTAGCAAAGTTGAAAGATGCAGACGCCAATAATCGAAGGTTTATGAGATTTTTTGACTTAATAGGTACTATTCATGGTACACTATTCATGTAATTTTCATGTGACAGTTAAAATTCGTTTCATTTTCAGGTGCAATTCAAAATAAAATGCATAAGTACAGTATGAACACGTAAACTAACTGCGCTACATCCGAAATATCGGAGCTGTGGAGGTGTTAAGAAATATCTGAACAACGCCTCTATTGTCACAGGCGATAAATTGCATGTTCATATATTTGTGACCACCTTCACAGCTCCCATATATCTGATTGCGACTGTACACTCAGTGATTTCAATACAAATGCCCGAATATTCCACACTCTTCAATTAGTTGCTCCCTTTAACTCTAATTAATAGCAATTGACGTGTCAAACAGTCAACTGTGGGAATTAATTAACCTAACATACCTGTGCTTATTAACTAATATAATTTTATTATTGAATACTGCAGTTAATGTATTATAATATTACACAATGATTATTAATATAGAGTGCATATCTCAGTCGTAACTCAACTCAATGCTCATTCGTTTACATTTTTCGGCATTTTTCTTTTGAGCCTCATTAAGCAAATCGTAGGTTGTACATTTAAGTAGCGTAATGACTAAAAACAAGCTTTACTTTTAATTAAATAGCGGCATTTATGAAGATAAAAACTGAGTGAGCGAGTGACAGGTAATTTGCGTAATAGATTTGCACTCTGCAGTGATTGCAGTATTTCTTTTAACTTTACGTAGTTTCTTTTTATTCGTTACATGAACAATAGTAAATGTTGTTAGTTGAATACCAAAAACGAAGCTATAGAATATTACTAATAAAAAATATCATCAATCATCTTTGATTCGCAAAAATATGGTTACCATTTTATTTAGGTTTTTAGTAATAATCCTATCATAACTATTACGGAGTCACTTTTATGACAACAAGGTAACACTAACCAGTACCCTTACCATGAGTTGTGTCATTGACGTTTTCGATAACGAGTATCGAGTTTACTATCTATACATCTCGTTCGCACTAAAATAGTACAAGCGAGATGCACAGATAGTAAACTCGATACTCGTTATCGAAAACGTCAATGTCACAATTCATGGTAAGGGTACAGACTCTCAAAGGGATACGGTAACCGGATAAAGTAATTGAGCTTTTTAAACGGCGTTGTTATGATCATATCAATCGATGCTCATTTGGCTCTAAATAAAGTAGTAATATTTAATCCTATTATGTAATTGTTGCATAAAAGGCTTTTAACCCAACTGTTCGATACTTGTTTTTTTTTTAAATAGTAGTTTCCAGGCTCTAAAAGTCCTTTAGTCATTATATAGGTGAATATTAAATTCGTAATAAATCATGGTAAATAAATCAGGCTCACTAACACAAGATAAAAATCTCAAGCTGTAATAATTTATACATTGAAAATTGATGTCATATACTTAGGAAAAAATAACGTGTGAAAACATTACAATTTATATAGTAGTTACAATTTACTACTTGAAAAATCAAAGCAAAACAAAATATTTAATGAAAAATAAATGATTTATTCTTAGTAGTAACAGTTTACTCAGAATACCTACCAACTAAATACTACGATTAATGGTTTCAACTATATGAATCTGACAGAATATTTCATACGTAGACAGAATATACATATAAATTACATCTGACAGAATATTTCATACGTAGACAGAATATATAAATTACATCTGACAGAATATTTAAATTACATATACAATAAACAAAGACTAACCAAAACCAAACATAATTTTCATTGACAAGTAAAAAGGTGGCTAACAAAACGATAATTGCCATTGTCATCGTTAATCGACCCTCGTTATAAGTTCAGGATAAATGATGCATTAAGAAGGCTAGCAATTAAACTTTACAATCGAGCCAGCCATCATCGGTGACATTCGGTGACCCTGTTTCATCAACGAAGCCCCGAAATAATGCTCCCGATCAAAATGCCAATGTCGAAGGTAAAAATAAATGACTTGCAACCCTGTCATATGGAGTGACATTAATTTCACGGCGTAAATGGGTGGTAATGGGCACATTCACGCCCGTTTACGAAATATGGGTTCGTCATATAGCATCAGATAGCGAATGTCACAGTTTCTGACATTTATTTTTATTAAAAATCCCATTACTGATGTTACGTATGATATTGTACGCGTACGGTTCGGGCTGAGGTTTAATTGGTTAGAGGTCCTAATTAAGAGGCGACGCGTGAGCGCAAGAACATTATTTAAAACATGATTGATTACACGCGCTTGGTCGTTATTTACAAGCAAAGTACCTCAAACAAACCAAGCTGAGCTCCTATTCTGTATACTTGAACCGCATGAGGAACGCAAGTTATACTAGCGATGAACTCACAGTAAAGTTAAAATGTTTTATGAATATAGCTCAGATCAACTCATAAGCATGCTATAGCGATCATGCAAGTGTTCCAGCGATTACACTTGCTGACATTAAAAATTGTGTAACATTTTAATATCCAAACACGAAATTAGGTCGCGTTGTATTTATAATTTCTCGGAATGGTGTTCACGGATGTTTCCACGTTTCGGTGTACACTTAGATGCACGTTGTGTACGTTTATAGGATGTTAACTGGAAGTCTATACGTAACGATTGCTTTGTTAACTGTTTGGTAAACATTTGCTTTTTCTACAGAAAGACGTTATGAAGTTAACGAACTTTTCGCCTTATTTACATTAATATACATTTTGTAGAGAATAGCTTATCCATAACGTAAGTAAGTATCTATATATTCTTATTCAAGATGACTATGTACACGTATTTTACTATTAGTTGCATGAATACTTCCTGCCACTTTGGCCACTAACGAAGGAAGCGGTTTCATTATAATTATGGTAAAATTAGCAATGACGGTAGCCTTTTGTTTTTCGCATTGAATGATTCATCTCGATATTTATGAGTAGACGACCGGAAGATGTCGTTTAAGTAGTATGTAAATCATTGAATGTTGGAATATAGTCACTACTTTGAAAAACCCCATGATTGGTTCTGTCAGTTACCTAAAAGTAAAGAGTCGTAACTATGCACTATGTATGGCGTGCATACAGGGCCACTGCGTGGTATTATAACGATTTATGGTTTGTTTTGATTTTAAATAAACTACAATTTAGGTAGTAAATAATGACTTTATTTACTACTGGCTTTTCCTCGCGACTTCGTCGGTTAACCATGCTCGTCTTTAAGGTATGGTTGCGGGATAAAAATAATCCTATATCCTTTCACGTAGCTTAAAATCTCGCCATGCCATATTTAATCCCAATTGGTTCAGCGGTTTAAGCGGTAAGAGACAGACAGAGACAGTAACTTTCGCATTTGTAACATTAATAATATCATCATCATCATCATCATCATGTCAGCCGAAAGACGTCCACTGCTGGTCATAGGCCTCCCCCAGAACGACCCAAGAAGACCGATCCTGCGCCTTCCACATCTAGCGGTATCCCGCTTGAGACACTGCGGGATGTTGGAAGAAAAGATGTGTTGTAGCTTCCCGAAGGCTGCCCAGCCGAGTCGAGATTAATAATATACATATTTGTATAGTATGGATATGGATTTTGTATTTTTATAAATGCTGTTTGTCTCCTTAACAAATTATATTGATCGTTATAGAGATCCATCAAATCATTTATAGGTATTTAATAAACAGACCAATATAAAAAAAGATTTATACGTAGTTATTTTACCTGTACATTTTATAGTATAGTGATGTGAATATTAAAATTGAGTTGGTTATAATCATCTACTGTAGGTATATATAAATAAATCTAACTAACGAGTCAAGGCGGGTTGGCGCCTGCCAAGCGTGGCGACTATGGCAACTACCCCTCAAGATGATCCTCCCTCAAATCATATTTGGGGGACGCTTATGTCTAGCAGTGGACGATTTATGGCTGAAATGTAAATAACGAGTCTATCGAAATTTACGAAAACTACAAAATGTGCTGTTGGTTATATTAAAAATTAATTGTTTATTTAATAAAAAGTGGATTAGTCAAATTCCCTAGAGTGTATTTGGACACGCATGTCTTTAGTTCTATATAGTGCGGCCACCCTCCTCTGCCGGATATTGGGAAATGGGGTCGCTCAGGAAATTCGAAGGTAGCCCCTGCAAACACTTCACCAGATTGGATGACGTCACGGAATTAACTAACCCTATCTCTTTTGTTCTTGTATTAAATAGTATAAAAAAGTTCTACTGTAGTGGTGTGAAACTTGTAGGTATGTGGGAAATGAGTACGAATATATAACATATAACATACGGCTATGGCGATGACAGCAAAGATTCCTCCATGCTCAGAGTTCGTTGCCTATGGCGGTCCATAGGGGAGATATTCGTTCAGTGGTGAAAGTCCGTGGCTGATAGAATAGGTTAGGGGCATACAACATAAAGAATAACGATTTGTTTTGGCTTGACATTTTCCAACTCTACACGGTACTCTGAACGTTACTTTACGACAATGTTTAAACAAAAAAAAAATTGGGTATCAATCATATATAATCCAAAAACATTAAAAAAAAAAAACATCCAACCAGATGACGTCAAAAAAATACTCGATTCGTAATGCACAATTTTATGAAATTACTTTGCAAATAAAATACTTTGCGATCTGTTTTTAAAGAATAAAAGAGTGCCATCCGAGCCAGTTAGGTGAAAAAAAAATAGGATAGAGCCAAACACTCTTAGAGCAATCTCCGCCACGAGGAAGAGAGGAGAGAGAGATTAAAAAACAATTTGTGCCGTCATTTCGCTTCCGAGCTTATTTATACGGATTTCGGATTTATTTATACGGTCGCTTCAAAACGCTAATTTGAATGTCCGCGTGACTGACAGTCAGTACCCTTACCATGAGTTGTGACTTTGAGGTTTTCGATAACGAGTATCGAGTTTACTATGGTGCATCTCGCTTGTACTATTTTAGTGCGAACGAGATGCACAGATAGTAAACTCGATAATAATATAATATTGCCAATGGTGAGCTCACCTGCCCCCAATGCTCCAGGATATTTTCAAAGAAAATTGGCTACATACAGCCACATGCAAGCTCACCAGCGACAACAGAGCCAATAAAGTGGTCGCCGTGACCGAAATCGGTCGGACTAATCATCATCATCACTGGGATATGCGTTAACCGTCCCCGTCGTATTGTCTGCGTTGAAATAACGGCACAAGTGTTTCTGAATTAATTTGAATCTTATGTGTGAAATAATACGGTAAAATATCAACCTTGTGACTAGGAAAGATTTATGTGTGTACAACAAATCCAAATCATATTAATTTCACAATGTGTTTGTTATATGTATCTACGTGCAGGTATGATAAACTACATAACAGCGCTACCGCGATCTTATTTCACATATTTCGGACACCTGTCCCTTTTACTCCAATTAATTAGGAACTAGAGTGACAATCGTTCAAAGTATCGAAATTTGATTTTCGTTGTAGGCCTTTGAATATACTCGACACGAATTTGAGCTGTGAAATGTTCGCAAAAGATTACCTATGCTGACTAAATAAAAAATAGTAAGCCTAAAATATACCTAAACATTAAAGATAAGCAGCCAACTTACATTGCTTGCTATTACTTGTGCAATAACATAAACTTTTAGGTTTTATAAACATTATTACGAGAGCTATATAATGTCACAGTGGTCTCGGGTGAGTCTTCATTTAAAACCACGAGAACAATGTTAAAGTCGGAGGAAATCTTTAAAGTCAGTATATGTATATATTATATGCGGTTAAGTACCGTTTATTTGTAATAATACCCTAAGCTATTATAAAAAGAGCTCAATTATTTCCTATTTTCAATTTAAGATCCAAATTTTCTCAATATGCCGATGATATCATCATTTTAAAAAGGTGCTGTTGTTTAAACAAGTGAATTTTTATTATGTAACAATATCTTGCATGGTGTGACTCATGCCAAACGACCAATTTGTTCATCATGCTATACCTACCTATGATTTTTTTTTGTTTTGTATGCATAAAAAATTGCCAATTATTAATATTGTTATACAGTAGAAAGTTGACGTTTATCTCTCGTGTTTTTGGACACAAGCAAAGAAAAAGTATCCATAATATAAATTGCTAGCTATCCCGTCTCAAGACATAGAGTTGATCATTTGAACAACATTATTTTTTTTTTATATATGACATATACTTAAAAAAAGGAACGAGGACCTCCAGCATCCGAGACTGGATTTGAACCAGCATCAGCTATGGCGACTGACGAATATAATATTTAATAAGAAAATAATTTGATTTGTTCTTAGTTGCATTACAAATTTAGTCTAAATTATCAACTAAACCATAGCTTAAAACAAACTATACTTTGGAGTATATGTGTAAGGGTGCTGCTTTTCCTAAATATATATAATTATGTTGTATGTAAACTCTGGAACCCTACCACCAAAAACGAAATTCGCAAATTTCTAACTCTTTCACTCTAATTACGACATAATTGGTGTAACGAAATTTTCGTACTTCGGTTTCCGCTGTAGGTGGAAAGGCGTCCTAAGAAGGCTTTAACGTAAATATCGTACTAACCTAGTACCTAACCATATTCCTGCATTTTTTAACCCAGTGGTCGAGTTGAGTAACAGGTAATTTTACCAATTAGCGACCGCTCGGCAGCTTGCCGGTCAAGTTCATTCATAAATTCATGCTCTGCCCTACTAAATGGATATTTAGCGACTGCTTTTCTGTCATACGAGCACAATTAGGAAATGACGGAATACCTGGCAGTAAAATATACTGTATGTCAAGTATAGACTGCGTAAAAACTTTACAGTTACTCCTTTAATAATGTCGTACATTTTATGGGGAGCTCATGTAAGGTGTGCAATATTTGTACGTATATTCGTATATTTTTTATATTAATTGAGAGATCTGTGTCCCAAGTGCCACGACGTCATCTGCCGTTTCAGTGACTTTATGACACGTGTTGTGCGGCTGGGGCAAAGTTGTACGTCGATGAGTCAAAGGGTTAAACTTTCGTTATATTAAAACAACTTACGTAATGGAAAGCGTTATTCTTATTACAGTATTTTGTGCATGAAATAGGTCTATCTTGCCTACCCTCGGTATCCTAATTTTTTTATGATAGGTACCTAGTAAATAACTTTGTGCGAGTGTAAAATGACTGATTTAAGCAATTTTATGTTTAAACAGTAAACACAAAGGGCTATAGGTATGCACCCATACCAATTAAAATAATTAGAGGGGTCACAAACTTTTTTTAGACATTCATTTCAGAAGCTTTTATTTTCGGTTTAACTTTATATTCTTAAAAAAAATATACAGTTATAAATTGATCATATTTGTATATACTTTACGTGTTTTACAAAGTTTATACATACTGGCTATACTTACCCGGTAAAGCCCTACCTAGGTAGGCCGCTATAGTAAAATAGGTTTAATAGGGTAGGAACTTTTCATACTAACCTCTTTAGGGTCCGTACACCATATTCCTCCACATCTGATGCACTCATCGCAAGTTGTTTTTTCTACGCTAAAAACGTTGTGGCACTCCAATGCACAACCAAAATGAATCATAAACACTAACACGACAAAACACCGTAAACTCATTGTTATAGACATTTCAAAAACACAGGAAGAATAATAAATCGACGGTTAAAAACTTTTTTTACTTTTAAATTTCGAATTCGACGCCGAATGTCAGTTGAAGTTCCGCGAGCGTTCGAATATTGAAAAACGACGCGCGCTCTCGCCCAATGTTAGTATCGCACTGAACTGACGGTTGTCTGTTCGGTTGCATTTCTTGAGTCGCGCGAGAGAGATGAATCATTCTGTATACAACAATATACATGCTTATATATTACGTATAATGTCCGCGTGTAATTTCCGTACAATAATTGCAAAAATACCGGCCCATTGCCTGTCGGACCAGGCATGATGAAGGGTTTCTTAGCAGTATCAGTAAGGTTCCGTAGCTAGCCGTAACTAAACTAAAATAGCCGTAGGGTTCCGCAGCTCAATGTTTTTTTGACGAATCACAATTTGTCTCTGTAATCATTGGCTGAAGCAAAACCTTAGCAAAACATTGAATAATCCTCAATTGCATAAGATCTGACGACTGAAGTGATAGAATGTTGCTTTTAGTGAAAAAAAAAAACACTTCGTGTCATGTATGGAGTCCCCTCGAAATTGGATTTTATACATTTACTACAAAACTATATACCACCACTCAATGACCTATGTATATTTGTACATTACCTACAACGTCTATTAAAATTTCATTAATGTTGGCTTTCTTGTATATGAGTTAAATGTTTAACGTAATGACCATACCGACAGACGGACATGATAAAACTATAAGGGTCTCGTTTTGCCATTTTTGCTCCGGAACCCTAAAACGGTCGAATTATTATTTAAGTGGCCAGTTCGGAGAGTAGCTCTATTATTTGTTATAGGTACCTTTGACAAATATTTTTCTAATAACTGCTTAGCAAAAATGTTATAACACAAACACATTAGTAATTGTACTTATTGTCTGAGGAATAAGTCCAGTGTCTCAGACGTGTAAAGAAGATATTGAGCAATTTGTTTAACATTGAAACTATAATTAAATAATACAAAAAAGCTTAGCTAAAGCACCTAGCCTATGTAGTAGTAAAATGTGTATACACATTAATTCTCTGCACAGCTACATAGACATGGTCCACAGTTAAGTTTTTCACCTGTAAATGGTTTTAGATCCGATTAGCATTTTATATTGTATTTATTTTTTACTTTCTCGCTCAAAGAATTGCAATCGCAATACAACGCGGGAATGCTGCCTGCGTAATGGGCACCCTACCGAGGGGCCCGGGATTAGTTTGTTTGTAGGCATATTTTCATTTTCTTAGTTAAGTTTTTAGTTTTAATCATGTAGTTTATTTTTCTAATTTAGATAGATTTAATTTAATAATGTTGTAATTTATTTAAGTTTTGTTTATTTCATTAAATAAAATGTAAGTTATTTTTATATTGTTAGTATTATTCTCTTCTTATTATCCAGCAATGATGATATGAAGAGGGATTGACAATGCCTATATATTTAGGTACTAGGAGCACAAAGCGCCATCTGTTGAGTATCGTATGTAGTACTTTGTGGGCGGTTGTCAACGGCCAGCGAACTAATTGTATAAGTATGTAACTGAGATC
Source organism: Grapholita molesta (assembly GCA_022674325.2). Classification (NCBI taxonomy): domain Eukaryota; kingdom Metazoa; phylum Arthropoda; class Insecta; order Lepidoptera; family Tortricidae; genus Grapholita; species Grapholita molesta. The sequence goes on along the minus strand of CP053124.2, from coordinate 6,211,800 downwards.
TATAATTGATGCTGTAAAACAATAAATGGCACTAGTACTTTAGCCAGCAATGCCGTATCTACATATTGTTTGGTCTATCCAAGTCTTACATCATCCTTGGTTTCCAGTAAATAGTCTTACATCAAAAAGCCAAGTAAGTTTAAGTTGAACCAAACGATAACGCCTAGTAAAAAAATATAGCATTATTTTTTTCTAAAGCAACTTGCGGCAACTCAGCGGTTATACTACTCGAGCTATTAGTACATATCTACTTAGCTTTTTATATTATTTTTTATTAAAGATTTATATAATTTTACGGTGGCAGTTTCAGGGGCCTATACTGTCGGCGACAAGCCACCGCCTGTCTTGATAACGTGTGGCAACATTGCCATGTCATGGCCTCATAGCGGAACCTCTTTAAACTAGCCCAATCTATTGACTCAACATATACTATCATAAGTATACTTCTACACATTTTTTTGAATAGCTTCAAAGCCTACTGGGACCGGTTCGCGGGTATTTAGTGACATACCTTTGAATGGGTTTTAGCAAGTGTATTTCATAGCAAAATTCTCCTAAAACACAGGGATGGCGACGCATTAAATTTTATAACAAAATTAAGTAAAATAGGTAATTAAAAAAAATCGGTTTGCCACGGTTGTCACGTGGTGTATCTTAACGTAACTGTAACTTAAAAAGTTTACTTGATCGGTGTGATTCCATTTGTCCCGACAGAATGATATAATAAAATAAATGTATAAATAAATATTACAGTACATCCGTACATAAATTGACTAAGCCCCGTGCTAAGCTCAAGAAAGCTTGTATTGTGGGGACACATTTTCTCCTATCGGCCAGAAACCACACAAAAAATCCATATAAAAAAAAAGTAAAGTATATAACTTTAAATAAAATGGCAATAACAATTTGAATAATGTTTTGAGGTTGATATGATTAAGCACCATTTTCCTCTACACGAGGTAAATTTAACGCTTAACGTTATCATCAGAACCTTGAATTGTTCCTCTCTTTCTAATATATATGTAAAATGCAAGAAGGATATAAGCTTTGCACCGACATATTGCCAACATTTTACTTACATTTATAACGCTCTCTGGAAAACAACATTTTCAAAGCGAATTGATTATAAAAAATAAATTAATTAATAGCAATATAATAATGGGTGTCCGATGTTATATTCTTATATTTTGTTTAATAATTCAGTGGTTGAACAAATCTGGTTTTGCTCTTGACTGTGATTTAGCACAAAAGAATACTTGTGAGGAGTGCCGGCAGTGCGGAGGGCTCTGGTGCAACGATCCAAACGAGGTTTTGAAATTTATTTTTAAACTTATTTTTATAAAAAAAAAGATAGAAAACACCTGTGAGACTCAGACATACTAAAATATAGATAAAAACGGGTCACTCACGTATCTTAAAGTCGAATAACGCTCGAAAATCTACCTAAATTTGAATATACGCAGACATCAAACTCAATATAGAGTTTTTCAGTTCCGAGTGCCTATAGGTACCTATTTACGGGTATATTTAAGTTTTAAATATTTGTGGTACAATCAGTATCAATAGTAACGTTTGAAACAATGCACCAAAAATACCTGCCAACCTATGTATTTTTTTACAAATGAGATATTTTCTCCATTCCGCGTGCGCCGGCGGGATTCCACGCCAGTCAAGTCATTCGTTAATTTTTGCCTGATTTCTGTTAAATAAAACATGTATATGATATTCAATGTAATGTAACCATAGTGCTATGTTTTTATAGACTATTACTTAGCAGGATAGTTACCATGTATACTATTTTGAATGAGTTTCCGATATTTCGGCACTGTTGCAAGCGCCATCCTCACGGAAACCGTATAATGTTTAACCGTACCTATCATATTTGTGTATAATGTTAAAGTCGTATAATGTTTTTATAGATACGAAAACGTGCATAAATTGCTGTGCAATATATAAAATACAGCGGGGAAATGCTGCCAGCATCCTTGGCACTATGCCGAAGGGGCCCAATTTTTTAAATTTATTTTAGTTTTATATAGGTTTAATTTTTGTTTAGTTTCAATTTAATTATAGTAGTTAGTTTTAGATGTAAATTATAATAAAATAAAATGTTCACTATGACTTCAGTTCTAGGTGCTTACCCCTCTTTAAACTATTGAAAAATAATTATATTGTTACATATATAAAATCATATCAAACAAATATTACAGGACATTCTGAAATAAATAAATAATGTAATAACATAAAAATATCCTGCAGAATATGGAGAGTATAACCTATTTAGAGAGCCAGAAACGCAGGTTTTAATCAGTAGGAATATACAATATACACTTTTATCTCAAAACGACATCCGTGGACAATGATGTAATGATTCGTGGGCTGTCGTTATTATTAATAAGTTATATTTAATTAATTACTTAGTTAGGTATATATGTAATTATTTTCCTTGCCATTTTGGCTCATGGCAATTTAAATTTGTCAGTAGTAATAGAGAACAAATATGACACTTTTTTGAGGTTAGTACAAGTATAGATAATATAATATCAACGTAACTATTTAAGGAACTTGCTTGAAGTTAATGACAGGAATTTAATATTAAACCTGGAACCGGAATTTTGAAATTTCTTTCTGGTAACTCTACTAATACTATACATTCTATTTGTATCCATTATCTGTGAAAAGGGACCTTATTGCCGGTGGCGCTTATGTCGTTGTTCAAGATTGCGCGATACAAATGTAACGCGGTGTAAGCGCCATCGACCATAAGGTCCGTTTTCATAGATAATGCCACATTTAAAGTTTTTATTTTGTTTTCAGGCCCGTAGATGTGTTCCTTTAAGTGGTGGAGGTGATGAGTGGTGCCCAGAGCTCTTGGAGCCCATTCCTGAGGTGTACCTCAACTCTCAAGATGGCACAGCGTTCCGCCCCCAATATGAGGACGTGTTAGCAGAAATTAATTCTGGGAAAGTAACAACCCTACACTTTACTGGAGGTTCTGGCGTGAAGAGTATCAAAACAGTAAGTAAATTTTTTTATGACATAGGCGGCAAACGAGCAAACGGATTGCCTGGTGGTAAGCAATTACCGTCGCCCATGGGCACCCGCAACACCATATGAATCACAAGCGCGTTGTCGGCCTTTAAGGGGGGGTTGGAGCTCTGGGAACCTTATTCACCATCAGGAACCCTACATACCTAAAAAAAAAAAATAAAAATAAAAAAATAAATAAATATTTCGGACATTCTTACACAAATCGACCTAGTCCCACGGTAAGCTCAATAAGGCTTGTGTTGCAGGTACTAGACGACGATATATATAATAAATAGATACATATAAATACTTAAATACATAGAAAACACCCATGACTCAGGAACAAATATCTGTGCTCATCACACAAATAAATGCCCTGACTGGGAATCGAACCCAGGACCTTCGGCTTCATAGGCAACCTGAAAGGTAGCAGTGCTATTATGGCTGTGGTATTCTGTAAGGAGGAGGTACTTCCCCAGTTGGGCTGCCCCAGATTCAAGCGTGATGGTCAGCGCTGTGCCCTACCTCTCATTGTTGGACGTAGTTTAAGGACATACCCGGGTCCAAAATATCACTCTTTATGTACTGAAACTAACACCGTAAGATTGTCGTACGTAAAAGGTCTCATAACTGGAGGGGAGGCATGGACAGACACTTCAGGCACAAACAGGAAAAAAACAATTATGTGGATTTACATATTTAATGTAATTGGTATTAGAGTTATATGAGACGATGACAAATATTGTTTACAATGAGAGGTAGGGCACAGCGAAGTGCCATCACGATTGAATCTGGAGAAGCCCAACTGGGGAAGTACCTCCTCCTTACAGAAGACCACAGCCATAATAGCACTGCTACCTTTCAGGTATGTAGTGTTGTGTTCCTGATGGTGAATAAGGTTCCCAGAGCTCCAACCCACTTATAGGTCGGCAACGCGCCTGTGACTCCCTTGGTGTTGCGAGTGCCCATGGGCGACGGTAATTGCTTACCATCAGGCAATCCGTCTACACGTTTGCCACCTTTGTCATAAAAAAAAAATTGTTGTGTCTGTTGTGTCATTTAACCGTAACTCTACCGCACGAGTGAGACTTAATAGATTCAGTTTATTCCAAGAGACAACTCATCGAGAGAGATAAGTTGTACCTAATGCCAAATGTCACTTAAGAAGTTAAGAATTTCTACCGACTATTCTTATTACCACTTTGTACCTGTACCTACTAATATCTATTGGCTTGGCTGGGAGTTTCAAGAAAAGTGAAAGTGAAAGAATGTGACGATAATTAAGCATTAAATTACTATAAATTCTTAGATTTGGTGATCGTTTCAGAAACTACAAGTAATATTACGCCGTAATGCCAAAATAGGCAAAAAATCAATTCATACAGATTTAATGCTTAATTATCGTCACATTACTGACATAATTGAACTTTTTACTTGTTACGCTAATTTAGTACATTTATCATCATCATCATCATCATGTCAGCCGAAAGACGTCCACTGCTGGACATAGGCCTCCCCCATTTTTTTTGCATAACCATGGTACCGGAGGCCGCCGGGGACTCGGGGCCATGGTTTTTGGGTGTTCATTTCATATGGGGGGGTATATGCCAGAATCGCCACGCTTGGCATGCGGGTTGGCGATCGCAGTGCTTCCACCGCACTCAAGGGATGCTGCTGCCTATCCCCCGGTGGTCTTGGCCGTAATTTTAGAACATACCCGGGTCCAGTACACTTATGAAAACTCCCAAACACATAGTATCTTTCCGACTTCACACAATCTATTATTTATAATCGGACTTTATCTGCCGAGTACAACAATAATTTTACAAACAAATTATGAAGTCTAATCCAATACTTATTCTAGCCCAAAGCCAGGTAAAAAGACTTGAAATTATTCATTGGATCTCTCATTTTAGTATATGGAAAAAAAATGGACTATACCTAAAATATTCAGGGTCTTAGCTTTGGTACCTATTAATAGTGACGTTCCACGGCAAAAGGTACCTTATGGCGCTTGGCGCTTACGTTGCGAAGCATCACATTAGTATTGAAGCGTCGTTAACAATAGCGTAAGCGCCAACCGCCATAAGGTACCTTTTGCCGCGGACCGTTATATGTACTCATACTTAACTGCTTAACACCTTCGCTGCGGCAGTTAACCATACTTACCATACCATACCAGGGTCGATCGGCCCGATAACGTAGCAAACGTGTTAATATGTGCAATAATTTTTGTCCGCAGCCATATTACAAGATCATAAATACGACGCGGTTTTCCGACAAAGCGAAAATTCATGTACAAATTACTAAACGTCAGTCCAGGATACAAGTGACTACAACCGTAAACGCAGGTTTTTGCTCACCGATGTCGCATAAATTTGAATATGCCTATGTGGAGGTCGGTATGTCGGGTGTGAGTGAGAAAGCGGTACTCAAGTACATGACGCCGTGCGGGTGTGACTGTTCTGACTATGTGGTGCGGTCAGACCAGCGGTACTGCCACGGACATGGTGACTTCATGTGTGGCATCTGCCACTGCAATGAAGGCTGGTTAGTTCTCATTGTTTCAGTTGACTTTTTGTTAATAATCGTAGTGTTACTGTGTGTATATAAATATGTATAGTTGTAAGGTTACTAGTTGGTTCTTAGGATTCGCGCCCACTTAACTCCTTTCGAGCGTCGTTGCGCGCCTGTGTATGCGAGCGTTACTTAACTACGCCGTGTGATGCCGGCGGACTAAGGCCGTAAGAGGCGACAAAGGGAAAAATCCTGCGGACGGGCAGCAGCGTCCGTCGAAACCCAATCTACAGCTACTGCGGTCGCCAAACCGCCTGCCAAGCGTGGCGACTATGGCTACTACCCCCAAGATGATACAAGTCCTATTTTTGGCAGGCCTATGTCCAGCTGAAATGTATGTATGTATGTGCGCGAGCGTTCACTAAGTCGTCTAGCGCGCACCCGACTTAGGTACTCTTTCTTTATTGTTAAGTACCGCAACCCCAAGCTATCCAATGCATAAAAAAGTTGGGTTTACTTTAACTGGCTATTGAATTACGACTCTATGGAAATTGCAATAAGATTCAAAACGAACTAACGTGCGCCTCAGTACCTGTGAGCACGCACAGCGCATCGAACTTTTTATTGTGCGGTAAGTGGTCTATCGTAAGCTTACAATAGACAAGAGTTAGCCACAATGGGCCTGCTAGAAACCTTACTATATCATATCAGTCGTAGTGGGTCATTTGTTTTCTTAGGCAGACGGAGCTTTTCCTATTCTTTATGAGCTCTAGAAAATTTTAAGAAAAGTTAGTCAAGGGTTGTTTTGACTTGCCAAAATATCAAAAATAAATAAATTCTAGGATATTCTTAATCAAATCAGCCTAGTGTTACAGTAAGCTCAACCACACAGACAAGTAAATGAGGATGTTCTCTATTCTCAAGTAATATTTACTTACTTCACGCCAAAATATATAATAAAGAGATACTTAAATATATAAATGAATTCCATCACTCAGGGACTTTTAAAATACTTTAAAAGTCCCTGAGTACCTATACAGGTATTATAGGTACAGTCAACCAATTTGATTTATAAGCCACTTGGTTCCTTGTCAACAGTTAAAATCTTAAAGACGCAAAAGATTTCTTATTAACGTCACTGTGACAACGTTCGCAAGGCCTAGAAATTGGTTGACTATATATATACATACATAAGGTAGGTACTATGTGAGTATAGGAGAAAAACTTAGCTAAAGGACTTGGTGTATTTTTTTTAATGACATGTAGTAGTAGTAACGACATTAACGTGTGTGTGACGTAAATTCTCTGCACAACTACAAACACATAATGGTCCTGAGGTTTTTTTTAAATGAAAGTCATTGCCAGTGCCTTTGAGGAAACCTTTGGCCAGATTCCATATTCTAAAATATCTATCCTTCAATATCAGTAAAACTATAACTCTTCTCAATCTAACTAAAGGTGACCATTGGAATATGAATCTCTGTTTTAATGATTGGTGCCTATTTTCAGGCATGGCAAGTATTGTGAATGCGGTCCTACATCTTCGTCGTGTGTTGACCCTGCGCTTACAGTGAGTATAATGGTTAATACCAAAAACTAATCTTCCTAAAGTAAGCGTCCACAATTCCGTGTCATACGCATCAGTACCCTTACCATGAGTTGTTACTTTGAGGTTTTCGATAATGAGTATCGAGTTTACTATCTGTGCATCTCGCTTGTACTATTCGAGTGCGAACGAGATGCACAGATAGTAAACTCGATACTCGTTATCGAAAACGTCAATGTCACAACCCATGTACAGACACATCGCACGAAACGGATCGTACTATTCTTTGTAAAGAAAGTCATATAAGTGTGTCCACTAATGCGCCTCATACTGATCGCTCGTTTGTATTGAGCAACAAATAAAGCCACCTGGAGCGGTACCGCGAACATCGAAGTTCGTATATTTCGGGCATCTTTCTCTTTTACTCCAGTTAAGGTGTCATGAGAGTGACAGAGACAATCGTCCGAAAACGAATATCGTTGTTCGCGGTAGCGCCGCAGTGAAATAAAAAATTAAATAACATTTATTATTCTTATTAACAGATGAAATGCTCCGGCAACGGCGTGTGTGACAAGTGCAAACAATGCCAATGCTTCAACAATAAAGAAGGTTCTCAGTATTTCGACAAAGACGACAACTGCAAAGACCTCAGCGCCACAGTAAAAGATTTCCTGAACTGCCAGAAAAGCGAACAGTCTTGTGGAAAATGCGACAGCAATGTGTTTTTCCACAAATGGGATGAAAGCTTACTGAATCAATTGTACGACTCTACTAGAAAATTGTGGGTCGATTTGGGGTCTAGCTTGCCGGGGTACTGGGGTACGATGGTTAATTCGACCATTCACGTTATGCGAAAGCCATTATGTTAAATAAGCTAAAGCCCGCTCTACACTCGCGGCGCGAATTCGCTCCGTGACTTTACGGCGTGAATTTACGCAGCGGTTCGCTCACACCTGTGTGCTTCCACACTCGCAAAGCTACCCTTGCATACCCTTTGTCGCGGGCCAAAAACCGACACTGACCGGGGAATGACGCGAAACGCGAACGCGAAGGCGTGAACAACATCTATACTCGCGGTTCGCGGGCGTTCGCGGGCCTTCGCGCCGCGAGTGTAGAGCGGGCTTTAGATCGATCTACTAAAACAGGTGAAAAACGATACTTACATAAAAGATTAATACAACTTGTACGGGTCTGTGCCCTTTTTTACATTTTTTTATTAGAATAATATAAAAAAAACTTCTATCTATAACATTTAACTGTACAAATACTAATCTAGCTTAGATCTAAAATAGGCTTTGTACCAATGATGCCGGCGGTACACAGATATATTTTTTTTTTAAAGTAAGTAGGTAAGTATAAAATATACGTATTTAATAATTGTAAAACTGCTCTCTCGGGCTCTGAAAATTCTCTAAACGGTCCGGTCTGTTATACCTATCTATCATCACTTTCTGCTTGTCTTTAAAGTAGGTTTTACAGACCTTTCATTTATTTTTCACCTCACTAGTTCGGAAAGAACTGTTTTGTTCTTTAAAAACAGATAGCAAAGTTGCATTTTATTCACAATCACGCATTGTTTATTACTAATTATCTGGTCGGCTGTTATTTTATTTAATATTTTTGAGTGATGATGCCTATAATTTTGAATATCTTTTGTAAGTTTCAGGTTTTTTTTTTCCTTGCGGTAGTGAGGAAAATTGTTTGTTTCACTCGGTAGCAAAGTCTGTTCCCCTCTCGTGCTTTGAGACTAAGCACAAGAAGGTAAACACTAACTTTGCTCCCTTGTATAACAAATAACTATTAATACATTTTTAATAAATACCTCGTGAGGATCCTTGCACCATACTCCACCACGCCTGATGCACTCATCACAATTATTTTTTTTTCTGTTAAAGGTGTGAAATTTTGTGGAAAAATTAGAGGATATCATAAGCACTACGAATAAGATTATATAGCACTGTAAATACATGACAATTGTTATAAGCAGATGGAACAAATAAGTCCCGTTTCCAAAGTTGGCTGTAAGTCTGCCCGTGCGCCTACTTCTTTAACACTGAACGTATTATCGTTTGTATTTGGCCTATTCCGTATAATCGTAAATACCTAATGTATTTGTGTACTATGACGAATTCGTGCAACTTTATGTATCACATTGTGTATCATACGTTTTACAACTAACTTATAAGTCATTCAGGATACGTGAGCAGTAGTAATCTTACGGATCTAGTTCTAGTATCTACCTACAAGGTAATTTAGTAAAAAACGACAGCAGAGTTCGAACCGAATCAACAGCTACTGTGTCGCCAACCCTAGCGTGGAGACAATAGCAACTACACCCCAAAATGATACAAGTTATATTTGGGGGAGGCATATGTCCAGCAGCGGACGTGATACGGCTGAAATGATGATGAATTAATAACTATCATCATATAATTATATTTTTTCATATAAAAAAATACTGGTACACACTAAAAATCACTATACAAATATGCACTCTCTAGACACTAAAAGAATTAACGAGATCCAAATAATTAATGATAAAAAATATGTAGTTGTTTTTTTTTTTCACTTATGCGTTATCAGGATCACGCATTCGCTTTAGTATATTTCTAATGTCTTACTAATTAATCTCCAGGTCTTTTTTACATGTTTGTAATTTATATCTATATTTTTATGTATGACTGTATGCCTTCTGAAGAATAAATAAAATATAAATATATATTGAATACAATATTTATTCATCATGGTCGTGCGCTTTCCCGCCTAAGAACTTCATGGCTAATTTCTCTACCTACGTAGATAGTAAACCGGAACACGTACCTACACCTAGATCAAGAACAATCAAAATTGCTACTAGGTGACCCTTTATCATTGTCCTTTAGAGAAGCATTACTCATGTATAAGGAACTGAGTTGTTACCTTACTGTGCCACTACTGAAGGGTAGAACTAGGTCTCGGATTTGTTTATGATTTTTACAAATACTTATTTATGTATTCATAATCAAAGTTCTACCACAACAGTTGAAATTTTAATTCAGTTTTGTTTTTGTAGTGACCATTTTATTAGTAGGCTATACAGAGTTAAACTCTTACTTTACAAAAATAATCGGTTACAATAATAAAATGCTCATAACAAAATGGGGCAAATACTCTATAAAGTTATTCGTGGTCATAAAAAGAAATACGCGTCGACTTGATATGAGATCCTCCTTCGTGTTATATATCGGTTATAAAAAAAGGGAAAGGTGTGATTGTTACACAATATTACCAAAAAAGCAACACTGCGTTTGTGTGATTGTTAATTTGTTACACAATACGATAATAAGCGCTACAGTGCTGTTTGTATAGATAGTTCCTGCTCACATCTGCTGAATAGGTACAGCCGCGCTGTGGAGGTGGTCACAATTATCTGAGCATGCACTTTATCGCTTTGAAAATAGAGGCGTTATTACGATATTTGTGATTACCTCCACAACTGCTAATCGTGACTGTAACGGCCCGGCCACGACAATGCGCGACTTGCGGCGCGGCAAGCGTTTTATCTGTTCGTTGCGCCGTCAAGACACGCAATGCGTTGCGGTTAGTTGGGATCACACGCAATGAACTGAGCCCTGAGTGTAAGTTTTTAACGTAACTTTACTTCACGAACGCGTTTGCGTTTCCCATATAAATAACATTATCACTTACGCACTAGTACCTACCTAAACGTTTTTATACTTCAAAAGTAAATTACACTAGAGCCTCAGATAAAACGCTTGCCGCGCCGCAATTCGCGCAATGTCGTGGCCGGGCCGTATAACATTTTTCGTGAGCGTTATCCGATTAGTATGAAGAGTAGGTAGGTATTAATACAATTTTCCCTCTCTCTATTAATCGCGCGGTAGCTTTAATTGAGTTTGAGGAACCTACACTTGGATTTTGTGTATGCACTTTTCTATGGCGTCAATAATCTTGTCTGTAGTGCACTCGAATTTTTTTATTATGTTATTTAGTAATCGTCAGCAGATTATTAAAATAAAAATAAAAATATTGCGGGACAATCTTACACAAATCGGTCCAGTCCCACGGTAAGCTCACACTAATTTTAAATAATATTAAAATAATTGTCACACTAATAATTAATTTTAATTTTAATTTTAATTAATTGTAACACTAATTATAAATAATATTAAAAATGACAGTAACATTCTTCATAATATTACTTAAGCACATACTGCGGTCTTATCAAAACCAGTTTTAAGAAAAAAAAATAGTTCCAGTTAATGGGTCCTTGCCTTGGACAACCCGCGCTGCACGCCAGAGAAATATGGGGTAGTTAACAATACCCTATTATACTTGTGAACAAGAGTTTTATTTGCTATAGAATATTGGGGGATCCCGTCGTCTAGGTAACTAAACGTAAAAAAATGGTACCTAGGGTGATGGCACCAGTGTTGGACACTTTAAGCTGACAGGCACCAATAATGGACACTTAGTAATTCAAACGTTACAGAATGAATTTTTACCAACAAATGCACAACCTTTGACTCCTTAGAAATAAGCACTAATGTTCATTAGGGTGGTACAGAAACCATTTTTTTTTATTTTATATTGGGACACCCCCGGAATCTGTTACATGAATTCTAATTATTACAAGTAAAAAAAATCAGGTTCCTAACTTAATGGGAAGGGGGTGCTCAAAGCCAATGAAAATTTAGGGATTGTATGAAGATGTAAAAAAAAAAATTGTCTAATTTTCACAATTTATCATGTTTAATAGTTAGCTTCCATCCCCATTATAAAGCTAGTTAAATTTTATTAAAATATTGCTTTGTCATCTGTCTTAATTGGAGGTTCAAAATTAATATTTTTTAATTTTTACTGATTTCGTTCAATTTTACTTACCAAGTACCATGAAATACCACTTAATTTTATGTAAGTACAGATAAAAAGTAAATATAAGGTTTGTGCATATGCTATAGTATGTTTTATAAAAAAAATATTTTTTCAAAAATGTATAAAAAATACAAATAAAAATATTTTTCTACTTTTAAACTTAGAAATAACATATACAATCAATGTGAAATTTGCATCTTTTTATGAAAATAAACAAATACATATTTTTTTTTTCGGATTTCATACAGCATTAAAAACTTCAATGTTGTTGAGCACCCCGTTGCAGTGTAGATAAAGTTACAAAACTTTGTGTATTTTATCACCACAACATGTGTAACAAAATGAAGGGGTGTCGCGAATTTTAACTTGATTTTGAATTATTCCCATACAAACGTGGACCACCCTAATGTTCATGATTGGTTCCTTGTCTATTACTGGCGCGTACTTACATAAGGTCAGTGACCTTAATTGTTCAGCAATTTAGGGCTTACTCTACATTAGGCATTCATTTGATTACATTAAGTACTTATACTAAACCTAAACAAAAGCTTGAACTGTAAGTGGTTTAACAATTTTATTAAAGTCCGCGACTGTGCTTTTATTTATAAATGGCACATACCTAGTACAGCCACGTATAATGATTGTTCAGTACCCTTACCATGAATTGTGACATTGAGGTTTTAAACATATTGTACCTAGTTAAGGACCTGCAATTAGTTATACGTTAATAATTTAGCCGTTTAAGAGGAATTTCCTTCCTTGAACGCTCCGGCTATGGAATGAACTCCCTGCCGAAGTTATTCCTAGGGACTACAGTATGAGGTTTTTCAAATAATGAATGTATAGGTTCTTAAAGGGTAGGCATGCGCATGTGAATCCTCTGGAGTTGAAGGTGTCCATAGGATACTGTAACTGCTGACCATCATTCGGGCCGTATGCTTGTTTGCCACCGTTGTTGTATAAAAAAAATGTAACGATGTAAATTGTATTGTACATATTGTACCTATTTAATCCATAGGCATACATAGATACAGTATACCTACACCAACACAAGTTCATGCGAAAAAATGTGTCCCAAAATTTTCATACATTTTTATTTTACCTACTTCCGTTCCGTTACCGCCATATGTAATGTATGAAAAATAACAACGGAACGGAATAAAAAAGTTTTGGACACATTTTTTCTCCTATCAGGCTCGAAAGAACTCATGATTCTGAGTAGAAACCACACAAAAAATTCAAATAAAAAAAAGTTACGTGTAACTACAACTTTAAATAAAATGGCCCTATTTAACTATAACTGAAAGAGTTGCTTCTATAACCAAACATAAATTGCAATCTTTCCTGGCCCGGTACCGCTAACATCGACGAAGGTCGTACATTTCGAGCATCTTTATCTTTTACTCCAATTAAGGAGTCATGGGAGTGACAACGAAAATCGTACCAAAATATACGAATATCGTTTTTTGCGGTAGCGCCACTGAAATATCCTTGAAAATATGACTGAAACCAGCACATGATCCGTAGCAATTTAGTTAATAGAGACTTAAAATTATGTATGTGTTACAACTTTACTTTATCGTTTTTTTTTTTTTTTTATGACATAGGCGGCAAACGAGCAGACGGATTGCCTGGTGTTAAGCAATTACCGTCGCCCATAGGCACCCGCAACACCAGGGGAGTCACAAGCGCGTTGCCGGCCTTTAAGGGGGGTTGGAGCTCTGGGAACCTTACTCACCATCAGAAACACAACACTACATACCTGAAAGGTAGCAGTGCTATTATGGCTGTGGTCTTCTGTAAGGAGGAGGTACTTCCCCAGTTGGGCTGGTCCAGATTCAAGCGTGATGGTCAACGCTGTGCCCTACCTCTCATTGTTGGACGTAGTTTAAGGACATACCCAGGTCCAAAAGTCCGGGTATCGTGGTTTATACATACTTTATTAATTAATAATAAATCATAAAGTGAGGCAAATGTTCTATTTTTTGCGGTAGCACTGCTGAAATATCCTTTGAAAAATATAAATATAATATTTTATTTCAGACAAGCATTGCAATTTTGTTAATAGAGACTTAAAATTATGCTTGCATTACTACACAATACTTTAAAACTATACTTTATCATCATCAATATATCATCAATAAATAGTTTATTAACAAATAATAAATCAAAAAGAGAGACAAACGTTCTCTTTTTTGCGGTAGCTGAAATATCCTTTGAATAAAATAAAAATGTAATATATTATTTCAGTACCAGCATATGATGCATAGTTAGTAACTTGGTTAACAGAGACTTAAAATTATGCATGCATTACAACTGTACTTTATCGTGGTCAAATATACAGTGTGTATTTTTCATACGGGCGTATAAGTTGCTCACATACAGTATCCACTAATACAACTCGTATTATGTTAATAATTTTGTTAAATAGTGTCATAACATAGTTCTAACGATTTTTTATGCCTGACCGGGCAGCAATGTACGCAGTCCAACTTATTTTGACATGACAAGTAATACCGACATGCCATGACGCATCGGAACGTTAATTACTATGAATGCAATACATTGCGTGCTTAATTTTTATGTATGAAATAAAAATGACCTATTTTTTTTAACAAAATGAATGTAAATAGGTTCTCGAGGTTCAATACTAATCGCCACTACAATATACGCCCATATGAAAAATACACACTGTACATACTTAATATTAAATAATAAAACAAAAAGAGAGTCAAATGTTCTACGACAGTGGGGTTGAGGAATAAATCCTCGTTGATTCAGTGTAACACTGCATTGTTGCGTATGGAAAGTTCCCCAGTGAATCGGAGTAGTTCCTTTCCTGATTAGATGCGTTGCGTCGTTAGCTTCGGGATTGCTTCCTTTGCTAGTGTAGCGTATGCGTAGATGAGCGGAATGCTCCGATGTGGCATTGTTTCAGCCTGTATATGTCACAATAGCCGACGTTGCTGTCAGTCGTACTGCTTCATTAGGTGAGGTAGATTTGGTACAGCTCTTCCCTCTAATCACTGTTCTCCTGTGTAGAAACGGACTCCCCACTCTAGATAAAACAAACTTGTATTTATACAACCGCGCATGAAAACTTCGCTTGCGCGATCTAGAACATTTACCTGTTTAAGCGGCTTTATGCAACTTAGACATAATAAGATACATTTTTATTGATAATATAAACATTTCGAACAGAATCCATATGAAACTACTTTAAAATAGGGCTAAATAAGGAATTTAATATTTTAACGCACCCTTATTAAGGGATAGCGCTATGCGCGTTTAGTTGGAATGAGAGGGATGCCATCAAATGTTATAAATCCGTTGTCAACAACCGCGCCATCCATTATTGATTTTAGTAACTACAAGTATAACGCTCGAGACATTGCTCGTTAGTAACTGATTATCGTATTTTCTATTGCAATTTATTAAATCAGTTTGAAGATAAGCTATATCGTATTATTTAATACATATAATTATTCTCAATAATTTGAAATTATTGTTTTAATCAAGATCGATATCAGCATAAATAATGTTTACATATATTGATCTAATCAAGAATAACTCATTGTTAGGATGCCCGTTAAAGTCATTATTTACTAATCGCAATATAAATTGAGGTCAAAACTGATATTGTAATTTAAAAAAAATGCTTGTTGCAAATGAGTTCTGAGACAGAAATGCCATTATACTTTTATCAGGCGTTTCAGTCTCATTTTGTATTTTGTCGTTTCCATTTAAAGTATTTCTATCGAAGTCGGTAGACTAATATATAAGAGTCGTAATACACAATTATTAATTATAGTTAAAAGGCCAAAAAATAATTTATTTGTCAGAACATCATGTCATTTCTTTGATTACTAAATAATTGTAATTATTCGGATTGCTATGTATGGAGATCACGGTATTGACCCCCTTGCTTAGGGATTGTTAGGTGTTAGAAAAGCTGACTACTGATAACGGCACAAAAGCCATCATATTATTGTATGATGTAGATAACAAGAAAGGGTGAGATGGGTCATTGGTCAGCAAGCTTGTAAGATTTATTATTATTAGTTTTTTATTTTTGTTCTTGTCCCATGTTTATGTTTTTACGAGTATGTGTGTATATTCGAATATTGAGACTACACAGTATATGTATATATATTTTATCCATATAGTTATAGAGGGAGATGTCGTGGAGCAAAAAATAAGGCATAATACAGAATTCATAGGTGAAGCAAAATATGTTAATCATTTTTATCACAAAATATTATTATTATTTTCTGGTTAGTAACCAGAACGACGACTTGTCGCTTATCGCGCTATGCGTATGTCCAAGGTCATAGAATAACCATGATCTAGTTAATTGAAATATTCATTTTACTTAAAAATAAGAAAAAAATGCGGTTTTTTTGAATAATATAATATTGATAAGTTATTTATTGTCAGAAAAACTAGTTCGGTATCACGACGCAGAAATCACCCTGCATACGTAGGTATTATTGACGTCTTGGCTGCATCGATAATCGCGATTGCCTGTTGAACATCGGGTTCATGAAGTTAGCCGTAGGTGTTTTATATATTTCGTTGATGTTGCTAATGTCGCCTGACTCGTCGAGCAACTTGTTGAACCTGTCGTACTCCCTGGCGTCGTACATGTCCACCAAGCACTTCCAGATGATCACGGTGACCAGGCCGATGAGGAGTATGGCACCTATAGAGCTGCCTATGGCTACTAAAATGAAAAACGAGTAACGAAATTAACCTCAAAAATTAAATGTTTTAACCCCTCATATGCGGATGTCAAAATTCTTCGATGAAAAAACGACCTTGAAGTTAATTCCGTTGAGTTCAAACCCCCACGACCCAGCCATTTTTGTGGCTGGCGGACGCTACCGCTGAAAGGGGTCAAAGCCCCGAGCAGCATCCCCAAATCCCCCGAGGGGAATTCGAGATGACATCCCGACTGCTTGGCACGGATCCGTGCCAAGTGCCAGTGCATACGAAGGGTTAATTATATTTATGCCTGAAATTACTGACTACCATTTGAAGACAGGTCTAGCCTTGTGGGTAGTGAACCTACCTATGAAACCGACGGTCCTGGGTCCAAATACCAGTAAGGGCATTTGTGTGATGAGCACAGATATTTGAGTCGTAGGTATGTCCTATGTATTTAAGTATTTGTGTTTTATAATATATCGTTGGCTGAGTAACCACAACACCAGCCTTCTTGTGCTCACCATAGGGCTTATACAATTTGTGTAAGGATGTCCTAGATTATTTATTTATTTATTCTTAGATATAAAGGAATATTTGAAAAAATCAACTGCCTAAGTCGACACTTGGGCCCGCGACTCCAAATTTGGTGATAAAGCAAGTACGATAGATGTCGCTAGGCGCCACCCTTTTTTTGTTGGAGTGGGGAATGCCTTTACGCATCGTCCCCTGACCGCGGGCGCAACCAAAAGAATGTTTTTTCACTATAGGTACATAACGCACCATAAAGCGCGTTGAGTGATGTTATGGAGAAAGTCGCAGCATATTCGATAATTGTAAAATAGAAGAAAAATATTGTTGTTATGTAATCCTTAAAGAATAAAGTCGCTTACTCCACATATTGGCTCGGTCGGGTTCCTCCAACTCCGTTTGAATGATAATGTGCAATATTTTTTTCTCATATTTATGTTTGAAGACAATAGATTTTCCATCTTCTCGGAGTACTGTGCACCGTTTTGCCAGGTGATATTTCGGTGAGTTTATTTCAGTTTTATTGACTTTCTCAACCTCAGTTTTCTTTGAGTTAAACTTGGCGTCACATACTTCCTTTGCCGTCTCGTATACGCATAGTACGTATTTTTCAAGTGCTTTGCACCTGTTGTCGTCGCAATCATGACAGTTGTCGCAGTAGGGGCCGAAATATAGGTTGTTCCTTGAGTCTGTCCTGGTACAGTTGCACTCACCACAATCGCATATACCGTTGCCGGAGCAAACCTGAAAGTGAAAAGTTATCAACATCTTATATTTGATTTTCACAAGTATACCTATATCTTTGACATAGTTCTTGTTTAGGTACGCTCAGCGTCATATACTTGGTGGCACTAGTCAAATGGTATGGTTATGAAAGGAGTTCATTTTTAGTATAATCTGGCCAGTTATTGGAGGGTGGCCAGTTACTAGCGTATTAACCTACCTATAAACAGAACACATTTTCAAGTGGTGTTTCTATAACTCGCCACCTAATACTAAATAGGTTCTATTTACATGTAAATATAATTAATTTTCAGTATGACGTGGCCAGCTTTTGGCCACGTCATACTGGCTCTAGTGTAAGTTTCTTTTGAAATAAAAAAAAAACGTCTCGAACGCGTAAGTGATAATGTTACTTATATGGGTAACTCTCTAACGCGATGTTGACGTTTTGTTACGTTAAAAACTTATAAGTACTCAGAGTTCAGTTACTGGCGATTTACCCAACAGTATGTATATAGTTGGGTAACTTGACTTTTGACCATTTTTGACTTACTTTGTCACTATACGGCGCACGGCAGCTCTTCTCGTCGAGGGGGCACTCGCACGCAAGACCCTTCCAGTCTGGAAAGCAATGGCAAGTATTTTCTTTACACTCGCCTTGGTCAGAACAGACCTTATCCATCCCCTTGGGGCAGGCTCTATTGTCGTACTGACAAAAATCGCCAGAGTAGTATGAATTGCCGCAATCGCACTTGCCACAGCTGAAAACAAAATTATGTGTATAACTAATATTAAAATTGGTAGATTTCGGGAAATAAAATATCAAAACTTAGTAAATGGGGAAAAATGCTAGTAACTGGCCAGTGTGGCCAGTTACTAACGATTTACCTTACCCTGCTTTATTTATTACCATTAGTTTAACTTAAAACGTAATTTGTAATATCACGTAAGCCGTTAACTATTGACATACAGAAAAGACGATTTTGGTTTCCAATCTATATTCTTAAAAGAATAATTGTCCGTATCATTTCAATTTACAAGATATTTTTTTAAACATCGTTGTAAAAAGGTAAATTCTTATTTTGTTTGACCTTTTGCTCCCCAGCACTTGACCCGCCGTCGCGATGGTAAAAGTAGGTACCTACCTAACTATCTTGTATTTACAAAAGGACTAGAATTACACCTGTGGCGCAACACTACGAGCTGCCCACAACACTAGAGACGTCGCGTCACTGTCAGTCACTTCTGAATTTTCCTATCACGAGCTGCACAATTGTAAATCCTAAATTCCATTGTAATTATTCATTGTAAATATTCTCTCAGTATAAATATCCATCTTAAATCATTACTTATTTTTATTGTTAGTGCTCAAGCACAACGGCACTAAATTGGTGACCCCGAATTTTTTTTTCGCCATTAAAGCGCGACATTCAAAATGACTGAAAATTTCGAAGACTCAGTTAGCGATAGAATGGAACCAGAACGATCAGTCGCGGCGGTGGATCGTTCCAATATGCGGTTACCACCATTCTGGGCAGAAGATGCAGAAGTTTGGTTCGCGCAAGTCGAGGCGCAGTTCATCGTTTGGGGCATAAAAGCAGACTCGACGAAATATTTTCAAGTCATCCGAGAGCTAGACCCTAAAACCGCTCGTGAAGTACGGGATATCATCACGAAGCCCCCAGAAACTGAAAAATACGAAAAGTTGAAAAAAGAATTGATCAACCGTCTGTCAACGTCGCAAGAAAACAAAAGACGTCAGTTGCTGCAATTTGAAGAACTCGGAGATCGGAAACCAAGCCAATTCCTTCGTCACCTTCGAAGTTTAGCTGGCGATAGTGTCACGGACGATTTTCTGCGAAGTTTGTGGTCGAGTCGTTTACCTACTCAAGTACAAGCGATCATCGCGTCTCAGAAAACAGCTTCGTTAGATGACATCG
The DNA here is from genome assembly GCA_022674325.2 of Grapholita molesta. Taxonomy (NCBI): domain Eukaryota; kingdom Metazoa; phylum Arthropoda; class Insecta; order Lepidoptera; family Tortricidae; genus Grapholita; species Grapholita molesta. The sequence continues at coordinate 6,191,934 of CP053124.2, read as the reverse complement.
CGGTTCTTGCTGACCAAATCATCGATGTAACACCTTGTTCTTCTTTTAAGCAGGTTGAAGCAATGAGCTCGTTCGAAGATATGTTTAAGAAGATGGAACAGTCAATAACAGCCCGTCTACAAAGCGAAATGACGCAACAGATCGCTCAGTTAAGCAGTGGAAACAGCAGTGGTCAACGTCGTTCACCTTTTAACCGGAGAAGTAGCAGGCCGCGCAGTCGCAGCAGGTCCAAGTCGCAGGGTCGGTATCGAACTGTCAAAACAGGTATGTGCTGGTACCATAGTCACTTTAACACCAACGCACGCAATTGCGTCCCGCCATGCAACTTTAAAGCGGAAAACTAGTACGACAGTCTACCGTGGCGGCTGCTGACTGTCATACTACGACCAGCCGCCTATTTATCACGGATAGAGCAACTAAAATTCAATATCTTATTGACACCGGATCTGACCTCTGCGTGCTGCCACGCCATTTTATGCCTAAATGCAAGTCGCCTGATAACTACTCTCTTACTGCTGCCAATGGTTCTGTCATACCTACGTACGGTATAATCAAGCAAAAAGTTAGATATAGGATTACGAAGAGATTTCATTTGGAACTTTGTCGTTGCAAACGTAACAAAACCTATAATCGGCGCTGATTTTCTTGCACATTATGGTATTCTTATAGATTGCAGAAACCGACGCTTACTTATTGACAGCTTAACCACCTTGTCAACAACTGGACAACTTAAGCACTGCAACCAATCCAGCGTCAAGGCAATCTCGGGTAACAGTGAGTACCACCGCTTGCTAGCAGAGTATCCCAGCTTAACGAAACCATCTGGACTGCCGCGAGAGGTAAAACATTCAACTGTTCACTACATCCGAACTACTCCAGGTCCTCCTACATTCTGTAGACCCCGTCGCCTAGCTCCAGACCGGCTGAAGATCGCCAAAGAGCAGTTTGAAGAAATGCTTCGTGACGGTGTAGCGCAACGAGCTGATTCACCGTGGGCGTCGGCTCTACACATGGTACCTAAGAAAGGAAATGGTTGGAGACCTTGCGGAGATTACCGCGCGTTAAACGCACGCACAATCCCGGACAGATACCCTGTACGTCACATAGAAGACTATGCTCATCGTCTGGCTGGTAGTAAGATCTTTTCAAAACTAGATTTAGTAAAAGCATACAATCAAATTCCTGTTTACAAAGATGACATTTGCAAAACTTCTGTGACCACGCCTTTCGGAATGTTTTTATTTCCTTTTATGCCATTCGGACTCCGTAATGCTGCTCAGACCTTCCAAAGATTCCTGGATGAGGTTCTCCGAGATCTTGACTTTGTATATAGCTACATTGATGACGTACTTATCTATTCTAAAGATGCCGAACAGCACTTACAACATCTAAGGCAAGTTTTTGATAGATTCCAGGAGTATGGCATCCTAATCAACGAATCCAAGTGTTCTTTTGGTCAGAAAGAGGTTACATTTCTTGGATTTACTGTCTCTGAAGAAGGCACGCATCCCATCGACGAAAAGGTAAAAACCATGCAGGAGTTTCCTCCGCCAAAGACTGTTGGTGGATTACGCAGGTTTCTTGGCATGCTCAACTTTTATAGGAGATTCGTTCCTCATGCTGCCGAATACCAAGCCTCTCTTCACGACATGCTAGCTGGACCTAAACTCAAGAGTTCATCTCCTTTAACTTGGACCGATCAACAGTTAGAAGCATTTCAAAATTGTAAGTCAAGTCTTGCTAAATCTACATTACTAGCTCATCCTATAATGGACGCTCCACTCGCTCTTGTGACTGATGCTTCAAGCATGGCCTTGGGCAGTGTACTGCAACAGCTGGTACAAGGACAATGGCAACCACTAGCTTTCTTCTCAAAGAAAATGACACGGCAACAGACGCAATACAGCGCGTACGATCGGGAGTTACTCGCTATTTATGAGAGTGTCAAGCATTTCCGATACATGGTCGAAGGCAGACATTTTGTTATTTATACAGATCATAAGCCGATCACATTTGCCTTCCAGCAAAAAGATAGAAAATGTTCCCCGAGACAATTCAACTACCTTGATTTCATTTCGCAGTTCACGAGTGACATCAGGCATATTGCCGGGAAAGACAACATCACTGACACGCTCTCCCGCATCGAGACTATTACCGTGCCACCTGACTTCGAAGCCATCGCGCAAGCTCAACAGGAAGATCCAGAGCTTCAAGAACTTCTTGCCAAGCGATCTTCGTCTCTCAAGCTAGAGAAAGTACCCGTGCCAGGTACCAATATTTATTTATATTGCGATACATCGCAAGCAAGGCCACGTCCGTTCATTGTCAAACAGCATCGGCAGAAAATATTCAACACAATCCATGGTTTAAGTCATCCAGGTACCAGATCTACAATTAAACTTGTAACTCAGAGGTTCGTATGGCCATCTGTACGCAAAGATTGCAATACCTGGGTACGCGCATGCGAATCGTGCCAAAGAGCTAAAGTACAACGTCATACCTCTTCTCCTCTTAGTAATTTTAAATTACCCGAAGGAAGATTCAGTCAAGTACACATTGATCTGGTTGGCCCTTTGCCACCTTCATCAGAATTCCGTTACCTTTTCACAGCCATAGACAGGTACACACGGTGGCCTGAAGTGAAGCCACTGTCTGATATCACGGCTGAGACGGTAGCCCATGCATTCTACGAAACATGGATATCTCGATTTGGTTGTCCACAAACTGTAACCACTGATCAAGGACGCCAATTTACCTCGCGTATGTTTAAGGTTTTAGCAGAGTTTTGTGGTGCGCAGCTACGTCACACGACAGCTTACCATCCACAAGCCAATTCCATGATCGAACGCTTACATCGCACGTTAAAGGCAGCTATCATGGCCCACAACAACACGCGTTGGACTGAAGTGTTGCCGACCGTTCTACTCGGTATCAGAAGCGCGTGGAAGGAAGACATAAAATCCTCAGCTGCAGAGATGGTGTACGGTGAGCCTTTGCGCATCCCGGGTGAGTTCTTTCATTGTAATAACTCATACACGCTGCAGCCTGATGACTTTGTCACTCAATTACGACGTCAGATGTCAAATCTCAGACCTGTCCCCGCATCAAGGCACGGAAACAAATCAGTCTTTGTTCATAAAGATTTAAGTTCCTGCAGTCACGTTTTCCTCAGACAGGATGCACTGCGTGGATCACTAGAACCGCCTTACACTGGCCCGTATCGCGTGCTAAGTAGGACAGACAAGACAGTCACCTTGGATTTAGTACGAGGACCAGTGACAGTCTCCATTGACCGCGTCAAGCCAGCCTACGTGCAGAGCGACACAGCCTCACCAACAGCAGCGTCTAAACCCGCTCAAGCTGTAGTCCCGGTTAGAACCACTCGATCTGGCCGGAAAGTAACTTTTCCCTCTGATTTTCAGGCAGGACTCTGATTCTCCCAGGGGGGTCCTGTGGCGCAACACTACGAGCTGCCCACAACACTAGAGACGTCGCGTCACTGTCAGTCACTTCTGAATTTTCCTATCACGAGCTGCACAATTGTAAATCCTAAATTCCATTGTAATTATTCATTGTAAATATTCTCTCAGTATAAATATCCATCTTAAATCATTACTTATTTTTATTGTTAGTGCTCAAGCACAACGGCACTAAACACCAATAAATTGCTTCCTTAAGTTAATAACGGTATCTGATTATGATTCGTTATTCGTACTTAAATAAAAAATGCAAAAAAAAAATACTCAGACGATCCGATAACCACAAACGAGACGTGGAAAACGTTCATAACGTCGCGATGTAATTTGCCAAGTCGACAGTAGCATTACCGCAACCTCCTTGTCTTCCAAAGGATGTCGGAGAGGTGTTAAAGAGAGAAAACCGACGATTTGGAAGCAGCATCTGTCGAAACCGTATCAACGACTACTGAGGCGCTACCACCAAAAACGATATTCGTAAATTTCGGACGATTGTCTCTGTCACTCTAATGACACCTTAATTGGAGTAATAGAGAAAGGTGCCCGAAATATTAGGACTTGGCGAAAATGGCAGCGCCCCTCCAAGAAGATACAGATCAGGTTTAGTCCCGTGACTAGCATATGATTTATGGACTATATGCTGAGGATATTTAAATCGAAAGAAAAATAGAAACATTTTTGACCTGCAGCGGGACTCGAACCCACAACCACTGGATCACTAGCCCGTGCACTACCAATTGTGCTATACGAGTGCAATTTGTGGTATAAGTAGTTCCACGAGAGTTGAGACGAATGGATTACGCACACAACTATATGAAGTACTGATTGAATGAATGGAATGAATGAGTATAATTTCAAAATCTTCCTATCATTACATGAGATGTTGTTGTGTGCGTGACTTCAACTCTCGTGAAACTACCTATACTCGTATAGCACAATTGGTAGTGCACTGGGCTAGTTATCCAGTGGATGAGGGTTCGAGTCCCGCTGCGAGTCAATTTTTTCTATTTTTCTTTCGATTTAAATAACGAAGATATTCGCTATAGTCCGGTCAATTTAAGCCAAAAAATGAGAGTGAAGTTACATAAAGTCCCATCAAGCTGAATTTCAGTGAAATCGTCACAAACAACAACTTTGTCAGCGCGTTTTAATTTAATATTATTGAATGTCATTATCAGTCCTGTCATTTTTGTCATAGAAGGAAGTCCAACTTTACGAGCTTTATAACATAATTTTATCGTCACCAACGACACCACTCGCAATAGAAACAATTTTGTTAACCTCTGGAAAAGGATCATGCGTTGAGAACAACTCTAAAAGTCTTCGTATGTCTCTAGCATCTTTTTTACTCGTGAATCACTTGCATCAACATGCTGCTCGGTCGTATCCATACTAACATTAGCGATATCTTCTAATTTGTCACACCCTCTATTCATAGCATGCATACTATAAACCCATTTACTGATGACGCTCTCTTTTGTACTTCTCCCTCGAGCAATACCTCCATCTGTCTTCATAGCTTTCATCATAGACTGCTCGATTACCATGTCCGTTGAAGTTCCACAACTTAATTTGTCAGAACGTCTAACTGTAAAAAATCCTCCTGAAAACTTTTCGTAAACTATAAATATGTATAATAAATATATATACAATAATATAACAACTCTAGATGTATATACGTGGCGTACTCATGCATATTATGACGATAACAACTTTTATAACTTTTTGAATCGTTATATCTCAGAAACGGTGGCTTGTAAGAAAAAAGGTATTGACACATTTTTTATAGATAATTTTATGATGTACAATTTTTGTCTGAAGTACTTTTATGATAAAACTTACCGTTTTGCTGAAAATCGCGAAAAACTATTTTTTTTTTACCTTTGACCTTGAATTTTTTTTTTCCATACACGGGAATGATGGGGAACTTCTAGACATTGTTTATAATTATGTTTTGAACAATTTTACTGAAATTCAGCTTGTTGGGACTTTATGTAACTTCGAATGTCTAAATTGACCGGATTACTAGCAGACGTTTCTGCATAATAAAAAATAATATATGCTGAGGCATGGATTATGTACCCACCTGCATAAACCTACGCCATTACATAGAACAGTGTCTTCAGGATGCTCCTTGCAATCATCAGAATGCTTCGATGAACTTCCGATGCAGTCACACGTGTCACCAAAGCTGTGTGGTAAATAATAGGTAAGTCATTAATCAGTACGTACAATCAGCAGCAAAAGTTGCTAAACGCGGTCCAGGTATTCGAAATTAGCTTGAAATTACTTTATTTTTTAGAGAATAAGAGCGTTTTATGTTAATTCTGAACACCTGGTTCGTTTAGGAACTTCTGCTGTTGACTGTACCTTATTAGAAATTCTGGAAACTTGATGTTGTAGCATCTTTTTATGATATAGAGGGCAAACGAGCAGGCGGATTGCCTGATAGTAAGCAACTACCAGGTATTTCCTGCTAAATTAATGGTTAAGCCGTTGATAAAAAAGAAGATGAAAGATAATTACTTACTGGTTTGGATTGCATTTGCAAATTCCACATACTAAGTTACCGTTACTGTTGCACTCTATCGCATTAGGTTTTGTATTTTTCTCGCATCCGCATTCGCATAAAGTTTCAATTTTAATAGTTACACTCTCGCGCAGACCGTTTGGCTTAATCGTAATTGAATTCATGTTATTTTTCAAGCAAACGTCAGCGGTCACTGAGACTTCGATATTAGTGGTTGTTGCATGGGCCACTTCGCAGGTATCTTGGACAGTACAATCTGGCGTCAATTTGACACGCACATTGGGTGGTGCGTGGACATCCATCAGAACGTTAGCTAGTTTCTTCTGTAAAATATAAAACCTTTAATAGTAACAATGTTTAAAAGCAAGCAAGAAAGTAAATGAGATTGAATCAACTTTTTCTTGAAGCTTTTGTAGTCAGGGTCTCTTGGATCAGTCTTAATTATTGGGCGATTTTTTTTGGAAGTTATACGCGGTTTAACCTAAGGGGAGGCAACTGGCAAGCACGTTAGCGAACCATAATAAGGTCTTACACAAATTGAATACTTTTACCTATAATTTGAACCATTTAATGAATAATTAACTTTTTTCTGAAGACACAAAATACGAGCAACAATATAATTGATTAACCCACATGTACGAAATATACAGACCGTATAAACATCAGTTAATATTTTGGTAATATTGGATGATTCTTTTAACGCAATTACTTCAGCCCCTGTATTAAGTGTGTCGGCTAAAGCCTTGTATTCAGGTATGACGTTCTCTTTTACATTGAAAATAACAATAATATTTTCACGTTTGGCAATTTTTTGTATTTGATTAATGGTAGGATAGTCCTGTTCTAGTTCAAGAGTATAGCCGCCATCTCTGTTGAGGTGGCACTCCATGTCGTTCAGTTTAGCTGCTCCTGCTATTTTGCCATCACCCGCGCTGTGGTATGTAGAATCTGTGCATAATACTACGATTTTCCTTGATTTATGTCTCCAACCGATTTCATCTGTGCAGGTCATAACTTGCATCAATGCATCAAGTCCAGCCTCTGGCACGTCATAATTAGCTCTTTGCTTTCCATTAACTTTACTTCTATTTAGAAGTTTCAGTACATTCTTGAAGCTAACTCTATCTGTAGTTAGATTAAGATGATGTTTAAAAGCATAGGTAAAGTGGGTATTTGGGCTGAAAAACAAAAAAAAAGCGTTTCTTACGACATAGGTTTCACTTCAGGTGGAAAAGTAATGTATGCAGTGGTCGTTCATCAGGTAGGTACTTATTGCAATAATATTTTTGAAATGTATAAAGCAATGACTAAAATCAGAAACAATACCTAAATAATTAATGTTTAATGTGTTATATGGACATTACAACAAATATAGACTTACTTTGCAAATGGCAAAGCCGCCTTCTCTACAAAACTGCCGATTCCTAATCTTACGTTATTAGTCAACTTATTTAAACTATTATAGATTTGCTGTCCTTGTTGTTTCAGCAATTCTATAGTGGATAGCATTGAATATGAAGCATCCATTAGATAGTAAACATCTAATGGATAATCTTTGGCAGGTTTGTATTGAATAGTAAATTTTTGTGTTTGACCGGGACGGACGTGCATTTGCAATTCCTGAGGAGCCAGTTGAACGACATTTCCCGGGCCCGGTGTGATTTTGTCATTTCTAATTAAATGTATACTGTCATTCCGCGGGTTTTCCACTATTTTGCACCAGGTCGAGTCCACCGCACTGCTTGCTTGACACCTCGGTCCAGAATGGTTTGCCTGAAATTTCTCGTCTTTTAACTTGAGCAAACTAAATCATCATAAATGGATTGGACACATAGGCGCGCCAAGAATATTATTATACATTGTGGAAATATACAAAGTATGTTACAATTATTAAGGTCATACGTCCTAGTGTTCGACATGCTAATGCCAAATTTTGGACATTTTTTTGAGTATTGCCTTGAGTAGACAAAGTGTGTTTTAACTAATTAATCCTACTTTCGTTTACTAAAATGTACAGACCAACAAGTCGAGCATTCATTTCATCTGTCAGATAATAAGTAATGTAGTTTTTTAATTTTGCTACATTTTGTTATTTCCGGGAAAAGCAACTTAACTTTAGAATTAAAAAAAAAATACTATATTGAAATTTGAGCACTTAGTCAAAAAATACTTACAGTAGCACACCACACGCAGTCAACAGATTCACCTATACATTGTGCACAAGTTTTACCATCGCATTTTTTTGCTTCAGAAGGCACAATGTATATGATTAATATAGCAAATATTACTTTAAGTATAATCGACATTGTACATAATATTATTCAATTATCATCGACGTGACTGGGCTCAGGGAATTTTAAAGCATTTATGTTCCTATTGGGAGGAAAATTTTGTAACTATATTATTTGTGTTAACGGCAGGATGACATCAACATAACTTTTTTTATACAATCGTCACTTTACCTACACTAAAACTTTCCGTGATTATTTTAATGAATATCTACATAATATAAAAAGGATTTGAATATATTTGGCTTTTCATGAATATTTATATTCTTAATTAAATACCTAATATTTGATTTGAGTACTGTGTCGACGCGTCCATAGAATCAGAATCCCGCCAGCTTGAAAAATGATCCTTCATGAAGAAAAGAAACGCTATGATGGGTCCGGCTTGCCTAAGAAAAATGTTGCCGCCAGGTGTAACCGCTGGTTATTACTACCTCTATTTTTAATCGCGTATTTAGTTGAATTTGTGGTTTACATGAATAAAAAAAAACTACTAAACCGGTTTGGTTTGTTGGAAAATAAAACTTGGAAGTAATTAAAAAAATATATAATTGTCCAATGTTTGGCTATTATCCATATATTGACACGTTCTTTGCTATCATAATTGGTTAATCACTTAAAAATGAAATGAAATGACGCCAGCATAAAAAGATAAAAGATCTTTATTTTTCAATTTAGGCACATTACATGCACTTATGAACGTCAAAAAAAAAATCTACACCGGTTCAAACCCTACACCTCTGACCCGTGAAGATACCGGCAAGAAACTACGGCGGGACTTATTTTTTCAATACAGTGATACATCAAATCTTAAAGTACTTACATAATTATGCGTAGTCCGATAAGAAAACATATCAAACAGTTTATTACAAGATATGAAAATATAAAAGTAAAAAGAATAATGTATAAACAAATTCGACTTCACAAAATAGACATACTTTAATATGCTTTCTTATCTGAACTGTGTCATTGACATGATCTGGCAGTACATACAATTGTTGAATTAATTGCTAGGCGGTTTTGTTAGTTTCTGGTTTGGGCCATGCATGTTTGTCTGTCAAATAATCCTCTACTCTGTAATAGCCCTTAGACATCAAAGACTTTTTTAAGTAATTCTTAAGTACTGGGAAGGGTAATTTTAAGGCATCATCAAGTAACTTGTTATATAAATGAATACATTGCCCAAAAAATGATTTATACACACGACTTTACGCACACGACACTTTCTCATAGCAAGCTTATTCTTATTTCTAGTGTTATAGGTACTTGGTAGAATGCCTCAATAGCCTTTTTTTCAGATTAAAGGTACAGTAAATATTGTACAGGTATTGTAATGATTAGATTAGCTTGTACATTATTTGAAATTACTAATCTTGTATTTAAATTTTCAATAAAATTGTTTGTGGTCAGCTCGTGGTGTAATTTGGAAAATATTATTTATTAACTGTTTATTATTTATTAACTATAAATTATGATAATCCTCAAGGATCGGACAAACGCCCGTCATTTTGAAAATATAACCGTGTTCCGTACAGCAGATACGTCTTTATGTTAATAAAAAAATAGTATTTTATACATTTATTGGACCATAATTTTATATCCAGTAATAAATTAATTTATGATAGACATTCCAAAATTTACTTTCGCCAATAAAATAGAATGACCAAATTTTTTTCTAAATTTTCAGTTGTGAGCCTATAACGATGTGAAATTAGGACCAATTTGGTACCTCCTAAATAGATATTTTGTGTTAGACTGTTATTAAATAAATCTTAAAATAAGGAAGTCTCTGCTGTACGGAACAGGTTTATATTTTCGAAATGACGGGCGTTTGTCCGATTATTAATCCTGAACTATACATGAAAATAATATTGTTATACTTATTATGTCCGATTATTTCATATATTCATGAAAATCCGGGATGTCGGGATGTAATCCTTATTCAGTATACGCGATATAATCTGCTTTTAGTTGTTAAATTTTATAAATCATGAATAAATAGTGCAAGTTAAAGTATTTACTCCGAGTAGCAGACAGGAAAATATATACTCATATGTTTCCTCATATCTAAATATAATACCAGACATTAATTAAGGGCAAACGAGTAGTATTATAGTATAGAAATATTAATAAATAATTAAATTACGTAAGGAAGTTAACTAATTTAGAACGAATAAATCATTTCTTTTCTTAAGTGTTTAATAATTGTTCCCGCGCCCCATATCCTCCTAAGGCCTATACAAGTAAATTGCTACTCAAATTCATTCTTTATAGTGTAGGGTATAAAGAAAAATATCTTTTGTGTAAAAATTGACGGAAACAAATAAAATTCAACTCTGTTCTAATTTTATAAAATTCACATTTTTTTAAGGTAATTTAAGTAAATTATACTTATTTTTCTTTATACTCTACAACATAAAGAATGAATTTGAGTAGCAATTTACTTGTATAGGCCTTAGGAGGATATGGGGCGCGGCAACAATTGTTAAAACACTTAAAAAAAAAATGTTTTTTCCGTTCTAAATTAGTTAACTTCCTTATGTAATTTAATTATTTATTAATATTTCTATACTATAATACTACTCGTTTGCATGGCCTACATGTGGGCCTCAGGAGGATAGAAATATACTGATACCACCGGTGATGCCCAAAGCATCGCTATATTACTGAGGTACCATGCCAGGCAAAACAGTACCTATTGCTCCCATCTGTGATGCTCATGGCCACCCAGAGAAGAAAACGTGATCCCTCTGATGACGCTCATGGTCTCACGAGTAAAAGATCCCTTTTTCTCATTTTATATTTATTTACTAGGCTTCTGTAGAAGTCCACAATTATAACTAATTTAATGTATTCCTTCACTTAAATGAGTGATTAATATTAAATAGCGAATTCTAAAAAAATAAATACAACGCTGTACTTATTACAAAAATATTAAGAACTCTCAGAATTGTAAAACTTACAAATAATTATTTTTAATAGAGAAAATAATAATGCATACTTAATTTAAATACAATTTATTGTAAGTATTATAACAAAGTATACCTGTCTTTATTGGTTTATTAGGTTTTCCGTTTTGTTAGGCATATGTGAACATTATTTTCTGCAAACAAATACCTAAATGTAGGAATATATTAAACTTCCTCTTAAGCTAATTATGCAGTACATAATAATTATAACTTCGATACAAAATTCAGTCAGTGGCGAAATCATAACACCACGTAATAGGGAAGTATGAACAAGGAAGTGTGGTTGTGTATTTTTTTCTGTCAGTTTCAGCAAGTGTTCAATGATGAATTGCAAAGTTGCAGACAGAGAAGTAACTGTCACGAGTGCATCACGGACTCGACGCTGTGCGCTTGGTGTTCGGCTGACGTAAGTAGTTTTCATTTTTAGGGTTCCGTAGTCAACTAAGAACCCTTATAGTTTCGCCATCTCTGTCCGTCCGTCCGTCCGCGGATAATCTCAGTGACCGTTAGCACTAGAATGCTGAAATTTGGCACTAATTTGGTATATTAATCTCATTTCGCCGTACGTGGAACGTTCATATCCTTAATGGCGGTGTTAAGATTTTTTTACTCTTAAGACGGAAAACTACGGAACCCTATACTGAGCGCGGCCCGACACGTTTTTGACCGGTTTTTTTAATATTGTAATTAGTTTGTGTTCACATATTCAAATATTGTAGATAAAGTCCCAAAACCTATTAACGGTGGACATTAGTATCCTCCTTAGACCCATACTTAGACCGAGAAGATACATACTTGTACGTACTTGAGGACGTTCAAGTACTTATATATTTTAAACAACTTGTATGTATGCACTGTTTTTCTCCAAGACTAAAATTATCAGTTTGTTAACCCATTAACATTTACCCGGGCGATTTGATTTACAGAATTTAAAGCTTAGCGAAAGATGCCAGCCAGTAAATTCAGAAGAAGTTAATGTATGCCCTCCAGAGTTTTCCCACGCCCCAAAAAGCAATGTTCTAGTAGATGCTAAGGATAACCTCAACTTCACCTCTGCTAACCAACATGCCATACAAATTAAACCTCAAAAAATCAAAATGAAACTAAGAGTGGGCGAGCAAATTAAATTTCACTTCAATTACAAGGCTGTTGAAAATTATCCCGTGGATCTATATTTTCTGCTCGATGCCTCTAACTCCATGAAGAAAATAAGAAATGGAATTTCTAAGAAAAGCAAAGAAATATACGAAGCAATGTATAATCTAACAACGGATATTCAATTAGGATATGGAACTTTTATCGATAAACATGTTTTTCCTTTCCAAAAGTAAGTCGTATATACGAATCTAAATAATTAATTAATTATGGACTGATAGCTGAGCCCGGCAAATGGCGAAAGATAAGGTCAACGAAAACCATTTAGTTAGATTATAGTTAAGTATGTTATTGTTATTACTTGATTCGAGAATCTAGCAGTTTTTTTCTTCTGGAAGCCGAAATGTCAGGCTGGCAGAGTGATACACAGTCCCAAAGGAAACTATTTTTAAAGTTACTAGTCTAGAAAGTATTGTTTGGGATGCCGCGACCTTCAGATATTTGTCCATTTTGAAGATATACAAAATGTACGGAATTCCTGTCCAGATAATTCCATACTATACAAATACCGCTTTACGATGAAGTTTTGAGTTGGGAATAAGTTGGTCAATTCTGAAATTGCGGAACACTAATCTCTAATCATTATTATTTCAGTTCTATGTTATCAGTAAGCTACGCATTTAAGCATAATTTGAATATGACATCCGACTTAGCCGAATTTCAATCAGCCTTAAATGAAACAGTTTTCGGAGCAAATTATGACGACCCGGAAAGCGGGCTGGATGGCCTAGCTCAAGTCATGGCTTGTACAGATAAAATAAAATTCAGGGAACAATCTAGAAAAGTAATCATATTAATAACCGACAACCATTCCCATCACTCTGGAGACGGACACGCGGCTGGAATTATCAAACCATTTGACGGAGGATGCTACATGGATGAAAAAGGTTACTATAGTAAAGAAAAAGAAATGGATTATCCTTCTATAGGCATGATAAACAAGCTGGCGGCCGAACATCAGTTCACTATAATTTTTGTGGTCAAAAAGTTTTACAAGTCGTACAAAGTCCTGGCAGATGCAATACCTGGAGCTCTAGTCTCAACATATGATACCAATACAATTTCGGAAAACTTGAAAAAGTTTTATAAGGTTTGTTCCAATTCTCTTGAATTATTGATATTTAAATATCGTCCTGATAAAAAATATCCTGTAATTACTTGTAAATATTTTTAAGCAGTAGTAGTTATTTAAAAAAACTGATTTTATTCCGTTTCTAGGTTATATTAATCTCGTTTACTATTTGATTGCAGCACATAAGCAGCAATATACATCTAGACGTGAACATGTTGACTGAAGACAGAGATAAATTCGAAATTACATTTGATCCCGATTGCCGTAAGAAGGACAGTTGTGCAGTTGTATTAGGAGAAGAGCTACGCATAGATGGTCAAATAAAACTAAAAGAATACTATGAGACAACTAATATCACTGTACCTATAGTACTAAAGGGATTAAAAGAAGCTTTAAATTTGGAGATCGCAATAATTTCCAGCTGTAGTTGCGAATTTATGAATGATTCAAGCTATCAATTTAATTCAAGTTTTTGTAACACAGCTGGTGATTTACAGTGTGGGATATGCAGTTGCTATAAAGATAGGTAAGTTTCTAAGTGTAGTTATTGCTACATGTTAACCCATGTAATGTGTTAAGACAGTCAAACTGTTTTACGATATTTTAAGAACATCTGATAAAAGAAGGGCTTCCAAGATATAATAATATGAGAGTAAAACGCGCTTGGACGCTGAGTGTAATTAACAAAAAATAGAACATCTGCACTACTATTATAGAGAGGAATTAATTAATTGTTTGTTTGCATTTAAATCGAAAGTCCTCAACAGATTAGAAATAGTTTTTACCATCAGAGTATTCTACAGTATCTCTGACGTAAGTATGCTTTAGAATATTATCAAAAAAGTTTGGAATCCCCAAGAAAACTTTGATAATGTAACCTGAGCTGGGATTGTTATTATCTACCCGTAATCCCGGCCTTTTTATATAATATTGTCAATGGTGAGCTCACGTGCCCGCAATGCTCCAGGACATTTTCAAAGAAAATTGGCTACATCAGCCACATGCGGGCTCACCAGCGACAACAGAGCCAATAAAGTGGTCGCCGTGACCGAAATCGGTTGGACTAATCATCCACCCGTGCAAAGCCGTCAGCTAGTTTTACTGCAAATGTCTTCATTGCATTTTCAGAAGCGGTCCAACTTGTGCGTGTATTAAGAATAATTCTACGACTCCAATATCGGGCAACATGACCCAGTGCTTCAGCGAAGATGGCGTCGAGTGCAGCAATAACGGCAACTGTATTTGTGGAGGCTGCGTGTGTAGGCCTGGGTAGGACTTCCATGCTAGACAATAGTTATTTGTTATACAAGGGTGCAAAATTGTATTTTAACTGCGAGTGTGGGATTGAAACTCGAGCAAGCGAATGGATTCTATAGTTTAACCACGAGCAAAGCGAGTGGTTTTAAAATAGAATCCTGAGCGTAGCGAGTCTTTCAATATACGAGAATTAAATTACAATTGCACCCGTGTGTAACACAAAACTTTTCCCCTCACTACAGCGAGGAAAGTGAAACGTGCAAAAAATCGTTTTAAATCGCATTGACTTTTTCTTTGCGTTTAGATACATTCAACATTTTTACAAAAGCTGCCTTTAGCTTGGTTAGCTTGTGGTGGCCAGTACGATTTTCGAATGTTCTAATTCGATTTTCAACTCAGTGCGTTAGCGAGGCTCGCCTGCGCCCGCCGCCGCCGCCGCGGGGGCAAGTGAGCTGTACTTTTAGACTTTAAAACCATAGCAATAAGAGCTATGAGAAGTTAACTTACTTTAATCACTAGTGGATAAAATGCGTTTTTACCCTCTCGTATTAAAGGATAAACAAGCGCTTTACGAGCTAGTGAGGGGAAAAAAGAATTTAACAAGAAGAATTTAACTACAAGCGGTCGAGAAATTTTCTTTTATTATTAATATTTGTAACAGCTGTTACATATTAGATTTTGTTACAGTTTAGCTTCACTAAATGTCGGTTTCTTAGATGGAGTGCAAATATTAATAAAAACTCAACTTTATCTTAAAAGTTGCAATTTAACCGGATTGCTATTTCATTACATTGTTCTTCTCTATCTAAATGGAACAAACCCTTTTCCCTAGCTTATGAATTCCACCCTCTATTCGTCAGTCATATCAATTAGCAAAGTAGCCGTTACATTTTTATACTATGAAAACTACTAGGATACTTGTGAAAATGTCTATCATTCTATACTCATTGAATTCTTAAGGCTGATTTAGACGGCGCGCGAACTCGCATGCGACTTTCATTACATTGCGGGTTTTGATCGGCTGGTTGAAATGAACATAACCAACAGTTCGCAATATAACTAAAATCCCATGTAAGTTCGCGCGCCGTCTAAATTAACCCTTATGCTTATACTTATGTTTTTTATGACTATTATGAGGTTTTTACAGATTCGCCGGGCAATATTGCGAAGTGCGGACAGACGATTGCCAGAGGGACGACACTGGGGTACTCTGCTCGGGCCACGGAAGGTGCTGGAACGGTACGTGTCAGTGCATCAAGGATTCCTGGGAGGGAGACAAATGTGAATGTTCTAAATCAAGAGACCTGTGTATGGATGACAATGGCAATGTGAGTATAAGTATGGAAACTGATAATCAAATCAAATCAAATAAAGAATATTTATTTCGAAGAACTAATGAAGACTTCATAGTATGCAAGTGTCTTATTCTAACATATCTTTGTTATTACTAGCAACTAATAATTAATATTAAACTTAATCTAAGATGTACGCAACGCCTTTAGTCCGTTGGACCCACGCGCAGAATATCGGGCAGTCGTACTTCTGCGCAATGACGTTTAGAATAATGCCGTTACGGCCCGGCTACGACTATGCGCGAATTGCGGCGCGGCGAGAGTTTTATCTGTTCATTGCGTGTGATACCACCTAACCGCAGTGCATTGCGCGTCTTGACCGCGCAACGAAGAGATAAAACGCTCGCCGCGCCGCAAGTCGCGCATAGTCGTGGCCGGGCCGTTAAAGTGTGTGACGTGAAATGGGGTCAACTGGAATAAAGACAACATAAGAGAAGACTTTTCCAACTTTTTTTATGAAAAAGGTGGCAAGCAATCAGACGAATTGCCGGTAAGCAATTACCGTCGCCTATGGGCACCCGCAACACCAAAGGGAGTGTTTACTTAACATTAACAATTTGGCAGTTTCCACTTAAAATATACCAATGTTCAGAACATCTTGCTTAGTTGTCTAAATAAGAAAATCCTGCAATGCAGCAGTCAGTCAGGTATATGTATACATATTTTGGCACTTTGGTTGAGTCAATATCTTTAACCTTGACTGTACAAATGATTACTTCATATTATGGAATTTGTTCTTTTGTCTCAATCATAATTGCCTAGATTCTTACATGAAATAGTAAGTTTTAAGCACTTTACACACTGGGAAATCCGATGGCTGGGACTGTGCGTGTGAGAGAGGTGAACAATCTAATTGTTTCAGGAATGCAATAACCGTGGCAAATGCAAATGTCAGAAATGCGAATGCGATCCACTGCCCAAATGGGACGTCCGCGATTACAAAGACAAACATTGCAACCAATTCTGCGATGACTGCCACACACGCCAGTGTCTCGCCCTTACAGACTGCGTCTCCTGCCACTACAACAAGAACAGCACAGAAGATTGTCGAACGGAATGTGGCGATAGACTTAAAATAGTCATAGATGATGACCAAAGCAATATTAACGTTTGCGTCAATGTTAGAGTGTCATTTGGATGCTACACTAATTTTTCGTATCTTTACAACGATAATGACCATGAAATTGTAGTGTATCGCGTTTTAGAACCAAATTGCAACGAAGGATATTACAGTAAGTAATTCAAACACATTACTTAATTGAAGCTGTTTTAAATAGGTACCTTACTAAACATTAATTAGTTTTTGTAATGTTTGAAACACTTGTCTCCTTAGTAACGTTCCCCTGGACAACTGGTTAAAATCTGTTAGTATAGTACACTAAAATACGCAAAACGTACGTGCATCTCGTGAGTCGCGTTAAGTTTAAGCACGTTCTGTTTATTTTCAACTTAATTGCAGCGATTCTTCAAAAAAATGCTTTCAATGTCGCCTGCACAACGGAACAGCATGAAAAAATGATTATCCCGATTAACACGTTTATAGTCCAGTGCCCCATGCTAGGGTCACTACGAACAATCTTCACAAATCCGTGCCCCACACATGGATCAGTACAACTGAACAGCAATGAAATCGAATCGCTTCCTCGCATTCAATGGTGCTCATAATATAAAGATAATTCTGATTTCTCTATTAGTAGGTATTTAGATAGAGCATAGATTTCTTTGTATAATATATCACTGTAGTAATACGCGTGCGTACCTGGGCGTTTCTTAGTGACCCATATGTGGACACGGACGTGGAAGTGGAAGTAATTTGCTTGGACGTATGAGTAGATCTTAACCTTTGTATGGGGACTATGAACGTGTAGTTTATAGAATAGTCATCATTTTCACCGATTAGACGCTAATACGGGGGGGATATAGAATAGGATAGAACTTCATTGTCTACCTATTATGCCTAGATTTAGAGCCTCGAGTCTTCACCCAGCGTCATGGCTATTTTCTAAATTCTAACCCGCGTAGATTTGATAGACGTTCAAAAATAAGCGGATAAGTCATACAGCAAGCTGAATTTAACGTCTTTACTTTGCAGGCTACGGCGCGATATCCTTAGTGAGCGCACTGATGGCCGGTCTGGTGACCATGTTGGGTTTGAAGCTGGTGACGGACTGGCACGACCGCCTCGAGTACGAGCGGTTCCTGCGCACCCCCGACGACGACGACGACGCCGTCGAGAACTTGATCTACAAGCAACCCACCAACATGTTCCGCAACCCCAACTTTAAGAGGTCTTTCAATTTCCGATGAGCGTGCGTTTTGTAAACACGCGGCGGTGTAAAATAAATGGAATTAGACACCCTTCAACCTTATACTAAAAATGAATTCTGATCATCTACAAACAGAGCTTAGAAAGAACAAATCAGTTACTAGCCAGCCTCTGTGGTCACTTGGCCAGTTACTGGAGGGTGGCCAATAAGTAGCGAACTACCCTAAAATTAACTTATTTTTAATGAGTGTTAGCGACCGTACATGATGCGGAAGGATAATAACATTAGAAATCCAGTTTGCTTCTTTTTACTTCAGAAGTCTCCGGCACCCAAGGGGTGTCTAAAAGAGACGGATTTTTAGCGATAAGCCCTCCTTTTGTCTACCTTTTTATTTGTTTGTAATATAATATGTATTGTTTATCGCTTTTCTTGAAAGAATAAAAAAAAATACATTTACTTAAGAACTGTTATCGTTATCCATGTCCCATCTATTTTAATACCAAGTTTCGCATAATTTATTTACGCCGAATGTTAATGTTGCCGATTTTTGTTTAGCTTAATTCTTTATTAGCCGAATACTACTTTGTCCGAAAATATTGGCATACTATTATTGAGGCCGAATGTCTAAAACTGGGTTAGGTTAGATTAGAACTGTGACCACAACAGAAAAACAAGGTGGGTTAGGTTTGGTTAGAACTGCGACCACAACAGAATCGCACTCCTGGGAAAAGAAATCGTAATAACACCATTCGGTCTTTCTAAATTATGCGTACCAACCATTCGGCTTAGTTTAGTTCGGCGTAATAGAATTCGGCGAAAAAGAATTATGCGAGATCAGTTTCTGCTTCTATACAATTATGCCAACACTGGGTATGCGGTTTAAAATTATTACAAAATAAATTATGCGTAAACAAGGGGAACCTTTAATACGTTCACAGTCCAGTGCCCCATGCATGGGTCACGACGAACTATCTTCACAAGTCCGTGCCCCACACGTGGGTCACTATAACCGACCAGATACGCACTGAAATCATATCACTTCCAACTGCATTCCATCGTGCTCATAATATAAAGATAATTCTGATTTCTCAATTAATATTTCTGTTTGATAGTCAACAGAATTCAGTAACAATATAAATTGTAAAAAGTAACCCGAGTGTATAACTGGGCGTTCCTTAGTGACCCATATGTGGAGCACGGACGTGCGATGGAAGTAATTTAATTGTACTTATGAGGAAATCAATACATTTTGTATGGGGACTGTGAACGTGTTAAATCTCAATTCATTCAAAATAAATAATATAATTATGTGCTCAACGTACCACCTGCATACCTACCTATACAGTATCCACGTCCCATACAAATATAATGATTCTACCGGTGATGCTCAAAGCATCGCTCTATTAAATATCTAGTTGCCATGATCATAAGGCAAAAGAATACTCTGAAAAAAAAAAAATTGCGATCCCACAAGAGAAGAAAACTTGGATCCACCGGTAATGCCACGCAGCCAACGTGCTAATAGGCCTTCACCCTGCATATGTGTCGCTTAACTTCAAACTCGGGTAAATTCATTCTGCTTAGGTCGATTATCTAAAAAAATATATAATAATCTGAATGCTAATCAACCTTAGAGCAGAATAGATTTACCTGAGTTTGAAGTTAACGCATTCACTGCCACCGCCGCATATATGCGTATTGAACTTATTTCTATAGTGTTCTGTTAGTCGATTCAGTTGTATTCGATTTAGTTAAATTTTAGTTATATATGAAGCACAATTACAATCGATTGGTTCAATGTGATTAAAGAAGATAAAATATTAATTACCGTGTTTCATTCAAAACAATGTTTCCTAGAGTTAAAATAATTATCTAGTACCAATGCGAACAAACCACTGTCAAATTAGTATGAACTCATATGTGCGGCGGAGGCACTGGGTAATAATCAGGGACCGGCCCGCTATCCCTTATAAAGGGTTTTGTATGGGTTTTACATAAGGCTTTACTCACCATACCCTTATTCGACAATACCCTTTCATTTTACTTTTAAAGCCTTTATAAAAGCGCTAACCCTTATAACTAAGCGCTAACCTAATACCCTAACAAAACCCTAATCATTCGCTCACCAAAATCTACATATCGCTTATAAGGGTTAGCCTTATAAGAGGGCTTCCCTTTTACATACAAGCGTGCTAATTGAAATCGTCTGCCTTGTTCATACAGCACACATTGCTCTGATCCAATAGTAAGGCGGCGCGGTGACGCGACGTTTTCTTTGACTTCTTTGATTTGATGAACGCGCGCTTTTAGAACACTAGCGTAGACATATACTAAACCTGTCTCTTTCACGCAAGGATTAACTACGACATTACCAAAGGGAAAGCTATATAAAAAGCGCTAAGTAATAAGGGTAACCCTTTATAAGGGATAGCAAGGCATAAAGGATAACAGTTAGTGATTGTAAAGGGCTAGTTTTATGTTTGGCTTAGTCGTACGGTAAGGGATAGTCAAATATATGGGCTAGCAGTTCAAACTGGTAAGTCTTTCAATGTGTTAGCCGTGTTTAAGGGTTGCCCTTTTAATGGCTTTTGCCTCGGAAAGGGTTGTCCGGTCTCTGGTAATAATCCGTTGAACTCACATATGCGTTTGAGGCACCCAGCAAAGTGCGGCACCTGTCGAATGGCAAGGAGAAGAGGGTGGCAGTGAATGCGTTAAGCGACACATTTAGCTAGGTAGGTAGGTAGCAAATATACTCAAATCTTGAAAAAGTCATATAAACGGCACGTTGCACAATATTATATATTATTTAAGACTTCTTCTTATCGGGGTTGAAACAGAACGAAAGTAAAACACATTTATGGCTTTTATAGACTTTCCTTTTACTTTTAAAATTTCTTGCTTAACTACACAGTTCACAATAAATACAACACACCATTATAAAAATATACAAATAAAATAGTATAAAATATTTAATTTTGTAAAACATCACACCCACTTCATCCATTATATCGTATTGTCAACAGTTGTTTGATAGTTTCTTAGCGAATTTGTTACACTCTGATTTATTTCCAGAGTAAGTAAAATAGTATATTTTGAACACTTTCACCGTTAATGAAATGAATTTCAATAATTAATTGGGATATAAAGTGAATTCAGGATAATCTTTTTATCATTTCCTAGGAGACAGTAAAAGTGAGAAACAGGAATGGATATAGGTACCGCCATGCTAGCGTAATGTAGAATACCTGTGAGAATATAATTTTCTAATGTACATTTTAGTATATTGATCAATGAATTTACCATTCTGTTAAAAGTAAATACATTAAACCCATTCTTAGCCAATTTAGGAAGATCTCCTTAAAACGAATTTCCACTCTTATTAACAGTGATTGCTTTGGATTTTCCCTCGCGGGATATCTTGTAGTAAAGTTCATATAGATACGAAGGTTTCCCGGAATACCGAACAAATCGTTCAAAAATAAAACAGTAGAAAATGTTTCAATTGTCTGTAAGAGATTTTTTACTTACCGAACTTTTATCCAAACGGTATAAAATGTGCCGCTTTGGTGGCCGCAAATGAGCTGTCGGTGTGAACATTTGTGCTTATTTGTACGATTTGGACAAAAGAACTGCGAGTAAGTACGCGTGTCTTTAAGCTACTTTAAGTTTTAAAGTGTAATAAAATAAACACATTGTATTTTTTTGCCTTTTCTAACAACATAAAGCCCGGATTCCCGGGGTATATCCATACTAACATAATGATTGTGGTCATTAACCCTGTGTCTAATCCAAATAACAGATCACTGCTTATTAATGACCAGGTGGTAACCAGATTTTTTTTTGTTTTTAGAACTTTAATGAAACTAGCGATAATCCGCTAGCAGGCAGTATGTGGGTACATCTCTAGTTACTTTTTCGCAAGCCGCTGCGGCCGGTCGTATTGCCGGCGCAGCCTCGTGGGCGGTTCCTCCGTGTACAGTTTCCGTTCTCGTCTCTCCTCGGCTGCCGTCCTCGTTACAACTGCCTGTAAAATTTAAACACTCGAACATAATTTTTAACAAATGAATACGATACGAATCCGAATATTTGGATAACTACCCAGGGGTTTTTAACCGGGTGTTATCCTGCAGGTTGATCGAAAACTACGGAACCCTACAGTGAGCATGGCTTGACATGTATTTATCTGGTTTTTAGTACATAGCCTGGTATGGAAAGTCCGCACGATAAAACATTGAATAGGATATTTGTTCCTTATTCCCTACGTCCAAATGGCAAGTATTGTTTGTGGCGGCACCATGCGCTCGCCCACATTCGCTTTCGCGACCACTGTTTTGTAGCCATTTAAGTTTTTAAGTAGACATTTTATCCTCAGCGTAAAACGTTTATTCTTTGACAACTATTCACGTTCCATTAATTCCCTCAAATGGTATTCTCACTAACTAACAAATACTTAGTAACATATTTTCTATGCATTCAAGAAGGAAATAGATGCCATATATCATAGGTTACCTATAAGTTAGGCTATGCCTAAATTAAAAATATATTTTTTTTATGATATAGGAGGCAAACGAGCAGACGGATTGCCAGAATTGATTTACTCCAACACCGACAGAAGTGGGATATCCCACGATCAAAACAAAACTATACCTAAATTGAAGATTAACACGGTTCTACTCACGTTTATCCGTACTCACGGTTCCACTCGCGCGACACTAATAGTGCTGTGTCCATTCGAATCGCCGATAGCGTCGCCGGCCCGTTGCGCACTCTTAGTGCTTGAAAATGGAGGCATATGTTCTACGAAAATGTCGCGCGAGTGACTAAATAAAAGTGAGTAGAACTGTGTTAATCTTTAATTTATATAATGTCTCACGAAAGTATAGGTATATATTTTTTTTGTATTTAACAAAAAAAACTATACCTTATTCTCGACCTTCCTTCTGGTCCGTGGCACAACCGCCGGCGCAGCCATGAGGTCCCCGGCCGACCGCCGTTCAGCCAACGGCTGCGGCTCCACGTTGCAAATACAACTAAAAAATGAACAACAACTATAAACAACAGTATATTTGCCATGTTTAAGGTAACCGAACAAAAAATAGCCCAGTTCCGAGCCCATGTTCGTTTCATGGGCTTACTGAACAAGGGAGAAGTGTAAATCGTCGCCGTAGAGCGAAAAGTCACCAAATCGTTAATTGGTCATTTTGAGTTATGAGGGTTTAAAGAAAAAAATAATTAATTATTTTTTACTGAAATTATCTTAAGATGAAATTGTGGTTTTATATGTATTTATTCATTAGAAACTGCTATTCTTTGGGCTAAAAATGGATTTGTATTATTCACACTAACGATTTAGGAGTTATAGGCGATAATTAATTTTTGCCCTTAAATATTAAATCTTAATAATCACTTAGTGATTTTTTGAACGAAGTTAATGATTATTTGCCCACATTCTAGTGCATCTAGATTGAACTAAGTAAAGTTAGTTGCATTATGACTGCTACGATAAAGTGAAAATACGTGTTAGTTAAAAACTACTTGCTATATATATTTTTTGAATTCTTGTTAATATTTAAGGATCGAAGTAAAACATGTAATTTAAAATTCTGCGAACACTTTATTAAAATAAAATGAATAGCAAATCAAATTAATATGGACTACAAATCAAATAAAGTTGACCTACAAATCAAATTACAAGGAACTTAAACACGAAAAAACTTCAGGTATTCAAAATCTGATGAGAATGATCTTAGTAAAATATAGCGGACTTTACGCATCACAGTCACTCTTTGACCTCTTCGTCTGTTTCTGTGACATCAGGCTCACACAATGTGTCAATAACTCTCTCGTAGAATTACTGCTTTAAGAGATCTTTTGCATAAATTTAAGAGATCTTTTTTTTTTCGTCTCAGATATACTCTCTCCACTGGTTTTTGCTCTTGTATTTCTGATTTCCTGAGGCAGCGGACTATTATGGTCGTAGTGGATGATTGCACATCAGATCGCATGGCAATTAATGCCAGGGTGCCTCAGGGCTCGATTCTTTCTGCCACCCTCTTTTTGCTGCATTTAAATGATTTGCTGAAGCTCGGTATTTTTCCGTATGCAGGCGACAGCACGGTGACTGAGAGATATGTTTCTGAGGCCCAAACTACCAGTGGAGATACCGAGTTCTTTAGGGAAGCTTTGGTTGAGCGAACGAACTTAACCTGAAAGGCCATTGACGAGTGGGGCGAATCCCATTTGGTTAGGTTTAACGCCTCCAAAACATAAAAACATAGGAGTGTTTATTCTCCGCCAAAAGGAGCCTTTTTAAATTTACTCCTGCTTTCCGAAATGTATCCTTAAGGATTACGGACCAAGCTCTCTCATCGTATCAAGCTACTTGGGCTTAAATTTACCACTAAGCTAACTTCGGTGCGACTATTGAGGCCAAAGCAAAATCCGCTGCTAAAAAACTTGGGGTCTTACACTAGGTGAAGCAATACTTCACGCCGAGATAGCTCCTAATACTTTATCAAGCGCAGGTTTGATCGTGTATGGAGTACTGTTACCACTTTTGAGATGGGTCTGCCAAGTATCAGCTGGCCGCTTTGGATTCGTTAGAGCACCCAGTTCGCAGACTCATTGGCGATACTGAATTACAGAGTGTAAGGTGACAGAGCCTTGAGCACCGTCGCAAGGTTGCTAATTTGTCTGTGTTTTACAGGATACGTTTTGGAGAGTGTGCACCGAAATTACACGATTTGGTTCCGCTATCTCCGTTCCACCACCGGAGCAGTTTCATCCTTATGTTGAGAATATGCCATTCATTCGCACGAAGCGATTCGCTTCTGCCTTCCTAATGCGGACTACTAAGGATTGGAATTCGCTTCCTTCGTTTGTATTCCCGGAAAGATATAATTCGGGTCTCTTCAAGGCAAGATTGAATAGGCTGTTAATACTGAACCAGCTACACTATCGACCTCGTCGTCACTTTTACCATCAGGTGCGACTGCGGACTACAGAAGATATAGGCAATGCCTGTGGATATGCCTTTAGAATAGGCTTTTATATTATTGATCTTGTCCTCCTAGTCGTCATGGTTGTCTGGTCCATTAGGTAAAAGCCCCTTGCGCCTCTTTGTGCGTCTCAGAGGCGTTGGCGGCCCACTGTTGGATACTAAATTCAAAGCCGCTTATGATAGATAGCGGGCTTTTGGAAAACTCGCGTGATTCAACACGAATTTCTTTCTCTTTATCCAATGATGAGTCACCTTGTTCTATTTTCTCTTGTTCTAAATCTGGTTCTCTTAGCAAAGGAGCAGAATATGATGGTTTGAATAGGAGGTTTTTATTTATCACGACTGAACACAGCAGATACTGGAGCTGACTCTTACAAATATTTCTCCTGAAATAATTCCTCAATCTCCAATGTCTTTGCTGCTTCTTTGTCTTCCAGGGTAGCTAAATAATTCTGAAATAGATGCAACTTATTAGTTACTAAACCAGCTTGGGGTCAAGTTGGATTAGTAACGTTTAAGGGATGGTCACGTTAGAACGAGGACTTAACGAGGCGAACTGATTATTATATTTGAGTAAATAAAAAAACACCCACAAACTTTAGTCATCGTCATCACACCGATATAACAAAATTTTACTTGTATCGTTCCACATAATCCGGTTCCTTTTGGCTTACCCCACATAAGTACTTCTAAACTGGAACCTATAAAAAAGTTATTGATAAAATTTAAATAACAACCTGATACCAAAAACAATTATCCGTCGTTATCCAAATCATCTTTTTCTTTTAACCAAATCCAAAATTACGTTGGTACGTTTCAAACTTAATCTCGGTACACGCAATTATTATGTAGCAAATAGTAAATACACGTATGTATCACTGTCGGCCCATGCGCAACGACTGGCAGGTCAACGCGGCGGAGGGAGTCGCAGCGGTCGGCATCGGCGCGGGGGCCTGCGGCACTGGGCGAAAAGTCACTAACTTGCGAGCAAAATTCATTCAAATCACGTCGGCGTACAGTACAGTCTTTATTGTAAAATTAATTAAATATGATTAGTTATTGTATTGTACATTTTTAATGTAGGGTAAAACTCATTAAATCTGTTTAATTAATTTTCCCTTTGGTTAAATGATGTATATTGCCTTACAACTATGAATAAAAAATAACTAAATAAAGTTAGTTAATTTTCGCTTTCACACTTTTGACATACCAGGTATTCAAAAAATAACTAACTAAATTAAGTGACTTTTTGAATGAGATGCTTCGTGGTTAAACAGTTTAGTAACATTTAGGGAAAAAATAACTAAAATGACTTAGGTACGCTCATAAAAAAGTTACAAGAAGTTCAAAAATGTATAACGGAATTAGGTATTTTTTGACTAAAATGTTGAAACCGAAGTGGGTTTTTAGTTAGTTCTTTAACTTTTAAAAATTGAAACTATGAACGCTATTGCTACGGCAATAAGACTGAAATTTGAAGAAAAAAAATGCGATTTTGATGACATGAATAAGTCAATTTTGGCCATTTTGTGATTTGGTGACTTTTCGCTCTACGGCGACGAAATTTATCCGAACTGTATAAAATTCTGAAGGTGGGCTTTATTAGAATAAGCGCCATCTCTGCGCGCTGGTGCTTTACTTGTGTACCCTTACCATGAGTTGTGACATTGACGTTTTCGTTAACGAGTATCGAGTTTACTATCTGTGCATCTCGTTCGCACTAAAATAGTACAAGCGAGATGTACAGATAGTAAACTCGGTACTGGTTATCGAAAACCTCAATGTCACAACTCATGGTAAGGGTATTGTTCTCATTCAGAAAATTCGGTACTGCAACTCCGTAATGATGGCGCAATTATGCGAAATAGCGGGATGGTCATTAAATACACCTTTAGTAGTAATTCATGACATACTCGTAGTTATAATGTCAATGGCATTGACCATAACCATATTACTTGGTTTAGTCATATCAAAAAATAAAGTTCATCGTCATTTTAGTTCCCTTGTTTTGGTGTTATTTATGATGACATGATGAGCACAGTTATTTATTCCTGAGGATGTTTTATAATATACTAGCTAACCCGGCGAACTTCGTACCGCCTAAAAAGCGACAAAAGTAGTGATAGGTTTCAAAAATCGTGATTATTTAGTACTTAATGTCTTAATCAGGGCTGTGACAATTCCAAGCAATCCAAAATAATTTTAATCGGTTCAGCCGTTCTCGAGTTATAAGCGATTGAACAAACCCCACTTTCTTTTATGTATATAGATATATCGTAGTAGTAGCCATGATATAAGCCTCCTTGATTATAACGTGGGTCAGTCAACGTGGGTAGGATATCCTTATATCCTGTAATATTTATTGTCGTAAATACAGTTAGGTCTTACCCGCAATTGTTCTCGGCAGCCTCTCGGACCTGCAGCGGGTTCTCACACACGTTGATAGGTGAGCTTCTGCACATGGCTTCCCTAACTTCCTCGAGGCGGCGCTTCTCTTGCGCCACTTTACGATCTAACTCGGCCACTAAAACCAATGAAATGTCGTGTGGAAACGGGTCTAGTCCCAGTAAGACGAATGAGTGCTAGTGAGATATCGCTTTACGTAATTTAGATTTTTTACAATATTTTTAAGATTTGCTAGGAACAGGGTACAGTGTATTATTATTTACCAATAAACTACTTCGTATCTGGAACTTTTTCATTTAACTCATCCATGAAGGGAGGTATCTTCCACATGCTCCCCTTACAAACTATTTATATATATATGCCATTAGTGCCATTACTTACTGTGTTGTTGCGTATATCTTTGTTTCCTAATTAACTCAACTTCTAAAGAGTCTAGTTTTTTCTGAAGTGCCTCTTCTTTGCTAAGTTTCTGTTTCCAAATGCGACATACTTTGAAATGTAGGAACGATAACTCTTGAATATCCAATGCCTGGCGAAAGTATTAAAACACTGTTTAAAGTTATGTACACACATATAAATAAATAAACAGCTTATTATTATTCTCGATAAACCAAGATCACAAAAACCAGATTTTAAAGGAATTTAAATAAGTGAAACTGTGCTCTGCCATTTATTCGAACCGTGGTTATTCTATTTTCACTTGACAACTTACTTTTGTCTAATTTTAATGTTGTATCGTTATGATTATAATAATGAATGCTAATGCTGATGGTGGCATTTTTTATGCTTTTTTCTTTCTTTCTTACCTCCACATGCCCATTTGCAATCTTTGTAGCAATATACTTAAAGTAAGATAACTCTGCTAGTTTCCGCTGCTCAAGATCGACTTGCTCAAATAGGTTTCGAATCGTTTCAGAGATGTTGATGTCCAAGGAACAGGTGCAAGGGCCATGAACCCGCGACTTTGGCTTCACGTCGAAAGCTTCTAGTGCTGTCTTCGTAAGCACTTTGACATCAGACTGTGGTTTGGTCCCAATTTTTTTTACTCCAAGGAATCCTTCGCATTTAGTCGGCACCTGGAAAAATTTTGATCGTATTAAAGATTTTTGTCTTTATTTTGGCTATAAATCCATGTGAGAGGTTCGCATAAGTTAATTTGTGATAGATTTCAAGAAGGGTAATAGGTTATAACACTTAACATAGAAGATGAGTTGGCACTATATTGACTATCCATATCTATACAAGTGTTATACACCTGACTCACTGATGTAAATCAGCGGCCAGCGTAAACCGTTGTGCATGTTAGAAAGTTTATTTATTTTCACAACTGGCTATTTACATAAAAGAGGAAACAACTAAGAAGGAATTATTAGAAATTCCGGGTTATTCGGGTTACAATTTTGTATGGCAGTATGAAGTTTACGGGGTTAGCAAATAATATTGTCTTGTGTCCTGAAACACAAGTCCGAATCACGGCTAGCCGGATATTATAACTTATTTACACAAATAACTTAACTACCAATTAGCCAAGCGGAATTATTATTAAAATATATAAATATAGAATACTGTTTTTTGGAAATTGTGAAATCATTATTTAGAAAGTTAAGCTAATCAATGCAGAAATAAGTAATAAAATAGAATGGACGTTAAAAAACTATTTTTTTTTCATATGGCCGATGAAACGTACTACGCCTGGAAAAGTTAGTAACTATTTCATTATTACGAGCCCATATTGCCCCACTGTTGGGCAAAGGCCTCCCCCGTGCTCTTCCACGTATCCCGATCTTAAAACTAATATAAGAAAAAAATTGCTGTAATTACGAGAAGAGCAAAAGATAATTAATAAAAGAAGGTTATATCATGATGTGAGTGATTATTTGACAAATGAATCAAAATACTTACTTCGTCAAGTAATATGGAGTTGTCATCTAAACTGATTTTTGATTTCAGTGACTTACATTCCTTTTCAAGCCTTTCAGCTTTGCGCATTGCTTCTATGCTCATAGTTCTTAAGTTTTCGACTTCGTTTTCATGAACTCTCATAAAGTCTCGCAAAGTTTCTTCGTGAAGGCTTTGTATACTCATCACTCCTTGATTGTGTTCGTTAATAATATTTCTTATGTTCCTGTCATACTGTACTTTTATAGCCTCAATCTGCAGTTTATGGTCTTTTTCTGCATCTTCTACTGACTTTCTCAAATCATTTATAACTTCTTCATAATATTTATAAGTTGTATCTAAATTTGCCATTACACTTTGATCAACAGATTTTGGATGACATTTGTCGGTTTTCCCACTACTATCGCTTTTAAACCCTATCCACGACCCGATGCTCTCATTAGGATACCTTTCATCGCTCTGCTTCGATATTAAATTGTTGCCAGAATTTTGTATACGATCACGCTCAGAGTTATCAGACACAAAAGTAAGTGCAAAATCACTATGTCTTTCTTGGACAATTTTATCATCATTATCATCAATATAATACAAATCAGTACTACTTTTTGAAATTTTATGTTTAACATCAGATTCTAAGCTATCATGGTGTGATTTTTGTCTATCGCCCTCTTTTTGTTTCAAGTTATCAGGGCTATCATCACAACTCACATTACCAGTCTTTACTTTATTTTTTCTACCAGTGACAAAGCTACCACTGTGAGATGATTTTTTATTTTTATTCAGCCGCTGAACTTTTTGATTTGGCATTTTGCTTGTTTTGTCAAATGCCAAATGATCTTTGTTACTATCATGAAAAGTAGAACTATCTGTCGGATCTTTAACCTCATCAAACGCATTTACTTTATGCGGTGTTTTGTTTACCGAATTAATTCCTACACTTTCATCAGATTTATTGAAAGTCTCCAGTTTGAAATTATCTTTTGACGCTTTACCTGTTGTTAGCTCGTTATCGTCTACAAAATTAACCGTGGCATCATCAGCCTTATAATCAGTATTTTCAAGCTTTTTCATCAGTTTAAAAATGTGTTCTGGCTTATGCATCTTTATTTTACGGTCTTCGTAAATAATGAAATGGTCCGGATTCTCGTTAGGATTATTAACAGGTGCTCCACTGTCCAAAGGATTCAATTTGTTAAGAGAAGTGTCAATGAAAGGCAATTCAATGAAACTACGTGACTTTATGTAAATTTCATCTAGATTTGAAGTTGTTGGCAGTGAAGAGGAACCGCTTTTGGTTTCATACTCGCTAGATGACGGTATCATAAGAGTTGTATCCGATGTTGGTTTTTTTAATGGAGGGCTGTATATACGTAAAGCATAAGAATCCAAAGAATCGTTATCATTATCTGTACTAGTTGCAAAAGAATAGCCCTTAATCGCTGTCTTAGGTAAATTAATATTAAGTGCTCGTTTTTTGGTACCTGTTGCTTTTTCTTTTTCATCTAATGGGATAGTATCGTCAAATTTAACGATTGATTTCTCAAGCTTCTTATCATTGCTTATCTTTACAGGTTTTTCTAAGTGTCTGTATTGAGATTTTTCTTTAGTTTGGCTGTCATTATAATTTCCAGTAGGTTTAACTAATCCACTGATATTCATATTAGTTTCCAATTTTGTATTAACGTCATCACCAGTTTGACCGTGTTTTTCCAATGAATTTGATTTCGGTTTAGTGATGCTTATCATTTTCGACGAAGTTTGTATGACATCCGATGGACTGTGATAAATATCGACCAAAACTGCGTTGCTAGGATGATTTTCGACGTTTTGTAGATGATCAGAATCTTCAGACCTTGAGAAATGATCACTCATCTCATGTGATACATCAATGTATGAATTAATACTGGCTGTAAAAGACGCAATTGAATGATGTTCTAATATCCCTGGACCTAACTGCTTCATTTTATAATTTAAATAACTGCTTCTGACAAAATCAAATGTTGGCTGTGCTTTAGCTGATAAAATTTGGACGTCTTTTAGTATTGTAGGTTTTTGTTTGAGCAAAAAGTCATACTTTGGATTGATAGAATCTCGGTGTCCATATGTATTCGTATTTCTTACATCTTGTTCAGCAACTTCGTCAGTACTTATATTAGATTCAGGTGAGTCAGTAAGAGGCCGTGAAGACTCTTCCTTACATTTATTTGATACGGGAAGTTGTAAAGCTTTATTCGTCCAGTTTTTGGCCATATTACCAAAATCAGATTTTAATTCAGAAATTTCTTCAGTTTTGGTTTTTAAACTTGCAAGAAGGTTTTTAATTATGCCTTCCCTTTCTTCATTTTCCTCCGTTTTCTTACTAAGCTTATCTTGTAATTCACGTATATTCGAATGGGCTTCTTGATATAAATCTTTAAGAGATTGAATCTCATTCTCTAAGGTCATGATATATTTTTGAGTTGTGCCATAAATTTTATCAATAATAAGTTTTTGGTTTGAAATCTCAGCCTCTAAATCATTTATCAGCATTGCGTCTTGAGATATTTTATCTTTCAATTCTTTTTTCACTTGAATCAATTGGTTTGCCAAGTTATTTTTTTCTCTTAAAGCATCTTCTTTTTCATTTAGTATTCTTCGTTTTTCAGTTTCGAAATGTGTTTTAGCTTCGTCGGCTTTGTTCAAAATCAATTGTGAGGAACCTTGTACCATAGCTACTGTTTGTTCTAAAGATACAGTTTTGGCATGTCTTGCCTCGAAAGCTTTTCTAATTCTATCAATAGAATGTAAAATACTATCTATGTCACAATCATCTGAAATTAGTTCGCTGTCTCCAACACTATATATTTCCAGTTGTTTTATGTCCGTTACTATTATTTCACGATCGTTCTTCAAATCAGAAATTTCAGATAAATAGTTTTGCTTATTTTTAATCGATATGTCATACTGTGACTTTGTATCTGATAATTGTTCTTCTAATTTTGATTTATTTTGCTGAAGGACTGCTAATTCTAATTTCATATTGTGTGATGCTTTAGAATCTGTAAAGAGTAAAGAAAATAAAAACGCGTCGTCGAGAATAAAGGATAGAAATAGCAAAAACTTTGGAAAAGACGTTTCTTTTTTGGAACAGGCCTTAATTTGGTATTGACATAGCTTATTTTATAGATTTATAAAGATTAGAGTTACTACTAATAATAATACGCCATTTCTGAAAGAAATAGGCTAATATAAATAAAAATAGGTTTTCTTTCCATTCTACCGTATTATGTTCTAATTATGTACATCAGATAACCTTATCTCATAGGATCCAAGGAAATTGAAGGCAAAAATGTGACGCCGTCATCTTGATTTGTTTTCATTTTTTAGTCAGTTATGAAAAGCGATATCAGGTGATCCGAGGCCTGTTCATAGACTTGGTTTACTGCTTACCACAGAGCCAACCTTTTGCCAGACGTTTAGGTTTTCAGTTTTATATTTTCTTTATTGTAGACTATCCACTACAGTATTATTATTTAATAGTTATTTTGTTGTAGCATTATACCTATGTATGCAGGTGACCCATTTTTGCAAATATGCCCTCAAGAAAATCGCCAGTAATTTGTAACACCTTGCATTGCAAGTTATCCCACAACAATAATTCGTTTAGATTCTCAACAAATAGCCACCAGGGTTATTTCAGACTTACGGTGTGCTTCAATCTGCTGTCGTGCGTGTTCAATGCTCAAATTGGTATTTTTGATGTCGTTGCCAGTATCAACGGCTTGTTCTAACAAATGATGCAGATTCCGGATTTCGTCTTCCAAAGCGTTGATTTGATTCTGCATAGTCGCTATCTTATAGTCCCTTGCATGTAATTCCTCGTCATAATTTGCAATTACTTGTTCCTGAAATGTGTAAAAAATACAGGTCAAATACTATAATTATTATTAAGTTTAGGGAAAGCTATTAACAGACTGATTGTTTTTTCTCTATACTAGGTGAATATATTGTTTCTACCGTTGCTTGTGCACCAATTAAGAAATTGTTAAAGCAGTCATCTAATTAGTCCGATAGTTAACGCACTCTTTAAATGAATAAAAACAAATTAATTAATCTAAAATAGCCCTGCTTTTATAGGCCTCTGAACAACCGTTTATACTTAAAGAACATGTTTTATTTAATTACCGACTCGTCCAATTTATGCAGTAACTCCCTTATCTTCTGTTGGCCAGCAATTGTTTCAGCCTTCAACTTTTGTATCTCTTGTGTTAGTTCAGCCAGAGATGTTTTATCTGATAAGCTGGAATTCAAAAGCTGAAACAAGTTTTGTTTTGTTGAAATTTAGTTATATTAATTTAATACTACATGTTAAAGGAAGAGACAAAAGAAGAGTAACCATTTGAACGCCAAGAACCACTAGTGTGGTCGCGTGCTGTCGTCCCTGCCACGCCACCGATCTTTATTGTGGCTATGGTGGACGCTGTCAAAGCAATTATCATATATTTGTTCTTCAATTGTCGATAATTTTTGCTTTTACTTTTTTTGCTTACACGATACCTACATTTTAATGCGAGAGGAAAAGCGTTCATAACTTAGACTAAATATATACCTATAGACGCACAGTCCCGAACAAAGGAGTCTGAAAAAATGGCCTCAAATGACATTCTAGTTTTCAAATAAGTATGTAACATATAAACCGTTTTCGTCCGATCACCGCGATACTAGCAACTACTGAAACGTCATTAGAAAAATAATAAATGTCAAACTCCAAGTCATCAGAATATCGGAAGCATGGAGTCGCATACATAATATTAGGCACGTTGAGTAATAAAAAATCTCTAATAACAAAATAAGTTTATTTACACTTTTTACATTTTATATTACAATATTCGACTTAAGACATCTATAATAAACAAATTCACTTGTTTGCCAAATTGACAGTATACCTAGGTTTTCGTTGTAAATATAGTATTTTTTAGGGTTTCGTGCCCAACGGGTAAAAACGGGACCCTATTACTAAGACTTCACTGTCCGTCTATCCGCCCGTCTGTCTGTCTGTCACCAGGCTTTAGCTCAAGAATCGTGATAGCTAGAGAGTTGATATTTTCACAGATTATGTATTTCTGTTACAGCTATAACGACAAATACTAAAAACAAAATAAAATGTGTTTTTAAGGGGGCTCCAATACAACAATTGTGAAAACCTTTAAAACCGGCAACAATATTTATTTCGATAAATACAACCTAAAAAGTAATTTGAGCACTTATCTATACTTTCTTCCAATTACGATATAAGAGGCACTTTACCGAGGATGCTGACGGAATTGTGCTATGATAGCGGATCCGCGTCCGATCGTCGCTTGGGATCCCGTGGGAATCTTGAATTAAAATATAACGTTTTTTTTTTTTTTTATGACATAGGCGGCAAACGAGCAGACGGATTGCCTGGTGGTAAGTAATTACCGTCGCCCATGGGCACCCGTAACACCAGGGGAGTCACAAGCGCGTTGCCGGCCTTTAAGAGGGGTTGGAGCTCTGGGAACCTTACTCACCATCAGGAACACAACACTACATACCTGAAAGGTAGCAGTGCTATTATGGCTGTGGTCTTCTGTAAGGAGGAGGTACTTCCCCAGTTGGGCTGCCCCAGATTCAAGCGTGATGGTCATCGCTGTGCCCTACCTCTCATTGTTGGACGTAGTTTAAGGACATACCCGGGTCCAAAAATTCCACGTTATTAAAGTACATACGAGACGAAGTGATTAAATCTGCCATTTCAAATTTGCTAGATGTAATTTAAAAATGTACAGTCAGATATATCGCAACGTACGAGTTACTAAAAGATATCAGAAAACATTCTCAATTGTCAAGGCATTAGAGTGTATGTTCAGATATTTTTGAACATCTCGTTTGTTGCGATATATCTGATGGCTACTGTACACTCCCTATCTCCTTTTTCATCAATAGGTACATGTATAAGAAAACGCATGTAAGTAGATATAAATAAAATATTAGCGACTCCGTACCTTTTTGTTCCATGAAAATCCTTTATTTTTGCAATTAATTAAATGCATTCTAAAACACGAAATTGCATCGAGTTAATACATTTGAATTACTTACGTAAAAAAACTTATCCCACTGTCCTTCTTGTGTTTTTTGTGATATTTTTACATGTCTTAACCGAGCACGACGACATTGTTATTTGACGCCGGTCGGTGAAAGACTAAGTCACCAACTCCATCCTTTTTCGAAATTACTAGAGTTTGAATGTAGCCATTTTTTTCGCCTGACTTTGTATCTGTATATATTTAGTCTAAGGTTCATAAGGTTAAAAGACATATCGCGTGCGTAACTTGCAAATAAGCGTGACACACCTTTAAATTCACCTGAGGCTCGACTTGACTTTTTTTTTATACGAGGTGGCAAGCAAGCATACGGCCCGCCTGATGGTAAGCAGTTACCGTAGCCTATAGACGCCTGCAAATCCAGAGGGTTACATGCGCGTTGCCCACCCTTTAAGGACATATAGCTACACTTCTTTTTTTGAAGATCCTCATACTGTAGTCCCAAGGCTAAGACTAGTTTTGAACGAAGACAAGAAGAATCAATTTATTCATTTTATAGCAAATATATCGAGTCGACTTGTTAATTCGTAACATAATCGTAGATATCTAAATATATAGTCAAAAGAAGAAACTGACTGACTGACTGACTGACATATCAACGCACAGCCCAAACCGCTGATCCTAGAGAATCCAAATTTGGCACGTAAGTTCCTTATAATGTCTAGGGGTGTACTAAGAAAGGAATATTCAAAATTCACCCCGTAAGGGGGTGAAATGGAGGTCCAGTTTGTATGGGAAAAAAGAATAGTTGACCTTTTTCATGTGAAAATTCACAAGAGTATTTTTACATACATTTTTTTACATACGATTTTTAATACATCATTTCATTAAACACGTGTTTGCGAATTTTGGAAAATTCAACCCCTACAAGGGTGAAATGTGATGACCAAGTTCAAAAATCCACATTGGTATTGTTTCTTCTATATATCGGTCCGCTAATTACAAAAACAATGACAATTATAAAATACGTGTGGACGTGAAATACCAACCCCCTGTTGGGGGTGGAACGGGGTTGAAATCTCAAAATATCGATATGGGTGTCGTCCCCATAATGTTTTGGGACCATAATTCCGAAAATGGCGGTTTTTGGGCGATCGTCGTCAGTGTACATAGGCGACTGCAGGCGGCGCACGGGAACGGGAGGAGGTGTCACCGGGAAACTTCGTGTACTGGTAACAAGTACATTCAAGGTGCTGCACGAAAATGGTGCTTGCCTTTTATATGTATTCCAAAAGTGCATATAATTTTAATGATATAAAGCCTACAATGTCATTTTTCGAATGAATTGCAAGATGAAACAGTGGGAAAACGTAGAATGACTTCGCCATACCGCCTCTAAACTACGTACTTACCATCACTTCCCAGCTGTTTTGCCTCTGTGATATATTTGCCACATAAAACACGCATATACAAAACGTACGGGTCTAACAGAGAACCTCTTTTTGGAGACTGTTAAAAATTACGTTTACTACGCGAGCGAAGCCGCAGGCAAAAGCTAGTGGTAAATAAAATATATTGAAATAAGGAATAATTACCTCATTCCGTGTATTAATCAAGGCCTCCTCTAAGTCATTGTTATGTGCCATTAGATCATCAGTTCTTCTTTGCAGCTCATTCTTCTCATTTTTTACCTTTTCTAAATGTAACAACTGAGCTTCTAATTCTTTTTGTAATTTTTCTTTTTCTAACTTAACCGCCTCATGATTTGTTTTTAAATCTTGAAACTCTCCTTCTAATTTGACTTGACTTTGTAACTTTTCAGTTAATACTGAACTTTCTTTTTTGCATCTGTCAAGTTCAGTTTGATGTAGTTCTGTTTCAGTTTCTAAAGTTTTTAACTTTCCAGCTGCTTTTAAGTGATGGGATTTTAAAGCATCTAACTCTTTCATCAACAATTGGTTCTCGACTATTTTACTTTCCAAACTATTGTGCATATTAACAATTTCCTGTTCTTTGATTTTGAAACTGTGCTCTAATTCCGCTTTTTCTTTTAATAGCCCACTTATGGCTTTCTTTAAATTTAATAATTCATGTTCAAGGTTAGATAGTCTTAAAGATTCTATTTTCAATTCCTTGTTTTCCTCTCTCAGTAGATCTATTTGTTGTTGTAAAGAATCGTTATCCAAATGTAGCTTTGTCAACTCATCTTGTATTACCTCAGAATGCTTTAATAGCTCACCACTTTCTTTTTTATTAAGCCTTATAGAGTATATTGCACTATCAAATTGTGCCGCTTTTTTTCTTAATTCTTTTTCCAAACCATTTTTCTCTGCACTTAACTGTTCAAAGGCATTTTTTAAACTCGTTAATTGTTGGTTAATATCTTCTAATTCTGAAACTTTTTTTTCCATCAAGGAGCCTTTACTCTTAGACTTTTCTAAAATTATTTTATTTTGATCATACTCAGTTTGTAAATTATTTAAGTCCCGTTTAAGCTTAGCATTTTCTTCCAGTTTTGCTTTTAAAACGTTTTTCAAAGATTCGTATTCATACATTTTTTGTTCAATATCATTTGAGAGTTCTTCTTGTTTTTGAACAAAGTCATCGTAGTCCTTCACCTTTCGCAATAGATCCTGGCTTTCTTGTCGTGATAAATTTACTTGGTCTTCATATTTTTCACCCAATGTTTCAAGTTGTTTGTTGATATTTTGATTTTCATCTGTTAATTTTTGTATTTCTAAGGATTTTTTTTCAATAATTTCCATAAGGTTTTTTACAGCATTGGATTTATCTTTAACAATATCTCTTAATGCGCTGTTTTCCTTTACAAGTTTATCTTTTTCTTCGTTATAGCTATTTATATAATCTTCATAGTGTTTATTACATTGAAATAGCTCTTCATAAGCAGCTACAAAAAAATAAGTCAAGTATAGTTAGGGGTACATGGTTGTTTCTAATACTAGAGTGATGTTGACTAGCGAAGAGATGTAAATAGCAAATAGCTTGTGACTGATACACTAGTAAAAATTGTAGATAACCAATACTTGAATTCATTTCTACACCGTAACATATATCTGCTCTGATCGATAAACACCTTTTTCTAGTCCGGTACTTTTATCTGTAAATTATATAGTCCCGCGAACGAATATAAAAGTATGTCTTATACAATTTCTCAAAAGTCTATCTAGTCTATACTTCAAAAAGAGCTTAGAGTGATTGATTATGTGATAAAATGCAACTGCTAACAGAGGTATCTAGGCCCGGTACCGCAAACATCGTAAGTTCGTATGTTTCGAGCGTCTATCTCTTTTACTCCAATTAAGGCGTCATAAGAGTGACAGAAACAATCGTCCAAAATTTACGAATATCGTTTTTCCATCCAACAGATAAAAATAATAAGAAAACATTAAATTTACAACGAAAATCAAAACTGCCAACCTAACAAACAACTGAATTTATTGTGATTTGAAGCAGTAACTGAAATAAAATAATTGCTGCCAACATAAGGAAAAACACAAGTAGGTAAGTAAATGACAGTAGTAAAAATGATACCTATATATATTACCGTGTCTATGATTACGTTCTGTCGGCAGCCATTTATCACTATCCAACTTCCCGCTCTGTTTTATGCTATATTACCAAACACAGCTGTTTGGTTAGCATTCTTGCAATAGTTATATATTGCGTTTTATTTAGTCCCTAGTCGTAGAAAAAGTATTGTATGCAACGTTGTATAAAGAGGGCAAAAAAGGCTCATGGCGTCTATAATAATATTAATACACACGCCACTCGCCTTTTTTGAACCCTCTTACACAACTATTGCATAAATAAATATAATATCCTCCTGATAGCCTGTTTGTTGTTTTTTTGCTGTTTTGTGTTCTGTTTATTGTACAGTCGACACTAAAGATATGCTTACACTTTTGCAACTTATTACAAAGCATTAAGGTGAAAAAGTGTGAACATATGTTTTACGTCGACTGTACGTGTACACACATTGTTTTTAAAGGCATTACAATTTATACACTTGCATCTTAAATATTACAATCGGGTAAGGTCACGGTGTATGTACGTTACAACATATTGAGTACGCTTTAGTGTACCTCACACAACATTATCAAATAATTTTTTCATCACTCTTGCTCGTCAATGGCGTTATTACTTGCGAGCGTACAGAAAAGTTATAGCCGTTTTAGCTCCCACGGGCTGTTAAGTTTAGTTTTAAAAATATACAGAACCTATACTTCACTTGGACTGAGGATGTTTCCAAACAGCCAAGGTGTATTACATATCTTCAAAAATTTGCTACAACCAACTTTTAATATGTAAAAAATATGTATTTAATAAAAAAACATATCTTTATAATTAAATTTTACTGCAATTTAATGTTTAGTATTTATTAAAAATTATTGTTTTCTATTTGATTTTGATAAATGATACTATTTGGCAGGATGATCTGTCAACTTCGAAAACAAAACGCAGTTGTTAACATTATCTGTGGAAGATATTGAAAAAAGTTGACATTGTTGACAATCTTTTATAGTGGATGCGGTCTGATTTTAGTTTTCAAAGTGTATTTTGATTTTAAGCCTACATAAGTAACTAATATTTTACCAACGAATTTATTTTATATCCTCGCAAATGTGATGAAAAACATTGTATGTACCACGGGTGGTAAGTGTATACCAAACTTGAGTCACTAAAAGCCCTCCGACTTCGTCGTCGGGCTTCTAATAGACTCGCGTTTACTATACCTCACTTACCATCCTCGTTGCACAATGTACTATTATAATTAATAGAGCAGACGTTTCTGCATAATTGCAGAAACGTCTGCTAGCGAATATATATGTTCGATATTTAAATCGAAAGAATAATAGAAAAATTTTACTTGCAGCGGGACTTTTTCTTTCGATTTAAATATCGAACATTATCTAAGTCTAAAATTATATAATTTAGATAATGGTTGGTTGTATAAAACTAAGGCCCCTTACACACTGCGACTTTTAGCAGCGATGCAGTCGCGCCTTTCTGAAACGCGCGACAGTATTGCGACATCATCAATGAAAATTTTTTTGCATCGATGCTGTCGCGCGTTAGTATCGATACAGTAGCGCGTTAGCATCGATACACACGCGCGACAGCATCGATACAGACGCGCGTTAGCATCGATGCAGAATTGCAGACGCGGGGTAGTGGGCAGTTTGCTAAATCTACTGATAAAGCAGTTCTAAAAGCAGCTATCTGATTTTAGAGCTAGCTACTGACATACGATACATAATGACCACTTCTTAATCTTTCACTTTTTTTTTATGACAAAGGTGGCAAACGAGCAGACGGATTGCCTGATGGTAAGCAATTACCGTCGCCCATAGGCACCCCTAACACCAGGGGAGTCACAAGCGCGTTGCCGACCTTTAAGGGGGGGTTGGAGCTCTGGGAACCTTACTCACCATCAGGAAGACAACACTACATACCTTAAAGGTAGCAGTTCTATTATGGCTGTGGTCTTCTGTAAGGAGGAGGTACTTCCCCAGTTGGGCTGCCCCAGATTCAAGCGTGAAGGTCATCGCTGTGCCCTACCTCTCATTGTTGGACGTAGTTTAAGGACATATACCCGGGTCCAAAGTGGGTGGACCAAATACTTCCTCTGTTTGCGTTTACGTTTATTTTTTAAAAGTAATAATACAGAGAGCGTGATTAAAACAGTTTCAATCGAACTCATCGCGCTGTGGCAGTCAATGAATGACTGATCAAAATACGTTCCGCGTCGAGGCTCACGTTAGCATCGATACAGTCGCGATGCTAACGCGATACAGTAGCGATGCTGCATCGCGATTGCATCGATGCTGCATCGCGATTGCATCGATACTGCATCGCTACAGTTCAATGGCCAGCTTCTGCATCGCGACAGCATCGCTAATGTATCGCGACAGCATCTCTAATGTATCGCGACAGTATCGCGACTGTATCGATGCTTAAAGTAGCGCAAGTGTGTAAAGGTGGACCATTTGCGACTGCATCGATGCTGCATCGCGACAGCATCGCGACTGCATCGCTGCTAAAAGTCGCAGTGTGTAAGGGGCCTAAGTTATAAATTTGATTTTATTTGTTTTTTCTTAGTCCTTTAACGCCCAAGAATCATCGATGTTGAGATCATAATTATGTTGTATGTTAACAAAATTATTTAATTTAGTTAATGCAAAATTATTTGTATTGTGGTCGTCATTTTGCCTCGCAATTTTCAACTTCCCATACATGTTCCTTTCCGTAGTTATTACAAATACGTTTTCAAATGATATTTAAGATATTATAAGACAAAAAACTCAAATTGCGTACATACTTTTAGTATTTAAATTTGTAACAAACTAAATACGCACCCCTCCACTTTGTGATTTCTGCTTCCAACTCGCCGATGCTCGATATTTTATCCTGAAATTCGTACTCTATGTCCTGATAGTGTTTTAGTTGCTCTTTTAACGACTCATTCTCTTTAGAAAGTGAAGTATCTTCATGTGGTATCTTTAAACAAGATAAAAAATTATGTTTAGTAATTACAACAAATATTTCTAAAAATACTAACTATAGTTTTACTTTCGTACATTTTTCGTTTGCTGTTCAAGTAGTTTGTTTATTTGTGAATTTAAGCTTTTGATCTGCTGTTCTTGGCACATACATTTGCATTCAGATTGCTGTAATTGAAGTTGAAGATTGTTCTTGTCTTTTTCAAATGAAACATATATTTCATTTAATCTTTTTTCAAGGGACAAGTTTTGATTTCTAAGTTCATCGATAGTATTAGCTTTGATATGATTTATCTCTGATTCTGCCCTTAGTTTCGTTTCTAACCCAGATGACTCTTCTGCCAGTACCATGTACTGTTGTTTTAAGTTATCTAGATCTTCAGATCGTTTTCGGTAATGTTCTTTCTCATTCCATAATGAATTATATTCGTTCAATTGACCGCGTAAGCGCTCCACTTCCAGTTCCAGTTCCTCATATTTTACACATCGTATTCGTATGCAATCAGTTTCATGTTTTAAGTTTTCATAACAATTCAATAAATCGTCGTAGCTCTCTTGTAGGTCTTTGATTCGTTTTTGATTCTCCTCATTTATAACAAAAACTGCGTCCACTATGTGTTTGTCAGTATCGCTTTCGAAGTCATCACTACCATCAGGTGTGCTTTCTTTGCTTAAAATTTCTCTCATTTCTTCATGCTCCATAATTTCAGCTACCAGTTGACATCTTTTTACTGAGTCTGAGCTCGTATTTTCCACTGGTATTGGCTGATTGGAGAATTCCATGTTTGTACTAACGTTTGCGTAATAACAAGGGGAATTACCTGCATTTGTACAATTGAAACCTTTGGAACATGGCGCGATCAGTGCGAGACAAAACTTCTCTAGTACCTTCATCTTAAACAAGATCCTTCCTCTTATGTCGATGCAGCGTATATCCTTGCCAGCTGTCTGCAAAATCAATTTATTAATAGTGCAATTTAAAGTTAAATACTATAATATGTACTGCTCAATGACAACGTCATTAACCGACCATAAGGTTAAGATATTGTCTGTACTTTGAGTTTTGGGATAGAACTCCGAAAATTTTCTCTAAAGCCGTGTAGATGTGCGCATAAATGCCAAATGGTTCGCAAATATCATTTTCCATAATCTGAAAAATAATTGAGAATATAAATACTTAGTCATACCGGCAGCCTTAGTCATATAATAACAAAATATGAAATAACTAACAGCTAAAGAGTTTCGCATGGCATTTAACTTCGCATCTTTTGTTATAATTTGCTCTTTCATTTCATCTATCCTTGGGTCTTCTACAGCTAAAACAATAAATTGCAGTAACAAGTTGATTAAGATCGAAGAGGTTGAAAAGGCTGTGTTCAGATTGTTTATGTAGAGTTACGGTTAGTCTATAAAATAACAAAAGAAGAGATATAAGACGAATCTTTGGACAAATACAAGTGGATCTATAGTAAATAGGTGTCTATCTGACCGTTGCGGCGAACTCTTTGTCTATTTTCAACATACAATAGACAAAGCCGTACTTACTAGTTTCCGTATAAAAAAAGTCTGAACTGGGTGGTCCCCACGGGTTCCGAGTCGGACACGTAATTTAATAACAGGTTAAAGTAACCAAAACGTTATTATGCAGTGGTTAGCAGTAGTACATAACAATAGACAAAAAGTAAACCGTAATGGCCAGCTAGAAACCTAATAACTAACAGTGCGTGTAGTATTTCCAAAATATAACAATTGATTCATATCTCAAGACGAGATGTGACTTACAGTCAAGTGAAAAAATACGTACCGAAAGAATCCTTTCATAAATACGTCCTACAACCATATTTACTGTATGTACAACTCTATTGTACATATATATTTTTGAAACTTTGGCAGTGA
Organism: Grapholita molesta; assembly: GCA_022674325.2. Taxonomy (NCBI): domain Eukaryota; kingdom Metazoa; phylum Arthropoda; class Insecta; order Lepidoptera; family Tortricidae; genus Grapholita; species Grapholita molesta. Next base: position 6,147,802 of record CP053124.2, on the reverse strand, counting down.
ACGAATTTTTACACTTGACTGTACTATTATACTAAATGATAATTTACTTCTCCCAGATAAGTTAACTTACACACGCCCACGTCGCAGGGACACTCTAGGGTCGTTTGATTGCCTTGCGTCACCAAATCTTTTTCGAACATAACAGTAAACTGGTGAATAATATTAGAATTAGTATTGAAATATGACGTCACAAACTCTAAAGAATTTTATAAATAAGTTATATTAAAAACAAAATCAAAAGTATAACATTGTCTAATAATAATAATCTCGTTTACTACTTATATTTAGTAACAATAAGTATCTATGTCTAAAACATATAAAATAAAATTAACAAAAATAGCACTTACTGCGTCTCCGCGAGATCTGTCAGACTATAACAAAAACAAAAAAAAAATTAGGTACAGGCAACTTTACTTTCAGTAGGTATGTTAATTCATTTTTTACAGCAATACTTACTTCTCCTCCCTTTGACTTAACAGACTGAAAGCAAAAATATAACAAATACTGTAGTATATTTATGTAAATTGATAACTTCATGTATTTTAAAAAGTTTTCAAGTAATATTAGTTATAAAAAAATAAAAATAAAAATTACCCAATTAGCACTGTGTTGAACCTGCAAAATAAAAATAGACAAAATATGATTTAAAGTGTTCTTGCACGTAAACGCACTTAGTGCCTAGTAGATCTACACAAAAACACCAAAAATTTAATATTAAACAAATGAAATACTTACGCTCCTCGACTTCCCCGTCTGAAATAGAAGAATTATTTATTTAGTGACATCGATTTAAAAGACAATTGGCTATAAATGTTGATGACTCATTTATTTCAACTAAGTTTTAAAAGTAATATGTCTAAAACTTAGTTAGGTATATAATTTATAAACATATGTGGTAGTAGTCCACATGGAAAGGTACCTTATGGCGCTTCGCGTTTACGTTGCGAAGTGTCCCATTAGTATTGAAGCGTCATTAATAATCATAGATATACTATTATAACTAGATCGAGTACTAGCCCGAAGAAAGCGAGCCTAGTGAGATAGCTACCACGCAGACCTTTGTCTCTTTCTATAGGGTGACCACGTTAATTTTAGAAGTTAGGAAAATTCCATTAAATACAATAGTGTTATGATGTACTTGATCGGTGTAGAGACCACGCCGGCAGCTCTGTATCTATTTGACATACTACATGCGTTTTTTTTCTTCCCAAAAATTTTAATTTCGAATACTTATAAAATTTATTAAAAATCGTCTGCGGTATCAAATTACAAGAAATTAAATGGTAAAAGAGATTATAACGATGATTTCTAAAATTAAATATAAATAACCAGATGGTGAAAGAATAAAAATAAGCTCTTGCTGTGTTCAAATTTAAGAGTGTCGGTGGAGTAAACACCAATCTTCTTTTCTCTCCAACAGCGTTCTTCATATTTTTTAGATACGTAAATCGGTAATAACCCCGCTTCTGTGGGAATTACTTTGTCCCAATTGCTATATTCCCTCTACTATAATATACAATGACAATGAAACCACATTTTACAAATTTTAATAAATATGTTTAATGTACTTTATCTCAACACCAACATTAATGTTGTCCTGTTGTGTAATTGTCCTCGTCCATGTACAAGCATGGTTACCCTAGCATCTAGTTGACTTTGGGTTGACATAGATCTAATATTATTCTTGGAATAGCATCATTCAGAAAGGGACAGAGGTCTGTGTACTAGCTGTCCTACTCGGCTCGTTTTTTTTCTTCATATTCGGCGAGCGAAAGTAAACCTTAATAAGATGCATATAAAGCACGTTTCACTTATTGGTATTTGTCACAGGGCTTATTCCAGTTATACTAAAATTTCCTTGTTAATAATAGCGTAGCCAAGCGCCATAAGGTGTCTTTCCATGTGGGCTACCACATATTTTTAACTTTAAACACTACCGTTCCTCGTCGTTTCCAGAGCAAAAGTGCCATATATTTCTTATTATTTTGGCTATAAATACCCTTGCGGACACCATATAAAAATGTATGAAGATGATATCATGTTATGTATTGAAAGACACCACTTTAAATTAAATGACAATAGCTCCGTATTATGTGTAGTTGTTAGGTTTCTAGCTGACCCCTACGGCTAACTCTTTGTCTGTTGTTAAGTAAAACCGCAAGTGCTACTCACTGCATAACAAAAATTTTGACATTTTAACCGGTTATTGTTTGCTTCCAAGGAAATTGCAATAAGATCAACAACAAACTGACATTCGACTCAGTGCCCTTGGGGTCCACGTAGCAGGTCGAACGTCGAACCTTATATTATGCGGTAAGTAGCAAGCACGGCTTTGTCTGTTGTAAGTATACAATAGACAAAGAGTTGGCCGTAAGGGCCAGCCAGAAAACTACCAACTATACGCACCACACACCGTCGTGACGCTGCACATTGTAGTAGTGTGACAACAGCCTAAGCGTGACTATACTCATACTCAGCGATTGATAATATTCATAGATGACGAATTAAGTCTGCCCAATGACCCCACAAAAATGTTTTCTCCGAAGGCGGAGTCTAAACAACTGTGGTTTTAGTCCAGGGACCGGACAACCCTTTCCGCGGCAAAAGCCATTAAAAGGGCAACCCTTACACACGGCTAACACATTGAAAGACTTACCAGTTTGAACTGCTAGCCCATATATTTGACTATCCCTTACCGTACGACTAAGCCAAACATAAAACTAGCCCTTTACAATGACTAACTGCTATCCTTTATGCCTTGCTATCCCTTAAAAAGGGTTACCCTTATTACTTAGCGCTTTTTATAAAGCTTTCCCTTTAGTAATGTCGAAGTTAATCCTTGCGTAAAAGAGACAGGTTTAGTATATGTCTACGCTAGTGTTCGAAAAGTGCGCGTACATCAAATCAAAGAAGTCAAATAAAACGCCAGATCAGAGCAATGTGTGCTTTATGAACAAGGCAGACGATTTCAATTAGCATGCTTGTATATAAAAGGGAAGCCCTCTTATAAGGCTAACCCTTATAAGCAATATGTAAGGTTTTGGTGAGCGGATGATTAGGGTTTTGTTAGAGTATTGGGATAGCGCTTAGTTATAAGGGTTAGCGCTTTTATAAGGGCTTTAAAAGTAAAATGAAAGGGTATTATCGAATAAGGGTGTGGTGAGTAAAGCCTCATGTAAAACCCATACAAAACCCTTTATATTATATGTTTTAGTCTAATTTGACATCGCCTAATAATTGCACCACCGCGCATGAGGTTTGATGTATACAATTGATTGATTTTAGTCAATCAGAGGCTCAGAGCCCTGAGTGTAAGTTTTTAACATAACTTTACGTCATGAACGCGTTTGAGTTTCTCATATAAATGACATTATGACTTACGCGTTCGTAAACGTTTTTTTACGTCAAAAGAAACTTACACTAGAGCCCCTGTACTTTGGCGGACCAATCAGAACATTTTTTAAATAGCGGGAAATTGTGTATTGGATACTATCTAAAGCAAAGCAAGGGGGCAACTGTCTATTGGACTATTTTTTGGAAGCCATTTTTATGTATATTCAGTCGCTGTGCTTATACTACATTTGCAGTGTAATATACGTCATAGTATGCTCCGTACATATTAACACGTTGGTGGACAGTAAATGATGTCATCTGTCATAGACCATAGGAAACAAAAACATACACGACACCTATGGGCGTACTGTCCTCCAAAGTGTTAAAGTATAATTTCACAATTAAAAAAGCGGTATTGCGACGTTGCGCAATTACTGCGTGGTAAGAAGTAGGTACAGTCAGCAGAAGAAATAGCTAAGCGGCTGAGATTTTCATAGTGCCGTACATGCATTTATTGTTAACTGTTAAGATAAAAAGAGCGTGTCAGGATAATTTTGAACACGTGGGCCACTTAACAACTTTTGCTGCTGACTATACCATACACCTTTTACTGATGATAGTGCTAGTATTTCTGATCAATCAGAGTGGGACGTAATAATAAGTTAGGTTTTTATAATGTTTTTATTGTTTTGATACCGTTTAGATGTATTTTTATATTTTATAAAAACCTAGCCTAAGATTTGAAATGAATAAAGAGTTGATAGGAAAGGTAAATGATATTTATTTACCTCAAATGATTCTGAGTCGAAGCCCTGAAAACAAATAATATATTATTAATAAGGAAGGTCACATTCACATATGTATAGCAGAAAGTCACTGTTGTATTAGGTCAATGGACCAGGTATTTCAAATAAGTATGTACAATTGTCGCAGATATTATTGATACCTTTGTATATAAACCACAAAAAAAAAAAACTATTTTATCAACTAGCAATTTTGAATTTGCGCATTGGATACTATCTAAAGGCAAAAGGGGTAAGGGCCCTTACGGCTAACTCTTGTACTTCTCCTGTAACCTATTCGCCTCCACGGACTTGAAATGAAGTCCGAACATCACGCCACTACTTGATATCAAGTCGAGGCCTTGGACCTACGTACTGAGAGGTAAGGTTTATTCTCCCTTGCTTTCAAAAACTTTTGACGTGTGATGCACGTCGGACTTTATTTGACGTTGTGTAAAGTTAAATTGAAACGCATCAAATTCATAATTAACAAATTTTTCTTTTGAAGTCCAAGATACGAGTTGTTTCAAAGTAGTGGCGTTATTTGAATTACAAATATTAATTATGTGTTTTAGGTTGGTACTCACATCAGTACACGTAGACATGTTCAGGTTCAAACACTGAAAAATAATGGATAATTTGATTAGGTACTAGGAAATAAAGATGTGTAGGTAATTAGCAGTGAACGGATCGAGGATGCAATATGGGGTGAATGACCTCAAACGTTATGCTAATGGATGTGACTCGAGATTTCCCGGATTTTGGGAAATTAATTACTGTAAATAATTCATAACTATTGCCGGGGGTTAAAATGTTTTAGTTTTCTTCGTATAATTAGTCATTTAATTAATATATAGTCAAAAATACTTTAGATATAAAATAACTTAAGCAGAAGTGTAATTGTATAAATAAACCTAACTGTAAAAATTGAATTTTTTTATTATAAAAGTAGGTAAGAAAAGGAATCGTGGAATTGTAATTCATATCCATGTTAAGTTATGTTTAAAATCCCGGGAAATATTCCGGGAATATAGATTGGTATTCGTTACTTCAAACTAGCATGCCTAATTGCCTATATAGCCTTCAAATCGGGCAAATCAAAATTGTCAGTAAGTAACACTAGAAAAAATAATAGTAAGACTGTACGCCTCCTTTTGTTGGAGTGACAGTATCAACATAAAAGAAAAACAGTATTATTATTCTCTCTATTCACGCATTAAGTGCGAAAGTCTTTTGCCTCACTGAGTTGCCACTATGGCGTCGCCAGTAATGGAGCCAGATACATAGGGAATACCGTGAAAAAATCGTTCGAAATTTGCGAATAATAATATTTTTTGCATCTGTTCATACAGAGATGTATGATTGCTCACCTGGCGAAGGTTTGGTGACGAAATGTATGGGCGACGTCCAAACTATTAACTTACCAAATCATCGAGGTCTTTATTAGCGGCTTTGATGGCTGCATGCTGAAAAATTATGTAAAATAAGATTAAAATATATATTTAAATAGATTATCAGGAGCACAGTATTACATTTTGGTTTATTAAACCGAGACTAGATTGGGGCGATACAGGCGGAATGCATGTCAACTGCAATTTGTATAGACTGCAATCAGCGATATCGTGTATTGGGCCTTAGGATTGAGACCATAATTGTCGTTTTTGAATTAATTCATAAAATGCCATTACAGTTGGCAGAGTGTGCAGATAAATGAATACACCAATTTCAGCACGATTTTTTAAAGCAGGGAAATAAATCTTCAAATTATATTACCTACATAAATGAAATTCACATAATGCTATTAGGAATACCATCAAATTTAGTTCACTCATTAATACATTATTTAATTATTACTGTTATACATTGCATAATATTAATTTTACCTCTTACAAAATTGTAATCAATTACTATAAATATTGTATTACACAAAATTAGTATCAACAGTAAGTTTTCATTACTACAGAGGCTCTAGTGTAAGTTTCTTTTGACGTTAAAAAACGTTTACGAACGCGTAAGTGATAATGTTATTTATATGGGAAACGCAAACGCGTTCGTGGCGTAAAGTTACGTTAAAAACTTACACTGGGCTCAGTCCAGCGATTCAAAAACGTGAAAACTATGTCGAAAACATTGTTACTGAATTATCTACTTATTTTTTTTAATATATGACACATAATTAACCAATAATAGAGTTATAATTAAGTAGTGACTGATTATGATAAAGCCTACTTTCCATAATTATCTGCACCTAAACTATTGTATTGTATCTATTTATTAAGTGATGTTGTGCTACCACACTTTTCAATCCTACTATGATTTATCACAGAACTGAATGATTAGTTTATGTTTGATAATAATGATAATACTTTCAAGAGTCAACGACAAGTGGTAAGAGACTGAAGCTCATAGTGGATATCTTTGTATTTTGAATGTTCTAGAAAACTGTTTAAAATAGGTGAAACTCTACTCACTGCTTTAGCAATTTCACATTTTTGTGCACAATCCAAATCCAGATCATCATAGACTGCTAGCATTTGTTCAAATTCCTCGATCTTGCGTTTCAACCGCCCTATCTCTAAGTTCTTAGACGCTAGGAGCGTGTCTACTATCACATTTGTGGGCACATATTTTACGGGCGTGCACAGCTCGTTATTCCGTTTTATCAGCTCTGTCAGATGTTCTGTCTTCGAGGATCCGAAGTGTGACCACGCCCTCGCGTCAGTGCAGGACGCATAAGCCTTTATCTTCCCTTCATTTCTTGGGGGCAAATCACATAGCTCCAAATCATTAAACACGCGTTCTCTTTTGGTTATAAAAGACATCCTGTTGCTTAGCCGTCTGCACTTAAAATTAATATAATTTGTTTAGACATAAACGGTTTTGAAAATAAGTCTATTTTAAGTTTATCTTCCATCCATTTAAACGAGGCATTTTGGCAATAGAACACCGTAAATTAATATATTTAGACTTATGGTAAATTGTATACGAAAATATCAAATGTTTTGAGCTGTCATAAATCAAGATGGAATGGTGGCTTGAAATGGAATGTGAGTTTTAAAATATTTATTTTTTGATATGTCATTTTGAAGCTTGACCAGTTTTAAATGACAAATATGCCACAGTTAAGGCTAGCTACATATTATACAACGTGTATCCGATTATCGAATTTGTTTTAGGTATTACAAATAGCTCATAAAGGTTTTTGTACTTGAATTTACACCTTAACGGAACTCGCAACGCCTCGGTGTGAGCTCCATAGAATCTTGATGTGGTATATATTATAATATTCTCTTTGTCACATAAATAGTCTGGCGAATACGACTGCATGTACCCTATCCTGTTTAAAAAATAATTAGGAGAATCCGTTTACTCGTATTATGTTGAGATGTCATGGGTCGTTGCACTCTTTACGGGATTTGCGGCCTGCTCAAATAGTGGGCCAAATAGACGAAGGAAGTCTGAAGGAAGATTTTGTATCAGTGTATTTAGAAACTGTATCCACTGTTTACTGTCACACAAATGCTAATTGTAGTATCAATCAGAAAGTACACACAAACTCGCACTCTCACTACACAAAATCGCATTCCCAAACGCACTATTGCCATCTATCCGCTTTCGATTAACTGCAATTATTGGTCTTGGTGTTATTCGCATTGTAATTAGTAATGAGATTTCTAGTTGTTAATATAACCTAACCTAAGCTTACAAATTACACGGCACTATACTCATAGTACCGAAAATAGCCTGAATAAAGCCCATATTATTAAGCCTGACTGTTGAGAAACTCGAACATAAACTCAACCTTTGAATTCCACTTTACAGACTTTGTACCTAATGTATAACATACCTATGGTATAATGGTGATATAATCTATGGTAACAGTCGAACGAGGTAAGTTTAATCATTTCTATTGCGTCATTTGAGCTGCAACTTTATTTAGAATTTAAATGTCATCATCAAACAATATGTTAGATTGAAATTAAATGTGTAATGAATTACATCATACCTTACAAATTTCATCTGGTATCACGGAACGAAGGTAAACTCAAATCGTATGAGTCATGTATGGACGTAAGAGCATGGAACCATGAAAAATATGTCAGAGGAGACCACCTCAGAGCATGGATCAAGAGTGACATGCCCTGCTGTGTTATCCCAGTTACAACCTTAGCAGCGGCGCTAAGGATAATGGGCTGCAAAAGTCGGGGACGCGTAAGTAGTAGTCTTATTTGATATTTGGTCAATGTGGAGACCTTCTATCTAGAAAGACCGTCTACCAACCAATTCCCTACATTATCTCATAGGTATTTAGTGTCATATGACGGACTTCCCTTAAAAATTAAAGTATGTTGTATGTTTTAGTTTGTTTTTGTAATTGTCTACTGTCCTAAAGAAAAATATCTTAACTTGTAAGCTGTGGTCATTGTTTTAACGTTGATTTATAATAAATAAATATTTTTTTCGGGATAATCATACAGAAATCGATCTAGTCCTACGATAAGCTCTATAAGGCTTGTGTTGTAGGTACTAGACGACGATATGTAGAATAGATAGATACATATAAATACTTAAATACATAGTAAACACCCATGACTCAGGAACAAATATCTGTGCTCATCACACAAATAAATGCCCTGACTGGGATTTGAACCCAGGACTATCGGCTTCATAGGCCACTAGGCCAGAACGATCTTCAAATTAATACCTTTGTATAATGAGAAAGACCAAAACCGAAATGTAGAATTGTAGGAGAATTTTTTTTATAAGTATGTGCAGTGGGTCAGGTGGGCCAGTGGGTGAGTCTTTACTTTTGATGATGATGATGATGAACAATTTAGTTTATCCGCATGTCCCCTGTATATTTAATTAAGGAAGGAACCTTCTCGCTTTTTGTGGGGGCCCATCTCGCATAGGGCGAGTCACCGTCTGCCGGAAATAAAATTGAATACCATCTTATTAGGCAGACGTCCGGTTTTTTATCCAATAGCCCAGTACCTAGTCCATCCTTTCCACCCAATAGCCTAGTACATTCTAGATTCCATTATAACTCAATAGTCCTTACACCATGGCGGGTGCTGTCTCTGTGCGCGTCCCATGATACGGACAGGGGCAACATCCGCTTAGTGTACCCCTTACATTTCATTAAATTGTCGAAAGTGCCTCTGCGCGTTGGCTCGATCTGGCTCCGCGTACGCCTCCCAAATGTCCGGAACACCATTGTTCCGTGTACGGAAGAGACATACAAATATAATATAATAATATCATAATATTAATAATAAAATAAGTTCCTATTACCTAGTAGGAACTTATTTTATTATATCAATTGTTGATTTATTATTATGTATTTTTTTAGTTCACTTCGAAATGCCATTCAAATTGCAAGTCCAAAATCGTTCTAGAAAGTATTTGCGTGTCTTGTCAGACCATTAAGGAATGCCTTAAAATTGACCCAAAATATGGAATATATTTCGACGAAGTAAGTGAGTAGTTAATGTACCACATACTTATAATACATGTGCAGTCGCCGTCAGATATATCGGGACTTTGGAGGTGGACACAAACATCTGAGCATGGACTTTATCGCCTTGAAAATAGAGGCGTTGGTCAGATAGTTGTGACCTCCACCATATATCTGATGGCAACTGTACCACACAATTATTCTGAGCGCATAAACATGCGTAATAAATCCATAAATATTCATTAATGTATACATGTACTTGCCGTGTGATGCCGGCTGACTAGAATAGCACCACCCCATCTCCTCCTGCGGGTGTCGTAAGAGGCGACAATGGGAAAAATCCTACGTACGGGCAGCAGCGTCCGTCGAAAACCCAATCTACAGCTACTGCGGTCGCCAACCCGCCTGCCAAGCGTGGCGACTATGGCAACTACCCCCAAGATGATACAAGTCATATTTGTGGGAGGCCTATGTCCAGCAGTGGACTGCATACGGCTGAAATGTGTATATGTATGTAACATGTACTTGTACATACCTCTAGTCAAAAATATAAAAGCGCACCAGGCCACCAGGTATAGCGGTAAGAGCGAGAGTCGCAGGTTGAAACTCCGGCTTGTATCAATGAGTTTTTCGAAAGGTATGTATGAAATATAATTTTTGCCAAGCGGACCCCCCAGGCTCCCATGAGCCATGGCAAAATTCCGGAGACAGATGATGATGACGATGATGATGTATGAAATATCATTTGATAGTAACCACTAGCTTTTCGGTGTAGGAAAACATCGCGAGGAAACCGGACTAATCCCAATATGGCTGTGTTGGAAGGTCAGATGGCAGTCGCTTTCGTAAAACTAGTGCCTACGCCTAACCTGCTAACGCGTTCCCATGAGTTGTTGTAAAATTCGTTCCGAATCGATCAATATATATACAACATCAATGTAATATTGAAAAAAATATGATATTTTAGGAAGAATTTGAAACAAGCAATTGGCCTTGCGATCGCTGTCTAGACGCTTTAAAAGGGATTAAAATGTTATGGAGAATAATTTTGGATAAAATATTCCATCTATCTATTCCAAAAACTGATAATTTTGCAGTCGAAGCGCGTTCTTGCAATGTGCTAAATACTACTAAATCATGGCAAACTGAAATTGTCCACGAAGCGGCATTTGTCAAAAATAAGATTATACATTTGCTTAAACAAAAAAAGAGCGAAGATATAAAAATAAAATTGAGTCGATTTAAATCAGAAGTTACGATAACATCTCATTTATTATCTGCAAGACCTGATGGTGATGATAACGAAAACAAGAAAGTTTTGAGAACTAAAAGTTATGTTCTGATCCCTAAGTCAACTGAAATACTTCGGAAAGTAAGTAGTGGAAGCATTTCGAATGAAATAAACAATGTTGATGTCGGATGCGAAACTTGTGACTTGGAAGAAGGAGATATCAAAGTACGTAAGAGTCGCTTAAATAATTTGGAAGATAAGTTACTCAAATTAAATGTGGATTTAGAAAGATTGAAAAAGGAAAACATGTCATTAAAGATGGAGCTGCAGAGTGCTTCAAATGAAAGTACTTTGAAGCCTCACTTATGTGCGCATTTAGCACGCGACGCTTTAGCCTATCTACCTAAACCATTTGACGATGACCAGAAACCAGACTTCATTGATGACGTTGATTCTGAGATGATAATAACAATGAAGAACTGCAGAAATTCGGTATGTATTTTTACTGTTGCGCTTATTAGTGTTCTACTTAATGTAAGGCAGATGGAAGCAATTTTTGCTCTTTTTCTACAAGTTTATTTGACTTTTAATGCTTGTTTGTATGTTCGGGATAAATTCGACCGGTTTACCTATGTACCATAGAGCTGTTATGACGATAGAATCTGGTAGCTATAGGAACTAAGGGGATAATACGAGCCCCAATGCAAAATAGCTCGTCTAGTCGCAATTCTGCATGCGTATTTTTTTTCAAAAACTAGTATTTCTACCCGAATCGACTTTGATGATTAATGGAATACACTAGACGCAATGTCACTAAAGCTAGCTTAGTTTTGAGTTGTACAAAGTGTACATCTCGTTATTTATTTTAAAATAATTTAATTATAAATATTACATCTCACACGCAAATAATTACGTCTGCTTCATATTTAAGGCAAAATAGGTCGTCTATTTAAAATAAAACCTGTTTACCAGGGTTCGTAATATAAAATATTATTTTCAAATTGAATACGGAATATTCTCTGTCATGTAAAATGACAAACCACTGTATAAAAGGGCAAATTCAGCCTAATTTTTTATTACTCCAAATCGTTTTTCTATCGAGATGGCATGAGGTAAGCCAGTGACTGAAGAAGTGCGGAAAATTATAATCTCCAGTAACAATAAAGGCAAATCTACGTACCAAATTGCCAAGGACCTTTCTATGCCAAGGTCTACAATCCAAACTATCATCGAGCATCATCGAAAACACGACAAAATTTCTTGTTTAAAGAAATCCGGCCGCCCACGAATTACTACTAAAGCAGAAAACAGGATTCTGAGGAAGATCATCAAGAAAAATCGTCGTGCAAGAGCTGGAGAACTTACGGTACTATGGCGTGACGCAATTAAAAAAAACATTTCAGTGGATACTTGCAAGAGAGTGATGAAGAGGATGGGCTACGGTTTTTACATTGCTAAAGAGAAACCGTTACTTACACAACGGCAGAAAACTAACAGGTTGAAATTCGCCAAAAAGTACAGAAATTGGACCGTCGATCAGTGGCGTAAAATTATATGGAGTGACGAATCTAAATTTGAAGTCACAGTAGGCGATGAACGAAGTAAAGTCATTCGCGAAAAAGGAGAGGCATTTCAAAAAGATTGTCTTAAGCGTAAGGTAAAGTTTCCAGCTTCCTTAATGATTTGGGGCTGCATGTCGGCACAGGGTGTCGGCTGTCTGCAATTTATAGATGGAACCATCAATGCCGAAAAATACAAAGAGAGTTTGCTGCCGTCTATACGTAAGTTAAAGTATAAAAATGCGTATACTTTTCAACAAGATGGTGCCTCATGCCATACCGCTAAAGCAACGATGGCGTGGCTGAAAAAGAAAAAAATACCTACCATGTCGTGGCCATCCAGCAGCCCGGACTTGTCTCCCATAGAAACGTTGTGGTGGAAAATGAAGAAGAAGTTGCGAAAGGACCCGTCCAGATCAAAAGCTGATCTTAAAGAGAAACTTACCTGTGTTTGGAATGAAACAACCCCGGAAGAGTGTCGACAGCTCGTAGATACAATGCCGCTCAGAATTAAAGCCGTTTTAGATGCAAAAGGAGACGCCACCAAGTGGTAGACGTTCTAATCTGCGTCGGTAACACTAAAGACGAACTTTTTTGCATTTTAGTACAATTGGTGAAACAATGTTTTTTTTTATTACCAAGGAAAGTTCGTTTTTTTTTTCATTGAATAAATAAAATACGATTTATAACTTATACTGTTTTTATATTGCTAATTCTTCCAAACACCTTCGTCCCCCAGAATTTTTAGGTTAACGTTAGTTTAGTACATTTTTTTCCTACCAGACGTACTCATTTGCATTGGGGCTCGTAAGAAAAATAAAAAGTGTTTGAGTTCATTGGAATAATCTTGATTAAGCTATGATCAGATAATGTAATGGTGGATGATGGATGATGGATGGTGTCAGATGCTGAGCGCAATAATACCCTATATTATTTGAAAAATGTATAATTCCGCTTTATAATATCTTGTTATAATAATAATTATTATTTATAAGGAAGCATATTGATAAGGTGAACGAAAAGGACTTAGAATACTGAGTGATAAATAAGCTAATGGGTTTATATTCTGTAGAGAATTCGATAGCTTAAGAGTATTAAACTATGGGCTGAAAACTAAAAGGCGACCGTAAGGCGAAAAATATAATGACAACTGATAGAATATGTACAAAAACAGGATTCTAAAATAAAGACATAGACAAAGAGTAAAACAGTATAAAAACATATTCCTCGTCGACATATTCCTTATCGTCTCCACAGACGCTTCCTGATATTCAACTACATATACACTAATGATATTTTTTCCTACAGGGTTATAAGCAAGTATCTCTATTGCAAGTAATGCACAAATCACGCCAACCGTTTTTCAGTAGTAATAATACAGCTGATTCTAGTTGTCGGAAAGAAGATCCCCTTCATGTATTAAATAAACGTAATTACTAATTATCAAATAATATAGGTATACTTATTAGTTTAATGTTACAATGTTAGTCACCATGTGTATAGGTAGTTCCACGAGAATTGAGGCGAATGGATTACGCACACAACTATATGAAGTACTGATTGATGAAATGAATGAGTAATTTCAAAATCTTCCTGTCATTACATGAGACCCGGGTATGTCCTTAAACTACGTCCAACAATGAGAGGTAGGGCACAGCGATGACCATCACGCTTGAATCTGGAGCAGCCCAACTGGGGAAGTACCTCCTCCTTACAGAAGACCGCAGCCATAATAGCACTGCTACCTTTCAGGTATGTAGTGCTGTGTTCCTGATGGTGAGTAAGGTTCCCAGAGCTCCAACCCACTTATAGGTCGGCAACGCGCTTGTGACTCCCTGGTGTTGCGAGAACCCATGGGCGACGGTAATTGCTTACCATCAGGTAATCCGTCTGCTCGTTTGCCACCTTTGTCATAAAAAAAAAAGAGATGTTTTTGTGTGCGTGACTTCAACTCTTGTGAAACTACCTATACGCGTGATATGTTTTGACGAGTCAGCATGCAACTCCTTTTCAGAGTCCATGCTTTAGATGTTATTCTCAAACTGAATGCATAGTTGGACTTGTAACTTTTAAGACCGTTTTGTGACAGTGAACGTGGTAAAGCAGTATGATAGGTAGGTTCACTTTAACAATGATGGAGTGGCAGTTTCGGTTCAACCTACGATGGTCAAACCGGTCTTCCTGTCTCAGCTTTTAAGTTCAGTACATAGTGGCGGTACGGCTTGATAAGCGAATCACAGAAGTTCTTAATATAAAATTTAAAAGTTGTGAGTAACAACGGCTCGTTAGTCCCATGATTACAAATAATGACTTATCATATTTATCAATAAGTATAGCTGCACATGTTGCGACTTGGGACTAATCTACAGCCTCATCTTCTATCTTTTTATTTTAAGTCTCGAGGCGTACTAATAGTCTGAGGCTTAAATGCTATCAAAGATTGTTTTTGAATCACTAATTACTTGTAAAGGGGACAAAGATAAGTCTAAAATTTCGACTCTACACCTCGAGCCTTTATCCAGAATCCGATTTTTTTTAAATGTCTTCTCACATTATTATTTCGATTTAATCTGTTTTAGTGCAAAGTACTTTTGGGGCTATAATGCAGCGAGAAAAGAGTCTCGCTAGCAATAAAAAATGTTATGGAAATCCACCACCGGACATAAGCGCGTCGTATAGTGACTATAACTTAAAGGGCAACGACCAAATGTGTAAGTTTGTATAGTCACCGTCAAGTAGCTGTAGCAACCAAATTTGCCAAATATTGTGTTACGGTTACGCCTGAAATTATGGGTTCAATACTGTGACAAAAACATGTGTTCAAGACTATGCCATGGTAAGAGACTGGCTACAAATTTTTGTCTCGTTAAATATTTTCAGTACAAATCTTTATACAGCGGTACCTACATGTAAGAATGTGTTGGGTTATATCTAGCGACTAGGTATGCTGCACTTTACTAGATATGTTATGCTATCTAGATATGTAAGTAGTATTTATTATCTACTTTTACAAGCTTTCATTTGAAAGGTCCGTATGTAATTTTGTAGGTAGTTCGTTAGTTATTGCAAATCTTTTTTTCAATACGTACTTGTTGGTATTCGATTAGGCTTAAATATTTATAAATTTGTAATGTGAAACACTCAACGATAACATTCAAAAGTCAATGGTAACATTTTGACAATACATGTTTAAGAAACATCGCTAGAAAACCTGCTTTGGTCCATCCCTTTAAAACTTATAATACTATAACTAATACCCCTCTTTTTGAGTTGGGGGTTAATATAATACATTATGATGGCATAAAATCTCGTCTGATGATGGCCAAGAGAGTTTAATATAGGTAGAAAGCCAAATACTTTTTTTTTAATTATTTCGCGTCGACAGTTGGCAGAGCAGTTGACTAATTTGTATCATATGGTTATAAAAAAAAAAAGTCATATTATATTTTTTGTCAAAAAAAACACTGCCTTGGCAAACCTTTGGAAAAAGTTGAAAGATGTTTTAATTGATGAGGTTAAGTTAACTAACCAATAGTAAACGTAAAATTTTCGAGGCCGTACCTACATAAAATGGGTACCTACCTATTTAATAACATTTTGTCTTTTTTCAGAATTGTTCTATGAATGTGGCAAAATCAACGTTTTCGCCTTTACTGAAATGAATCGTAAATAAATACAAGTATCGAATTTCATGTTTTATTCACACAAACTGCTCCATAATCTTCATAACGCGATCATATATGAGTTTCTTGGCATCTATTGCAAAAACGAAGTCTAAATGGTTGAACTTCGGTAAGGGCACTTTATATTTTCCGACTGCGGATTTTACTTCTCTGAGTAGTTTGTCGACGTCATTGGGAGTGGAAAGCCAGTCATTGTCCGCGTAGTGGAGGAATACGGGGGTGCGAATGTTTGATAAATCGTAGGGGGGAGGTTTGAAGGTGCCGTATTTTCGCTTGTTGGTCAATAATCCGTGGTCAAACTGGGCGAACTTGCTGGATTTGTAAAGTTGGCCGTAGTGTATGAGTTGGCGCGTAGCGGCTCCAGCGGGGGTGTGGCCCAACACGATGGGCAGCATTGTCTAAAAATGTATCATTTAATTAGCAGACGATGGTGTTTTTGAATTATCATAGAATGTTTTGATTCATCTACATTTTACGTAGTGCTTTAAGCCTTAACACTTTCCCTCTATGCATGTGGACATGAAGCTTGATTAGCAATCCATGTTTCCACTTGACTACTAGTATGAGATCACATCCTCATACTATATGCACAGTGTGTGACTCTGTCAGATCGGTTTGTATGGGGACAGATAACGTGTTAAATGTCAACGTCAAATGCAGGGAAAAATATTGATATATGCCATGACATATTTAAAGCCTAGGGCCTGTGCAGAACCAAGATTATCAAAATATTCAAATCATACGCGTTACTATTTAAAAAGAAGTCCACAAATCATTTGTTTACTTACATGACTATTAGATACTTACAGCATTGAGTTGCGCGTCATTGTATCCGCAAATAAGGAAAAGCAAGTTGGTGCATAGGACCTGTGTAAAAGATTCTTCCAAGCAGAAAGTCTGGCCGGCTAACTCGTTTATTTTCCCATTAGGCAGAAACTCGTTAGCTCCGATAATCTTCATGATCAGCTGTCAATGGAAAAAATAATATTAACCATGGTCATGGAACACCTGAATTGTCTATCGGAAGTTGCGTTACTTAAGATTCAGGCTATTTCTCTGTTTTCCGTATAAGGTGCATGCTTATATCATAATTAATACTCAGTTGCACTTGTGACTTTGTCAGATCTTTTGCCAGTGAACGTGTTAAACGGGTAAACCGGTTATATTACTCTTATAGTCAATTTCTATATTAATAAAAGAAAGTTGTGTTAGTTTCGGTATTTATAACTCGAGAACGGCTGAAACGATTTGGACGATTTTAGGCTTCGTTGTGATCGTCTTGGCCAAAACTTTTAGTATGCTTAAAAAAAAACAATCAAAAATACCCCATTTATAGACTTTCAGGCGGTACAAAGTTCGCCTGGACAGCTGTATTTTATAAAAGTGGGTCCAGTCGGTTAGGTACGCTGTTTATTAAACATTCTTAAACGTACGTGAACTCGTACCTTAGGGACACGTAAATACTCACTTCAAGAGAATTGGTTAATGGAGCAATCGCCTTTATCAGGGGACTTCTTATATTCCCAACATACGCCACTGGCGCCAGCGCTTGCATGGCACTAATCTTCTCATTATACTCTGGTCTAGTCGACGCCATCACCCAAAACGCAGTGGTTCCTTGCGAGAATCCGACGTATTGTAGCTTGGCGACTCCCGTGTTCTTTATGACGTAGTCTATCATGGCTGGAAGGTCGTAGTAACCGATTTCGTGCCAGCTGAACTTCCAAAAGGAGGAGGAGGTGGGTTTTATGGAGACGTGCCGCTTGGAGTACGTGTTGCCCCGGGCATTGCCCATCCACACGTCGTAGCCGGCTTCTGCTAAAATATAAGCTGAAAAAAGGCACTTCCTAGAGTCAAACATCAATCATGACAATTTTGTAATCTAGTGAACTTCATAAACGATTATGAATGAAGCATAAATAAACGAAAACGAACTAACGAGAGGGTTTAACATCAAAATATCATCATTCATATTTTGTTAGTTAAACGCTATTAGGACTTTCAGGGTATTCATTGGTACAGTTACATCTTTTTAATATCACTAGTTAATAAAAACATTTTTTCAGAAAAGCTTGCTTCCTGTTTGTTAGTTTTACTAGAGAACTATCTTATAAAGGTTATATCTTAATTGTCATTTCACTTAACAATCCTCGTGTTTGGGTGCCTACAGCGCATTCTAATTCTTGGTGACTCGCGGCACATATACTCCTTGATGAACTGACAATAGGAGTAGTGATACAAAATCTCGTGCCCATAATTTCGTTTCGTAGTTAACGATAAGCGCTGTACTGGTTGGCGATCTGACGCGTTTAAAACAACTCTTTCATTCAACCAGTCGGCGCTGCGGCACGTCCATAGTTGAATACAGTTTTACTGATACTATCGAGGCAGTAAGAAACTTACCAAAGCCTTTGCCTGGCATCATAAGGACCCACTCCGCAGATGACGACAGCAGCCCATGCTGTAGGAACACCACGGGTCTCGCACCCGTCTGCGTCGCATTGTTACGCCCGTGCGGGATACGGTGGAGCTCCAATATGTACCCGTCTTCGGTGTACACGCGGTGGATCTCGCAGGGGTACCCGTATTTTCTTATTAGAGACCACTAGACGGAAACAAATGCATGCGAATTAGTTGTTTACGTTTATCACTGTTTGTACAGTCGACATCAGATATATCGGAGATGTGGAGGCGGTCACAAATATCTGGACATGCTCTTTATCGTTTTGTCAATAGAGGTGCAGTTCAGATGTTTGTGACCACCTTCACAGACCCGATATATCTGATGGCGACTGTACATTGTATTGTTTTTATGGTAACATGAAAAAATATTTAAAGAAAATGAAGTAAAGATAAATATCATAATTTGAATGGAATAATGTTTAAACCTGAACTGAACATTCTATCTTATGATCGGGTCGAAGTTGGTTGTTCTATTTACCAAATGATTTGAGTATCGAAGAAGGGGTATAATAATAGGCACGTTTTCATATTTGACTATATCGGTGCCTTTAAATAACTTAGGACAAGTAGAAATACATAAATAAGTAAACATACTTATGAGTTATAAAGATTAGTGTCTACCCAGGGCCAATGCTACGCGGGCCTAATTTACTTCAAAAATATATATTATTTAAGAGAAGGAAGTTAGGTACGTACCGTGTCCAAACTGGCATCTTCCAAGATTCCTGGATCCGTTTTATATCCCACTTCAGAGTCAGGTTCATCGCCATTTACTTTCAAAAGCATCGAAACCAAGACAATACTTAAGCTCAGTATCATGGCGTACGAATAACTAAAGAGTCAATCTAATACGAAGATTAACAGCTGACTGAAGGGTTTGCATTCAGTAATTTATTATCGATTGATAAGTGCAAGGGCACTGGCCGCTTTATTGTTTCGTAATCCTAAGGCATTCCTAAAACGCAGTAGGTATTTTTTTATGGGGATTTATATGTTCTATTAGGTTCAGCTTCAACTCACCATCATCGTATCCTAATGTATGAAACGTGAGTAAGAACTTATAGTCGAGTCGAACGTCGAACTTATAGTCGAACGTATATCTAGTAGTGTATATCGTAGTCTTACTCGACTATATCACTCACTGTAAATAATTTCACTGAATAGCCATCAAAAATTCTGGCCAAATTGTGTCTTTTTCGAGTTGGGTTTTATATTATTTTATCTATAGGCTATTATCGACCCTAGGAAATTATTTAGGTACCTATGCCGTATAGGCATAAAGAATATGTTAAAAAGTCGATCAAATTAAATATCCTTTTTATAGCAAAATACCTATAAAGTAGGTAAATACAGTCGTTGGTGCGGCGTGGTAAACTTACTGAACCGCTACGTAACTACCGGGTTGTTCAGATTTGTTAACTCATTAAAACTTCCTTTAACAGCTAAGCATTCAAAATTCGACAGTGAGTTCTTGTTTGCTATCTATTATATTATTCTAGACAATTCTCAAACTCTTATGAATTTTGGTAGGTAAATACATATTTATATATTTTATTTTGACATTACGTGACAGGAGTCAAGTAAGTATTAATTAGGAGTGTTGGCCTCTACAAAGTTTTCTACTTTACTTAATAAGTAGGTAGAGTTTAGTATACCTAAGCTTCTGCACGACTATAGCCTCGCCAACTCGCCAAGTATCGTGGTCCCATACAGTGTCTGTCAAGTCGGTGCAAACTTAGTCATTATTACGAACGCTGATGTTCGATTGAGGTGCGGTGTGTACCAAAAACACTTTATTATCAAACTTACCTATTTTTCGGAATGTGTTCGGATCTTAGAAATATCTAAGACCGTGATGTTAATTCGGTCAACTTACCACTCTTCAACAAAAAAAACAGAGGAGACAAATACTATGTATATGAACCATTTGGATCTGGCGTATTCTTTGGAAATGCCATTCTGATGTTTTGATTTGATGAACGGTCAAACGAAATTGTCATATATCGTCGGGAATAGTGCAAAGGCTACCTGCGGTCGCCTCTTAGCTTTCTGTAAAGTCCAGCTACCACTTTACAAAACGCAAGGCATACCGAACAACGTCATGCTCTAAGGGCAAACTTATATAATACTTATTTGTTATTCTACTTGACACTGGCGAAATCATCGATTGATTTATTGATGGAAGCCATATATTTTTTAAAGAAGAAGAAGAAGGGTACCGCGTAATCAACAAATGCAATAGGATACAATTTCTTGGTACAGTCGACTACAAAGATATGTATACATTTTTGCACCTTATTTATTACAAAGGATTAAGGTGAAAATATGTATAGGTACATATCTTAGTAGTCGACTGTACATTGTTTCAATTTCGAACTCTATCGATATTTATAGTTTCGCGGTATTGCGCTATCCCCGACCATATGTTAAAGCGACTAACTCCCAAAATCATCATCTACTTTTGATGTTGACTATACCCATCGGTTTTTACCAATACAATCAGTTTCGAAATAATTTACAGGGCATGATTAACACTAATTACCTATATTAACATTGATAATTTCAAGGTGTTTTAGGGATGATGTTAGTCATTGTCATTAATTTTGTCCTTTAAATAGGTTAAACGGTTTAAGCACAATCAGTCAGTGTTATCATATGTACCTAATCTTCAAAGATAAATAATATCTAAGTAGTATTTAATATTCGTTATAGTCAATTATCTAATATATAAAACAAAGTAATGCATCGGGTCACCGATTTGTTCGATCATATCCTCCCAGAATAGCAGAGTAACTATTTAAATAACCAAAATAATTATATAAATATCAGTTAGGCGGTACGAAGTTCGCGATGTCAGCTTGTTGTCGATAAAACTTCATAAAACCAACAATTCGCATCCCTTATCCGCACTAACAAGTAGTTCCTTGTTTGTATGGTTGGCACAAAGTTGTAAAAACCGAACAATAATTATTTATTAACTGGTTTTAGTGATTATCGGTTTAAAATTATGCGCACAGTTATCTTGACCCTGCTTAGGCAAGCCTTGTACTAGTTCAGACATACAGTGAACTGAAATGATTGATGAGTTAACTTTATTTTGTGGTTTTATACATTTAGGATCAAAAGTAAGTGATTCCTTGTGAACCATGTCGTTTTACCATTAAGTTCCAACTGCTATTTTTTTTTCTCAACTGGTTGTCCTGGAAATCTCGACAAATGCTAACATTTTGGTATTAATGTTACATATAGTATTCGACAGCTGTTAGGTCAACCAGGTTAAAAACGGAATTTACAGGTTTACGGACAGTACGTCGACAGACGTGGCGTAGTCGTTTGTTTCTTTCCTTTGACAGATGACGTCACGCTGTGTCTGTGAAAGTGTTAAAAAAAAACAAGCGTTCATATTTTTACTTTTGATGACCAGCACGCTTAATTTGCTACTTACGAAATGGAATAAAAAAGTTCGGTCAGTGTAAAAGGCTAACCAGTGCACTAGATACTTTCAGAATTAGAATTTCGAATTTCGTGAATGAGTAGAAATGTTTCTACTCATTGCATATAAGCTACTTAGAAAAGGGGTCTGATGGTGATGTTGCACTAATTTAGAAATAGGCCGACTGCGTGAATACGAATCGTTTAACTGCCGTCACTATATGGCGCGTGTGGTCCTCCAAGTGAATCCGGCCTTTGCCACGAGATGGCGGGAACTGCAGTAACTAATGTTGGTAAAATAATACCTGAAATATGCGCAATTATCCCAAAGTGGTATTCGATTGACTTTAAGTGAAAATGTATATACTAAATAAACTTTAATTCTTTATATTACGATCAGATTAGTACGAAATTGTCAAATATGTAAACAACAAGTTACAAAATCATCATCTATGTGCTTGTGGCTAAGTATCAATACCTATTTTTAACCCGTAGGTAGGTACTTATACTTATAAAGTTAAATATATCAATAAAACTGGAAAGAAACATTCCAATTACACCCCGTTATCTAATGCTCATTTTGGGGGCAAGCTAAAATAGTGATGTTGCTTCACATAATTAGTCGATTCATGTTTATCTATAAAAGTTATTTGTCAAACTAAAATTCTTCTTTAGTGAAAGCTATAGAGACACATTCATTCCTCTTATTAGTCAAATCGGAGGGCGACAATTATAAATATCGAATATCGTCAATTTGGGGTCCGATTTTTGAAATAGTCACCGAGTAATTCTCATTCATTCTCTATGGAAATCACCTGGTGACTATTTCAAAAATCGGACCCAAGATCTTTTGACATGTTATTGAGTGAGTAAGTCAACTTAATTTTTTATCGACTTAGATTATCGTAACTGCCCAATCACTTGCCCCTAAACTGAGCATAAGATAACGGTGTGTAATTCCAATACAGAACAGATCAGCACCATCTTGGTTTTGATTTGCACATCAAATGAGCCTTGTAGGAAACGGCGTCATTATCTAGAGAAAAATAAGGACAACGTAATGCAGAATTTTAAGATTAGTCGAACAGACCTACGATTTGGATAGTAATAAAAAAAATAGATTTGGCGTGAAGATTACAAGAAAAAAAAAATGATAGTGCGATAGATTAAGTACAATATCAATAACGCCAACTAGCGTTCGAGTTGTAAACTAAATACTGAATGATGAATATTCATTTAATTATGAGAATATTGATTGAAAGATTCGTTTTCACATCTGACAATTCGACTAAAATTCGATTCGATCATCGATCCATTACCGTTTAAGTCTCCTCAAACGCACGCCCAAACTAAAAAAATTTTATGGCAACAAATTCAATGTCACAAAAAATCGAACAACACGGTTGATTATTAGCAACACCAAGTTTGTTTTCTGTTTGCTTTGCTTTCTCCTGAAGTTATTTTTAATTATTTTCCTTCATTATTTTAGACAATAGCTGCCAGCCACATGCTTGGTTGTTTTTAGTAATGGCGAATCAAGAAATCAGCTTAAAATGGAACGGGTATCAAAATAATATTTTGACGAATGTTAAGGGCTTGTTTGAGGATGAGGGGTTGTCGGATGTAACATTGGTTTCCGAGGGGTTTAGCTTCAAAGCACATAAAGTGATTTTATCCGCGAATAGTTCGGTGTTCAAGACGATTTTCCAGGTAATTATCGGACTTTCACACATGTGATTTGTGTGCGAAACTTTTAGTGACGCCTACGTATTTTTTTTATAGCAAAACCCCCACAAGGATCCTATAATAGTGCTTCATGACATCAACACGGCGTCGCTGCGGACGTTACTGACGTTCATGTATAATGGGGAAGTGAATGTGACTGAGGAGTTTCTACCTGTGCTGCTGAAGACTGCAGAGGCGTTAAGGATCTGTGGTTTGTCAACGGGAAGCGAAACCGCGCGGGAAGAAGACGTATGTACTTTTTACTAATGTAATAGTTTGCTTTGAAAAACTAACTTACTGAAACATGACGAAATTAGGTAGGGCACTATTTTGCATCCTTCTTTAAGGTTCTTATATTTCCATACTTATAATTCAAGTAAGAAAAAAAAAAACCAAATACATAACCACAATGTTGTTTATATGTAAATATATTAGGGAAATATAAGCCAAGCTTTCAGTTATACTCAATCAATATGTCTAATAATGTCCTGTAATATTGTTGTGTATTTTGGTCTAACCTCCATTATGCTATCCATACCATTACATAGTAGGTACCTAATTCTGTTACTTCAGGCCAATTTACTGTCTGCAACTACTCCTAATGGAATTTGTTCAGGGGACTTAGAACATATTCTCAATACATTCCTTTATTCTCTAGCCATCTAAAGGTCTATAAAAACCTTACTGATGCATTGTACTTCAAATCTTAATTTTGGGAAATTTGAATTGATAATGTCATGACAATTTTTGATTACGAAATGTCTAGACATTAGCCATTTAACCACCTAGAGGATAACTCATTGCTAATATGAAATTTATGATATCTTAAATTATAAGGTACTATACTATTTATTGAAAAACAGCATCAATAACAATGTCTGATACTTGATGCATTTTTTCATATAGTGTTACCTGATTGTCAAGAGTTAGACCTATCTCTATTGTTGCATCAGCGTCGAACATTGCATGCAGTGTACAAGGAGCCACACCTTCTGCTTATTATTGTATGTTTAATGTAACAGTGTTTTCTGTATTTGGATGTAATATATTTGGTTTTTTGCTATAATTACATGCTGATGTAACATACCAAGCAATTATACCTAATTATGTACTAAGCTAACTATAAAAAAGGAGGAGGTACTCTGAAGTTATCTTTATGACAGAGGCCGGAATTCTCGTAGCAGTTTTATAGGGACTACTTGTTTATTGGCTTGTTTATATTTACTTCCAATTTACATAGTTTATAGAAATTACTACAGTATCCAACCACTTATAGTATGTTGCCTGTCTCAACATTTACTCAAAGATGTCTGAATTGATTCTGAGAATACCTATTTAGGAGTGTATACTTCTGAGAATGTCTCATTAGAATTTAATTGACACTGTAAAATATTCAATTAATATTCATTAGAATAGCAGGTGCACTATACATTGTTTTTTTTTTAAGATTAGGTGAACATTGGGTGATTTTTTCCTATGTTTCATCAATAATTTCAGTAATCTCGTAAATAAATTTAAGATTCCATTGTTAATGTTATGGTGAAGAAGATCAGGCAATTTTGACACCTTATTTCAAGAATATATAACTATTAACATTATATGGACACAAACAGAACAACAACACCTATTTTTTTAGCACAAGTTTTTTATAGGTAACAGAACTCATAGTTTCATTTATTCATTGTTGTTTACTTACAGAAAGCAGCCAGTACTACCCTACCAACTAAGAAACGCAAGAAAAGTGAACAGGAGGACAACAACAACAAAATTAAGAAAACTGCTCCATCACCACCAAAACCTGATACTGCCACTAATCTTAACACCTCTGACTCTTTCAAAATTAATGTACGTATGAATATTTTATTTGTTTTATAGTTTGGCATATAAGTAAAACGTTTTTGACACAATGGAACAAACTAGAACGATTTATACAGAAACACATACTACACTTCAAAATGAGCCTGGCAAGTCTTGAAAATGTAAAATAATCTTTATCAGGGAATGCAATGACTGGTCATACTTAAAATCTGTTTTGGTTATAGCCAAAAATACCTAATAACTGGCTTATTCTGAGCTAAAGTTTAAAATAAATGATGATCTCTGCAATAAGCTACTTACAACTATGCCTACTACTACTATGACTCGAAACTAGCTAGCATGTACTTTAAATATCATGTAGTTAAATCAACATGTTTCCTATTTATTGCTCTAAGACACAACACAAAGTACAAAACCCATTTATCAGAAGCTTGCGAAAAATAGAGTTCACAGATATGTATTCATGTATTTATACTGTGTGTATACTGTAAACTTATTACAATCCCCAAAGAATGGTATAAGTACACTGCTACTGACAGATTTGGTTAGTCTATATTACCACACTCTGCTTCTCACACAAAGCAAGCATTACATAATTACATTTCAGCCGTATGCAGTCCACTGCTGGACATAGGTCTCCCACAAATATGACTTGTATCATCTTGGGTGTATTTGCCATTGTCGCCACGCTTGGCAGGCGGGTTGGCGACCGCAGTAGCTGTAGATTGGGTCTCGACGGACGCTGCTGCCCGTCCGTATGATTTTTCCCTTTGTCGCCTCATACGACACCCGCAGGAGGAGATGGGGTGGTGCTATTCTAGTCAGCCGGCATCATACGGCAACACAAAGCAAGCAATGTGTCATTTTAGTTCAAATTGCTTGTCATGACAGAGTCACCTGCCATCTAATGTGCTTTTGCCTTTACTGCCATTAGCCATTACTTATCAATCTTATCATATTGGTATAATAAGCATAATAAAAATAATAAAATCTCCTTCATTACAGAATATAGTGCCAAAACTGGAGCCTATTGATTCGCCATTAACAGATTACTCTGGGGAGAACACAAATGACGCTGACATCGCCCTACTAGATGAAACCAATGAGAAAAAGTACTTGACAAGCCCTGAAGCTTTCATTCACAAATCAGTCTGCACTACCGCCTCGGGGGACCGTAGTGTTAAAAAATGGATTAATGAAGTCAGCAGCACGCAACCTTGTCTGAACATTAACGAGAAAGGCATAGACAATATTGATGATGATAAAGAGTGCATCGAAATAGACAAGGAGGTTGAGACGGTGTTGCAGAGTGGAACTATTGTTGAATCTTTAAGCATTACGACAGAAAATTTAAATTCTGTGTCCAGTGAAGCGCAGAATTGCAAAGGTTAGTTTTTGTTTCTTTGTTAATGTGTTAAATGCACAGATGACCTACCTACTGCCACCTTATATGCTAGATGTAGCATATAAGGTGTTTCGATTCGCGATTTATACACTTTTATTCCGGTATATTTTACTTTATATAGTTTAACTACCTGGTTTAACCCGGTTTCCGTCCATTTTTACGGGAATAAAAGAAGAACGCATAACAATATAGTGGTGAATTACATTTGATCTGTGAAACTAATAAATTAAATAAATAAATAAATTAATGAAAAACAATGATCATGACTCGGAAAAATAAAAAAACTGACAAAGGTATAATACAGAGTTGGTGGGAGGTAGTCTGCTGTTAAACGGTTCTTAGAATTTCAGCGAACTAGTTCGTATGGTATGCGTGAGGTATAATCGCTATTGTTTTCAGATAAAAACGCATGCTACGCCAATCCGTCGTTCCCCTGTCCGTTCTGCCCACGCGTGTACAACAGCTGGGGGTACAGGAGGCGACACGTCAAATCTCGACATATGACGAATAGGTAATGTTTTTCATTTTTTGTTCTAGGATTACCAATTGAACTTATGTTGAGATATTTTACTAGAGCGTTTGCTGCAACTATGGAACGCAATTTTGTATATACATGGTAAGGGTCCCAAGATACAGACTCAGCCTAGTGTGGGGCCCGCCAGACATTCCATGTATACTTTTAGCCAAATATTTTTTTTTTTTGAAATCCGGGTGTTGGGTGAATCATCCCCATATCCCCATCATATCAGTCGAAGGACGTCCAATGCTGGACATAAGCCTCCCCCGAAGCTAACTACAATTTGTGGTTTCGCGCCGTCAGCATTCAGGGTATTCCCGCGATCTTTACCACGTCATTCGTCCACCTTGTGTGAGGGATCTGCCAAAAATATTTAGTAACAATGTTTCAATATTACATAACATGCCGCGATACACTTACTTTCAATATTGCCTAGCTAGCTGTGACACTCACCCGACAATGCTGGATTTACTAAAGCATTCCTATCCAAGTACCCACATGACTTGTTGCTTTGCATTGTGTTATGTTGCGGGGATCGAAAGTTGGCCTCGCGAATGTACCTACAGTCGCCATCTTGTGTAAACCGTTTTGTGGGACAAATGATATTGTAAAAATGTACCTTTTCTGATAATAATAAATAAATAAATAATAATAATAAATCTGATATATCTGAGCTGTGGAGGTGGTTACAAATATTTGAACAAGCCTCTATTGTCAAGGTGATAAAGTGCATGTTCAGATATTTGTGACCACCGCTACAGCTCCTATATATATCTGATGGCGACTAGACATCTGCCACAGTGACCATGGTATATCAGTTGAAATTAATATGAAAATGAAACCAATTTTGCCTTTTTAAATTTGCTATATCATGTATTTGTATTATAACTGGCAACATTGCGCCTCTAACTAGAGTTAAAGTAATTTAAACTTGAAAACCTACAGTTGCCTCTCAACCCGCAGATTACATAGGCACCCATTGAGTTTAGAGTCTTCGCAACAATTTGAGTTGGCAAATTTTAAAATCAGGTCTGAATGTCTGATTAGATATAATAGTCGCGCTTGTCATTGTTATGGAATGTAACTGTAGGAGATTTTTTTTTTGTCTAACCATAGTCCCGTTGTAGGTATTTCGCATTCGTTATGAAACACTTAAGAGTTATTCTCTTGTCAGTGGAGTTTCTTGCAGCCCTGCCTATCCTGCGCCAACTCCTTTACTTTTCGATACGATACAACTCCGCAACGATGTATAATACACGTAGATTCACAATCAGCTCCAAAAAAATGGCTCTAAAAAACAACCGCTCGAACAACTTGGGCGGTACATTTAATTAGTCTTCTTTGAACCGCTGTCAGTGCAAGTGTCAACTATCATTAAAAAGTTATTACTTTATCAATAGTGAAGTTTGGTAATGATTAGAACACTGAGCTCTTTTTTGTTTGATTATATTATCTAAAAGAAGATTATAAATTAGTATAAACTGGAACGTGATAAAAATGTCATTGAGTGCCATATTTTTCTACATAATTTGTTCGCGTGTAGGAGTCCATTTTTATGTCAGTGCAACTCCGCCATTTTTTGTCACTTGGCCTGCGTCTCGGTCTTCCTCTACTTAGTTTGCCTCCTCTCTTACATCAGTGCTTGCTATTTTTTCAGCTGTGAAAGTTTACCCGAACGTACTCGAGACGTTATTACATACATCTAATCGACCCGATTTATTTGCCAATGACATGTTATCTAAATTAGATAATGTAACTCATTGGTATGCAATTAGCCAAAGCCAATTACTTTTGTGTTTTGCAAATGTGCTTGATTGTAACGTAAGTAACAGACCAAGTATCGATGTTTTCTATTAATGTTATAGTTCACTAATACAGGTTCGGTTGCACATGGGTCAGAGATCAAATTTGCTGATATAAAGGCTTCCAGCACATATGCAAAGCAAACGATTAGTCTGTAGCTTTTTGTACTTGGTTATAGAAAAATCATAAAATGACCACGCTCATGAGTGTTCACTCAACGGGATACTAGATCTGGCATGCGGTCTGCTTTAAGCCATTACTAGCGTTGTTTGTTATGTTTATAAATAAAATAATATTATAGAGGTCGTAGATCGTCACCGCATTCATTAACGTCACAAGGGCGGAAGAGAATACGTGAAAATGTATGTAAACCATATTACTATTGTAAAGTTTTGATTATATTTGATTTGGGGTCAATTAACTATTGTCACTGGTTGGCATGGTTAGGGTCACCTTAGTCAAATCACAAATTTATGGCATCTAAAGACACTATTTAACCTCTAGCTGCCCGGAGACCTATAAGGTCTCCCATTGAATGCCATTTTGAATTTTAATTATGACTAACCATATGTAGTTGCATTTCGCTTGGCTAGTTTTGATCTCTGGGCGGCTAGAGGTTAAACAATATGCTCTTTCCATAATGGGTCACCTACTAAGCGTGTTAGTCGAACACGGCGTCACATTTCTTCTATAAAACATGTTTCGGGTGTATGTTTAGCTGACAGAAAAACAACACAGAATCGCTGATCACCCCCTTGATGTTGTAACCATGTTATCATCAAATCATATTTTGTTCATATAATTCCAGATTGTCCTGCAAATGGTGCGTCTCTATACTCCCGTCCACCGGAGCCTGGTACTCCCACGCCACCAGATCCCACGGGGTGCCCCACGAGGAGGCTAGGAACTCACTAGTGGTCATGGTTGAGGCTCATGCCGTGTTGACCTTGAACGAGCCCAGTGTGGCCCAGCTGTTGGGCCAAGTGGGCATGGGAGAAGGTACCGCTGAAAAGACCGCCTAAGGTACGTTTCGCGAGGGTTTATGGGCACTTGCGGGCAATGACCCTTTTTATTCTTATTGACATTAACTTTAAGGTATATTTTGAAAAGCGTTTTGGAAATTTTATCTCGTATTATTGATTGCTACAAAGAGAAATGAAATAAGTAAGCATATTTTTGATATGATAAAATAATATAAAAATGGAAAATCCAAGGTCGTGTCTTGAGCTTATAATAATATTAAAAAATAATTGATAAGCGAGTTTATGATTCTCAAAAAATATTTTATAGCATGTATGAACAGTGAGAAGATATCTGGTCTCTATTATAATATAGTTTCATATTTTTTTGAGACACGTAGGTTTAAAATACGATGATAATTAATTACGCAATATAATTTTAGTTTATAATCTATTGTATTAGGAGTCCATGTTATAAGGGCCAGTAAAACAGTATTAAGGTCAGTAATAGAATAGCACCTGTTTCTTATTTGCACTTAAATATAAGAACAGTCAGTTGTATGCGCAACTAATTGTCGGTTAAAATTAAACTAAGATTTTGGGCTAGTTGCATCAACTGCAAATGACAGGTCAAAACGACTCATTAGAAAAGTATAAAACAGCCTATACAATAAAGTAAAGGACAAGTTAGGGCAACTTAATCTGAAACTAATATTCAACCTAAACGCCACCGTATTTTGATAACACGTAGTTTAAAGTCTACCTTTTTTATTCGGAAAAATTACTCAGTATGATATCTCTGGTAATTCAATTACTAGGAATAATGTCGCACTGTTCGACACAGCTCTAATGCTGAATACCACATTAAGCAAACAAATTGATCCTAAAGTTCGTAGGCGTTCTTTGAAAATTCTTAAAAAACTGAATTGGATTGTCAAACTATACTTGACAATAATAATGTACGAGCGTTACAGAGCTATTTATTTTTCACATACATATCATTGATATCTTGTCTGTTATATAATTTTCATTCTTATTTTAAAAGTTCTCCTTATTTAGTGAGTGTAGGTAGGTACAGTCCAGGTCAAAGATAAGTTAAATGTAATGCAGATTACCGGGCTGTCGATCGCCAGATACAGTAATTCAGCCAAGAAAATACATAATTTAATATTGATATTAAAGTGCATACACATTTAAGCGTTACGCCGCGATCGCAAAGCATGGCACTGTTTACGCCTTCGCTTTCCCTTGTCAAAGAGAGAAACAGAATGTGCAATCCGTCTATCTTTGGACACGGGGTGAAAATTGCGAGTTTGACATAAGTTTTGCTACTTCGCGCTAGGATTTACACACTAAATGTGGAGGGCCCTTAATAGTGACCCCAGTGAAATCGGGATATTTTATTATTTCATATGAATGAACAAGGATCATATGTATTTTGATTGTCGACATGTATAAATAACCAGAGATCGGACCAATTTGCGTCATTGCTCGCAATATATGGACATGACTCCAAAATTAATGAATTAGTTAATTATTCTTAAAATCAGATTCGTTAATTTCTTGAAATCAGATTTTATTCCCGCATACGTTATTTTATTAAAACTGACAGTAGTTGTTAGTGTCGGAAATATATATTTAGATATTTTATTGATTAAATAATTTTGATGTCATGTCTATGTTATTGCGTGCAATGACACAAGTTTGCCCTATCTCTGATATACAGTTTATTTTTAATTATGAATAACATTGGCATTATTTTTAATAAGATAGTTATTATGTTGAATGTTTATTGTTTTATGATGATCTCAATACGAGTGGTGAGACGCTCAAGAATCATGATGTAGAATAAATATACTATAAATACTTATTATCAATAGATTGAGCATAGAGCATAGATTTAGAGATGCATGTAGTCAAACAAACAATAAAATGGTACTTTGAGTTGACATCAATAGCTTGACTTCATGTGACGTGATTTTCATGCGTTGACTAATGAGTTATGCCTACCAGGGGTTTGTTGCAAAACAATTTGTAACAAAATAATCATAATACTAGAGGAAGTTTCCCTCTAAAACACAAAATAAGAAAGAGACTTCCTCTAATATATACAAAGCCAGACAACATTATAAAGTGTAGCAGCCAAATTCAGTTTTATTAATCTACACACATTTTAAAATCAATAAATCTGTGGTTAAAGGAACATCACACTAAATATACGCCACTTAACTTATTTGGCTTCGTCGTAAAAGAAAATATAAAAGGATTTGTCTAGTCTAATTTGAGAAAAGTTCACTCAATATAATCGCATTAGGCATTACCAAAAGTCATTACTTTAAAATTTAAGTGGCTTTGTAAGTTGTAGGTTTCGCGAACACCACTTACATTATACAACCTAATACCTTTATTATATAAAACTTTGTGGTTTAATGATTCACAGCCGTCCTATACAATCCCAAAATAGTCCCAAACGCCAATTTGCTGAACTCGGTTCCTATGTCTCGGTTTCCGCCATTTTGTATACACATACAAATAATATTAACACTTTCAAAGACCCCGTACAAAATGTTTTAAATTCCTTATCCGTCTAAGAAAATTAGTTCCATCGCACGTCCGACAGGTTTGCAATCTGATTAATACAACATTTTGTATAGAATGCTGTTGAATCTAACGAAAATATTGACAGAGAAATCAGAATTATCTATATCTAAATAGTAAGTGCACCATTGAGTCCAGTTAGAAGTGATTCGATATCAGTGCGTACCTTGTCGGTTCTAGTGACCCATGTGCGGGTCACGGACTTGTGAAGATGGATCTTCGTGAACGTATGGGGCACTGGACTGTGGAAGTGTTAAGGAACTTTAAGGAATCATTTTCCAATCACTGCAAAATATAGTGTTATCAAATATGCGACACATTTAAATGATGAGTGAGAAGTTTGGCTAGCATCACACACTCAAATACAATTTTGACTGAAATATGTATCATTTACATAGGTATACTATAATAGAAAATGGCCGTTCTTTTAAAGTAATAATAATGAACAAATGAAGGTAAATTAGTTGTTTTCATTATATGTAATATTGTATACCGAATATTAAATTTATTCTAAACGGTAAAGGCATATCCATGTTAATTGAAAATTTTAGTGTGATGTTACCTTATAGATTAGACATGACCACGGCAGATATTATGTATTAATAAGACAGAGAGAGGGGAAAAAGAGAGAAATATAATATCTTATCTACAGTTTTGTTGCTGTGATAAATTCTTTTGAAGTCACCCTGGTTTGAATTCTCGCAATACAGACGTTTAGCAGTTTTGTACGAGTCAAGGCAGAATATATCGATAGAGCCAAAGCGACAAAACATGCATACATGTATCTTAATATTAACGCATTTACTGTCACCGACGCGCATGTGCGTTCATTTCCATACATTTTTGGAGGGGGTGGCAGCGAATTCGTTAAAGGTACACGTATATATGTGTCATTATCTAGGAAAAGGGACCTTATTGTCGATGGCACTCCCGTCGAATCGTGTTGCGTTTGTATTGTATCGTCTTGAACAACGACATAATCGCCATCGACAATAAGGTCCCTTTTCATAAATAGTGTCACATATTTTAGCATTCCAGTCAGGTCAAAAACCAAACAAAAGTATACCTATCTCTCTTTAGCTAATTGAAATAGTTACTTTGCTCTCATTATCTTTCACGATCTGACCAGCTGTTCTTTTATTAGCGTTTCACGTATTTGACTGAATTTGTAGAGCTTAAGATGTTAATTGTAAATTTGAGATAATAATATTTTTATATGCTTTTGGACGTAAAAATTAAGATAGTGTATAAGTCAATTATTATGATATTCGGCAATAAACCTTTAGAATGTGATTTCGAGAGATAAAAAGATATTTAAAAATCAAGAATGATATTTGGACAGTATTTATGGAACTTAAATAAAAGAGCACTATATGGAGAAAAAGCTTATAAAGAATTTAAGAAAGAAAGGCGAACAAAAATAAAACATATTTTTTGTACTAATATTTAATGTATCATTATAATAAAATAATGTAAGGCAGTTGAAGCTTTGTGATTAATAAATGACACTTATGATTATCATGTTATAAGCTATATAATACCACTGGATTCTACGGGCATTAGCAAACAAGAAGTGACATAATTAAAAAAGTTGGCACTGTGGAAAATTCTCACGAAAACATATCATAACAATCTATACAAATATCCATGAGCTTCATATTTCCGGAAAAATATACTGTATATATCTAATATGCGAGGATATTACAATTTAGTGAAGTACTAAAACACAGTGAAAGTACATATTTATGTAAATTTTAAGTTTTGAACTTGTATGTAGTTATTGCAATTTAACAATGCATATATTATATTACGATGGACTCTCGTGTGCCGGGTGCTCATGATGCTATGCTATAAATGAGCTATCTAAGACAAGTCTAGAAACTAACTAAACCGCCTAGCATTTAATTCATCGATTGTAGACTTTATTTATGTTGACCGTATTTATTACCCAAAATCAGTCAGTTTGAGTTGAAAAATTTAGGGAGTTGTGTTATTTCTACAAAATAATTTTATATGAATTAAAAATGCATAGTGGGTGCTAAATTTGTATTTCTTTTTCTATAAAGGAAAATTATTGAAATCGAAAATGAGGTTCTATAATATAATTTTGTAGTTTTTAACAAAAATAGTAAGTTGAATTATAGAATTCGATGTATATATAATCTTTTGTATCTTAACATCGTATTCTCAACCTGGAATCTTATTCTTAACTAATAAGTTCTATAACTACACTCCCTCTGTTAAAATAAATTTTCATCTACAAATATTCGTAAATGCGTTGGTAAATTGCAATGACCTATGTTCCACAAACTTATCTTGTTCAAATGTATTGTCTGAAAGCAATGGCACTAATATCCTAGTATTACATTCGACCACTCAATCTATATTATAAGTAAAATAATTATAATAAGTTACCAAAGCAATCTTGATAATGTAGGTTATATCTAGTTATGAGTTAAGTGAATATTGATATATTTTTATACGACGTGATGGATCCCTAAGATGTATGTGTGAATGCGAGTCAGTACACGCCATGACCTGCTTTAATATTGTATTCAGTATAATTATCTCTATTGAGACTCAAATTATATTCTACTTAGTAGTCTTAATATTAAAATCTTATGATTCACATAAAACGTGTGGCTTTAAAACTAAAATGTCAAAAATATGAATAGAATTACGCCATAATAATGCTAAAGAGAATGAGAATGTTTGCGAACTTTCAATGGGGATTAAATATATTTTTTACAAAATATTTTCTTGTTTATATTACAAGTCTGTTACCATTCCTTCAACGCTGATCCCTGGTGCTAAAACCACTTTTTCCCTTGGTCGGCTATCTTTATCCGTGGGTGATTGCCTACCTCTGGTATCTACAGTTGATTGACTAACTAAGTCGGGTGTAACACTGCTCCTTTTTGCAGCGGACATTATAAGTTCCCTGGAGTCTCTTCGCACGAACTGTTTACTCATAGGCCGAGGCGGCGCAGGACCTTTCGTGGAAGGTTTAGGTGTAGGAGTCTTACGAGATTCCGGTTTATCTTCCCACATGCCATTGTCACTTTCGCCTGATCGCTTCATTGACGCTCTATTTCGCGGCGTCTTTTTCAACATCGCCTGGAAATTGAATGGGGGATCGTCATCGTTTAAATCGCTGGTCGATTTTGCCATAGCCTGCAGTTCTCTTATAGGGTCGTTCATGTCGTGGGAGTTGACGCCGTATAGACTTCGGCTGTAGCTAGTTTTTCTTAAGCCAGGGTTTGTGCTTTCTAAAACGCTTGCGTCGTCACGTGTGCCATATGGTGCTGGAGGCTGGTAGTAAGATGTGTTGGTGGAATAGTTGGTTTTCTTCTTGTACACTACTGGTCGATTTGCATCCTTTTTAGATGGGTTCCTGTCTACTTTAGGGGGTTCTTCTGGTGGTAATTTGGGTACGGGCTGCGTGGGATCTCTGCAGAATGGCACGTTTATGAGAGTCTGAGTGCCCGTGGTTGCCAGGCTGGGCGAGGTTTGTGCTGATGCTGAATTGAATCTTCGTTGCAACGGCTCATCCCATTGTTCGTGGTCGGAGTCGTATTGACTGGCAAATGTGTCACTATAATTAAATAATGCATTGGCAAATGCGTCAACTGTGATAAAATAACCAAGAGTTTTGCAATTGTAAAACAAGTGACGGAATAACCAGAACGATAGCAGCAAATTATTAAAGACAATTTGTACTCGTAGTAATGAAATAGAGGTATACATTGCAGTTTCTGATCTCTCAATCGATAACGGTGTGGAGCGAGGAAAGCAAATTCTCACCTGCATTTAGCAGCCGGATCGCACATGTAAGAGGTATCGTAGTATTGTAGTTGGTCGATCCTGAACGGCAGCTTCCAGACAGTGGGTGGGCTTGAGCCTAGGAAATCTTTCCCTTTTACTTGAGGGTCCACTCTGTCCAGAAGAACTGAGGTACTGCTGTTCAATAGTGATTCTAGCAAAGACTGATTGTAAATATGGACCTGCAACAATACAACAGGTTATTTTCACTTTCCAGGTAAGTACAGTCTAGGTATAAAATTTTTCATCGTATTTCAATGGATCGTATACATGTTTATGAACGCGGTTGTATAAAAAAACATAAGCTGTGATTGTTTGATGGTTTCCTATACTATAATATTACCTGTTGTGAAAAATGCACTAAGTCCTGGTACCTTACTGCTCTGTACTGTAATAGGACTTGAAAGATTGACCGGCTTTTCCACTTCATGGCATACCTCTTCAGAAATAACGCAGTCTCTTCATCGATTTGACCTGTCGATTTACTTACAAGGGGTCCATAGGCTTTCCGCACCATATAACCTCTGTACGCTGAAAATAAATCAATGTTAAATTCGAAATTGTAAAGTTTGTGATAGGAGATCTCATTCCTATTTCTCACCTTTTTGTATTAGTAATGCCGCATCATCTTCTGTCACATTCATAGACTGCTGTTTCTTTAGTTCTTTAACTAAAACAACATTCGTAAAATTAGAAAACCGTTAATGAAAATGGAAAGTTGACGGGTCTGATGAAGGCAGCGACTGGCTCCCAATATGACCCCAATGTACAACAGTTATTCCCTTGCCCCTTTTCTCGATTTAAGATATTAACTAATTTTAGATATAAGCAAATTCCCGCTTTATAAAAAAAAAAACATTGCTCCATCAAATTTAAGATTGGCTAAAATAAAAGGTATCATATGTCAAAGCTCATGCTTGGTTGGGAGGACTATCTTTTAGACTCCGCCTTTGTGGGGGTTTGGAGTTATCATCAGACTTCATTCGTCATCTAGTTATGTATATCATAAATTTCTGGATGAAGGTAATGAACTTACTGTGCTGTGCTTTTGACTTGCTCTTAACTGCTTTTCGTCTAGCAAGGTAAGCTCTCATCATGCATTGAACTTTTACAATCTTCTTCACTTGTGTTTCATATAACCTGTATAATATTTAAGTCACTTAGGTTAAGTACACTTGAAGCATATTCATAAACATATATTTATGTATAAGTTTTTATCTTTACAATAATTATTGTATCAATAGATATACCTGGCCAAGAATTCCTCATTATAGTATTTCAGGAAAACTTTTGTCTTCCCCAATTCCCATCCCTCCATTTTAAGCCGAATTAGAAGCAGCCTGCAGTTATCTTTTGTCACCTCCACATTTTCATCAAAATCGAAGGCTAGGAACCGGTATCTGCAAAAATGTTTATATTTGTAAATATAATTAAACTTCTTACCTTTTCTTTTTGTTCTGGCGATAATATAGTATTTACCGTCTAATAAATTCAGCAAAAGGTATACGACTTGAGAATCCATTTTGCCTTGCTTTTGCAGTGTCCAAAATAGCAAGAGCTCTTAGTTGCTGTCGAACAACTTCAGTCTGAAAGCCTCTAGGGTTATCATTCAGATCTGCTCGAATGCATCGAACGTAGTGGGTGCCCCCACTGCCTGGCCCTACGGAGAGCTGCTTAAGGATCTCCAAACTGGTAGCTCGGTAAGTAGCAGCAGCTGTTCTCATTCTATGTACTTGTGAAAACTGACCTTTGGACGTTGTATTAAATTTCTGAAAAAAATTACTAGATTACAACAAATCATCATTTAAAAAGATCGGAGAAATCTCCGCCAGCTTTAGAAGATACCATACTTACTCGAGCTTTAGTATTCTCTGTATCTTTTTCAGACTTTGATTTTATCACAGTTTCTTTCGGCTGACTTGAGCATACAGTCAAATTACCGGTTTTAGTCAGCTTGTTTCTAAATAATTCCTGAACTGTTGTGTTGATTGACGCTCTCATAGTTT
Organism: Grapholita molesta; assembly: GCA_022674325.2. Taxonomy (NCBI): domain Eukaryota; kingdom Metazoa; phylum Arthropoda; class Insecta; order Lepidoptera; family Tortricidae; genus Grapholita; species Grapholita molesta. The sequence goes on along the minus strand of CP053124.2, from coordinate 6,109,208 downwards.
CTATCATCTCTGGTGGCAGGAAGTCTTTATTTTTGTCAGCTATTTCTCTGGCATCATAACTCACTTTTCCTGTATAGTGTGCCACGCTAAATTCATGGCTGCCGGATAACTTAATGTATGGGCCTTTGCAGGATGTCCGAATTGTACCTGAGATATTAATTTATATTATTAGATGTTTCCTTTTCGAAAGTACCTACTTTACAGAATGTGATCACTTACTCATGATAAACTCTTGTCCACTTCCAGTACGACTAGCTTCGTCTAAAATATAAAAGAGGCCTAGTGGTCTCCCCATCAACTGATCGACCGAATGCTTATTGTCGTAGAAATGCAAAGCAACTACATCGACCTCTTCCTCTGCGGTTTCTTGCATTTCCCAAGCAAAAACTCTCTGATTGTATAAGAACTGAATTTGTTCATTCGTCGTGTTGACTATTAGTTGTTCCAAGCGATTTCTATGAAAGCATTCAAAACCAAACATGTCCAGTAAACTCACTGAATATTTATCACCACTGCAACAATAAAAAAAATGTTAAGCAATCCAACTCGATGTAGTAGAAACCAAGCTATTAATAATTAATGTCTTTATTGAACGACAGGATACTTACAATACTGATCGCATAAAAGATAATTTGGAATTTATTAAATTAATCATCCAATCGATCAGCCGTTTGTATAATGCACTCGCCAGCATATCTCGTGCATCCCTAGCTTCATCTGTTGAATGTTTTCTTTTCACTGCCGTACCTCTTTCGATTAAACAGTAGTTAAGAAGCGCCCATAAAAATTTTACTTCTTCTAGAGACAATAGTTTGGCAACTTTCTTGGCTTCGTCAGGGTTCTCGATTTCCGCTGTACCATTCTTTCCATCCTTAAACCTGACATTACCAAGAGTCAGGATGGCAGCTAAAATTGTTTCAAACATGATAATATCTTCTTGTTCCCAATCTAAAGCTTTGAGATTTTCTATGAACTCCTTGTACTTGACAACATTTTCTCCTGGAGTTTCTCTTACAGATTTTTTTAGTTTTTTTTGTTCTTCCTGTATCCTTAAGTATCGGTGTTTTCTGTTTTTCTCAAGTGAAAGTTCATCAAGTCTGTTTCCAGCTTCCATGGCATCATAAAAATAATAAAGCAGATCAAAGTTTGAGTGCGACCTAAAAAAATATAGTGTAAGTTTGGTAAACTTGTACAGTCAGATATACAACACCTCTATTGTCAAGGCGATAAAATGTTTGTTCAGATATTTGTGACCATAACGATATATCTGATAGCGACTGTACCTATTCATTCGGCTGATATAGGAAAAAAACACTTACATATCTGTTGATGAGACTCTCCATTTCTCTAGTTGATACAACCAGAATATTGCTCCGCTTAACTTTCCAGAACTTCCATAAGTTACTTGTATTTGGAATATTGCTCTTGTAGAATGTGCGTTTATAGGTGTGCCAGCACTTATGGCTGCTTGAATAACATTATTAGCCCTTTCGATCCTGTCAGCTACGTTGTTCTTCATAGCTCCTAAATGAGTCAGGTGTCGTAAGGCGTGGTTCATATTGGTTGTCTTGCCAGATTTACTTTCTCCAGAAAACACTATGTGTTGAGGTTCATTGTGGTGAAGAGCATCTTGGTAAGCTCCATCAGCTACAGCAAATATGTGAGGGCCGTTATCGGATCTTGATTTGCATTCGTATTTTTTGTGATACTAAAATAAAATTGTGGGTTATTTATACTCCAATAAAAAAAGTCTCAATATTTACGAAACATTTATACATACGTCTTCGTTGTAAATATCTTCATGAGTATTTGGATTGAGTATAAGAAGAACATCACCAATAAACGATGTAAAATAACCTTTTGCTAGTTTAGTCTGCAATTCAGCTAGAATGCTGTCCTCCGTGAGTACGTCTAAGGCTGCAAGATCTTCTACTTGCATAGTTTCAGATTCACTGACACCTTCAGTTATCAAAAGTCCATTTTTAATTATACGTTCTGGACGTTTCCTCGGAAGTTCTTTGTCTTTTAGCTCAAATGCTAACATCTTTAGTTCGGTGGTTAACTGTAATTAATATGATTTAAATTAAAAAAATATATGGTAGTGATATTTATATTTGTATCTCTTGTCCGTTTTAGACCAATTGCATATAATATAAACTTACATGAAAATCGTTTTCTGGGACAGACTGTATAAATGGATGTTCTTCTAATTCCATAGCATACGGTCGATGTTCAGGGTTCTTCTCAAGGCATCTGCAATAGATCTATTTTATAATATAATATCCTTGTCACTTCAGTGTACACTGTGTAAATATTTAATTATATATAATGCATAAGTTTACTTACTCTGTTATGAAGTCGTTAATAACGTTAGACCACATTGCAGGTCGGTTGAGACTAGGTGGAGGATTCCTCACAATTTGAAACAATGCCCTCGTCGGATGCATATCTTGGAAAGGCGCTTTAGAATCTGCCATTTCAATTGTTGTTATTCCCAGTGCCCACACATCGGCTCTGTTACCATACCCGTCTCCAGTTATAGATTCCGGTGCCATCCAACCAGGCGATCCTATATTCGTCCTAGCTCTATCTAGAGAACTGTTCAATCTCTTGGACAATCCAAAATCGGATAGCTTTACTTCTCCATCCTTTGTTAACAATATGTTGCTGCACCTCAGATTCCGATGCATCACTTTGTTCTCGTGCAAATAAACCAGCGCCTAGAACACGAAGTTGAATTGATTGCACCAATCAGAGGAGTCAACACGTGAGCTCGACAGGTAGTGATGGAGCGACCGCCCCTTAGGTGCAGTGCTCCATTACGAAGTATCGGATTGTTAGGACGGCTCGGCGATACTAATGTCAGTGTCAGTCAAGGGCCCACGCCCCCGAGATTCATTGGGGCCTATTTGCATACGTATCGGGCCCTGAGCTGTCGCAGGCGGCCTGTCCGCGCTCTCTACTGTCTGGTATATCAGTTTGCTTAATGCGTTCATTACGATCGTTTAAGAGTTAAGGATGTGGTCGAACTGTATTGTTGTCGATATTTATTTAAAAAGATGTGAAATATTATTTTATGGAGTAATCGAGTCTCTTGTACTTATTGATTTTATGCCTATTTCATGATTATTATTTTATATAACTAACATTTTATGTTCTCTTTCAGCCTTCTGTTAAATTTAAATTTAAATATTGTAATAAAAATATTAAATTTAAATTTAAGTAGTGTAATAAAAATATTCCAAGGCAACCACGCGTACCTAAATAAAATTGACAAATCAACGAGTCAATTTTTATTTTTTTTTAATATACAAATTCATAATAGTGAGATAAGTATTTTTTCGGCTACCCGGAAAGCGGTACGAACAATCACGTTTTAACTTAATTATACCTACACATATTCATATGTCTATAGCTTTGAACGATACCAAAAGCCGTATGAATAACAAATAGTACAAGGTTTACAAGCAACAAAATAAATAAACTTGCTCCAGTGATAGATAAAATAACAGTTAAAGCCTGACTTGACCGGCTTCACTTTGTAGTTCTCTAGGTTGGTTAAACTAAAGTATCGATAGTTTCCCACCACAAACAGAATTTGATCGTACCTTACGAGATGCAAAGTCGATAGATATGCATGGAAGATCTGCCGAAGAAGAAGGACGGAGCACCGGTATTGTGAACCAAGTGGCTTGCATAAAGATAATACGCATTTAACCAACGGACATTCCTAAGAGTCTTAAGAGATTAGTTTCAGTTTAGAGATTGTAGACTTTGGAGTGAAGATAGTAAGGACAGTTATCGGGTGTTGTGGAAGTATTCGCGGGATCATTTGCTACCGAGTCCAGAGTCCGTATATCTTGTGTGCGCGAGCATTATTTACGATAATTGAGCGATGCGCCGCGATGGGGGGCCGTCATGGTGTTGTCGGGCGCGCTCCGACATTCGCTTCGACAAGTTCGACTGTTCCGTCGCGAATCACATCAAATAAAGCGGCGTGCATTTTAAGTAATGGCCCTAGATAGTATACCAATACGTGGACTCCGCCGGGCAATATTTTATTCCACGTCACGTGAGCAGGCATCGCTTGGACAAAGATCCGAGAACAATTGAGTTTGCATTCAAAGTACCAACCAATTGATTCAGTCGTTGAAAGGTGGACTGGCAGGTCCTTTGTTTTATAAACAGCCATCCCTACTCGAATGTGACGAGAGACATGTTTATAGTCAGTCGAATATGGGCTTACCTTGATCGTATATTTGAGGATGTAAGCGATGTGCTCCTCGGACATTTTTCTGTCTGCCGCGTTCAGTTTTCTGACAATATCGATGACAGATCCGCATTCACACAACTGCAAAATGGACGATTCATTGATCTGATTTATGCATAGCCTTAGCGAGACGAGAAAGGAAGATTTATTGTGCTATTCATGGACACGTGACTGACCTTTCAGTCGTACTAAATTTATGGTCCTTACCTCGAGAGCGAACCAAATATTTTTGACACCTTCCGACCTCTCACAGTATACTCCATAGAAGTCTATGAGATTGGGATGACTCGTAAGATCCCTGAGGCACCTGTACTCCTCATGGATGTGCACTTCTGTGTCATCGTTGTAGGTTTGTATTTTGATGGCGACTGCTTTTCCTGTGGCCTGGCCGTCTGAAGCTTTGAAGACTTCGCCGAATATGCCGGAGCCAAGTTTTTTATCCAGGCTATACCTGTCCGTCGGATTCGGCAAGGAATTTATATTTAAACTGTCCCTCATTGTGTTTAGTCATGGAACGCTTATAGCTTGGTTAATATATGAACCACGGGTTTATGCTTTACGACAAACCAATCTGAAGACAATGCACCAATATTATGTTTATATATAGGTATCAACAACATTTGAATATTGAAAAGTATTGTAATGGATCTTTAGTTAATTGCACTGACTTACCTCCGTCGCTGTTGGCTTCTCTGCCTCGAGTGCCAGCGCCGTCGGAGCCCCGACAAGTGCCCCGGCTTCGGACTTAGTTCTAATCCCTCGTAACAGTATTAGGTCATAATGCCTTTCGACCTTGTATGCGCTGGTTAACTTGGTGATTGGGAACGAGTGGAGTTTTAATTACACTGTATCAAAAGCGGTCAAGGCCCGAATTAAAACCCTAGGAAGTAAGAATAAGCATAGATGTGGTGTACAAACATTACAGAAGGTATTCTTCGTCTTAGTAAATCTGTATATGTATACTGGGTGAAATTTATATCGTGATAGTAGTATGTTTATTTAACTCCATAAACAAATAGCAATTGAATGGCCCTCACTAAAATCAGAATTTCAAACACCGAAATCCAACTTCTAAGGAGGTAAACTCGGGGGTTGAATTTGTATGGTGGTATGAGAGCGGGATCAGCTAGTTTTATAGTGTTCAAACGAATGGACCAATAAGGTTAAGGAAGGCTTTGTATCAAAATCTATATCCTAAATTTGCCCTATAATTAATTGCCGTCAGCGTTACATGAACATTTACAAAAATACCTGTACTCATCAAGACTATATCAAGACTATTTAGTGTCAATCAGTTTATTTTATTGAGTTTTATTTGTATACCTTGAATCAGTCTAACCTACCAACTACATCATTCACTCACAACGTCCATTCATTGTTCGAAGACAATCCATCAAGCCAACAGCTACCGGTGAAGCGAAGGTAACGCTAAATAACAGGACATGCCCCACGACACAACAACAAAAAGATAACACTCCATTCTAATGCCAGAAACCGTAAGGAAACTTTAGGAAACTCATTGTTGTGTCCAAAATTGACGTGTTCTGTCCCTTCTGTTCTGAATGCGAAACCTGATAGATCGGAGATAAGGCTGCAGAAAAATTATGTTTTTTTAGATGCTAGGGGGTTCATTGATCTTTTCAGTTCTTTTACTGACCTTTTCGAAATCAGATTTAGAGCGAAATTTGAAACTTAACTTTGCGAAGTGAATGAAGAGCTGTTAAATTTCTCCAGTCAAGATCATATATTAGGTTAGTAGTAGTCAATGTGACCAATATATTGTAATACATCCATTACTGCTATATAAAAAAAAAAAAAAACTGTTTTTTACCTACTTATTTGACTACCTACTTCGTTTGCTACTAACTTTGTTTCATGCAAGTATTACTTGACATAACTATAACATATGAATTATATGAAAAAGAGGTGGTATAGTATAGTGATAAATAAAATAAATATAAGTACAGCCTCACACAAATTGGCTAAGTCACACAGTAAGCTCAAGTGTTGCGGGTACTCGGGCAACGATATACTTAAATAGATAGCAAACACCAATTAAGTACCCACCGATAGGAAATTAAATTTTCAAAATACTTAAATAAAAAACAGGTGCTTGCTTTCGTCAAGTGCGTCACAATTTCACTGTTGATACACTCTGAAGAGTCTTCACATCAAGTGACGGTCAAGTACTTTGAATTCTGGGCAAACAATATTTCACGACTCACTCGGCCCTTTGACGGGGGTAACGGCACTCGGCTAGTTGTAAAGAGAGTTTAAAATACGTTCGACTAAAGGAGGTGCTTTTGCTTTAGTGTTTGTTACGTTTTTTTTATACTTACTTGCTTCTGTCCACGATTTTGTCCCACATTTTGGATATCAAGTATAGTACGTAATACTCAGATCTTTGTCTATCTGTAGGTACCTACGCCAAGTTTCTTGTAAATCCGTACAGTCGTTGTGGCATGTGTGAATAAGTAACAAACATCGAAAGATCTCAAACTTTCACGTTTATAATGTTAGTAGGATTCTGTACTATGTAGCTTAAATTATTCCATTTTATTTGTTTATTCTAAAAAAAAGACTAACTAGGAGACGATTACTTATTTGATTATTCTTATTTTTTTTTAGCAATATTTTAAGGGCTTACAATATATTAATTTTATTGTCACGCATGTCATATATTTAACCTACCTATCGGGTGACTACTCTGCCGTTTCATAATTATTAAAATGAATATGTACCTGCCTACTCGTACGTATCTATCTACTCGTTAATCAGGGTTCGTATTTAATATTTTCCACTATTTTATTAGAGTCGTCACAATTAATTAACTTTGTTTAGTTGTATTTGCCTCTCAAGTCCCACGTACTTATACAAGTACTTACAAATGCTATTCATTAAATACAAAAACACAAATATTGTACCCTTCTTACGAGTTACGACGCAGTTTTCACAATAAATGCGATCCCGCCTACGCACCGGAGTGCGTGTTTGTCGCTATTATTTGCACATACCGTTGTTGTTGATATTATAAATAAATATTTAGTACACACACCGTTTTATACACCAGACGGCTCACGGATTCGCATCAGTGTATCCGATTAACCCGTACTTACCAAGAAGTTTTGGCTAAACCAAACGTCATCGGCGCACCTTCATTCGTTGAGCTGTTATTCCGGCGTGCGCATGAAAACGTTGTTTTTATTTACATTCTCAATATCAATAGCTGCATCGATTCGCCCTGGGTATTACAGCTTCGGCGGCGCGTCAGAGCACAAAAGCCCTTCAGTCGAGAAGCCAAATTAACCAGAAATAATAAGATAATTGCGAGGGCTCATTGAAATCCGCTGACAAGCTGCTTGGGAGATCTTTGATATCATACAATAGGAAGCGGGTCTTTGTAGGTAGCTATGTGCAACATAGATACTTATAGAGATTAACTTAAGTAGACATTCGTTCAAAGGATATAATAATAAAATAGCTGTTTGTAGATATGATCTTACCAATCAAGGAATAAAAAAACTCTGAAATAACAAACAATAGCTTTTGTTGTGCTCTAAAACGTAATATCACTTTGACGGATTTTGGGTTTATTTATACAAAAGACAAAACTTAAAATGTTCACTATTTAATATAAATTATCAAAAAATAATCGGTACAAAGGTGACCTTAAACTACAATAAATATTTACGTTAATACTTAAATATGATACTGACAATTTTACTGGAATGACAATTTTATTTACAAAAAAATAACTACTTATTAAGTTATTATCATACTATTAAGGAATGACAGATTCTCTCACAAAAATTCACTATGTGCTGTCTTTTATGTACAATCGCCTGTGCTCGTGGAGTGCCATCCTTAGGGCGATATTCTCTTGGATGTTTGCAGATCGCCCTGCAAAGTTTCAACCGACAATTCTCTTAAGCGGAACACCGCGGGAGTAGGCGATAATACCTACACGTTCAAAAGGCCTTTAGTTTTTGACTTCTATCAATTTCTACTTTTGCTTTGAGTTAGGGTCGGTTGCACCATAGCATCTGTTGTAGCAGGCATCGTAACAGTTCTTCATTGTTTCTTCTTCTCAGTTTCTTCTTTAATCAGTAAGTTTTCGAAAAGTTTGGGATGAGGATTAGAGAAATATTGGGATTTTCTTGTGTGAAATATTTGGTATGGGCTTTCTATGGGATGACAGCTGCATCTACATATTTCATGATATGCGTGGTAGCTAATGGTAACCCACCCATTACATCAAATTCGCATTTGTAGTTATTACCATTCTTGAACCTCACGTCTGTAAGTCATTTCTAAGAAGAGATTAATCCTTCCATGATTATATTACTTCATATAAATCTGTACAAATCTGTACAAATTTAGATAGTTCGTAGTGGAGATCTGGAGGCATGGCAATGTAAGCAAAATATAATGGGTACCTATTAGGGAATTTATGGTGTCTTGTTGGATGGAACTTGTAGATGTTTTGAGAATTGAGAATCAGTTTGTATTAAGAGAATCTGACTAACGTATGCGGAGTGAAATTTGGACAAAGTGCAATGTTGTTTTAAATAAAAAAAACACCATTATTTTTTAAAATAGTTATGTTTTTATAATAAAGTACCTAATAATGATTAATCTAAAAAAAGTTTACTCCCATGCGAGATGCTTTACGGTAGTTCTGAGGAACTTTGTCCATCCCTGTCGAAAACATAGATGTGGGCATTTTATACAACTCCAATTTTATTTTACGAATCAAGCTTTGCACATTTTTGGACCGAAAATTATCGCAATATACTCGCCTCTTCAGATTTGCCCAAAAATCTTCAATAGGGCGAATTTGCGGAACATTAGGTGGATTTGATGTCTTCGGTACGTATGGGGTGTTTAGCTCCGCCATTTTGCTAAGTGTTTTTTTGGAATAATAGCTTGAGGCTAAGTCTGGCCAAAACACAGCATTTTCTCCTCTATGACTCGTATTTATGAAATCTCGCACTAATGGCAAACAACGCTCTATGTAGCGATCGGCGTTCACAGCTAAACCTGATTCAAAGAACACCGCCTTGGACATTCCGCGTTCCTGATGGCAAGCCATAGCAAAACTTTTTTAGGAAACTTGGTATGCTCAATAATATTTCACGTTCTCATCAGTTGGACCATTGGTCTTCTCAAAATAGTAATTGCCTTGCCACTAGTTTCCATCTAACGTGAAATATGACTCGTCATCCATGACGCAACTCACATTGTTTTGGCGTAAAATATTTCTTTGACCAATTTATGCAGCCGTATTTTCTGAGTGGATTTTTGATTTTCGGAGACGGTGGATTAAAATTTTCTACACCGCTTATCGATGCCCATGTCTTCAAGATATTTTTTGACAGTTTTTCCGTCACATTTAAATTTTCTTCCGAGCTCTCTGTAAGATTTAGCAACACGGCCGGCGGTAATTTTCTTTAGTCGAGCTCTCTCAGAAAACTTGCTCAAGCTGGGATAATTTCCAAAACCAGGCTTTCTAGCAGTGGTTGTTTTTTAAGGTAAAAGACGCTAAAATATTATAAATGGTGCTTCGACTCTCACCCATTTGTACAAAATGTTCCACCACCTTCGATTTCGGCCATAGGGGATGTATACTGTAGAAATTACATACAGTTTTACGACGGCGTTCTTGGTTATTTACCATAATTACAAAATCAAACATCCAATCCTTATGAAACTTACCAGATTGATTGACAGATATATAGACTTGATATTGACATACACACATATTTTTTTTAGATTTTTGTTTTTTACATTTTATATATTCAAACTTTGTCCAAATTTCACTCCGCATACGTTAATACATCGTCTTTATAGTTTAATATTTAATACTGATTGTTACCTGCTCAGGTTAGTTGAAAAATAAAAAGTAAAACTAAATGTCTAGTTTATGCAGTAATACAATAAATAATTATACATATATACAATGCATGCCTTAGTTACATACGAATACATTTGGATCGGTAGCTAACAACTGTGTACCGAAATTATTTATATCAATGTATCAATGTTTATGCAAAGTCGCGTTTCTTTAACATTCTGGCTCTTTTCTATACTATGTGGAGCAGCGCCATCTATGGATAAAAGTTGAGGTATTTCGATAACATATCCATGGAACTCGTATAGAAGACTGCTACTGGTTAACACTATCATACGTGGTAGATGTCGCTAATGCGTTTGTCAGAACGCGATTTTGAATAGACGTTGTTTATCCATTATTTATAAATATATATTAAAAAACTTAGATATGAGAGAAGAGTATTATAAATAAGTAAATTTACAATTTGTCTAAAGATCTATGTTACATTTATAATCAGTATTGACTATAATTTCATATTCGTTACATTATGCGTTAAAATTAATATCAGCACAGGTTCAACTGCTGAAAAGTGGGGATGTACAAGTACATCGCTACTACCTTCCGTATTAGTAAATTAATAGTAATTAAAGCTATTCAATATCCTTGTGTTTTAAATACCACTTGATATATTAGCATTGTTAAAATAAATATGTAAATGGAATGTACATGTTTGATTTAGTTTTTAAGGAATGTTCAAATTGCGTGACTATAACTGTATTTTCAAAATTCATACTTCACTTAAAACAACACAAATGTCTAAAGTAAACAAACTATTCATCGTTCTTTTCAATATATTTATAAATCAATGTTTTGTATCGGTTTTGTATAATTATTAGAGAAGCATTTACAAGATAATCGATTTCATTTTGCTTCCCAGTTTTTTTCGTTAACGAAAATTCCTTGATTGCAAATGTCTTCATGAATACCTTATTAAGGAGTGTACCGATACATTTTTCATTTATAAAAAATGAGCAATTAACGGACCCGAAGCCCTGAAATCTAAAAACGGCTCTCTTATCTGTATAGGAAGTTGTATTACCCAATATTCTATGTCTTGGTATAATAATGAATCCTACCAGACCAGACTCTTGAATATAATTTGATTTTTCCTATTCAGCTTCATTATTTCACAATGCCAGAATTATTCTTGCAAGTTTTACTAACCTAAGTAAGGACACAGCTGTAGTTGAAAATGAAATATGAATATCACTAATTCACTATCTCATTGTAGCAAATAGGTAGCTTAGACCCTACTTCGTAAGTAAAATTTACTAGAGTAATTTTGGCCTTAGATCAATATAGCTACATTAGCTACTTAGGTCGTGTTTTCCGACTTTTTCAAAAACCAAATCACTTCAGTCTTTAACTTCACTTGCACACCGCCACCCACTTATCGTCCTTGCACTTCTGGCAGTCCACCCTACAGCACCAGTGGAACGTGCAATTACAGGGTTTGATGCTGGACTTCCTGATGAGCGCGTGTCCTCGACCGCAGCAGAGCAGGTCGCAGGATCCGGACCGAGAGGTGCGCCCGATCCGACAGACGCGGCCCGATGTGCCGGCCGAGTCCGTCTTGGGATCAACCTCGCAGAAGCTTGGGGATCTAAGGGTGTGAGTAGAGGTTAGTCTTTGTTTTGTGTTTTAAATATTATAGGTACATAAGTTAAGTAAGTAGTAATAGTTGTTAAAAGGAATGGTACAACTATGCAACAAGTTCTATATACCAACTACCTTGGTACTGGATGGACCAAAAAAATCCGACTTCAACCATAGCCTCTAGCGGCACATATCAAGGAAAGTGCAATTTTAATTTGTCAACATACTTAAAATAAAGTTTCAAGACTTAATGGAATCAATAATTATGGAGAAGATTCACACTTATTACGACTGTTTCCGATTCGGTCGTGAATGTATTATCCATTTCCATAGATCACGCGGAAAGAGTGGTCAAATAAATAGAAAGATAGATTTAGGATACCTTCCTTACATGTAAAGTGTGGGTATTTCTCCCCTCTAATTCTTGAACCGTAAGTCCAAAATATTTGAAACAATCATAAAATCACAACATCAAAAGAAAATTATTTTGAGCTTCATCGATTGACTCGATTTTTGTCATGCTCTTGGCTTGTTTTTTAACTTACTTCTCGAAGAATAAGAGACTGGTTTTAGGTGCTGGACGCGCTCGACTCCGCCTCCTTCCTCTTGGTCTGCCGCGTAGTACTGAAAATCCGTTATTCAGTTCTTCTTGTGCTACTATTAGTGCCTGAAAAAACATGAATATCGAACTTAATTTCATTATAGTTTAAGTTTAACATTATTTAGTCCTAACCTAACCTAACTCTTGAGTTATCAGATCATACTTATAAATGCCAACAACACTGCGTACAGCCCTATTTAGACCAGGCTAGAACTTGTATACGATATTCATTACATTGCGGGCTATCGGCGTACGGCGAATTCGGTCGCCTTATATAATCGCGCAATGTAATCAAAATCGTATACAAGTTCTTGTATGATATAAATGGGGCATTATGCGTTTGGACCACATTGTTAATTCACTTTTAAGTAGGTACCGCCAGCAGTAGAAATTACTAAGGGGCTCAGGTGTTCAAAACTGATCCTGACACGCTTTTGTTACATATCTTAGCAATAAATCCAAATCAAGCTGATTGTGAACACCTCAGGTACTTAGGTAATAAGCCAAAGATATATATGTAACAAATAATTACATAGAAAGCACCAATGACTCAGGAAAAAAACCTGTGCTCATCACACAAATAAATGCCTTTTGAACCAAAGACCATAGGCTTCATAGGCAGGGTTACTACCCACTCTGCGAGACCTGTTGTCTAATAATGTGTCGGGATAGTATTATGGACTTACAGGTAGGAAAATTAAGTTACCTTCCTGTATTGTCGTTTGATAGTGGAAGCCACAACCCTGAAGTCCGGGGTGGCTCGCCAGCAGGTTCGTAGTTGGCAGCTGCCAGAGAGCCCGTGGCACTTGCAGCGAACCTCCATGTGTGATGCCAGGATCTGAAGCAAAGCAACGAATTAAAATTTGCAATAATCCCGTGATTATTTCCCATACATAACACGTACTTAATGTAAGTATAAGTACAGTCTTCGCAACAACACCTCGAGAGTATCTCCCATCCCGTACACTCGTATTTTTCTTCCATTCGCGCTAAATTTTTGTCGCATTTTGTTGGTTTACCTATTATTATCAATTTTTGAGATCGGTTAATGACAAAACATATGCACTCATATTCCAGTTTGGTGATTTTATCACAATGCTAAGTTCAAGGGGAAACATGTGTGCAATGATTTATTTGGCATACTATTTAATTAAGAGTGATTTTAAATTAATCACCAATATGACCGATATTTCCTTTATTTGACCTCGTAGCATCAGAAAGTGACCTTGGGTGTGCCGGCCGGCACATTGCAGTGCTTCGGGCTACATTAAATTGTAAGTCCACGTCGGACGCATGGAAATCATAAATCTGTATCGTACGTGACCACGTCGCTGGCACAATGGCGACGGAGCGCCACCCAGCGCAGCTATCTCATAACATTTACATAATTAAACGCCGCAGTGCAATCACGATGACGTCTTAATTCCGCCAAAGCCGCCGGCCGAACAATTTTCCAAATTGAGTCGGGCAAAAATTCAAATAAATCGGCGTTTCGGCCCGCCTCCCCGACCCGGCCGGCCTTAATAACCTGGTATTAAGAGCGTTCGCGATAGAATTCGCCACCCAAGACGTCTGTAATACGTCGTAATGAAGCTGGAATATTAAAAATGGCCCCGAACGAACCGCTTATTATGTTCTCACCTCGGCGGGCCGTTCGTGAAATACGGCGGACTAATATAGGCCCTGCAGGGCGCGCTCGATTGCCCACGACTTTCGATAGTTTAAGGCGCTATCTATAACACTTTAGTGGTTCGATTTGGGGTTTCGGTGTAGGACCTTAGTGCAAGATGAAACTGAAGAATACTGATGAAATGAGGAAGCAAGCACTTAACCAATACTTACTGTGTATTCAACATTGGGGTGACATTTAGTAGTGTTATTAATAGTTAGTGTTATAAATAGCAGCAGTTTTCGTTGGTTAGTCAACGCGAACTGCTCCTATTATGCTCCTTGTTACGGAGCGAAACATATCGCGTAATATTTGACTTGTAAAATGTGAGTTCTATACAATATTGTTGAATGTCACGATAGTTTAAAATTAACATAGAAATGCGAATATCATAGTTTATATACCTCATTGCATGTTGTTTTAATAAATCAAATCAGCTTTCGTAGTTCAGTTATTTACTAATGTGTCAACTCAACGTTTGTAGAGGTCATCTCTCGCCATATTTCTGTTTATTGCCATAGGTCGGGAAAGTAAACCAGTTTGGATCCTTTGTTTACATCTCGGCCCCTTGTCCTCTAAGTCAGACTAAACAATGATGTCATAAGCAATCGGTAGCCAGAACTAGTAACACATTGACGCTAAACGTATAATTATCTCGACGGAATATAATTAAGACTGCTCAGAATTTTTATGATGTCTATTTAAACCGGTAACCTTTAGGATGGTGCGTAGTTTTGTTAGATTTAATGTGGAATTCATAATATATTTTACACGGGAGCTATAATTGCTTTCCGCAGCGGGGATACCATTCAAGGAATTCTTGAAGCTATGGATGTGAAATTTCACAAGATCATATAATGTAATCTATGGAAAATGACGAGCAGAATAGAAGGGATAGCGTTTTATGTTTATAGATGTATTTGTATATACCAAAATTAAATGTATGCTATAAGAGTAAGGAAATGTAAAATATTCTAAGACGAAATTACTTTTTTTTAATGATCGAACGAGAAATTAGCTTTTAGTGAGATTATTATTAAAATTGAATATCGAAAATCATGGTAATACACTGCAATATTTTTTTTGTTTTTATTATTGTACATAATTGGAAACTTTACATTCTTTTGTTTCAATTGCTACCTACATTAAAATTCTACGTACTAGTTTATCTAACTCCTCTAATTCTGAGAATATCGCTCTAATAAACACGTCACATAGTACATTTTATTTTGGCACGCGCACACAAAAAACATAATCAATTTGAAACGTTGGTAAGAGTGAATCACAGTAATCTGAAAGACGATTAAGTCGGTGACTAACGATAATAGGTTTAAGATGACCGCGACTAAACCGAAGAACAAATTAACTATTAGTTAACCGCACACGGCGAGCCGACGGATTGTTGGTTACGGGAATCTATGGAACGAAAAGGTAATAGGTAATTCTAATATATCTAGTTATTTCTGTTGTAGTTAAAACTATATTTCTATATTAATAAGTATATAAAGAGATTTAATTATATTTTACCTCGTTATTTCGGTTGTTTTTTTGGATCAAACTCAAGTATATTTTACATAGTTTTGTAAATGTTGCTATTTAACCTGATGGCGTTTTAAATAAGCAATATCAAATGAAAACTGCATTGCACTGCTAGATAGCGGGAGATAGAAAATTACAGAGAAAATGATAAACCAAATAAAAACAGAGTTTACAGAGACAACAATATTTGTGGTCTTGACCTGTCAAATGGAGCGTTAGTATTATTATTTTAATTACATTGTTTATCAATTATCGTAGAACATAGGCAACAAAGAGGGTTTTGACAAGTAGAAGTTAAAAGATTGTGGGTACCTTTATATTTAATACTGTATCAATAATGTTACTAGTTAGTAGCAAGTTAGTAAAACATGTGTTACCCAGCAAATAATTATTATTTTATTACTTCTAAGAATTGTTTAAAAACTGTATTGTATAAAGCTTCTTCAAACCAAGGAGATATCTGACGACCTTGAATAGGTAGATATTATTTAAATACATGGTTAACTCATGATATCACTAAATAAAGAATTAGGATATTGACATCGCCACAAAAACCGTCTATTATTCGTCTAGCTGACGCAACTGCGGCTCGAAAAAATTAATAGCAATTATATTTAAATCGATATCGAAGAGTCATCGGGAAACAAAATATTAACTCATCGTATCGATTTTTTGTAACGTAATTATCACCTTGGCTCTCTAATGTGGGACCTAATTTCTTGTGTGGGTCGACGCGAGATCTTTTATAGTCCCGCTGAGGGTCATCTCGATCGCGAGACTTGGGGCTGCGTGTCACACCGTTTAAGTGTCTAAGTACTGACTTATTTTAACTAAGCAATATTTTAAATTGTACTTCTAATAAAGTTATTTCGTCGGGGATAGTACATTACCGCGTAAGTTCGAATATCAATAGAGTTCGAAATTCAAACAATGTACAAAGAAACAGTATCTTATTGCATTTGTTGGTTACGCGGTATTGCACTATCTCTGACGATTTGTAACTTTTTGACTGCTTTTAAAATATTCATATTTTAATTTTGTTTATATATATATTAGAAAGCTAACATTTTTTTGCATACAGTGCATACAGAAATAAGTAAGTTATGCCGTGTCAGCAAAAAATATGATACTGCATATTTTTACAATTGTCTGTATACAGTGTCCAGGTATGTATTGACCATATTTACAGGTAAAGAGACCGTCACAGTTTTCTACTATATACTCAATGTGCGGTGTTCCTTATAATTTTGTTCTGTCAGGTGTTTTCAGAGAAATAGTTAAATTGTTGTCCGTTTTATATCGATCATTAAAACTGAAATCTATATGGAAATAATTTTTTGCCCTCTTACATTCAAATTATCGCTAAAACCTTATAAAATTAATTAACCAAGCTTTATTGAAATGTAATGCTTGATTCTTGTCACAATACAGACATAGTAATTTAATTAACATTTATTAACAAGTCAATAATTTTGTATACTTTATTTTGTGAAAACACCCAATGCGACGTGCTTAAATATTATCCCTGGTCATTGTTACGATTGAACAGCGAACGTGGGCCGTTCAGCGCGATCACCACACCGCTACGGTGTGACTCGACCCGCCTTTATTTTGACATTAATAAAAATATCATCGCGGGGGTTATTACAAGCGAGCGTGTCTAACAGAGATCTCACTGGGCGGCTGTTAATTATGTGGCTACAAAACAAAATGGTAAATGCCGCCGTACCTCGAGTGTGGGCCGGACCACCGGCCAAGATACGCTCTACATGCCTTCGGCCAATTTTCTTACACCTTGGCGAGGGGTGCATTCTGACGTATTATATTCATTCCTTAGTCTGGTGTCAGTGATATGAGCGGTGTGTTTGCGGGTCGGCTTAGGAAAAGTTCAATCAAATAATCATCACGAATGATTGACTATGATTTATGAATAAACTGTTGTACTCCTAAAAGTAAATAAATATACCCCCTGGTATATGTTTTTTTTGTTACTTTATAGGAACCGTGACTGTTTTTTAATATTTAGCTAAGGGTAATTTTGTTAAAATGATACCTCTGTTAGTGTTTGGGTAAACGCTTATATGTGAAAAACTTATCTAAAGCACCTGGCCTATGTACTAATAGTAACGTGTGTCGGCATGTCGGCGTTCTATATTCAAATTTTGACGTACGTTCATACTAATTCTCTGCACAACTATATAGATACGAGTATGATCCTCCAGTTAAGTTTTTCACTAATATCAAATTCATGATCTTGATAATGCTTTGTGCCTTTCTGCGTTTTTCTAAATTTTGGTTGTTAGAAAATGACAAAATATATCTTAATTTCTCTATGTACCTATTTATTTTTTAAATAACATTATCGACCATTATAAGGACATTATTTGAAGAACACTCGAAAGAAAACCTGCCTTTAATAATATAATTCAAATATGACTGCCCAAAAGATATTTTTACCAGTAGGTAGGTTCTAAGTACCTAAAATAATTTATATGGATAAGTACTGAGCGCTAATTGATTGTTAAACAACTTTATCAAAGTATGTTGTCAGTGAATTTATCAAACCAGCAACTAATTATGTAATAAAACATAGCTTTATAATGGCCCAATCAAACTTAAAGGGCACCCTGTTACAGAAAGTGACAACAATTATAATATTTTAGCGATATTAATTTATAGCTAATAAACCCATGATTATCTCGTAAAAACAACATTGTATAGTAATAATCATTAGCTCGGGCTGAGTTTTTATTGCCATAGACTATGGATCGTAAATGTCACAGCAAAGTATATTTTAATAGTAAATTATATTAGATATTAAATAGTATTTGGCGTATAATTTTATCTTTGCTACTGGATCGTTAAAAATATGGTTATTTCGTCTGAATTGATAGTAATTAAATTTGTCTAATTAAGGGGTAGTAAGATTTTTTTCAAGATGTTTACTGATTACTTGATTAGTAAACCAGGTTAGTTTATTTTCCAAAGTATAATAAAAAAGTAAGGTTTAATCATTGAATGTTTGTTGCTAATAAATTTGATTCAACATTTACTGCATTGGTAACAAATATGGTTTGCTGGTAACCAATAAAATATACATTCTAGCAGCATATATTTTATTAGTTTAGCCTAAGCTAAGAATGTTAATCTTAATTATCTACACATTAAAGTACTTTAGCAGTTAAATAATGGAATAAATATTTAAATGGGGCCTATAATTATATTCTACAGCCATAGGTATCAAAATGGTCGCTCGGTTTGTGCGCTAATCAGCCCAATCCAACTGCAATATTATTTAAAAAAAAAAAACAATTTTGTAATACCTCATCTACCCAATCAGTGTTAATTTTTTTTATGCAAAAAGATAGAATGTACCGAATTGTGCAAACGATTGTAAATTGTTATATTTACGTTATTTATGATTAGACAAACGTCAGAACATTCACTACTTCAGTATACTGAGTATGAGACATAGTTTTGTCCTACCTACGCTGTATTAGGTTTATGAAGTATTTAAGAATAATGTCATTAGTGTTTCATATTAAATAATACTGTGTGTAACGGTACACAACCTCTTGATACAAACAAAAATCAAAACTTAAAACCCTAACTAATAGTTGCCGGTGGCCCTCAGCGCAGCGGGCACGCATTATGCCACTCAATTAAAAAGCATAAAAGAGTTACAAATTAAATCATTTGAACGTAACCGTCGTGTTTGTATTATAAGAAGTGTATAGACGTAAATTATATTAATCGTAAATCCCTCTAATATGTATCCATGATACCTGGTATGCCGCTTCGCTGTCAGATTTAGTTCCGGAGGCTAATATAATATTAATAGCAAACATAACTTTGCCGTTGACCAAAAATATATTCAACTCTGTGTTAACACGTACAACGTGGAATTGATGGCTTAGTGGGTTAATTAATTTTGTTATTTCGTATTTAACTTGAGCTTGACATGTTTATTCTTAGACGGAAGAGGCCTATTAAATTATTAGGCGTAATCCCGTATGGTTACGCGTGGTATTTTGGCTAACTGTCGGTTACTGGGTAGTGTCAGTGTAGTGTATGATGCAGCTTAGTGACACGACAAATCAGCTTAGGACATGTTTAGTATCGGCAGACAACTTATGTCGTCTGTACGTAGAAATCGAGGGTAAACTTAGATAGCGATTCTAGCTTTTTAGATGTAAGCTGTTATAGTTATATTTAGTTAAGCTATTAATTATCATTCAATGACCTACCTACCCTTAATAAGATTTTTTTAAACTGTGATTTTAAATTACTAAATTTCCAATGTACCGAATATGCACCCACATTCCACATTTCGTAACACTAATATTTTAAGATAACGATTATAAATATTGTTACTGTAAGCTATTAGTGGGACAATTTCATGCCAAATTTTGGCGCGTAGGTTTTTGATTCGGTTGTATATTTTCCAATACCTCAAATCATGATACAATTTAATTTGTATATAGTTACGATTAGTTTAATTTCAACATCTGTACACCAAAAGACGATATACAGACGCAAATCGAGAAAATTATCAAATAAATACGCAACAACGTAAATGGTTGCTCTAAATACGACCGACGCCAATTCAGATTTAAAGTCGATACGGTACGGCATTACGCGCACTTTATGTGCTATAAAGCTGGGTGTGATCACCCAAATGGCCTATGCAACATACCATGTCTTATGGCCATATATGCAGCGGTTGTGGACCACCCATACAGAGATTACCGCTCGCCACGCCCATCGACCGCTCTCCAATTTGAACTAAATAAGTGTTGGACCCCATTTTTAACGCCTCGGATAACCAATTTGGACACCCTAAACAATTTCTACCCCGACTGTCTATTACTAAAAGACCTACAACTTCCTTCAGTCTGGGAAAAAATCGTGTTCGAGACTAAAATAGATGGCTCAATTTAAAATGGTGTCTTATAAGTATGGGTTTAAATTGTGGTCGTTATGTCAAAATAGAAAAATAGTTTACGTGTCGTGTTGTTTCGTCGAGGATAACAACTTCGGTCGTTAATAATTGAGACATTAATTTTGGTGGCGGTGTTTTTATAGCATCAGTCATTTTTAAGGAATCACTTCTGCTAGTTCATTATATTTGTAACTTTTTCGGACCTGGGGCCGATTTTTGAGCCTCGAGTACTCGACGAGGTCCGACTCGTGACTTTTTAAACTCTGGCAGAAACGAAGGAATGGCGTTTTATAAATATGAATGATATAAATTAATGATCGTAGGTATCCGAATTTTATATTTCGTGCAAAATTAGTCGTAAGAAACTTTTGAATGCGATTATTTTCGTCCTTAAAGTTTTTTTGAATTCGAGTGCACGACTTTCAAAAATCGGCCTGTATACTGTCTTTTATAAGAGCTCTTAGAAAATCAAGTCGGTAAAGAAATAAGTTTCACAACTTTTCCTTCTGCCGATGTATGCAACCCACTGACCTATGCCCTTATCTTGATCAACGTTTCGTCGCCATTTTTAGCTTTACTTTTTTTCTTCCTGATGTTTGACCACCTGCTCATCTTTATTTAATTGAAATACTAATTGGAAATGGAATCTTACGACTATATCCATATTTATAAGTTTTATTTGTAATAAACCTTTATCTGGTTTTATGGCAGGTAAATATAAGGTCCTAATGACAATTTCCTTTGATTTTAACAGTTTTTGAGCTCGAGATGCATTTAATATTCACCCTCATCTCGTATGATCAAACCGGCGCTATTCCACGAGGCTTCTAATGAAGGAAATTGGAGTGTCATTGAGTATTAGTGGTGTTTTTGAACCCCTATTGTTCGCCTCTGAATAGACATCAAAGTGAAATGAAGGATTCCTGCTTTGCTTATGGATTTGATTAAAATTCTTCGTGTTCATGTTAATTTAATTGACAATCCGAGTTTATGGAGGTGATGTTTGTTTTCTTTGGAACCACTTTACACTGGTCAGTTCATATATGACAATGAGGATTAAAAATTACCGTAAGTGTATTGTAAATGTTGTGTGGTCATTTTTCTTTGCAATACATCATAAAAAGGTCGTAATGGCCGCATCTTGACCTCATCATCACTTGCCACGATTAAATAAATGTCCAAAACATCTTGTGATTTATGATGTCCTAGTAATTGAAAATAGGGAAATTACACTTTTCCATGTAGTACAAATGACCAATTCACATATACTCACCGAACGCCCAGCATCATTATTGTGCACATTAATCCTGGACTGCAAATCGTCCACTTTCTCTCTCGCGTCCAGAAATTTCTTGGAGAAGTCGATTCCAAAGGCCAGGTTGTGCGAGCACCCGCTCCACTCCCATTTCTGCCTTCTGTCTCTGGGGTGAGAGGGATAGCCTAGGGGATCGCAGCTGCACGAGAGTAGCCTGCCTTGTGCGCAGGCGCGGGCGATGGCATGCGCCACTCCTGCGGCGGTCAGCGCGTAAAGGAAGGAGGATTCGCGGAAGCCTGGAAAGAAAGAAGTAATTTAGAAAAAAAATGTGTATGTTTTTTTCACCAATTTTTCCCTTGATCCCAATTTATTTTGTGTCCGCTTGGCAATTCATTCCAGGACTACGAGTGGATAAATTAAATCTTATCATAAGTTCCAAAAACTCATTGGTACGAGTCGGGGCTTGAGTCCGCGACCTCCGGATTGCAGGTTGCACGTGTTACCGCTACACCACCGGCGCCTCTACCAATCTACCAATTATCAGTATCTTACTTAAAGGTTTCTATCAATTGACCCCATTTCTTTATTACTGTGAGCACTTTAATACGTACATTTCATTGCCACTGTTGTATGCGGTTTCCGGAATCGCATTAAATGCAAAAGAGCAAGAGAAGACATCGCATTCCGATGAATCAATGGTATTTGTCATACATAAATTAGTAGGAGCATGAAGTGCGCTTATAGTGAGTTGCTCCTCTTAGAGCTAAGTGTTTCACTGTATTGGCTGCTTTTGACGTGATAATTTTTTATGTGAACTTATCTTGATAAGTAATCATAATCGTATTTATATCTAAATAAGATATATAAATAAGTTCTTGTGAACGACGTTCATAATTATATGGTCTACCGACTACAGTACATACTTGAATGCTTTTAGGATTCCTATTGATTATGTTTTATTTTTATTTTTAACCAATAATATGTGCCATCGCTCAGAAAAACTTTATTCTTATTAGTAGAATACTTCGGTATATTATTGAGATAAAACGTATTGTTTAAAGATAAGTAGATTTTTTATTTACTTTAGTTAAGGTAAACTTAATTCGCGAAATTAGATTGTCTATAGATAATTACCACAATAGTTAAAACAAAACAATACCAAGTGGAACATCCCTTAAAGATTTATAGGAACGCGGAACGTCCAAGACCGCCATTTATCTATTTTATTGCAATAAATTAAATACAGAAACCCTTTTAGATGCGAAGATAAGCTATTGGATCCGCACAATGTAATCTTTTACTATAAACAGTATGACAGCTATTTGCATTTGACTTAGTCGGCGTGGTTAATTGTGTACCAGGGTTAATAATGTGCTATTGGTGCTATTCGGCCGATTTCATTGTGCTTCTTGAATGGGGCTTTGGTATTATAGCGATTTCAAGGGCCATCTCCCTTTTAATGGGCAATTACGAAGCTGAGGCCCGCACCACCTGCGTTGCGACCGACCCTATTCGATACGCACGTACCCATATGGCGATTTTTATTGCGATATTGAGATACGCACATTGGTATGAGATAAACGCAATCATTTAATTGATATGTTTTAATTTTAAATTTGATTCATGGATACTGTAAAGTAGGTACCTCTATATAATATTATTTTTAATTGTGTGTACTGTCTGGTTAATGTTTTCTCTTTGATTTTTCTGTCTGCAGCGCTGAAATCTTAAATTTTGTGGAAACTAGTGACCAGACTACGAGTAAAATCACGATGTTTCGCACATCAGGCGAACAGAACAGAAGTGATAGTACTCGCCGCATTTTTTCTCCAAACGAAAGTTCTCACGAGCGCCTCCATAGCGATAAAGTTCCTGATAGCTGATACGAATGTATCGGATAAATTAATTCTTCTGTGGCATGTGATTAATACGGGCTGCCCGTTATCGGAAGGGATTAGTTGCCCTCTCCGAGTGAGCCTAATTGACACCCACTGATACGGTTTTATTGAAATAAAGGACTTTGGTATTAGGCCGGTTTGGGTGAAATTTGGGTGAATTTGTAAAGATGTGATCACTTGGGCTCCTCGGTTAGCAGTCACAAAACTGATAATTAGACGCGATTTCCCTAAATCGTGCTCTAAGGTACAGGTAAAATAACAATGCCCAGTTAACAATCACAGGCGAGTTTACGCAAAAGGTTGGTAGATGTCGCTGAGCTGAACCTGTGAGTTCTATTTTGCGCTATCGAAAGTTTTAATACGGTTAAAAAGTTTCTCATTTAGAGCATGGACAGAGATATTTTATATTTACGATATTTGATACTTTAGCTATAAATTCCTTACTAAATACAATAACAGAAATGACAGCGTTTTGATATTGATCCCTGGAAGGCGTTAAAAAAGTTTTAACTTTGTACGCAGCGTGTAAAATCGGTTACAGGTATTCTTCTGCGCGTGCGAAGCCGCGGGCAAACGCTAGTCTTTTAAATTTATACATTCAATTGTTCATTCAGCAGGAAAATTTGCTAAGCTGGCGTGGAGTACAAATTGACATTAACACGACTTTATTTAGAAGAATAAGAGGGTGTCCAGATCATTCCGCTCACCTGGCCCGTTTAGCAACTTCTGCTGCTCACTGTTCATAAATATCTTAAAAATAAAAGTAGACAATCGTTGTAAAGATTGTCCAATCTGGCTGCTGCTTATGGGTTGACTGTAATTTCCATACAATAGCCTAAACGTCGCATTTTTAAATGTTAAAGTGTTTTGGATAGCGTTTTTGTCTTTTGTGTGGAAAGTACGAGATTAGTTATTTTAAGGAAAAATGTTTAACACCTGTTGCGACCTAACCTTTATACAGGGTGACGTTTTGAACGTGTTACACGGCATTTCCGGCTTGGTTTATGATAAATAATCTAAGGCATTTATGTTTTTTTTTTTTTGTAAAATTAACTTCGAAACTGATAGAGCTTCGGAATAGACTATGTAAAATACCTTTTTTGGTAACTTTAACGTGTAAAATAAATTAGATAGTTTTTTTGTTAATATACGCTTACCGTCGGAACCAACCCGCCTACCAAACGTGGCAACTATGGCAACTATCCCCCCATCCACCAAGATGATATATGACATATTTGGGGGAGGCCTATGTCCACCAGTGGACAAGTTGCGACTGAAATGATGATGCAAATTTTCTATTCAAAAATAATAATTATAGTTCTGCAGAATCCTTCCTAGAATACGTTGGTTTTACGTCAATAGGAAGTTCAAATCTCTAGCTGTTTGATCATTCTGTCGATCTGTCCTCACGTTAGAGAGCAGCTATGCTACAGACCACAACTAATAGACGGGACATAGAATGCTGCACACGGTTGCCGCATATTGGCGTTCGCATTGCTGCCATATTTAGTATAAGAGTACGACAGCTCATATTTCTGCTGGGTATACTTATACGACCTTTACGGGTGTAGCAGTTGCGTTTGTCGATTTGATAATGACAGGAAAACTCAGCTGCTGGAAATAATCTTCTTAAAAATGGGTTGATGTATGTATAATTAAATCACTTTGTTAACCGCATCAATCATATATACGATATACGGTCATGTGGTTTCACTCAATTCCGGAGAACATAATGGCTCTAAAATCAAAAGTCATAGGTTACGAAGGGTAAATTTTATTTATTTCACTTATACATCGGTATTTTGAAGTTAGGGTCCTATTATCTTAAGTGTTATAAAAGGATATATGGTAGGTAAAATGCAAATTAGTTGCAAGGTTTCTGGAGTAGACTAAGTAGGTATAAATATGAAAATATGATGGAAACCTAAATATTATCTTCGAAAGCGTTTTATAATGCGGAGTCTATAAGAGATAGTCTATATATGCTATACACAAACCAGCCGTTTCTGACATATTTCAAACATCACTACTGTCTTGCTAAAAGTGGGTTTTGGCTACGTTAACCAAATCATTTGGTATAGATAAAAAAACTACACGCGTTATCTACTCAGTGCAAAATATGAACCCGAAAATTTGGCGTGAAGGAGTAACAAACATACACACACACTCACAAACTTTCGCCTTTATAATATTAGTGTAGATGTCTATGTTTGTGTTAATAAAAACTATTCTATTCTATTGTCGCAAATATTGCGTTTAACACCTTCACTGTGGATAAGGTCGATTACAATGCCTAGGGACTTCCGGTTGAACCTCAAAATTGCGAAGTCATCTTGAGAATATATTTTATGTTTTTTGTTCATTTATGTGTAGTGTGTAATATTGATAGCTTATTATGCAGTGATTTAACGTTGAAAAATGCAACGAATAAAGAAATCTCAAAACACGTTTCACCACAATTTTGGTCATCACCCGGCAGTCATAAACTCGCGGACGCGTCAGCGCGCTTTGTTGGATGTTCAAACATGAGTATTGCGAATTATATTCATTAAAATCAGAAACATATATGCAGTTACACGTGCACAAATATGTGCTGACCATTTCCAATGAGCCAAAACAACAGCAAGTGTCCGTTTTCTATACAATGGGGTCAATATGATTCCAAAGAGACAATATACGTGCCAATTCTTACTGCGACACGAAGAATTGATTGAACAATGGGCAATTGATAATTTTATTACTCACTTTTATAGCGATTTCACTTGCCGTGTAAAGATTTTATTTGCTACAACTATAAAATTTATCTTAACAACGTTTTTGTCACCAACTCGTCATTTTGAATGTGGACAAGTGTGTTATATTTCTCGATAGATGGCGTTGTAAAACAGGCGCTTGAGTACCAGTAGATATTATTGTTTTTAGAAGATGTGTAGTGTCAGAAAAACCTATGCGTATAGGTCCATACATATGCGGTTACAGTCATTTCAAGTCTTATATTAATTCGTGATTCTGAGTATGATATTCTATAAAATTACAAAAAAAAATGTGTTTATCTGTTGACAATTCAAAAGTAAAATCTCTAAAATGTAACGATGTTGCACACATCAAATAGGGTGTTCTGCCTTTTCGCCGAATGTTTTTTGGTCGAATTTCATTTGCCAACCATCACTTCGCCGAATGTTCACTTAGACAACTAACGATTACCAAATTGTTTTATGACAACTTTTTAATTCGCAGAATTATTGTTTAGCGGATTATTACAACGCCATTAAACTCTTGGCAGACTTGGCAGATTTGTCAAATCTTTCACTTGGTCGAACAACGTGTAGTTACTGCAACAGTTCCCTTTTCATTTTATATTTAGTTATTTTCATAATGTATTGCGATAGTGTTAGGTTTAGGTATTTTTTATCTCTTGCCTGAAACAAATACCTAAGCAATTAGTTTAGTAACAGGCGTCACATATCTACAGAGACCAGTTAGGTACGACGACGAGCGAAGCGAGGAGGAGTGTTAGGTCTACCTACTACTGTGACCGACTTTTTTTAATACTATACATTACCCACAAAATGCCTCTACTAGTAAAGTTGAAAACAACAAACAACCAAATTTATATTATGCGAACTAAAACATTCTACAACATGAAAATAGGCCTTTTCAAAAATGTCATTATAAAACACAGACCAAATGTTGAGTTGGTAACTGTTAAGTTGTCAAATGAAACAAACAATTTTGATAAGTTGGGAAATGAACGTTCAGCGAAATAAAATTACGCGAAACGTGAGTTGGGAAGTGATAATCGGCCATACGATTTTCGGCGATAAATAAGAGAACCATCAAATAGGCTTAGTCCCACAGTAAGCTATTAAGGTCTGTTATAGATACACCACATTATCTAACGCTCATTTTGGGGGAAGCTAAAATAGTGATGTTGCTTCACATAATTAGTCGATACATATTTATCTATAAAAGTTATTTTAGTTATTTGTCAAACTAAAATTCTTCTTTAGTGAAAACTCTAGAGAGAAACCAATTCATTCCATCTTTTTTATACAGATCGGAGGGCGATGTTATTTAATGGTGGTTTGTATCATCCGTTTAAATATTCATTACATAGTACACGATAAAATAAAAATCCAGGTTTTCAGTCTGTACAATTTTCTCTACAATTTGATCTGTGACTTGAACAGCGTTGTAAACAAGTTACAAAGAGCGCAAGTTGCACTCCATAACTCGGGAACAAATATTTGTGATAGACAATACTGACCAATGAGACCAATACTATGATTCAAACAGGTAGGATCACTAATAAGCAGCTGTAAATTTATGTTTAAACTACCTACACCTCGACCTTATTGTCTTATCTAACCTATCCTATGAAACAAAACTTAATTAACAAGACGCAAATATTGGTCACTGTCACCTGCATTTTTTTCCAAATCGATCCAAACATTAGGTTTATGCTTGAATATCTGGGTGGTTCTCCACAATGTCATTGTCGGATTTGTAAATATTTTGTTAAACTACTTAAATAAACTACTCAACTTTTGAAGAATTCTTGTAACAATACTTGTGTTTCTTCTTTATGTTCGGAGATAATCACAAGACAGCAATGACGTTTGTGGAGAACTACCCATCTACGCCAAAATCAGGAATTTAAAATCAAAATCTGCATTAAATCGTTGCTTGTTCATTAAGCTGCATCGTATTTTATATCAGGGCCGTACTACGGTTATCACTCGGATCGCAACGGTCGCCTGACGAATGTTACAGTGCGCCAACCAAATAGGGCAATGTTATTGTTTATTTATAAACTCGCAACCCGAGAACCACAGCATCCGATGTGTCTATGGTCGCTAGAGCGACTTACGACATTGTTTAGTCGAGAAAGGGCACTACTTGGTCAGGAGTAGCTTTTTCCGACTGGCCCGTGACAAATTTATATTTTGTATCGAAAGAGACGCGATAGAATCGATACGTGGCGATTTATAGTGTCTCCGCTTGATCGATTTGGATTATTCCGAGTTATGGGTTACTGCCGTTGGGTTTACTGTTATTGGTGTATTATTCGGTCCTTGCTTTGTTTACGGGTATGAAACTTCTTGTATAATTTTACTGTGCAATAAATGGATATGGCCATACGACCACAGGCTCTTTTCTATGTCAAATAGATAGTTTTAAAACAAGTAAATCTTAATTATGGCAGTATTTCTTAAAGACATAACTTTGGACAACCGTCTGGCCTCACTGACCTAATCAAATTGCACACGACCTAACTGCAGTTTACTGCACTTGTGCGACTTGTAGTGATAATTTTGTGGCAATTAGGTGCACTTAGTGTATTTTTTGAGCGTCCCAAAACCAGCGCCGAATTCCTTAATCGACTTTAATGGATTCAGTTCTTTCGTTTTTGACTTTTTCCAGTGAAATGCTCCGAATTTCGAACTGGTGACAGATTTTAAATTCCTCCCTTACACTTGGCCCTTTATTTTTTGTGTGTGTTTGTGTTAATAATGCATGACATGTAATTATTTTGCCAAGTAAAAAACTGGAAAGGGATTTACAACACTAAATGTCTGCACCTTAAGTTCTCTCCTTGTACGTTGGGTAAATTACTGACAATTTTAATGTATTTACGTTAAAATATATAAGATAAGTTGTCCAATGACTTGTCATTTTTATAGATCACCCGCAAGTTCAATTATGCGGTTGTATGCGAGCTATTTACTTTAATTTCGCATTAATGCTGGTTAGTTAACGATGCAAAAAACCGGTGAACGTTTCCGAGGCTAATTACTTATAGCTGTCCATCAGTGGGACAGCTCCGCTGCCACCTCGATTCTTCGAAACGGATTAAATTGGCAAATCTACATCCGCACCATGTAGGGCAACCGGGCGCCAACAAAAAGCTAACAGCCCGGCCTAAGTAAATACAAATTTCAATTATCATTAAACGTTTTATTTCATCTCCGATTCTTAATTTAAAAATGTGCGCTTGCGAGACATTTATGTAATTGCATGCGCATACTGATAGGTTTTTCCAAGTGCCGCCGGCGGTGGTCGCGTTTTTCCGCGTCGTGTAACATCGTTTTTGATGCGCGCGCCGCATCCCCGATGCGCAGGAGTCGTTGCGTGATTTACGATTGCGCACTCTGCGATTTTAAAACGGTTTTTCACGTCTTCGCTTCCGAGTCGATAGCCAATAAATCTGGCGCCAAAATGAATGAACTTGCAGCGAGTTTTTATTCGCGATGAGTGGAAATTCTCCTTATGCAGCTGATTCCAGCAGTTAATGCGCTGGAAGGAATTTATAGAGATTTCTCTGAATGGGTAACGGTAAGCTACGAGATGCCTTTTAAGGCGTCAGTGGATGAACAAGTGGGACGATGCCTATTAATTGTATTATTTAAGCATTTGTCTAGTCAACTGATAATGTCGAGACGAGTTTTTTTATGGTATAAGAAGTATACAAGTAGTTACTTAGCAAGTTCAACGGTAAATGTAATATCTCTTATCAGCGTAATGTCAACGGAATTCCAACCATGCATTACGTTTAAAATAGATGTTTTATGAGGTCCGTATCAGGGGTTTTGTACCAATTAAGGCTCGGCTGGGCAGCGCGGGCACAGGCGTTGCGAATCGCTAATTACCGAAACTGGGCGCGTGACGTCAGCGGGAATAATTGACTGTTTGGATTTACATTGATTTTGTGGCTCAGTTGTATTAACACAACTTTTGAGGTTGTTTCTCTATAACCACTACGTACTTAACGACGTATCTATATAAAATCCTATTCGAGTTAGTAAAAACTCTTTAAACCGGATACAAAAATGTCAACATGAAATCTATTTATTAATAACAATTAAGTAAAAAAAATATTAAATTAATCTCATTTAAAAGATTTTTGTTTACATAATAGATTCCTTGTTTAAATTAATCAAAAGATGCGAATAAAGTGTTATAATTCGAGCTAAACATCACTGATGTATTAACTACAGTTACTCCATAACGATGTAAAAATAATCACTCACATCTGATATTCAATGTCGCGATTCAGACATAAAAGGATGGACGGACATCACATCTATGAATGATGTCACAAAAAACCTACGCTCACTTCCCGCTTGAAGTGGGCCTTGGGGAGTTTTCCATAACTATAGGTACGCAACCCTTTTATAGTCAGCAAAAAATATATCAATCACATACTTGTTCAATAAACTATGTCAAAACGTCAGATTAAGTCGCTTTAACATGTCACATTCAAAATGTACATGTAAATTTATTGAATTCCTAAGAGATTAGTTATTATAAAATATTACATTTAATCGCAGCCGATGAAAGCCCCGGTCATTGGATCAATTAAGTTAAACAACTACGCCATTAAACCGATCCCGAAAATTCCGCAAACTCACCGGTGCATACCCGCCTTAATTAACACTTAAAGGCATCATAATCCGACAGGGCACAATGCCCGCCGAGAAACAAAAAGACCACTCGATGTCACGTTCAAAAATGGGAACATATTTTTTTCCCCAGACTCTTTTGTGTGTTTCTCACAGTTTAAAAGCATCTGAAGAAGCACGACCCGGTAACGCACCGCGTCCGATCTTATCGTATCGCGCTATTAGAGGGTCGGCTATCACCATTGAGACATTTCGACACGTCCCTTTTTTGTTTAAAACATCTTCAAAAGATCCTGGTCCTTTAGGTCAACAATGATTCTTTATCATAGTCAGTTTTGGTAATTTAAAATATGAGTGTTATTAAGATCCTCGCGGGACTATAGTGGTCTTAGGATAAATAAGCAAACCTGTCAAAAATAAAGACATCATCGTAAAGACCGACGAATTCCCACGACGTTCCGCCAGATAAGACGCTTCTGAGTGATGAATCGCGTTTTTGCGGTATCATAACCGCAGTATGTTGTCGCCACGACGTCACCTGCGTACACGTTGTTGATATAAAACGCCAATAAATGTCACTTTTTTATGAGTCTCTTGCGCGGCGTATTCACGTCACGTCGCGGTCAGATGGTATCGAGCATGCGCGCCACCCTGCTGCCCCGACGCGCGCCATTCCCTCACGTGACTCTGGCGACAACCGACGCGTCGGCTCACATCTCACGCTAATCTAACTCACCATCCTCCATTAACGCCTGAGGCGAAAACTTTTTTCCGACAATGGTCTCATTAGCCTCACAAAAGTCATTAAATCGTTGACAGCGGGCCATTGTCACAGCGTCACGTACAACAAGAGCGCTAACAACGTGTGGAGGATCTCCGGGAAGCGGAACAAATCCGTGATCTATCCCGAATGCCATCCGTCCAGCGTTCTCCCAATGAATCCACGCACGGGCAAAAAAACCAACGGTCCGGAATCATTATTATCTTTCTCCTTCGATCATCGATCGCTATTATCCTATTTAAAAGCCTCTCGATTTGTTCTTCGACTTTTTTTGCTTTCGTTATCCGTCGGCGTTTCATTCGAGACCCCAACAAAGGGCGAGTTAAGAAAGATGTTTAAGTGTTTAGATACGCTTTTTCACAATTTTTCAATTTAAAAAGAATCATGTCGATGAAGGGCCGGAAGGTGTCGTCACGGATTACCGGCGCTATGGATGTCCGAAATCACATAATACCCTGCACAGTAACATGTTCATTCTCTATGCTGGCATCTGTCGAGTAATTAAATCGTCATGACTTCATCTCTCATAAACGACTGATCAGCACTCGCATCACAAATTCCTCTTTTCCCTATAAAGCTTTATGGTGAATATCAAACCGTTATTAAAATGCGTGCAGCTATAAAGGGGCGTAGAGAAAATTGAGAAACTCCGATGGATCTTAAGTCCAGGTAATTCCATTTAAGATATTAATTGGTTGAGGCAATCGTGAGGCGATGGCTCGCCCCGGTCGCACACGAAGCGTGAAATCAGGCCGCGGGAGCGGGGCACACCTGGCCGACAATCACCTTATTATTTGTTGTCTCCTATCCTCCATGCTCGTAAATTTCCACGTCAACGTGTGCGATGATTGTGGAAAAAATAAGGTCCACAAAGCCTTTTCACACCCGAGGAATAGTCACTGTAAATAGAATGCCGTCCGGTGGGTCTGGATCTCTACATAATGTGCGTGAATAATTTTTCGTCGTAATAAATTCGGATTGTAATGGCTGATGGCGATTGGTTCGAGAGTTTAGTTGCGTTTATTAATATTATCTGGTGGAAATATGCGACGCATCGGACTGGTTTTGGCATTACGTTGATTGCCGCCACCTACGAGCTCGCGATGTTATTGGTGTCTCTCCATTAGCAACAAAGCCTCGTAAATATACGACTCCGACTTATTTTTAAAGCGCATATTTCTTACGAGATAATTGTTGTTTCATAAAACTGCTGTGCAATAATTTAGTAGTTATAATGCACTACTGTTTACATTCAGGAGACCACCTACTTACTGAGGGTTGTGACATTGACATGTGTAAAATAAATGAGTATGTCTGTCTCCCGTCACCGTTGTTGACGATAAAATCTGTATTTTCATTAAAGGAGTTTGTAAATGTCTACTACGGATGAGTCAACTAGTATTAATAACGTATAAGTAGTCTGGCAGGAATGTAGTATGTAGGTAATAATTATTGTTTTACTAATTATACTCTGGATATTATTAACACTGAAAAATAAATCCCGTCCCGTTTGTTCCCGTTTTGTAAGATTATACGTTCTCATTTTATTCATTACATGCTCAACAGGTCTATGAGAGTTTCATCATCATCATCATCATCATCACAAAAACCCTTCCGAGCTATCTCTTTTTTACAAGCATTATCAAATAGTTTGACAACGATGAGCCTTTCACTATCAAAAACAAATGTAACTACTCGATCGTCAATCAGCGAATAAGGCAGTAAAAAAGTAAGGAAGTAAAAGATAATAAAACTACTCACCTCTTTTCATTATAGCACTAGCATGCGGATTACTGCTCTTAGCCACTAAACTGGAGCAGTTCCATCGATGCCACCGGAACTGATGCTGGCACTCTCTGATCGCAAGCTGTAAGCCTTCGAAGGCTATGGCTGCGGCGTCCGGCGCTTCGTGGCACGTGGTCCTCTGTTCTCTGGTGAGTCCTCCGACGAGCCGGCAAGTGAGGGCCGAGTTGATGCGAAGGTGGTTCGACGCCATGTTGTTTCGGGAACTGAGGATAGATGGAACACCGTGAATGAAAGGAAGGCTGATGCCACAACATGTATAAGGCTGCGTTTTAACAGTGAAGAGCGAATATGTGTAGCCACGGATGGGTTAAGATCAATTTTCCGTCATTACTTTGAAAAAAAAAACTTTCTTGGTCTGTCATTCAAAAGAAAAACGTGGTAACTGTGTAATAGAAAGTTCCACCTTTCAACTTAGAGCACCACTGACATGGAAGTTTTCAGGAAAAATGTCCCCAATTAGAATAGGTACTTCACTTGTAAAAAAGTTAAGTATGTCAGTTTTGTGACGATAATTAAGTATTATTTGGTGCTCGTTTTATAAATTTTAAGCAGTTATACAATGCAAAAAAGGCTAATTTAATTTGGCAAAAATTACATAATTTAAAGTTTCATTTCAGTTTCATCATTGGGAGCATTTTTTTTTTGAAAATTCCCAGATCCGACTTTTATTTTCAAAGCGGCGATAATGTTTAGTCTCTAATCACTTTACTTATATAATTTACTAATTCTCTGGTGAAAAGGAAACGTCCGTTTGAATTTAGAATTCACACAAAAATACGATAAACAATTGAATGCGTTTTTCAATGGCTGGTTAACATCAATTTTCTGAAACGAATTTAATGATAGACCTGTGAAGTCTGTAATAACAATAACAATGTTGGGTATGAATTGTGGATAAAAGCATATTAATTGTATAGAAGCGGGTAACTCATGTTTAATAAGTCGAAATACTGCTTGACATTTTTCACTTCGTAACGAGGAGCATAATCATTTCCATTCGCGTTAGCTAACCGACGCAGACTAATGGCAATATTCGACTTATAAAAGTAAGTTACCCGTTTCTATACAAGTACTATGTTTAAATCTCACTATAGTTTTGTGTTTAAAATTACATAAAACCTCTAAAACCTCTCTTGAAACACCTAAAATTATGTGGTATTTTACAAATTCAAATTAACCATTTAATCATGAACCAACATAATCAAATCGTATAATTAATAAACTTTTACTAATATTAATATGAACGCTAATTGGTAGTTTCTCTTATAATAAATGTCGTTGTAATAAATTTATTCAGAACAGATTGTTATCGAACGAGTTTTAAATATTTACTGAATACGAGAAACAATTTGTTATACAGCTACCGAGATTACCGAAATCAAAATATTGAGACGAAATATTTTCGGAATTATTGGAAGTATTTCACGATAGAATAAGCATGGAAAGTATTTTAATTAAATATTGTTTTGTTGAATATCGGAGAGGAATGCTCGGTTTTGAAGGTTTATCGAATTATGTTGAATAGTTTAGGTAAAATGGAGCTTGGATGAAATAACTGGAAACAGGCCGTGGGGAAGCGCTTTACTAGGTTTTGGGACGGATTCTGAATATTACAATATTATAAGAGAGGACTAAATAATTGGGATATAACATCTTATTAACTATTTGTAAGAGCTTTTGCAGCAATGCAGATTGCAGGCTTTATGAATAAAGAATGTGATAAAATGAAAAGTCAAAAAATCTAAATCTATCTTCCAATTTTCATAATTAATTAACTATGCAAGTTACGTACACAATATTTTATCGAAATAAACAGGTAACACATTTTACAAATACATGCATGTTAATATGTTATGCATATAAGAGACATAGTTGCCATCACAAAATGTTAAATATTTGTAAGAATTTATTATTCGTTCATCTGTTTTTGCACAAAACCAAATGATATGCATTAGCTGTATCAGGATTTTTGAAAATCGTTTAAGATATGTTTTTTTTCCTTGCATTTTGCCACGGCTCTTGAGAGCCTGGGGTCCGCTTGGCAACTAATCGTAGGAATTGGCGTGGGCACTAGTTTTATGAAAGCCACTAACATCTGACCTTCCACCCCATAGGGTAAACTAGACCTTATTAGTTATATATTATGAGCCTATCGAAAAGCGTCTGGTAAATATTAAATGATATTTCGTTCATAAATTCCGAAACACTCATAAAACTGCAATGATTGCAAGCCCCACGTTCGTACCGCTAGACTACATGAATAAATCTTTCACAAATGCGTCCTGAACTTACTCTCTTTATCCTATATTAAAATAACTGGTTGTAACAGGCCTTTCAAGTACTTAAAAAAACGGGTATTTAAAGTGTCAATTGCACCACAATTATTCGGTTTGCTGACGTTATCAGTAGAAAAACAATACGAAGTTAAACACAGTTTTCCGGCCGAGCTTTACTTAACTGTCGGTTATCGCGGGTTCTCACGATGCCGGCATGCGGGGTGGACGATCGAGAATGTTCCACGATTTTCGACGATCAACATTATTCATTTTAAAGAAGGATTATAATGAGGTTTCATTTTGTAATTGTATTTATATCAATAGCAATATTATGTATGGAGCCTTCATTCAATTGAGTCGATTCCAGACTTTACGTTATATATTGAATTTGACGTATACAAATAGAAGTTAAAATTAAGTGCTAGCACGCTAGCCGAGAAACTATCAAATGAAGATTAAAAAAGAAAAATATGTATCTGTCAAATAAGATAACTATACATTTTCCGGTTAGATTTACATTGATGATTGCAGTCAGTATGGACAAATATATCGATTCACATATCCTTAATGCTATATGAATAAGGATCTGTAAATAAGGATCGATAAATTTGGCCATACTGACTGCAACTAACTATATGGCGCTGAGTGTACATGGTTAAATTGGATAAACGGCCCTTCGTATGTCGATAACTCTATACAAATAAATACTATTTTATTACGTGTATTACGTATACATTATTTTGAATTTAGGCATGTAACCACCGGGTTTAACTCTTTAACGTCTTTTCTATACGTCTAACTTAAATAGATCATTTACTTAAGGAAAATTGACCAATCAGTGTCTGAGACGCCTTTTTCGTTTTGTATTATTTTGCAACACATTGATAAGCATGTCCAACGATTGATATTATGTAATTAATCTAAGGCTCCGCGCTTAATCAGTGCTTAAACGCACTTCTTCGGACCAAACCGGTTGTCTTGATGAGCTACTTAATGGCTAGACACTTCACATCACCCATAAACATTGTAAAAACTGAATCAAGCATAAGATTTTCAAGCCGTCGTTAACCTCAGTAACAACTTTGATCCAATTAAAACCCTATATAATTGCTTTGAAAATTCCTTCACTGGATATAAAAACAATAATTTCGAACCTCAAGTCTTTGCGGGTAAAAAATAATAAATCTCTTGTCGGGACCCGTCTGATGAAATGCTGCGATCCGGGCAGAAAGGTTATTCCAATACAAATTACAGCTACTTGCGTTGCTTCTCTTTGCATGCCGACAATTCTGCAAATACTTTTCCCTTCTCGAGCCCCCATTAAAACAATGACGTAACGCCTTTTGTTTCAATCAAAACTCTACCCTCTAATCAGTTAGAAAGGCTCAAAGTCGATCGCTCCTAGTACACACTTCAGTCTCTTAACAAGCGAAGGTTTTAACCCTGATTGAAATTCCGTGTACTAACAATGTGCTGTGTAGTTGATACCTATTTGTATTTCGCTATCCATGCTATAAGGTAGAGATAACCCTGATTTGTGTGGAGTATGTAAAAATTTTATCCTTAAAGGCAATCGGTTTTCTCGATAACTCTTAAAATGACCGTAAATCGATTACATATGGGCTTATCTATGTGTATGTCCATAGACCATTAATACTAATCTGTTCTTAGGTTTATTGAGATACCACTACTTAGTATGAACTGACCCGGTATGGACAAACTGCTAAGACCTACGAGGTGAATAAAGCTCTGCGTGAAATGCTCAGTTATTTTAAAGACGTAGGTACTAGGATTACCTAATAAAGAAATAGCTTTATAAAGAACAAATTTATAGGTACAGAATTCAGTAACTTATTTACATTATATGAAAGTACCTAAATATGGACTCTTAAGCCATTGTGTGCATTACTATATTTTAAATTACGAGTGAGACTCACATAAAATAAAAAGATAAGGTCAAATGAAGTAGTAAAATGAATTGTCAGAGAGTTTTCAAAATTTCAACAAGATGAGTTACGACAAGGATGAGTACCTACTATGCATGATTGTGTTTAGCTAAAATTTATGAGGCATGTGAGATATTATATGGCGAGTATATTTAATATTACCTGAAACCGTAACCAAACCTAGGTTTTAGAACTATGAACAGACAATGCAAGGTAATTTTAAATTAGTCTTAACCACTAAAGCGTTATTATTTATTAATTTTTGAATTATTTAGGAACAGCAATGTATAGCGATAGTTGTGACGTTACGTCATCGCAAGTAAGACAAAGTAGCGATAAATTGCGTGCTGAATTATTTTATAAGGAAACTAAAAGAAATTAGTTAAGAGTTGTTTTCATGGCACATCGGTTCATTGCACTAATGCCTACGTTTGGTTGAAATTTGAGGTAATATTAAAAATACACGCTGTATAACTACTGTTAAACGTACTAGAGCTCTGCTGGGTCGCTTTAAGTACACAATAAGTAGGTACTTATTAATCCATTTTATTTTATACAATAATACAACTCTGGTTAAAGCTGACTCGTTACGTGTTTTGCATAACAAAACTCGCATTTTGACTATACATTGATAATCGTTATAAATTGCTTATATTTTGAGGCTTGTACTTGGAGTTTTACAAATTAATTATAATTAGTAAAAAATGGCTTGTACCGATTTAACTTCTTTTTGTTTTCTAATTAGAAGAATTTTGTCTAAATTTTAACGTCTACAAACTTGTTGTCAACATTTTAGCAATTTGTTCTAGTACAACCCCTAATACGAAATATAATCGATCTCATCTCGTCTCATCTTCCTCGCGTTGTCCCGCCATATAGTCGCTAACCCTAATAAGTGCTTAAGGGATCTAATAAAGTGCTGTGGGACTTTTAGTAGTGCGTTTACTTGTTCTACTAAATATACCTATAAGTATTTATCTGTGGTTTTCTAAAGTATGTAAGTCGCGCTAAACGTTTACTTAATAGCAACAGGACAAATTAGCTATATTTATTGCCAACACTCCACTTGGGCTATTTGACAGAATTACCAGGTAATTCATGATTATGAATAGTAATTGCTTCGACGAAGAGTTAAATTTTATGGAAAGAGAAATAATATAAGAATCGTTTTGCTACTTATAGGTATGTTAATATGCATTAAAATGTTTTTATAATCCTTAGCATAGTCGGATTATAAAATACATTATTCTACGATAAAATCTAAATATAATTACTTTAATATGGTTTGACCTAGAAACTGAATAGCTTATGTCACAACCACTGTTTATCAGTAGGTATACCTATCAAAAACTTCAGTTGCTGGCTACCCTTACCATGAGTTGTGACATTAAGGTTTTCGATAATGAGTATCGAGTTTACTATGTGTGCATCTCGCTTGTACTATTTTAGTACGAACGAGATGCATAGATAGTAAACTCGATACTCGTTATCGAAAACCTCAAGACACAACTCATGGTAAGGGTACTGGTATAGCTGAAACACTTAGTTAAAGGACGGTCTATGTAGTAGTCTCTAAAATATAGACGTTAGTTTCATATTTATTATCTGCACAACTACATATACATGGTCCTTCATTTAAGTTTTGTATCTATATTTATATTGTTTCAACAATTATACAATATAATTGTAAAGTAAAATATATTAAAGAAAACTCACTAAGCCCACTTCTGTTGGAGGCAGATATGGTAAAACATTTGTAGAAATTTTAATATTCCACATTATATAATTTCTTTCCTAAATATTCGTTTTAATTAGATACTTACCTACTTGCTATCTCAATCGCAATAATTATATAAATGCACTTAAGCTTATGCAAGCAAATAAGTATTTAAAGTGAAATCGCTGTATAATGGAGGCCACAGCAGATGAGGAAGCAATTTCTTCTTACATTTAATATAATTGGTTATCTGAAGCTTAGAGCTAACGTAAATAAGTATTTTCCAAATGGTTTTGTGGCATTTAAACGACAATGACGTTTAAAACGTATTTAATGTCACTTTTTCGAAATGCAACTTTAACCTCACTATTTAAATGCAACTTAAACTACCAGAGATTAAAATATTAATTGATGGTTACAATCAAAATTCACATTAAAACGCAATGTAGACATTTTACAGTTCTATATGGATGGCGGAATAGAGATATAATTACATAGAATGATAATATGGAATATAAAAAAAACACATGTAATAAATAAAAACGTTTCCGACAATTCATGTCAACATATCGATAACAAATAATTTTGACACATGTTTATTAACCTCGTAAGGTCTACCATACAAAAAAAATATGTAGTCTGGCCTAGTGGGTAGTTTTTTTTTTTTTTTTTTTTTTTTTTATATAAAAGACTGACCAGCGTTTGACCTCAGTCGCACCTGATGGAAAGTGACGACGAGGTCGAGGGTGTAGCACGCTGGTTCAGTAACAGCCTATTCACTCTTGCCTTGAAAAGACCCAAATTATATCTTACCGGGAATACAGACGAAGGGAGCGAATTCCATTCCTTAGCAGTCCGCATTAGGAAGGTAGAAGCGAATCGCTTCGTGCGAATGAATGGAATATTCACAACGTAAGGATGAAACCGCTCCCCTCGTCTGGACGTCCGGTGGAGGAACGGAGATGGCGGAATTAAATCGTGCAGTTCCTGTGCACACTCTCCAAAATGTATCCTGTAAAACACAGACAAACTAGCAACCCTGCGACGGTGCTCAAGGCTTTGTAACCTTACACTCAGTAATTCAGGATCGCCAATGAGTCTGCGAGCACGGTGCTCTATTGAATCCAAAGCGGCCAGCTGATACTTGGCAGACCCGTCCCAAAGATGGCAACAGTACTCCATGCACGATCGAACCTGAGCTTGGTAAAGTGTTAGAAGCTGTTCCGGCGTGAAGTACCGCTTCACCCTGTGTAAGACCCCAAGTTGTTTAGCAGCGGATTTCGCTTTGGCCTCAATAGTGGCACCGAAGTTCAGCTTAGTAGTTAATTTCAGCCCAAGTAGTTCGAGGTGGTCCGAAATTGCTAATGAAACATTCTGGAAAGCAGGAGCCAAGTTAAAAGGGCTCCTTTTGGCTGTGAATAAACACGCCTGTGTCTTGGAAGCGTTAAACCTGACCAAGTTGGCTTCGCCCCACTCGTCAACGGCCTTCAAGGTCAGGTTCGTTCGTTCAACCAAAGCTTCCCTAAAGGATTCGGTCTCTCCACTAGTAGTTTGGGCCTCAGGAATATATCTCTCAGTCACCGTGCTGTCGTCTGCATACCCAAAGATACCGGGCTTTAGCAAATCGTTTATATGCAGCAAAAAGAGGGTAGCTGAAAGAACTGAACCCTGAGGCACTCCGGCATTAATTGCAACGCGATCCGATGAGCAACCATCCACTACGACCCTAATAGATCGCTGCCTCAGGAAATCAGAAATCCAAGAGCACAAACCAGCAGAGATTCCGTACGCAGAGAGCTTGCCCAGAAGGCCGTCATGCCAAACCCTATCAAAGGCCTTGGAAATGTCGAGAGACACGGCGAGAGCTTCGCCGCGTTTCTCGATGGCCTCGCTCCAAATGTGGGTAGCGTACACTAGAAGGTCCCCAGTAGACCGCTTTCGGCGGAAGCCGTATTGCCGGTCGCTTAGGAGATCGTTACCTTCAAGATACGCAAGGAGCTTGTTGTTCAATACACGTTCCATAATCTTGCAGAGTATGGAAGTGATTGCAATGGGACGATAATTGATGAAACTGCTATCAAGCTGATGGTCCAGGGTTCGAATGGCATGGGCATTTACATATGTGATGTCACCATTTGATCCTGAATCATGGGCGTTTTCTATGTATTTTAGTATTTGTATATTATCATTGTTGTATTAAGTATTTGTATATTTTGCTGTGTGATGCCGGCTGACTAGAAAAGCACGCACGGGCAGCAGCATCCGTCGAAACCCAATCTACAGTAGGTGTAGCGGTTGCCAACTCGCCTGGCAAGCGTGGCGACTATAGCAACTACCCCCAAAATGATACAAGCCATATTTGTGGGAGGCCTATGTCCAGCAGTGGACTGTATACGGCTGAAATGCATTATCTTATCGTTGGCCGAGAACCCACAACTCAAGCCTTCTTGAGCGTACAGTGGGGCTCAGTTAATTTGTGTAAGAATGTCCTATATATCAATATATATTATATTGATTTAGATGAGTACTCCTTCCAGTAGATATATCTCTGGCAGCAGTAGCGATTATACAATATAGAGGTGGCATACTCGCGGCGTAGTTAGCAAGCTCCTAAATTTGCCCGATTGGGTGGCCGCGGCTTCTCGCCTCGCGTCGTATATTTGCATTTTGTCCGCTGTACCACACAAACTACTTAGTACTATTATTTAATTTTTTGTTAAATATTTCTTGTGATTATATGTTTTTTGTCAATATATAATCGTCTATGTAAGCCTATAGCTTCGCTTGTAAGTGCTACCGAAACGTTTATGAGTTTTATTATATTGGTACATTTTGTAGTACTTCGGGTTTGTCGAATAAAAAACATACGTAAATTCATAAATATACACAATTTACCATAGTATCCGACTATGTAATTGTTTTTTACTGTTACATGAAATATTTAATTATTCTGATCGTTGTTACACAGCTTCTACTGAAATCATGTTCTTAAAGGTGTATACAGGCATGCATGTATAACTGGTTGCCCAACACTACTTGCGTTAGCATGATTACTTTTTTAATACTACGATGATGGCAAATAAGCATACGGCCCGCCTGAGTAGTCATTGTAGCCATAGACGCCTGCAGCTTTACAGGATTCACACGCATTAAGCGAAATTACTCACCGGCAGAAATATGATACTATTACAGTTGTGACGTCATGATAAAAAATGTCACGCCGTGTTTTTTATGCTACTATAAATTTGCGTGTGAAAAAAATACTAATTTTATAGTTCAACAGTATATATAAGTAGATTAAATAAACACACGCGATCAGTATAAATCCTGCCATTTGCGTGCATTAACATTGCGGTCTTTATGATTCGTGCCAATGATAGGCTGCGAGCA
This sequence comes from Grapholita molesta, assembly GCA_022674325.2. Taxonomy (NCBI): domain Eukaryota; kingdom Metazoa; phylum Arthropoda; class Insecta; order Lepidoptera; family Tortricidae; genus Grapholita; species Grapholita molesta. Next base: position 6,066,226 of record CP053124.2, on the reverse strand, counting down.
CGCAAATTTGCAGCAACAGATACAGATATTGAAGGTTGAGCTGCATTTTTATATAAACAATCCCAAATAATCGAAATAGCCCGATGGCTCTAAATACCCCGCGGCACAGAGACAAGTAATAAATCTTCCCGCTTGTATGGCTGGTTGCTCGCAGTGTTTGCATACATTATCTTTGCAATCATTATGCACTGCCATTAGCATGATTAGTGTCGTGATGGCACGAAAGCTACTACAACCCGGCTACAACTAGCTGCTTTTGAAGTTATTACATTTGTAATTTTCAGTTTAGACATCTTCTATACTCTGATGGATATAATACTAACAAATCAGCTTGGTGGTAAACAAATTTATTAGTAGTACTAAATGTCTCTTTATAAAATTCTTTATTTCTGTTAGGTTAGGGTAACTGATAGATCTAATAAGCCACCTTCTCAGTACGAAAGAACTTCCGAAACGTCGGCAAAAATGTAGGTAACCGTTAGTATAAACACGATTAAGTTTCATTTAATTTGTAAGTATGTATGTACAAAAATTGTGACTGTTTTATAAATTAATATTTTAGATAGGTATATACACTTTAATGTCATAACGTTACCTTTATGTTCTAAATTAATGGACTAGTTAGTTACTCTACTCATTCTTACACTCACAAGAGTTAGCACGTATAGTATAATGATTTGTTTACTAACAACATATCTCTAATTGCAATAAGTTAGTCCTAGAATATATGATAAAATAATTTGTTTACACTAATATATGTACATAAAGTCGCAAATTCAGTTCAATAGTAAAATCTAAACGAAATTGGTAGTGATATAAATGCACATACAAACAATGAAATATTTCTGTCATCTAGATAGATCGGGTAAAATTAGACGTAACGATTATGATACCAATAGACTTACCTCGCTTTACTAAATAAAATGAACAACAACAAAATGATACCCCAGAGGGTTTGCTGCATTCTGTGCTCTCCGCCGACACCGTGCATCATGTTGGCAACACCACCTGGCCCCGAGAGCTCATCATTTCCGCTTCACTGACAACCTCACCCAAAACAAGCGCGCGCACTTCAAAACTCACACAAAACTACAACCGAACTCCGGTTTGAGCGATTAAAAATGGCTGGCAATTAAAAAGATAACAACAAAAAAAAACGATTAAGCGTGACGTCACGAGGTTTCAAATTTGGAATTTTAAAACTGTTTGTTTATACGGTTGCCGTCGGGTCGTGTAGAGCGTGTTTGGCGGCGCGTTGCGTCCGATGCGTGGGCTGTGAGGCGTGTTCTTCGCGCCGCCCAGATGCCGAGAAAAAAAGGAGAGGCAGACGCCTTGCCGACCCCACCTACTCGCTCATTATCCTTGTTTACACGATATTACTTTATTATTTAGACACAAGTTACACTGATGGAATAGGCGTGTGCTCACAATGAGGTCTCGTTTGACAGTGGCACGGTGGACGGAATCCCTGCCTATATAAAAGGCCCCACGCGTTATTCGGACCATGGGAAACGATGTCCCGTTGAACGGATTTGTTTTTGACATTTTATTGTTGTTGGATCTAACTCTATAGACACAAGCAAATTTTAAACTAGATATCAAATGGAAAATAATCTACCAGGATAAAGGCATCTTTGGATTAAAACGGCACAACTGCATATAAGCTCTTTGTAACTCATTTACACAACATGCATTTTAAACGTTACATGTCTTACAGATAACTTGAAACTAGTCTGCCGCTGCACCTGCGATAAATATTTATTGAACCTTCTCTCTAATTAAAAAAGGTACCAAGTAGTTTTCAAGGAATGCAAGTACTTACATTTAAGATATTTTTAAAGCGTTGTTTTTTAACAAATAAATTCATGAATATCAAGTACTGGTAACGATTGTAATACAACCATAAAATTAATTTGCCCATATAATCGCCTGGGAAGTATTGTCCGTTTATAACCCCTTGGTTCACCCCGTAACCCCATGGCTAAAATGCACCAACCCCTTCATTAGGGGCTTTTTAGGCGCGTGCCCAATGACAATTGTTGACAATCAGTACAAAAATTACCAGACAATTTGAGACCTCACTGAAGGTAATTTAGAGTTCAATTTAAGTTACAATATTTGTTTGTTAAGAAATGTAATTCCAGCGGGATTGTCATAGATTTGCAACGATACAGCTCTATTAGTATTTTTTTACTGTACAATGCGAGTATGCCATTATTTTATTTGTCTTTTTTTGTGTTCCCGCTTAACCACTAGGCATTAATAAGTATTTAAAGAAAATATTATCACTGACTACCATTTTGATGCGTTGCTTTACCTACTGAGCCCATGAAATAATAAATTATAGTTAGGTTTATGGTCTCAAGGCATGAGCGGTGAAAGAATAAGCTGTCAGGGAAACGTTACAAAACTAACTCAATTGATACTATTAATAATTAAACATCCAAAATCGTATCAGTTTATTTCAAAAACAAACCAAAACTTGCATTAAATTAATATCCTAGGGGATAAAATCATATTTCCTCAACAGTCAAGGATAAGGACTCTCTAAGCGGGTGTGGTCAAAAATAAATTGTGCAAATTATTATCAGTTTGGTTTTATTGAAGTATCTTAAAGATTTTTTTTTTTTTTTTATTAATTAATTTTATGGTTGTAGTACAATCGTTAGATTGTAATCGTATCATTTAATAAAATACTACATTTCGATACTAGTGAAAAAAAAAGTTTTTTCGACGAGGGTGAAAGTTGGAGCCCGAGTGAAACGAGGGTGACAATCACCCGAGTCTTAAAGAAGTTTTTACACGTGTATCGAACCCAATTTTTCATAGCAAGTGCCTTAAAAAGTGAAATTTACGCACGCGAAGCGTGCGCAAAGTGCACTTTTTACGCACTAGTTAGGAAATAATTATTTTCTCATAACACAACTAAGTGACCATTCTTTTACGAGGTGCTGATTTCTGTTACCTTATTTAAGACAGGTGTCCAAACGCTCGTCAGTTGTGGATCTGTACTGAGAGCCGTACCTACGTATACATTTCATTTTTAAACTTAAGTTACTACCTAACTTAACAATAAAGACGATAATAGGATGTCAAGTATTGGACATTGTCAAACACTAGGACGAATGTCCTGTCTATGTCGAATGTGTGTGTTAATTAAGTGGAATCACTTAATTAACAAAAATACCATCTTGATGTATAGTAAATCTGAGGACAAAACTTCATAAGTTTCTAGCGCCGATAATCTATCATATCATCAATGTCTTCAAGTCGAGAGTTTACAAGCACTTGCTAGGTAAACATGCTCCATCATCAGCCTCATCGTCGCTTACCATCAGGTGAGTTTGGGGCCAAATACTAACCTATCACTTATTTAAAAAAAATGTCGGCTTGACCATAAACTATTAACGATTATTGTATATAAAACCTGCAAATTGGCCACATGACAGCAGAACCACGGAGTCATCGAAACGTCAGCAATGTTCATTGTCTCAGCTGTTTATGCGAAGTCAGGGTATGCAAATAATCCCTTTGAAACGCCAAGCAGCTCGACAATAGCACTACCAATTTATACTTCATTTAATCAAATGTATGATCCTGACGGGTAGTTTAAGGCCTTTGTGTTTTAGTATGTATGTAAAATAACTTTTTGTATAAGTTTTTCATGAAAATAGTATTTTATAAGATGTTTAATTATGATTATTATTGTATGAGTCGTACAAAATATATATAATATATACATACACGTATGTAAAATATATAGCAGGTCTACATAAATGTAAATATCCAATATTTTATATCCATTATATTTAATGGACGACTAAATCTTTTACTTGACAATATATTGTCTTCGGTTGCTGCGATATTTCATGAGTAATCTCATGAAATAAACAACTAAAACGAATTATATCGCGTATACTAATTTAAACTTCAGCAGCGTTCGTGGTCATCGGGTGGATCAGTCCACCATAGTGGACAGTATATATTTTACTTAACACTTTCGTTTTTTTTTAACATTCCAACACTAGAAACCTTTTATTACATCTACATTTACATCTAATTACTAAGTAAGTAATGTAGGAAACTATTACCTTTCCCTGCCTTTGAATAAAGATGGGTGGTTTCACACATACGAGTAGTTGCTTCGCGGAAGTATGCAGATTTTCTCATGATTTGTTCATATATTAGATATATTTCGTACATAGCCATCATTAGCTAAATAGCTATGCTTTCAAACGTCCTTAAGGTGCGATTCCACCGGGAGTGCGGCACTCTGCTGCACATTGTATGGCACATTTGATGGACTCGCCCGCTTGAACATGAACAAAATGTGCGCGCACTATATGACAATGTTCGCACACAAATGTGCACACACTATACGTGTAGCAACTCAGTGTGTGTATGTGTATGCTTTGAGCTGTGCACAAAATGTTTACAAACAAATATAACGACACGAGACTTTGGAATCGCACCTTAAAGAAGCTAGTTTTAATTACATTTTACATCTCGAATTCTGCTCCTTACCTTTATAATTTTTTATCTTACTCTAGAGCGGAGGCCAAATTAAAAATAGGTAGTTAATTATTTTCTACACTTAAGAACTCTGAAAACATATCATTTGGCTTGAATTGACTATAGGCTTTGACAGCACACTACTCGTACAAATGAAACCACAGAACGCGATTCCCGCTGGTTTGTTTAAATTCTATACACTTGCGCGCTTTTGGAGCCCCGGTGAAAATAAATAATAATTAATAAATCAATAAATATTATAGGACATTCTTACACAGATTTACTGAGCCCCATGGTAAGTTCAAGAAGCCCTACCTGTGCTCATCACATAAATAAATGCCCGTACTGGGATTTGAACCCAAGACCATCGGCTACATAGGCGAGGTCACTACTCACTAAGCCAAACCTGTCGTCAAAAAAAGGAAAGATATATTGGTTATTGGCTTGCCGAAGAAAACTGCTAACCCGCCACCGCTGGTATACTTATAAGAAAATGCCTGCCAATCTTTCCTGAAACCCATTTATAATATTTTCAATAAAGGTTGTAAGTAAAATGAAGACATCATCCTGCATAATAACAATGCATTCAGGCCGCGTTGTGAGAATGATCGACGTTTACCTGTCATTAAGGCGTATCGCTCAGTAAATACGATGGGAGGCTGAGATTACGCATTATGCGAAGCTTAGCAGGCGCGGTTACATTTTATGATAGTGTTGCCAGAATAAACTTAATAAAACCTGGTACTCACGGTATTTCTTTTATACAAGACACCAACGTTTGACCTCACACCGGATGGTAAGTGCCGACGAGGTCGAGGATGTAGCACGCTGGTTCAGTAATAATAACTCTTGCCTTAAAAAGACCTAAATTATATATTTCCGGTAATACAGACGAAGGGAGCGAATTCCATTCCATAGCAGTCCGCAGTAAGTATATTATGTAGCCATGCAGTGACATGAATGTGTAGAGGCAGTAATCACAACTTTCACGTCCGCTTTTTGACTGTTGAAATTGAAAACAATTGATATGTCTGTAAATGCACAAATTTTCTTAATGAACAAGTTATCTTTCCTCCTATGGCCAGTTTATACTGCTTCATTGAAAACGATGTCATTAGTTGTAAGACTGTACAAAATCTAAATTATTTTTTCATAGAATATTTGAAAAGTTGTGTATTCATTCAATTCAATTCATTTATTTAATTAAGATAACAATGATCTTATATTATTTTATTAGTGTAGGCTTACAATTAAACTAAAAACTAAGAACAAATCAATTTATTTTTTATGAAAATATTTTGATTTCCTTTGATTTTTAAGCATTAATGTCATCTATTTCAACTTTTAAATTATAATTAAAGTTAGTACTTAAAAACGATATTAGATTGAACATTTAAAATCAATGTCCTCGATAGATGATTGCAGATCCTGTGCTGGACAGATCCTGTGCTGTCCAGCACAGGATCTGCAATCATCTTGAGGATGCTGTTTGGACTGCCTCTTGTTCGCTCAGCAGAGACGCTGTCTTTTTGCGGAAAATAGCTGCGAAGCTATCGGTATCGGTGCCTCCGCAAACATAGCAGATGCACTGCAAAATCTAGGCAGAGCAAGCAGCTCGAGGCGTTGTTATATTGAATTCTGATGCCATTATAATATTAGGGGTATTTAATACATAATTAAAAAAACATTTATTTACAGAAATTGATAACTATAGGTAGTTTCACGAGAGTTGAAGTCACGCACACAACAACACCTCATATAATGATTTTGAAATTACAGTTCTTTTTTCATACCGATAGCAAGTTCAACAGCGAATTGAGTGAATACAGACCAAAAAGTGTTTTATTAAACATACATGACTGAATTAACTGACACTGGTTAGGTACACTTTAAATGTTTTTATTTACATTCACTCATTCATTCCATTAATTCACTCTTTTTGCAATCAGTACTTCATATAGTTGTGTGCGTCATCCATTCGCCTCAACTCTCGTGGAACTATCTATGCAAGTACTTAACTAGTTACAATATAAAATCTAAAAAAGGCACATGAAGCATTGTACTTAATTAAATTTTGGTTTATACACACCACTACTTTGCTAACCTTTCCGTTATCTTTGCTTGGGGGTAATTTTGAAATCTGGCAACACTAATAAAACATAGCTTCCAGAGGGTACCTACACAATTATATCCATTGCCAACAACCACGCTCACAGCTACTGTCACGGGTCATTCCGTATTATTATCAATTACCCGCGAACACAGTGCTAGCTGAGAAACATGTTTATCTATACCACTTCGAAACGTCACAAGTTCTCAGAAGCAACAATATACTTATGACGTTTTGTAATTTATCGGAAATTGCGATGTGTTGCCAGTGCTATTATGAAATTACCAAGTACATGACGTTTAGTGGGCGAGGTTAATGTTTTGTGGGATTTCCATACTTTTCATCGGTTATTGCGGTGGGTGTGATAAATGATAGTAATTTAATAACGTTGCTTGGTTGAGATTATGTAATTTTATATATAGGCAGTGGAGAAAATACTTACGTCTATATATTAAACTAGTTTTTGTGTTGAGATGAGCATAATTTCAGCTTTCGGAAAATATTTCCTTTAAATCTACTACATATTCACCAAATATTCATGTAAAATTATTTGCGAGACCACGTTTACAGAAAATTGTACAAACATAAATGAAATAATTCAATATTGTAACAAAGAAAAACTTCCAAAAAAGGTTGAATTTTCTTTACTTATAATTTTTCTGTTTTCCATCTCCTCCCGCTGGTGCCGTAAGAGGCGACACAGGGAAAAAAACAGACGGATGGGCAGCAGCGCCCGTTGAAACCCAATTTACAGCTACTGCGGTCGCTATAACCCGCCTGATAAGCGTGGCGACTATGGCAAGTACTCCCCAAGATGATAAAAGTCATATTTGGGGGAGGCCTATGTCCAGCAGTGAACAACGTACGGCTTTAATAATGAGAGGGAGAGAATGAGCGAGAGAGAGAGAGAGAGAGAGAGAGATTTTCACAATGATGTCCGATTGGACTTGTATAAAATAAATATTTACAAATTGTATATGAATGAAAATTAAAAAGACTGACTGTTCTAGAGCACTTTGTCCAACTGTTTTAACTACTTATCTACATATGTATTCATTCCTATCAGCATTTTGCATATGGATTAAAAATATTAAAACGCTTGCTGCATTAACTACGGGCGGTTATCGGCTGACCGGTGAGGCACAATTAGTCCTAGGAAACACGTTAATAGTGTGCCTAGAGTGCTCCTTGATCGGATCATAGGTAGGTCCTTACAGAAAACCACAGCCATAATAGCACTGCCACCTTTTAGCTATGTAGTGTTGTGTTTCTGATGGTGAGTAAGGTTCCCAGAGCTCCAAACCCCTTTAAGGCCGGCAACGCGCTTGTGACTCCCCTGGTGTTGCGGGTGCCCATGGGCGACGGTAATTGCTTACCATCAGGCAATCCGTCTGCTCGTTTGCCGCCTATGACATAAAAAAAAAGAAAAAAAAAAGAAAGGCATACTGTATTTTTTTTTAGTTTATTACACTAGTTCTGATGCCAAATTTAGTAAGCATGACTATAGATGCAAGCTAGCGACCGCGTCGGCCATCATTGTGACACACCATATCTTCTATCTAAAACGATTCTCCAAGTCCTTTCACGTTATCTGTGCCCCTAAAACTTTGAAAATCTTCCATGCTGACTTTAATAAGGGAGTTATAGCCTTAATTTAAATGTAGAATCAGTTACCGGTTTGATATCCGTCGCCTATATATTATCATAATGCCTCCAATTATTACTCGTTAAAGAAAGAAAATGGCCCAGGTATTAGAATTGTTGTATACCTAAAGTAAAAAAAAATACTGATTATTCTAAAGCACCATCTCTGTTTTTCTATCTTATTTATCTGTACATTGGTTCCTATCAGCCATTTTGCATATGGATTAAAAATATTAAAAGTCTGGCTGCAATAATCGCGCATGCGCTACGAAGCGGGCGGTTATCGGCTGACCGGTGAGGCACAATTAGTCCCGCGAAATGTCGCGTATAGATGCTAACGAGCGCCCGCGGCGGCGCACACTGGACCGGGGATAGATAAGGGCTCTTTTACGATAAATGCATTTATTCGTTGTTTGGAAACTTTAAATTGCGAAGTGTAGGTGAAAAACTTAAGTGAAGGACCATGTCTATAAACTTGTACAGATAATTAACATGGAACTTACGTCAAAATTTGTTTATTACACACGTTACTACTACATATATCAAGTCTTTTAGCTAAGTTTCTCACCTACATGCGTGTGTAGAAATATATACTAGTGAGTACTTTTTTTTAGATCAGTAGTTTTGAGAACATATTGCCATAATGCATTATTATTGCCATTGCCATATTGGGCATTTCTACTTGAAACTTAGCTATATTAAATCTCTTTTCAATAATTTGTCACAAAGTATGTTAGCACGTTGTAGTTTTGAGAACATATTCATCAGTAGTTTTGAGAACATATTCCCATAATGCATTATTATTGCCATTGCCATATTGGGCATTTCTACTTGAAACTTAGCTATATTAAATCTCTTTTAAATAATTTGTCATTAAGTATCTTAGCATGTTGTTCTAGTTTAAAAAATGTCCAATAACAAATATCCAATAAGGCCTCTTAAATGCTCTGTTTGATTTATTTAAAACCGATTTAAATGCAATCATAAGTCTATGTGGTCTAAGGAACCCTACACAATCTTGATTTGCGTCATGTGCCCATATTTTATATATATAGGTAATCATCAATTCCTACTTAATAAAAAATATGTTTTATTGATCACTATGAAATCTGGGTCAAAAAATTAGTTGCTCCATACATTAACTAGCAATTAAGTCCCAGTATGTATGGAGTAGCACATTTTTTTTTTTGCGAATTCAACATTGTTGCCATGAGAAAAGTTGTTAAGTATGGTCCTCTTTACCACTTTTTGATATTTTGGATCACGACCCAGATTTCATCCAGTATATAGGTGGCTGGTAGATATTTGTGGAATGTGTGAGCAATAAGTTAAAAATATATCGAGACCGTTTTCGTACTTTACTATACGAAAATGTACGCCTAAACTTTTATTGTAATCTTTATTACATAATAGACCCACCAAGTTTTTTTCAACAAGTAATATACCTATGTATGTTACTGCAATACATCACTATTAGTGAAATCTTATCTTCATGTCTGTCAGATGAAGCAATGTTTTTTTTTATAAATACGGATGGATTTGAAATTACGTAATGATTGTCTACCTATATTTTATGTTGCCATTTTTTTAATTGAAAAACCAATAAGTATATATAGCTACCCCCAAATATCAATATGTAGCACCTACGCTACTACAAGGCTTTACAAGGGTATAAAGAGAAATACCAATTTTATTTAAACTAAGCGGTTTCAAATTTTAGTGCACGATCGCCCTAACACAAAGCGTTCACCATCTTGATTTATAGACATTTTATAGCTCCTAAAGTTTTCTAATTGTGCCCGCGTGGCGTCGCCCTAACGAACTTAAGGGCATTTATTACTTTACAAAATAATGTGTTAATATTTACAGGATAATTGACAAAACAACCTATGCCTATGGGTTTTATGAGTGAGGGATATTCTCATGGAACATCATCAACATCATCATCATTTCAGCCGTATGACGTAAACGTCTGGACATATGCCTCCCCCAAATATCTCCCCCAAAAATATTGGGTGGGAGTTTCCATCTTATCTTATCGCCACGCTATAACTCTACATCAAATTCTACATCATGGTCCAATAATATTGTTTACATTTGCTGATAGGTTCGATGACATTCTGCCACTACGCCTAACAAAAACAAAAATACATTTTTGGTCAATTTAGAAATATATTTGGCAAGTTTATTTTTACTTTTTCTTAAAATAAAACTTTTTAATTATTGTATTGCATGTTTGAGAAAAGCACTATCTATACCTCGGTGTGAAAAGGGATTGTAGGCCTCGTCAACAATCTACATACTCTTTTGATCGGCCGGCAACTTACTTCCTGGCTCATTGACGATCCTGATCTGGTGGGGGCAAAGCTGCAAAGCCTCGAACACCGAAGGAAAGTCGCATGCCTATCGGTATTTTATAGGATACATTTCGGCGAGTGTGCGAGTGGTTTGCATGAACTCATTCCACCATCTCCATTTAAATATTATGGGACGAGGCGTGCGTTGAGATTCCATGTTGTGGATATTCCTTCAACCAGAACAAAGCGCTTTGCTTCTACTTTTCTGATTCGCACAGCTAGGGAGTGGAATTCTCTTCCAGCTGATCTTTTCCCGGAGCAATACAACCTGGGTATCTTCAAGTCGAGAGTGAATAAGCACTTGCTAGGTAAGCATGTTCCATCGTCGGCCTCATCGTCACTTACCATCAGGTGAGATTGGGGCCAAATGCTAACCTATCATTTATAAAAAAAAAAAAAAAATGTACTATTATGCGTATGTCTGTTATATATATCGCCGTCTAGAAGTAACCTACAACACAAGCCTTATTGAGCATAATGTAGGACCCTTGTACAGTCGCCATCAGATAAATTGGAGCTATTGAGCTGGTCAATATCTGAATAACTTCTCTATTATCAAGGCAATAAAGTGCATGTACAGATATTTTTGACCACCTCCACCGCACACTATACAGGGTGTTACATCTAATGGCGACTGTATCATATTTTACCAAAATATTTATTTCCTAATTTAAACTAAGATTTTTATGTTATTACAACCAAACAGTAGTTATTCACAATGGGGCTCCTTCCCTTTATATTTACAAGAATATGAGTATAAATCATATATTGACGCCATCCAAGTTAACCCTATCATTGCGATTGCTCTATCACGACTCACGGGAACTATGATTACTGAACCTGCTATAAGTGTATGTCAGAAGTAACGAGTTTATTTCGAAGCCACAATGTTCTATGCCGGTAGCTGTTGTAAAGATAGAATTTTTCTATTTATTATAAATTGTTTATCATACATCATTTAAAATTACATCCAACCCAGCTACGACAAAAAATCATTTAAAATTTGTTTGACATTACTTTGCTCTGTTATGAATAAAATGCAGTTTTATTAATTATACTTCAATTAGTTATGTCTTATAAGTAAGTATTCCATTTTTTAAATTAATATCTACGGTTTAAACAGGGTAAAACAAAGATGGACTTTCGTAACGGCTTCTGCCGTTCATAAAGCTTACGCACACACAAATATGACATATTTACCGATGTCTAATACCTATTATTTACACAACCAAGTAATCCGTAAACTAAACAAAATAGAGAAATTCCAAAACGTCTTAATTGTACAGATCCGCTTATTCGACTTTAAGCCTACGGGTATTCATTATAGAGTTAAAAAATAATTATAACAGATTATTAAATCCGAAGCTCTTTTGTTTTACGCAAATGAAATGTCAGCCACAGAGCTCGATAAACCTTCACAGAGAGGACAGAGCGTAATTTGTCAGTGTATCGATAGTATCGATTGTAGCGATGAGTCGATAGATTTATCGGGTAATCGATCTAATTTCTTCAGCGTTCGTCCGGTGAGCGATCGAAGTCTGGGAACGCCACTGGTGCGTTGTCATGATAGATTAATTTATGATTTGCAGACAGGTAACATGATATGGTGATATCAGTTCTGCCTTAGGGTTAGGGTATATTACCTTTCTTGCCATCTGTCTAAGGTCATAGAAATTACTTTAAACCGGTAAGTATTATATTTATTAGTTTTTGTACAGTCAAATGTAAGAGGCGACAAATAAAAAAAAAGATACGTAGGGGCAGCAGCGTGCATCGAAAACCAATGTACAGCTACTGGCATCGTGAACCCGCCTGCTAAGCGTGGCGATTATGGCAACTACTCCTAGAGGATAGAAGTCATATTTGGGGGAGGTCTATATCCAGCAGTGGACGATTTATGTCTGAAATGAATTATGTTGATCAGTCAAGTCAGCTATTTATATTTTATATATTAACATATCTGAGAGAATGTATTAATTATTCTTGAAAACCCAATTTATAAGTAATCGTTTATTAAACTTTAGGGATTTATTTACCAAATCCACAAAAAAGTGGTTCAGTTACGAATCTTGACCTAATTTAATTATGAAATTCAGCAATAATTAACCAAATAATGACTTATGACAGTGCGGTATTTCTAAAATATCTACATCTATTTTATCTTGTAAGTATAGTAAAAATATCTGGTGAACTTAATGTTGAAAGGCGTTCTGTTCCACCTGAATAATTTTTCAATCTAAATAACCAATCACATAACAGTATAAAACACCTCTCAGAGACTCGAGTGTTTAGGAAACATGAAAATATTTATAGTCATCGCCAGTACATGATCTTTGACGATATATCTCAGTGCGACCACCTGCGAGCCGCGGAGTTGAGAATATTTGTATTGTGGTTTAATTACCTCCCATTGTGGAGGGTGATTCGACGGTATTCTGCCCACGAAGCCTGCGCCACAGCCTATTCTTTACGATGCCAGTATTTTAACCATGAATGGATTTAAGAGCCCACCTGAGGCTCTAGTGTAAGTTTCTTTTGACGTAAAAAACGTTTACGAATGCGTAAGTGATAATGATATTTATATGGGAAACGCAAACGCGTTCGTGACGTAAAGTTACATTAAAAACTTACACTCAAGGCTCAGGTACGTTGCACTTCATTGTGTTACATTTTAACTTGTGGTTATAAAGGTCGTTTAATCCAGACGTCCAGAACTAGGTATACAATTCTGCCGAATGATGCGACGCGTAACCCAATGCACCAGGAAGGCTATAAGGAGTTACCTAAAAAATATTTGTAATTATTTGTTTGCTTGCCGCGATGAATATTTATGAAATAAAACAACTAAAACGGATGTATTCTTTAGTACTGGACTTTTCGATCACAGTTTTGGAATTAGACATTCAATTAGGGCAACCAAAAAGGTTTAAAATATAGATTTGATATTTTAAATAATTGTACTCATATGACTTTATAATAAAATGTCAAACTTTTATTTTTCCTAAAGGTCCTAATATTATTGTAATTAACTCCATGAAACTCTAAATATCTCCAATATATCGGGCTAGCACGTGATTAGGGACAGTATGTATCATAGAGATAGACGTCCCTCTTTACGTAATTAATGTATGGAATTAGAAACGAACGGTACTCTATGTCGCCTCGAGATACTGTCGTGACGAACACGTGCTAGGCCTACTGATCAGAGGCGGTACGGGCACCGAATTTATCATGCAAGACTGATCGAATGTTAAAATACTGCTTACAGTAAACATACTGTAGTTGCATTAAGTTCGTACGATTGTTTTAATATCTCAATATGAAAATGAAAAAAATGATTATATAAATGATAGCGCTCCGTACGCGTCCAAGTATTGTTTTATTGAGATTAATGGCGCTATGGTCCATGTAGAGCTGTATTCTCACGGTTTTATGTTCTCAGTTAATCGCTATGTGACTGATGAACAAGAGCTCAATGAACAAGCGAGAGGGTGAAGCAACTTATTCATGTCACCCGTTGCTATTAGTAACGGTCTGCTGTGCAACTGTAAACAATATTTTAGTACCTACTTGTCTGTTAAATAATTTTCTGAATTGTAATTCAATAGATACATTAAAACCATGTCTTAAAGAATTTTTGGGGATATTAAATTGTATAAAAGCGGGTAACTCACGTTTTATAAGTTGAATATTGCTCGACATGTTTCACTCCGTAACGAGGAGCATAATCATGAGGACGTAGTAAGTATAGTGTGAAACCCTCCTATTGACAATATTGCTGAAAATGAGGGTAGTTTCTCGTCTCCCCGCCCTCAGCTTTTGCCGGCGTCGAGTTTGCGTCGGTTAGCCAATGCGAATGGCTCATGATTATGCTCCTCGTTACGGAGTGAAACATGTCGAGCAATATTCGACTTATAAAACGTGAGTTTCCCGCTTTTATACAATTAATATGTTTCAATCTCACGATAATTTTGTGTTTAATTTTTGGTGATCATTAATAAGTGAGACTGAGTTATCCGTCAACGATTTGGGCAGTCAGGCAATTTTAACTTTTGACAAAATGCATTATTAATACCCGAATATTACATAACTGTCAATGGTTGCCAGTTTGGTTGATTGCCAGTACAATACTTATGACTTGCAACGTGTATATTAGCACTATAGTACCTAAGTACCTACTGTAATCTGAAATCAAACGGGACAGAAATTGAAACACCGTTTCACCGTCAGCTATAAGACGTCCACTGTTGGACGTAAGCCTCCCCCAAATGTGATTGATATCATCATCGGAGCAGCTACCATAGTCACCACGCTTGACAGTCAGGGCCACCACCAAATCTAACATCTTGGGGGGGAACTACCATAGTCACACTTGACAGACGCGGTTCGCGACCGCAGCAGCTGTTGATTCGGTTTTGACTGACAACTCTTACGATACCCACGAGAGAAAATCCGGTGGCAAGCGTGGTGCTATTCTCAACCAGCGCTCAGTATAAATACTGTTTATACAGAAAACTATATGTAACAGTTTGTACCTAAGGTCAAAGAAGTTACGAATGTAATTTTAGGTACCTATTTATTCAACTATTTCGCTCTCGTTGCGTGTTTTTACTGTTGAAACCGTCGGAAAAGCATTCTGAAAAAGTTTCAACAACAGTTGTAGGTACTCCAAAAACAATGTAGACGGTAAAGTTGTGAAATTTTCAGTTTGGAATTTGAAATTGGAAAAGGGTACGGGGCGCGGGGGCGGTGGGCGTGGCTGGGCGGGGCGACGGCGCGCATGCGCTGGCCAGCTGGATTATGGAAGATGGGTGACAGTCAGGATCGAAGGCAATGGTAGTCTGTGAAGGTTTATGGATTCTGGGGCCGGAGCTGACATGATAATTGTATATAGAAAAGGCGATCGAAACCAAATAATGTATGGAAAAGATCCAGTGACTTCGTTCGATCTGTTTATTCTAATACATTTTATTCGTTTATCTGATTCGGTTGTTTTTTTCTGATGATGGATACGATTTGGCTATGGTTGATGGCTATGATTTGTGTTCTACTTTGATTGGAGCCTTTATGGGACTCGACTAGTGGGGCGCCTAGGCTCAGGGGGTGAAGATCGGTAAGAAAGTATCGAAAAAGAAGTCATTATAATTGTAAGGAAATATTAATGAATCCATGTAAATACCATCTTGCTTTCTTAAATCTAATAATAAAACTTTAAGGAAGGATTATTTAGGGCAACAAGAGTTAATTTCTCGAAAAACTGTTACAATGATCAAGTGTCATCGCGGAACTAGTATAAAAGATTCTATAGCCTTAATAAACAGTTAAAATTGTCTTCCAACATTGATCAACATTTTCCAACATTTTTATCAGATAATCAGATAATGTATTTTCCCTGCATAAATGCCTTTTGAGAATCCCTGCTTTCATCATAATCATCATATCTGCCGAATGACGCGTCCATTGCTAGACAAAAACCTACCCCAAAGCCATCCGGATTCAGTGGATTCCCGAGATCAGGTCGTTGGTTCACCTTGTGGGGATCTGCTCACGTTTCCGCTACGTGGTCGCCATTCGAGAACCTTCATGCCCTAACGGCCATTTTGGTTCTATGCTACATCTTCTTACCATCGGCAAATATCCCATTGAATAACTCTAAAGGATTGATATTCGTTTTTTAATTCGTTCATAGATAACTAAAATATATCGAAAACAAAGCAATACCGCATTCCACAAAACTATTATGCCAGTCACCGGCATTCCATAAAAACGAAATTAATTACGACCTCAACGAACACCCTCAATTATTTAATAATTCCAAATTAATAGTTGCTTACACTTGAGCATATTTCTCACGCTGCAGTGACATGATTATTAATAACTTACTCTTTGAGAGGAGGAGCGATTGACACGTTAATGTCTACTACAAATACAAAAACGCAGCCAGTTTTGCGAAAATCTCCTTTATTCACTAGACTTAAGGTTGAGCGTAGATGTTTTTATAACTATGTGCGGTAGCCCGATGGTTATCAGGGCACTCATATCTTGGAGGTGAAACAAAGTGGTCTTGACGCTCTATACGTATGTTATTTTCATTGTCCTATTTCCAAATCGTACTAAGCGCCTCGTAAATTGTCAAATTAAAACGAACTTAATTATAAGTTAGTGTTGGTTGATTTTTGTGTAAAAATTTGATATGAATTAGCCGATTTGCGTGTCACTGCCGATTGTTGTTTTAGGTTAGTGATTATAATTATGTTGGGATTCGCAATGTGTTCATGTTTTAGTTGTGATATGAGTGTTAGATAAAACTATCTCACCCATAATTGCTACATTTGTTTATTTTATGTAGAACGTTAAAAGGCGTTTTGACTTTTTCTAACACCACCATTATAGGTGAATATGTTAACTGAAGGACCATGTCTATGTAGTTGTGCAGAGAATTAGTATGGAACTCACGTCAACATTTGAATATAGAACGCCGCCATGCGTGTTCAGACACGTTACTACTACACAAGCCAGGTGCTTTAGCTAAGTTTTTCACCCATACCTATTTGTGTCGTAGTATGCCCTTTTCACTTACCTCTCTGTGGCCGGATATTTTAATTTTATTTTTCTTGATCGTTGTTCTATATGTAATTGCATTAGTTAATGCGCAGAATTGAACTAGGAACAAACCAAAATATTTTATTGAATATACACTATTTCCTACGTACAACAGATATGCTATTTATTTATATAGCGCTAAGAGCGGGTGACTTCCAAACCGGAGGTTGCAGGTTCAAACCCCGGCTTGTACTAATGTTCAAACTTAAAATAACAAACAAAGGTGTCTTATTTTATTTTATTATGACAAGGTGGCAAACGAGCAGACGGATTGCTTGATAGTAAGCAATTACCGTCGCCCATGGGCACCCGCAACACTAAGGGTCACAAGCGCGTTGCCAGCCTTAAGGGGGATTGAAGTTGTAGGCATAGAAGTAGTAAACCTACAGAAGGAATCCACCGATACAACGAGTTGTGACGCGTAATGGCGGCCGCTTTACATGTGTGCGTATTTCCGTGTGGTGCCAGTTAAAAAAAAATCCCAATTTCAGATTAAATATTTTAGTATAAAAAATGTGTTATGAATATACATATTTGTTAAACAAAACATATTTGTTAAATAAAACCATTATATGCTTATGATTTAATAAATGTAGTAAAATATATTTCAAAAGCGGCGAATTTAACAAAAATCAGCAAAACTCACTAATATTAAATTGGTAAAAGTACACGATGTAAATGTGTGCGTTTTCTCACTCTTCTCGACCCGATACTATAATATCAAGCACTTTTACTATACATATTTATTAATTATGAGGCACAGCAGTGGCACCGCCAATACAAAAAAAAAACTACTGAATTTCAAATCCTCATAGGTTTATCCCAGATAACACTTCAGAGCAAACATTAACAGGAGAAAATGTGATTAATAAGTGTATATAATGTACATAAAAACAAATATACTTTTTTTGTTTGACTAAACTCTCAAATTTAAAATTTTAATGTAGGTATTTACTTAAAACACAACGAGTTGGCCATAGAGGTCTATTGAATGTTCTGACTTACCTACTTAGTATGAAACAGCCAACCCATAATTTTTAAACCGAGAAGTAGTATCCTACACTACTTAAAGATATTCATAGCCTTTATTTGCAATTTCATAAGGAAGATTGCAAAACAACAGATCGCATAGTTAAATTAGTTATGACGATTTGTCGTGACAATTTATTGTGGTAGTGTATAGGGGTTTACCGTAGTCTTTAAAAAACTTATTAAAATGAAAAGCTGGTTGCAATTACATAGGTAATACAAATAGGGTTATAATTTGCAAAAGAACACTGTCTACTTTTTTTTGGTAAAGAACATAGAAATAAATTACAAAACAAAAATTAAATTAATTAAAACTAAACTTAAAAACCTGTACCTACACCAAACCCGCTCCGCGGTCATACATAATATTTAATAAAATGGAACATCAATTACCCTACGTTCGGGAAATTTCTCCGATTTTGATTGACCCGATTGTCTGGCAACACAGGTGGCGTGAAGTAAATAGCTAGCGAATTTACTAATTTTTAATATAATTACGTGGTTAATTGTTTATTTACTGATTAAAAGTGATTGGGGGAGTTTTTTTGTGTCGATCAGTAGTATTTTTACTTGATCTTACAGCATATGACGGCATATTTTAATATTTTTTGGTCCACTGCGGCGTGCTTTGACGTTCGGAGGCGACTGTTGGGGGTCCCGCGCATCAAGGCCTTGCGTATGTGTGTGAAGCCCGTAAGTACGAGTCGACCGACGCCATTTGTAATCACAATTTGTTGTTGGCGGTGTGGAGTCTAATAATATTATATAGTCTAAGGTTGTAGGAACCTTACTCACCATCAGGAACACAACACTACATACCTGAAAGGTAGCAGTGCTATTATGGCTGTGGTCTTCTGTAAGAAGGAGGTACTTCCCCAGTTGGGCTGCTCCAGATTCAAGCGTGATGGTACTTCGCTGCGCCCTACCTCTCATTGTTGGACGTAGTTTAAGGACATACCCGGGTCCAAAAATAAATAACATATCCTACCAGTTGGACAGATTAATGAAAGGCATTGATGATTGCTGACTATTAGAAATTAAAATATATCCAAGTATTTGCTATACGAACGGCTTAGTTAGCATACAAATCAAATACTAAAGAGAGACTATTTTTATATTTTGAATTTTTTGAAGTGTACCTTCTGTGCGTCAGTGGGTTTATCTATTCTCTGTAAAGTATGTTCTCAAGTACGCTGGTACTAGCGGCTCCCTCGACGAAAGCTCCGGTGATTCATATCTGAAATTCAATGAAATGACTAATCGACGGACGTCACTCGATGACGTGATGACTAATCCATCTGGATTTCACACTGAAGCTTTATTAGGTCGCTAAAATGTACTAATACATAATAAATACATTAGGCAATAAAATGTGCAAATTGACCAAGTTTGCCATGTATATATAAATTAAGAGTGCACGCTCATGACATGAATTGATGTTCACATTTAGATTCGAGCCCGGGATCGTCAATAACGTTTATATTTTTATAAGGTACGGTAAACGGTAGTAACTGCTACTTTTTCTGTTTCTTACTAAGCAATAATTCCGGTAATATCGTCAGTTACTGAAAGAAAGAAAGAAAGACACATAGTAAATGTACAGTACAAAAAAAAAAAAAACTTCCTCACTCAGCTGTGTGTCGCGAAGTGTTCTGCTGCGAATACTAAAGATAAAAAGGTCTTTTTGCTATCGTTTTCTTCTGCACTAAGCTTGGGTCTTTAACATCTTCTTTTGTGACAATAGGCCGATTAGCATAAAAGTAGCATTTTTCGGATCTCTACAGATTTCCCTTAAAACTTGTGGAGTAGCCACTACTAAATACTACAAATCTTCAGAACTTTCTTCCTACTATTTTGTAAATCCTTGCCGTTTCATAGCTTCTAGAATATTCTTATTAATGAAAGTAAGTATTTCAGTGAAAAATTTGTAATTAAACTGCTTTCAAAATTATCTTTTGTACGATAAAACAATATCAAGCTAGGTAATGTGAATAAACAACATATATACATCTTAGACACCCGTTGGCTAATATCGATCCATTAGCCGGGAATTGTATCGGAACCGCGTTCCGATGAAATTGATAATAAGATAAGAATCTCGGAGTCATTACAACGCGACGAGTTGTATTTGCGAGTGTGGATGCGGCATTTTATTGCTGCAAGACTTCGCTGTCATATGTTTTACTTGCACACGTAGTTAAAGTTACAAATACGAAAGTGCTTAGGTATATTTATTTATATGGTATATTGTGTCATAAGGGAGCAAAACTTCATGTTTACGCCGAGGGCGTTTTCCTTAAAAATATACCGGGTAAGCTTATTTTGGGTCCATCTTAAATGACAGTTATTTCACTTTTATCGGGTTTAATTTTATTTTACTCTTACATCATAAGTGCGAGCGAGAAATCTTTACCGAAACGTTTTACTTTCATGTTTAATTTATTTTTAAAAGCTTTGTGGGTACTTTGTAAAATTATCTATTTTAATTGATCTAAATACTTATCGATTCAACTTTCTTTAACACATAGTTAATCTCATCGTTGAAAAGAGTCAGAAAAATACGACAAAATTGAAAAAAAAGCACCTAGTAGTATTTGAAAGGGCCGAAAAGTAACGCAAAGAACACAGAGAAGTGACGGGCCGTATGCCTGTTTGCCTCAGTCGTTGTATAAAAAAGTGGCGCTTTGTTCTCTCCTAACCGGGTAGAAAAGTGCCTTATACAGTGTGTAAATCTTATACGGGCGAATCTCTTAACGGGGGGTAGAATAGGACATAAGAAATATATTTAGATAACTTTTGCTTAGAAGTACAATATTTTTTTTATCCACATAAAAAAATTCGGCCTGCAATGGAATGCAACACACTCGAGTTAAACACTCGTTGACAGTTAGTTTCAAACGCTGATATCGCGTAATGTTCGCTGTACATTACTGCTCAGAAATTTTACAAAAATTAATTAAATATGTATAATAGGTATAATTAAAGAAAAACCTTTTGGTTAACGATTATACTGGTAAATCCTATGTCTGGTTTAATTCTTCGCCCGTATTAGACTGACACATAGTATAATATCAGCGTATCCATGTTATTCATAACTCCTCAGGCAAGCAGCAGCAGGGGCGGGCAAATCGCAACGCGGCGCGTCGATTACAGGCCCCGCCGATGTGTTTTGCACCCAAATTTAATTTATTTAACCACAGACTCGCCCTGGATGTCTTCGTTCCCATATCGCTGGAGGCGGTAAAGGTCGAGTGGGATTCTTGTTTGAAAACTGGATTAGGTTTTTTGGTATTCGTTTAAGCAAGATGATGGCATATGAATGAACCTATATAAGACGAGGAGGTAAACTTCAGGACTAAGCACGGACTAGCAAGTGCAGCGTAGGACGTTCACCCACAAGATGGATAGACTACCTTATAACGGTCGCCGGAAGACGCTGGGTGCCGAGTCCAGGTGCCTCCACCTGAGTCCGTTTTTCTAAGTATAGTAGAATTATGTAAAAATGGTAGTTGTAACTCATAAGACGCAAAAAATAATTATAATTATTACCTCCTCCTTAGTGAATTAGCTAAGCCGGTGAGAGTCAAATTCTGTGCATATCCCGCCATTGATGAATAGGTACCTCAGTGTGTACAGTCAACAAATTTGATTTTTAAGCTACTTATCGGTCCTTGTCACAGTGAAAATCTATATGAAACACACG
This sequence comes from Grapholita molesta, assembly GCA_022674325.2. Taxonomy (NCBI): domain Eukaryota; kingdom Metazoa; phylum Arthropoda; class Insecta; order Lepidoptera; family Tortricidae; genus Grapholita; species Grapholita molesta. The sequence goes on along the minus strand of CP053124.2, from coordinate 6,044,268 downwards.
AACAATCTCTTATTAACGTCACTGTCACAACGTTCGGAGTGACCTATACTTACATTTTTTTTTCACTATTTTATTAATTATTTTATATATTAATTATGAAAAGTTACGACTTCACACATATTTATTAAGTCACTTACGCGACATGTCATTGTAGAGGAGAGCATAGGTCTCCCTTTGCCAAGTGTGCTCTTCGCCGCTCTCCTCTCCGGCCCGTGACGCACTGTCACGCGAGTGACTAAATAAACGTGAGTGAAGCCGTAATAAAATGCTGATACTACCATAAAATACTCACCCTTACAATAACTTTAAATACAAATATTACAATTCCAACAATTTTCGCTCACAGAATAAGTTCATAATAGAAGGTACCTACTATTGATTCTTCCATTACTTCGGAGTCCGCTAACGCATTTCGCATTTGTGTCTTAGTACAGTCAGTCAATATACCCGGAATACATTATTAAGATTAAAAATTGTTAAATCGCTAAAAGCGCGGCCAAAGTACTTTTTTGTATTAGTACACTGCTAAAAGTTCATTAGAATAAAAAAAGGTAAAAAATTTTTTTTTTCAATTTAGGCACATTACATGCAAGAACGTCAAAAAAAATCTTCCACCGGTTCTAACCCTACACCTATGACCCGAGAACACAGACCAGTAAACCTATAGACAAGTATTGCAGGGCACTGACGATCATCAGTCCGTATGGCATACAAGGCTTATATAATTCCCGGTCGCGCGCAGTGCCGTTCAGTTGCGTCCAAGTATCTGACCTGCGCGCAGTGCACATTGTTACTACACTAAAAAATAGATAATTATAATAAAAACGTTGACAACATGTGTCATTGTACTGTAAGATGGTGTGGTAAAAATTCTAAGACATCAAATTACAAGAAAGATGGTATAACATTCCACAGATAAGTCAAAATGATTATATTATTGAAAAATTATTTGTTCCTAGCGGAGTTCATTTATACTGGTCGCTACAGAAGTAGATAGTTTGTTCGTCTCTTTTCATCATATTGTAAATACAGTGTGCTATTCCTGTCTTACGAAGCCACGTGTAGCTCTAGTGATGTGCTGATGTCGTTACCGTATTAACCGTAATCGTGTGCTTAGGATTACCGAAGGTGTACCGAATTTACAAAATATAATAGAAATCAGGGATACGCACTAAATATATATATATACGAGTATATATTTATATTTCAGTAGTTTATATAGTATATTATATTTAATACTAACTAGTAGTAGTAGAATATGTATGTACGCGTATGTATGTACGCATACTTAGTTTTATGTAGAGTTATGTAGTGGACTAGAGGGGGTTGGTGAGTCCTTGGGGTCCAGAGTCATTGAATGGGTCTGATGATGAACTTCGAAGAAGTCCCAGGGCATTCATAGCTGGATTGAGATAGAGGTATGTTATGGGGGCTTTTTAGAATCCACTTGGTGAGTACTTGGGTCCAGTGTCATAGAATTGGCCTGATGATGAACTTCGAAGAAGTCCCAGGGCACTCATAGCTGGTTTGAGATAAAGGTATGTTATGGGGGCTTTTTAGAATCCACTTGGTGAGTACTTGGGTCCAGTGTCATAGAATTGGCCTGATGATGAACTTCGAAGAAGTCCCAGGGCACTCATAGCTGGTTTGAGATAGAGGTATGTTATGGGGGCCTTTTAGAATCCACTTGGTGAGTGCTTGGGTCCAGTGTCATAGAATGAGCCTGATGATGAACTTCGAAGAAGTCCCAGGGCACTCATAGCTGGTTTGGGATAGAGGGATGTTATGGGGGCTTTTTAGAATCCACTTGGTGAGTCCTTGGGTCCAGTGTCATAGAATGAGCCTGATGATGAACTTCGAAGAAGTCCCAGGGCACTCATAGCTGGTTTGAGATAGAGGTATGTTATGGGGGCTTTTTAGAATCCACTTGGTGAGTACTTGGGTCCAGTGTCATAGAATGGGCCTGATGATGAACTTCGAAGAAGTCCCAGGGCACTGATAGTTGGTTTGAGATAGAGGTATGTTATGGGGCTTTTGGAATCCACTTCGTAAGTACTTGTGTCCAGTATCATAGAATGGGCCTGATGATGAACTTCGAGGAAGTCCCAGGGCTCTCATAGCTGGTTTGAGATAGAGGTATGTTATGGGGGCTTTTTAGAATCCACTTGGTGAGTCCTTGGGTCTAGTGTCATAGAATAGCACACCAGTGCGCGACCCATTCTCCAACAACGGGTATTAACGACATCTGACCCCGCACAATCTGGTGTACCAGAGTGGCGGGGATGTTCGCGCTGACAAGCGCCCTTCTGAGAATATAGTTTAACTTAACGTAGCATGGCGGGACAAGCGGCCAGCGCCCGAAGAATACGGGAGTCCATGGTGGCCGAGGTGGTCTACAGAGAATCCTTAGGGGGCACAGCTATGGTCTACACTCTACACAAACAACATACGAATAATGTATCTCTAGTGATTAAATATGTATTTTATTTGAAACCCTTGTATTTTTATAAAAATACAAATAACGTATTAACTTTAATATATTTGCAAGATTCCATTCATACAATTTGTCCTATTTTTGAATTAGGGACTGTTTAGACAGCAAGTGATATTCTGGCCTCGTTCCTCACCTTCAGTCCGGTCGCCTAACTGATACTCATCCATGATAACTAGTATTTGCAGTAATGCACTATTTACATACAATAACAATTTAATTAAAACTAATTAATTAATTCAAAAAGACATTTTTTAAAATAGGCTGTTAATTATAGAAGTTATTCCAACCCACATTATGATATGTACGAGAGTGGTTTATGAACAAACAAACCACTCTCGTACATAATATTATAATCGATATTTTGGTCAAAAAAATTGTACCATTTCGCATCGTAATTTGTACTCTTTTCTGGAGCTCTTATTACTGTCATACACATTTAATTTTTAGATTATTACACCCTTAGTATACCTATACTTACATACTTACATCAAGTTAGTTTAACCTATACTTTTGAAGTAAGTTAAAATAATATTACTATACCTACTGATTTATATTTATAGTTACTTTTGTTTACCAAACATAAATGACTACCGGTTAGGCTTCCGGTAAAAAACATGTCCCATCACTACACGCTCAAGCGGCCGCGCGTCGTCCTTGAGACAACCTATCGCAGCGACGTTAACGCCCTCCCGCCCCTCACGTTTCACCTCTTGTGTTGGCAGCTTGTATCGCGAACAAAATGAACAACATTGCGACTCTATAGGTAGTTCTCTGTGCCCGAGAAGAAACTACAGCGGGACTTATTTATTGAAAACAGTAATACATCAAATCTTAAAGTATTTACATAATGATGCGTAGTCCCAATCAAATATCTGATCAAATTCTCAAGTTTCTAAACGAAAACGACGCTCAAACTTCGATGTGACGAAAAATAGGTAATTAATTTTGGATTTATAATAGTACATGTGAAATTGTAATGGCAGCGATAGAAAATCAACACTAAAGACGAAATCTAGTTTCATTTAAAGTTATCACTTGACGCCTCATCCAGTTGCCACTTATCGGGCAGTAACCTACACAATTTACTCTCAAAATCACATAAACGTCAGTCCAGTCGGGACTTCTGCTTTGTGTAAAGTACATTGATAATAATTCGAGCCATTCTCGACTGAGCAAGCGGGAGGGAGCATGTTTTGTAATGAGTATGAGAGGGTAGGGTGATGTTGAATAGAAACATCAAAATTTTACAGCGTTTTTATAGCGCGCGCCGTGCAAGTGTTTACATGCTGTCGTCCGGTTCTTGGGTAGGTGTGCTTGGAAGGTGTAAACGACGGTTTTCCTGGATTCCAGTAAAAAATGGGTCTGATTTAAGTTATAAGAGCCGTCATAAAATTTTGGGGGCATTCCACTTGAATATCTTATGAAATAGGTACTCGAATTATTTATGTTCTCGCATAATTAAATAGAAGAAGCGACGATTTGATGAAACTTCTTTTTCCTAACTAGTGCGTGCTTAAATTTCACTTTTAAGGCACTTGTTATGAAAAATTGGGTTCGATACACGTGTAAAAACCTAAAAACTTCTTTAAGACTCGGGTGATTGTCACCATCGTTTCACTGGGGCTCAACTTTCACCCTTGTCGATATATTTTTTTACTAGTATCGAAATGTCCTATTGTGATAGTGCAACTTACCTTTCGAGTGATTGTGGATTCGGGTTGATACTTAGGTGTAGGTTACCGTGAAACCGATTGTTTTTTTTGATACATAGATATTTATGTATGTACCATTTCCTATACAGAAGTGCTAAACAAGAGAAGTACGTTGGGTATGCAAAAATAGTCAACCAATTTGATCTATGGGCCACTTCGTTCCTTGTCACAGTGAAAATCTATACGACAGACGCAAAAGATCTCTTATTAACGTCTCTGTGACAAGGTACGAAGTGGGCTAGAAATCAAATTGGTTGACTATACATGTATGTAGGAATTGCATTGTTTATATTGCTTTATGAAGCTGACGATGCACATCGTACGTGCTGTCAACGCCTCAAAGGCGCTATGTGCGCAGCTAGGTCAACGCACCGCGCAACTCATGAACCATGCGATAAGAAATTTCGCTTCACCGCCGCGAGCACTGCTGGTGTAGTGGTATCATGCAAGATTCCCATTCTTGCGACCCGGGTTCGATTCCCGGGCAGTGCATTCTTTTTTCTTTTTTTTTTATATAAAGTTTTTTAATCAAACGAATCCCCTGCATATTTCAATGTCTGACATGCGTATTTCAATATCGGAAGGGAAATCTGTCATTCCGTGAGCGTGTGAATGCGGTAGGTGGGATGGGAGCGCTAACATTCTCATGCGTTGAAATTCCTGTAAATGGCTTGGGAATGGGACAAATTATGCGAATTTGCTGTGATGTTCTTAAAACATTTTGCAACGATGAGTCATGGGTGATGAGCGCAAATTAGTTAGTCCTTAGGCACAGTAAATGTAAAAGATATGTTGGTATGCGTTGTATTCCATTTTTCCCACCTAAGTAGGCGTACAGCGTGTACAGTCGACGACACATATTAATGATAATTTTTATACAGTTTTGAACCTTACTCCGTTGTAGCAAGGCGCAAAATATTTTGGTCAGGCATAGGCTTCACCGTTTCTACTGTTCGTACTATATTTTGCATAAGTAAGATATGTAGGTACATATTAAAATAAAAAGTTGTTAACCTCATATAATCCTTCTAAATGACGACTTAAGGTTAGGTGTTTTATAAGACAACATTAGTCAATGTAGGATTTCGCACCTTGCTATACAATTTTAGGAAATAACTTCAAATTATAGTAAAACCTTGCGGTTTCACGGTTTAGGAAATTTCAGAATCATTAATTCTATAAAATTTTTAAGTATTCTCAGAACATTAAATTAGCTAAGTCATTGAAGCACAATGGTTTGAAAAAATATAGTGATTCAGCCATCATTATCGAATTTATTATACTTTACGATGATTCAGTGAATAGGCAGTGCAGTGGAAAGTCCCGGGTTGATTTTCAAGAAATTGTAATAGGATGTGGGTGAGTCATATAACTTCCGTTTCAAAATTGTACGTTGGTTAAATGTAGGATTACAATACCATATCGATAAACAAGTCGGAACGTAGAAATAGTGGCTCAATCAATAGTTCATGTCACCTGTTGCCATGGTTACGGTCCCCTGAGTCACTCTTAATAAACAGTTTTACGGCAGCGAAATACACAAAATGTGCATGTTTGTGTTAGTAGAATGCGGTGCCACATTTCTTCTAACAGACTATGCTTCAGTTGTCCCCTGGCTGATGGTGATGGGACAGAATAACAACAACAAATAGTTGATTCACTCATAAGTATAAGAATTTTAAAACTAATAATTATATACGATAATCTTACTATTCAAGCTTAACTCACAGTAAACTTAATAAAGCTTGTGTTTTAGGTACTAGACGATGTAAGTCTATACCTACTAGATAGATACCAGTGGCGGCGCCTCCATAATATCCAATTCCTGCCGGCTTATAATTTTTTTTATGCATATACTTGCGCGGTTTTCCTTCGGCTCCTGTAGAAATAGAAAGTCATTTTGGTTACGGTTTGCCTAACTAAATTCGACCTTAAGAAATATTGTATCTATCTGTGGCGACTGATACATACACGTATACCTACATAGATACTCTTTATAACAATCACCAGTGATAAGATAAATGAATTAATACTACAAAATAGCTTCTTACACAGCGTCATTATCATTACTAAAGCACAAATCGTACATACCTATTTAGGAATTCGTGCATAAAAATTTAATTCAGACTTGGTTAAGGCCTATATATGTAATTCTTTACAGATTTGGTCAAATCCACGGTTGCATATCGGTAAACAATTCTTACACACTTTGTTTCCAAAACAAGTTTTAAAGCCCCCGCAACCTAATAAGTCATTAAGGCCGTAATAATCATAATTGTAAAGTTTTAAAGTGAAAAGCGGCAAATCAATTGTTGTTCGTCGGTGAAAATAATTAGTGCCCTTTGAAAAATGGTCATTTATAACGCGTGATAAATGTTTACGAGTTATTGTTTGAAACCGGAGTAACTTGGAGCGGGGCGCAGACCACGGGTCACCTCACATGGTAGATACAGCATGTACGATAACTCGTCACCGCGTGCAATGGTAGCATATATTCGTACGCGCCAAAAGTATTCCCAAATTGCTTCTCAAACAGGGACAAATTTCTGTTCAACAATTGGAAAGCGACACCAAGAGAGAAGTTTTTTTTGCTGACAAAGATGGCAAACGAGCAGACGGATTGCCTGATGGTAAGCAATTACCGTCGCCCATGGGCACCCGCAACACGAGGGGGTCACAAGACCGTTGCCAGCCTTTAAGGGGGATTGGAGCTCTGGGAACCTTACTCACCATCAGGAACACAGCACTACAAGCCTGAAAGGTAGCAGTGCTATTATGGCTGTGGTCTTCTGTAAGGAGGAGGTACTTCCCCAGTTGGGCTGATTCAAGCGTGATGGTACTTCGCTGCGCCCTACCTCTCATTGTTGGACATAGTTTACGAACATACCCGCGCGGGTCCAATAATTTTAATTAAGTTTTGAATAATTTGATTAAAATATAACGAGAAAACAGATAACTTAGGTGCGTTGTTTCATACGCTACTATGGTATTACTACTGGTATTATATTTCGTCACGAACGAGATATTTTTTAAACTTGATGTATAAAAAAAAAAATGTAACTGTATATATTTGTGTAATAATTTATTCAAGTTTGCTGGAGTGAAGACGAAGCGCGTTCCTATGTTCCCCGCACATATCAATTCGTGCTTTTCACCTCATTCTAAGCGCTTGACTTCGGCCGCTGGCGCCGCAGGTTGCTTATTAGTATCTTTATCGCGAATATGTCCCTGGCCTGGTACCGCGAAAATCGAAGTTTGTTAATTTTAAGCGTCTTTCTCTTTTAGTCCAATTAAGAGAATTAGACGATTACGCCTAATTCTCTCTGTCACTCTAATTGTCCATCAGAGACAATCCATCAAAATGTATTTATCCAATATCGATGTTATGGGTATTACCTATGTATTTAAGTAAATACTTAATATTTATTACATATATAATCGTCTACTCGTAGTACCTCTACCTACAACACAAGTCTTATTGAGCTTGCTGTCTGTAGAGGACTAGGTGTGTATGTTACCCTAAAATATTTTTTGTATTTTAATGAGGTGTTTGTATAGTCTGTGGCTCGGGCGGAGGTTCTACCGTGGTTCCAACAAGCCATTTTCCTATACGATTTTTACAGTCACATATGGCTTTTAGTTCTGAAAAGGTTCTGTGGCTAACTTGCTAATGATTTTGCACAGATGTTTGACGTCGTTTTGTTGGGAAATAATCTTTACGTAATCAATACGGGTATTGGAGATGTACGATTTTAGGCTAACATGGTAGTATTCGCTTTGCAACAATTATATTTTAAAAGGGGATAGTTACCGTGTATGTAATGTTGACGACTTTTCGATATTTCGGCACTACTGCATGCGCCATCTTCGCCGAATAATGCCGAAATGTTGGAAACTCGTCTATATAGACATACCTGATAACTTAATAAATTAATAATAGTTGTAATTTTAGGCAGGGGTCTGGTTTTTTATCCAATAGCCCAGTAGCTAGTCCATCCTTTCCACCCAATAGCCTAGTACATTTTAGATTTCATTAAAACTCAATAGTCCTTACACCATGGCGGTGCTGTCTCTGTGCGCGTCCCATGACACGGACAGGAGCAACATCCGCTTAGTGTACCCCTTACATATCATTAAATTGTCGAAAGGGCATCTGTGCGTTGCGTTGGCTCGATCCGGCTCCGCGTACGCCTCCCAAATGTCCGGGACAACATTGTTCCGTGTACGGAAAAGTTGTAATATAGGACTTAAATAACTCAGCACTGTCAATGACCAGACTTAACCTTTTAATGTATTGAGCAATATGTATTTATTTATTGTGTAATAGTTCTCATGCTTTTCTATTTTTATTATTATTTTGGGCTTTTTAGTCACAAATTGCTATCGAATTCGCCACATCCATGACACGAAAAGCCATTTACATGGATAAAACTAAGAAGTAAGAATATATATTATGATTTTGGATATAATTAATACCCTAAGGCTTTTAAAATATTTGAAGCGTTAATTTACTGTATTGAAATACTTTGACGATGACGTCAAAAATGTTATCCTTTCACGTCACCACACAATTCATAACAAGTAATCGATGCTTTCAAACCCATTCTTCGTCTGACAACTGTCTTCCTCACGTCAATTTGAGTCACAATTAAGCACATACCTAGCACAAATTCAATAGGGCTGCCCGGTTGTCGAGTCAATTGCAGCCCGGACATATCGACTTAGGAATCTTAGATCAGTATCGACGTTTCTTGCACAGTCACTTGACAGGGGTGGCATCATGTCTATTTCTGTTATAGCTATCTTGTATATTAAGCGTTTAATGTATCGTGATTTTCTGTATAAAAAGACATAAGCGACATAACAATAAATTTAAAGCTAGCCGTGTTTTACCTAATAATAATAACCTCACTAACACAATAAAGAAAAATATTTTTTGTTTGCTAAAAGTTGTCGCTTACATCATTGCAACTTTGTAGCATTCATGTGGAATGTAATTTCTAAAACCTGCAAAGACCCGTAAAGACCGGTTATGGAGAGATCATAATGGCGTTTAGTGCGTTTAGTTTTTGTTTTAAAATTATGACATTACTCGTAAGTCGAAAGCTAATCAAAATGTTTTAATCGATGACGCGATAACGTTAGTGCGGGAGGTAATACAAGTTTGAATATCGATGATGCTGGAATATTTAAGTATTTGTGATAGTGAAACGACAGTAGTAGTCTTAGACGACAGGTCGGGCCTAGTGGGTAGTTACCCAGCCTATGAAGTCAACGGTCCCGGGGTCAAATCCCAGTAAGAGCATTTATTCATGTGATGAGCACAGGTATTTTCACAGGTTCCTGAGTCATGGGTGTTTGCATAGAAACGAATTGTGGTTTTCCTATTATTATTTTTTTGTATAAGTTTTAAATAGAGTAGCCTTGTTCGTTATTTTAATCTAGTAAATTCGGACTACGGACAAGAATGAGAAATGAGATGAAATTTTCATCTAATCTGGGGATTTTAGTGAAAAACAATAATAGTAAAATCGAAATAGGTTACTATTGTTACGTTACCTTATTTATTTGTAACATCGGTTCTGGTTCTGATTCCTTTGTTTTTGTTATAGTACATTTGTAAACAAGACGCATTGCATGTAGAGTAACAATATTACCTGCTGGCTCATGACCATAAATAAATAATAAATATAAATAAATATTTCCGGACAATCTTACACAAATCGACCTACTACTACGGTAAGCTCAGTAAGGCTTGTGTTGTAGGTACTAGACGACGATATATATAATAGATAGATATATATATATAAATACTTAAATACATAGAAAACACCCGCGACTCAGGAACCTGATACCAGTGCTCATCACACAAATATATGCCCTGACTGGGATTCGAACCCAGGACCATCGACGTCAACTATAAAAACCTATTTGAAATGATCAGCCTGTACTATAAAAGAAGTTTCCTGTATCAGTAAAATTATCGATATCGATAGTTTTTTTATTCATTAACCCACGTCACTGAAAGGTGAATGAATTCTTTGCATTGCTTTAATTGATTTGTTAGATATTTCTCGTTGAGTGAGCCATCTTTAATCGAGGCTTAAAATATAATACCGTTTTTATGCCCTCACCGGGAGGACCACCTAAACTGTTGTACAAATTGTTTATGAATAAAATTGGCATAATACATGTCTGGACTATTGGAATGGTAATTTATGAAGATTCTCGTCTGGCAAACTTCAACAGGTAATATTTACTACATTTTTACTTACTTGGTATAACTTAAAGGTCCTTACCTCCTCGTCCCTGAAAACGCGACATGTCATGTCTTTACTGATGCTACGCGGCGGTCACTTAAACACCTCAAACGGTATTCCAATTTGTGTATTATAAAATATCTAACATCTAACTGTATTAGATACTTATAAATGTCACGAAAGTACGATGGAATATAATATCATATCAATATAAAACATAAGAGATGATCAATGATCGGCACTAACGGTGCAAAACTTTAACAAAACTTGTTGAACTGCGGTATAGTAATACTTACTATCAAGAAAAATACGAATAACTTTGGCAAATGAGTGTCCAATTTAGTTGTATATCGGAATCTCGATTTGTCAATATTTGGGTGTGAGAATATAATTGTTTTTTATGGCTCTATACATTCTTTGATGTCCACTTAACGAGTTTTGTTAAAGTTTTGCACCCGTAGTGCCGATCACTGGAGATGATATACTTGAATGCTCTTCACAATTTCGAAAGGCGCCCTGCAGATGATTTAAAGCAGTCTTAACCAACAAGACAGTTGCCTCAGAGAAAATTACATACACTAACTTATAATATGTATTTATTTTGCCCCAACAAGCAATAAGTATATTTACTGTTCGCAAATTCGTGTGTGTTCGTACAAATAAACTTAAGTGGTGCATCTCCGCGCGACAGAGGAATCGTTTTAGTGCAAGCACCTCTCGTGTTGTGTGATTTGTGCACGACTGGTCTATGCGCTCTGACCATTATAGTCCATTGACGGCCTGAGATCAGGGGATTGAGTTTTTAGTAACAACAACCTCAAGATCTGTATATAGATACTTACTCCAAGAGCAATTTTACTGATCGACTTCCCCATGCTAAGTGGAATAGGTTACCTAATAACATTACATACATGTATACATTTCAGCCGTATGCAGTCCACTGCTGGACATAGGCCTCCCACAAATATAACTTGTATCATATTGGGGGTAGTTCCCATAGTGAACACGCTTGGCAGGTTGGCGACCGCAGTAGCTGTAGATTGGATTTCGACGGACGCTGCTGCCCGTCCGTAGGATTTTTCCCTTTATCGCCTCTTACGCCACCCGCAGGAAGAGATGGAGTGGTCCTATTCTAGCCAGTTGGCATCACACAGCATAATAAATAGATTGTGAAACCGCTCTTATTGTGCGACAAGAACTAATTTTACGCGCAACGCTTCCCGTATTTATGGCGTTAGGCGTCTGCTATCAGCGTTTGTCTTCCATCATAAGTCGAATGTTTACGCTTGTGCGTTCCGCAGTGATCGAGTTATTGTAAGAAGTATGGTAAAGTGAGGATTTTTTATAAATAAATTAATATTACAGGACATTCTAACACACATCGACTAAGCCCCACGATAAGCTCAAGAAGGCTTACGTTGTGGGTAATCAGCGAACGATATATACATTATAAAAATACTTAAATACACGTATAAAAGACCCGTGACTCAAGAAAAAATATCTGTGCTCATCACATAAATCAATGCCCGCCCTTACTGGGATTTGAACCCAGGACCATAGGCAGGGTCAATACCCACTAGGCCAAACCTGTCGCCAAACATTTATGTTTGCCTCACCTGAATGCCAGATTAGATCGCCATTTTTGCTTTCCATAAATCAAAAATGTATACCAGCAGAATTGCTTAAATCATAATAATTCAGTTTGTAGTATGCCTTCTAAGCTTTTACTTGATCAGTAATTCATTAAGAGGTCAGTTAACTTGGTCAAGTACGCATAGCAACAAACACCATCGACCCTTACTCAACTAGAAATTGGTTAAAACAACCAGCTGGTTGATCAAAAAAACAAATGAACGGACGTATCAAAGGCACTGCGAGAAAAGCAGCCGAACTATGTGAAAATAATGTTTGTAGATATCTTGTCAAACAATTCAGTGGTCTTTTGATGTGGCGGATACTAACTTCACTACTCATAAAAGCCGTATGTGTATTGGAATATCTCTTTGAATTTGGATTCTATTACTAGAGAACACGATTTATAATTAAATGAGTTTAAAAATGGCTGTTACTGCGCTTTGTACGTACCTGTGGGTTGGGATACTATGCTTGTGATCGTTCGGATTCTTTGAAAAGATTTCAGTATAAACAATTGGAATTTTGAAATGAGCGCGAGTTGTTGAAGTGCAGAGATTAAATTATCTAAGCAAATATGTATGTAAACCAAACTATGGAGGAATGTACAGTCAGCAGCAGAAGTGGTTAAGCGGTTGAGGTGATCAAAATTAGGTCAACACATCTCTACTGTCAAGAGAATAAGAGCGCGTGTAGCACCTCTCATTAAGTTGTTGTATAGTCAACCAATTTGATTTCTAGGCCACTTCGGACCTTGTCACAATGACGTTAATAAGAAATCTTTTGCGTCTTTTATAGGTATAGATTTCCACTGTGACAAGGAACCAAGTGGCCTATGAATCAAATTGGTTGACTGTACATTGTGAATACTTCACCCGCTCAGCCACTTTTGTTGCTGACCGTACACCAGATTGGTTAAATAAGAATATTTTCATCCCTTTCATTGCTTTAATTTATTAGCGTAAGAAAAATATAGGTACCGTGATTTCCTTCGTCTATAGTGAAAAATTCCTCGGTGAAGCTACACGTGAAGTACGAGTATTATCGCACAGTTTAATTCTTGCGAGAACCTTTTATAAATATTTAACATACTACTCTGCTTCAAAACTGATATTCTATTCTTTATGTAGGGAAAAATATGGAAATACTGAGAGGATATATATAATATCTGTAAAATATTGATGAATATAAAACTTTATATGTTACATTACATCATAACCTGCTTATGGTTTAATTAAACGGTTAATAACATAAATTTCGTTGTATATTATTCTGACCTTTTACTTTATTCGTACTGACATCGAATATCGTAGCCGAACACATAGTGAATAGCAGCGAACGTGTTAACTTTACAAAGTTCCTTATATTGTGGCAATAAATCAGTTTTTTTTACTCGAACGTGTTAAAACACTATACACTAAACCCATCCAAAACTCAGTCAGTATACGTAATGTAATAAAATACATTTGTTTATAATTGAGAGCATTTTATTGACTTTAATAGCATAATAAAATGTGGGAACTGACTTGACTGTAATTTGTGCTTTTAAACACTTGCATAGTTATTGGGGTTCGAATTTAAAACTTTTTTTTTATTCATCTACATTGTGTGATATGGTTCAATTTAAGGAGACTTTGTGTTATTTATTAACCCTCTGAGCGCTTAGCTTTTCGATGGGTAACTGCGTCACAGACGGTATGTCTTGAGTCTAAGTTCAAAAATAAAAAAAATATGTACAGAAGTGACAGTAACAGCAGCAGAAGTGGTTAAGCGGTTGAGGTGTTCAAAATGAGATCAACACATTTTGAACACTTCACCCGCTTCGCTATTTTGCTGCTGACTGTATACATAGGTACAATTCTTACTGACCTCATTAGTGGAGATATAATGAAGTATGACACTGTAAAGCAAATAATGTAGCGTTTAGGAAATAGGTTTCCGTTTAAAGGGTACCTTTTGAACACCAAAAAATAATTCATTATGTCAGCTGAAAGACTTCCACTGCTGGGCATAGGCCTCCCCTAAAGCGACCCAGAATGACTGGTTTTGCGCCACCTAGTGCAACAAATAATTATCAGCAGTGATATATAGGTATAGTTACAACTTAACAGTTAGTAAACTTACTCTCTCAATCGATTAAACTCACTCGATCACTTCTAATCTTCGTCTATTCGCTTAGTAATATCGTATGTGCGATTATCGACATGCTAACGTAGAAAATCATTGCTAGGAAAAATCTGGTAACTCTTTCCTCATTTTTATCGATTAGCACTTCCATATTACACGTGAAATCGCTATTTTTAGTTAAACATCCTAAACAAAGATTAAAAAAGGCTCAAACTTTGTTGTCATCCATTTTCCAGCGCCAGGTGTTTTCACGGAGCTCTGTTTGTTTAACAGATTCTGCGCACTCGGCCAATAATAGATCGCTCACTGTCTATCACTTGGGCGTGATTCTGACGTGGCAAAATTATATTGAAATTTGTTATATGCACTCTCTCTAAAGCGCAGTTACACGTGCTTACGACTGAATTCGATGTTGAATTTTTGGTTGTAAATGTAAATATCATATCGCTACAGAATCTGCGCGTCTGTTGTACGAATAGTTTACCTTGTACTGATGCAATAATGATGTTCCTATTTTAGACAGGATCTTTTAATTAAAACAAAACGTTTTTATTAAAACAGTCTACAATTTATTAGAACCCTACAGAGGTGTAGGTCTACCGTACCGGTTCTAAACCGGTGCTGGATCTTTTTAGGTGCATTGTAATGTGTCTTAATTGAAAAATAAAAATCTTTTATCTTTTCATTTTTCGCATCAACTAAAAGCCATCACATTCACATCGTCTTTTCGCATTCACAATAAAAAAAATTGTGTCTCTTGTATTTTTGATTCTGTTTGGTATTTTGGAACATACTTGGGAGCTTTTCGACCTTTAAAAAAGTTGGGTAGTTTAAGTTTCTTACCGCCTCATAGACCATTTGAGTACAGCCATCAACATTAAAACACTCTTTCGTAAACTTTACTGAATGTCACCTTATCTAATTATGTCATGACATGTTAATTTTAGCACAAATAATTGCGCTATGTATCTCTCAAAAATTCAATCAATTAAATTTGGCTAACATGTCCTGCCAAAATGTGCCGCATCAAATAATTTCTCAGTTATAAAAATATGTCTTATACCTTTGTCTGCCTAAAAAATATAATTAAGGCATAATAACTAAATGACTTATACAATGGAACCCAACTTAAAACAGCAAAAGACAATTGATCATCACTTCATCAGGTTTCATCACGGTTAATATGTAAGTAATAAGTTTAATGGAAATCTCTTACTATTAAAAGAAATTGGAAAGAGACCTTCACTATACAAATTACAGTAGTTGTTTTGGATATCCGATCACAAGTAACTTTTAAAAATCTCCTTATGGCTCTAATTATACATAAAGATGGCCTTAGGAACATTTCTAATTCTATCTTTTTACCAGCTATATGGTTAGTATTTTGTTTAGTAGTCAATTCGGTACATAAATCTGGAACCGAAGGTGTGCATATCTAGTTTCGCGATCTTGCCCTTTCACGAACTGCTCTGACACTAGATCTCGTCTTCAGGGAAAATGTCGTAACTAGTAAAATTATACTAAAGTCTATTTATAAGTAATATGGCCTACTGAATGCAATAAAGGTAAAAAAAAAAACCATACAGATTTAATGCTTAATTATACTTAGTCACAAAACTGACATCATTTAACTTTTTACTTGTCACGATAATTGAGTATACTTTTGAAAACTCCCACCTACCTATGCATTAACTCCGTAAAAACCATAATACATGGGTATTACATTACATTCATGATACATAATTATTACATATATATAACGTAACTGTACACAGACATACATTTTAGGAATGATATAATAGTACATTTCGATACTAGTGAAAAAAAATTGTTTTTCGATGAGGGTGAACGTTGGAGCCCGAGTGAAACGAGGGTGACAATCACCCGAGTCTTAAAGAAGTTTTTACACGAGTATCGAACCTAATTTTTCATAGCAAGTGCCTTAAAAAGTGAAATTTACGCACGAAAAAGCGTACGAAAAGTGCACTTTTTACGCACTAGTTAGGAAATGTATATTTACCTGGTAGAACTTTATATATTTAATCCTGTTATTAATCATTTATAAAAGCTGCTTAAAGTTGATTATGTTAGCCTAGGTAATAAGGATTAAATAGAGACAACTTTTCGATTAACAAAAAATGTGTAATTTATGTGTAATATTTTTACGTCGCGGACAATCTAGAGAAACACAACTTTATCTCACGTAAGGTAAGACATATCATAAGCGTCGTGGTAAAAGCTTGCTACACGATACCGGTTACACACTTACACAGTAATCAAAACTGTCCCACGCCCACTCATTCTCATTACTAGTCTAGCCATACCTGTAACTACAGCTAGTATTAACATGCAATAAAATAAACTCTAAAACAAGGGTGTAAAGTGGTTAATTCACGCGATTGAGCATTATTTCTAATGGAGGCTAATCCGCCAAATCTCAACCAAAATAGCGCGAAAATCGCTCGAGCGCACAACCCTGCGCACGGGCAGGTGAGTCGTCAGTCGTCGCCGCGATCTCCGCCCGAAAGGGAACGCGCAACGCTGCGAATTTCGGTGTTTTCGAAACGTTTCCAATGTAAAATACCTGAAAGACCTGTTCCCGAATGTTCGCGATGTAGTGATGTCCCAGAGATGCGGCCTGTAGTCATCGCCGCTTGCTTGATTCTACTCGCGCCTATCACTGACTCCTGGTGGTAAGTTGAGGTCGACAATAAAAAAAATGTGTAGGTAAAATACTTAAATAATGCCTTCAGATTAAGCACTTGTGTACGAAAATGATAGGGTCTTTAGGGTCACGTCAAAATTCTATAATGAACTGTCAACGAGTGTACAGTCCATCAGGTACATTGTATCAAATCTAGATCAGTAGCAAAGATTGTAGTTTTTAGGAGTATACATTTTTAGTGAAATAGAAAAGCAATTACAAGAAAAAAATTATTAACTACATTAACAGAAAGACCGAGGTGATTAAAAAGGTAAATTTATATGTAAGCACTCGACTACAGTGCAATAGTGCAGTGGTCCACAAGTTCAATTCGTAATTGAGTTTAAATCCCAATATTATTTTTGTTTTTTCCTTTATTAATTCATTCGTTTATGAACAAGCTCACTCACATCTGAACAAAGATATTGTAGTTTTGGACCATAGTTGGGTAGCTTTACAGTACCAAATTATTTTAGATGTAAGATACTATAGGTAATGCGATGTGACCATAATAAGAAAAAAACAGCTTTTAGGTTAATAAGCGGTTGTTTGTCATTCAATTTCCTAGTGTTTCTGTCAGTGTTTGACAAATCTACTATTGATACATTTCAATTCATTTTGGCTTATTGTTTTTGACAATTCAAAATTGATCAAGATACAATAGGTATTTTTGTTGACACTACGAGTTTTGTACGGACTCTTAGCAGGACTGGCCAACAAAGAGCTTAATTCATTTACTTGTGTAACTATATTACGAATATTGGCTGTTACTATGTATTATGATACATTACTGAGGTTCCCGTAACACTAGCCGATGTGTGTGATTGCACCAAAATTCTGCAATTTTTGTCAATTAATTTATATAAAAGCCAAAAGCAGTCTGCATCTAGAGGATACTGTGATGACCTTAAAAACTAAGGTCAAGATATTAATCAAACATGTGTTAGAAAACGTTAAAGGCGATAATAGTGAAACTATTAGTGTCACTGGGGTGAAGTATATAAAGGTTGACGAAGAGAGAAAGTGCACTTAAGATATTATGAATAAAGGTAAAACCAGTCAGAAAGCAGTTTCAGGCACAACAATGGCGTTGGAAATGTTTCTACAACAAAAAGACAATTGAAAACAAAAGTTAATGGTACTAAATATTAACTTATGTATTTTCGCTTGAAATAGAATTTTGTATAATTTAGGTACATGTATTTCAGACAATTTTATAGACATAAAGCCAACCCCAGAATATCCTAAGATATCTGGGGTTAGCTTTATATATTTATATCCTAAGACACAATCGCTCTAGTTAGTCTCTCTAACTTTAGTAACCGAGTATCTGTCAATTGATCATTTATGGAGACCAAAGCGATTGAGCGGCAATACTGATTTTTTTACCATTTTTAGTAGCGTTTTCTCTTTGTAATAAATCATTTTACATTAAAGTATTTTGTATCCCCGTTCCTACTCGTACAACTACAAACATGCACGTAATTATAAGTTTATTTTTGTTTTTTTTTTTTACATTTAACACGGCAAGTAATATACATAATTAATGATGATTTGGTAAACTAGTTGACAGTGCCTCTCCCTACGTATCTGGTCCCGGGTTCGAATCTTCACCTGCAGAGAAAAAATAGACACATTAATACGGTCCCAAAGGGAAAGCCAGTTAGACATAGTTTACCGAAAAGGATGCATCTAAAAAATTGTGTCATCGGAAAAAAATACATAAGCCTTTGCCTGACAGTTCAAATTCTAATAACAGAATTTTATGTAATGTATTACATTCCCAACAAGTCGTCCAGTTGTAATAAATGTAACGACTCTTATCTAACATGTTAGTACAATTTAGTTAAATGGTTAGTGCAAAACTATAATAATACTTTAGAGATTTATAACAGGGAAGCGCTATAAAGCTATTTCAAACGTCAATTCGCTTCAGATGGAGAACAAAGGACGTCTATTTGTGACTGATACAATGAATCTGGGCGTGTGTACATTAATTAACAAGAGCTATATTCGAGAATAAGCTAAAGCTTATGACGGCATAAGATTATCACAATTTAGGGATTTCCCAAGTTATGTTTTCTTAAATGTAACCGAAAGTCTATTCGCTGGGGGCCTAACGGTAAGGACATGCGTCTTGCAATTCAGAGTTCGCGGGTTCAAACCCCGACAATGAGTTATGCGGAACTTATTAAATATCATTCGACATTTACCAGTCACTTCTCGGTGAAGGAAAACATCGTGAGAAACTGGACTAATCCCAAAATCTAGTTTACTCTCTAGGTTGGAAGGTCAGATGGCAGTCGCATTCGTATAAACTAGTGCCTACACCGATTCCTGGGATTAGTTGTCAAGTAGATCCCAGGCTCCCATGGGCTGTGGTAAAATGTCGGAACAATGCGAGGAAGGTAATGTTAACCAAAAGGTTGCTCGCTATTGGACTAAGCAAGCACTTTATAGATTATTTGCAAATACTAATAGGCCTACTACAAAAATGACAAATGGTGGCGCGTATCAAGGCGACAGCGTAATAAATACTAAAAGGTTTAATAAGTCTCCTAGGCTATATACCCATTCCGTTTACTTACTTAAAGGCGCGTCTTCATCGAGTTCTTTGTTCGTTCTTGTCAGTCATCAGGTGCTATTGTGGACGTGCCTTTAGTGATACGTATTAAAGTTGAAGGCGTTCTCCAATTAATCCTCATTTGTCAGGATACCAATTAATTGCGCTGGCCAAAACTTCCTGGCCGTCTCCTTGAACTTTGTAATTATTTCCCTATAAGCAACAACAAAGGGCAAAGAGTACAGGGTGTTCCGACAGCAGAATATAACGACTGGTTTATTTAACACAGCATAACTCCTGCAGAAAATATTCAAGTGTTCAATGTCTCATTTAGTATCAAAATATTAGATACTCAGCTCAATTCTTGTGGCAGTTACACCTTATTGACCTCCCATTAGGCTGCACTTTGATCACATGCGCCATATGATTAAAGTGCAGTTGCATGTTCCTAATATTCATGATATCTGGGGTCCATTGCTTTCCCTTTCCGATTTGGTTAGTACGAGAGTTCCGCTAGTTTTATTAGTAACAAATTAGCCATGGTACGCGCACCACTCCTTCTTCATTTCATGTCAGTGGTTTCAAACTGTGCGGGGCCAGAATATAAATAAGAGAATAGTCACCCCACTAAAATACTTATCTACTATTTAAAGTTATGAAGTGCCGACTAAGTTCTGTGATACAAATCAACATGTGTCAAAAAACGACATAAGGCACAGAAAAGACTCGAGTAGCAACAATTGAAGTGGGCTATATCTATAAGATTTAAAAAGGCTACGAAAACGAACAGATATTTTCGTGCATTTTTTTTAAATCCATTCCACGCATCCTGTAAAGTTAATCGCCGTGGCCGCATCAGATAATAAATTCGCAATACAAGTTATAAATCAGAGGCATGAAATTCAATAAAGTCATATCGGGCGGGAACCACCTCGGTTGAGACTTTAATATGCAATTAATCAGCCGGGCTGAATTAGGAGCCCGGACGCAAAAAGGCTGGAGCTAATATGAAGCTGGGATTTTGATATTCTTTATATTCGGGTTTCGTTTGAGATTTTTGGGATGAAAGTGTAGGGGCGGCTTATATACAGCTTTTAGCCACATAAGCATATTATTAAACTTATGCTGGTAGACCGTGATTTTTATCACTTTAACGGCATAGCCTAGCCGGTTGTGACGCCTACGCAGCTGAAATCAAATCTTGGGCCAGGGTACTTTGTGTGTTTATATCGATAATATCAGTATTTAACTATTATGCAATAAAGGATATTTGTATTGTATTTATATGTGTCGTCTAGTATCAAAAACGCGAGTCTTCTTGAGCTTACTGTAGGACTTAGTTACCTACTACTCAAGCTGTAAATTTAATTTTTAGATTCCTTGAAATTGAAATAGTTAGTGCATCATTTCCACTTTATCAAAGTCTAGTACAAATTCTTATTCGAGTTCCTTCTGATAATGATGTCGTGATTTTGAAATTATGTTCTTATATCATTGTGTATGAGCCTTATATACCACTTTATAATATATTATAATTCCTATATCTACTTACAAGTACATTAAGGTCATTAAGTACGCGCGATCAGACGCCCAGCCGAGCATGACAAATGACATCATCTCATTAAGATTCACGATCTTGTCAACTGATTGACAATTATATCATTTATAAAAAATATGTATCTCGTTGGTAGTAAATGGATCGAATGCCAGTTTTGGATTTTTGTATTTACGGGTATGAATATACGTGGATAACTCCAAAAAAAAATACTCATATTTATATCGATGAATAGTTTTAAAATATAATTGTATAATAGCTAATATAATTGTATTCAATACATTTTCGTGATTTTTCACAGTAATTTCAAAAGCCCAATGGTTTTTTAGTAAGAGTTTTTGAGCGGGGTGGGGCTACACCAACGTTAAAATATTTTCATCACACTTGCTCGTCAATGGAGTTATTACTTGCGAGAGTACAGAGTGGTTATAGCCGATTTAGCTCACATGGGCTGTTAAGTTTAGTTTTAAAAATATACAGAACCTATACTTCACTTGGACTGAGGATGTTTCCAAACAGCCAAGGTGTATTTCATATCTTCAAAAGTTTGCTACAACCAACTTTTAATATGTATAAAACATATCTTTATATTAAATTTGACTGCAATGTAATGTTTAGTATTTATTAAAAATAATTGTTTTCTATTTGATTTTGATAATTGATACTATTTGGCAGGATGATCTGTCAACTTCGAAAACAAAACGCAGTTGTTAACATTATCTGTGGAAGACATTGAAAAAAGTTGACATTGTTGACAATCTTTTATAGTGGATGCGGTCTGATTGTAGTTTTCAAATGTTTTCAACGAATTTATTTTATTTCCTCGCAAATGTGATGAAAAACATTGTATGTACCACGGGTGGTAAGTGTATAACAAACTTGAGTCATTAAAAGCCCTCCGACTTCGTCGTCGGGCTTCTAATAGACTCGCGTTTACTATACCTTACTTACCATCCTCGTTGCACAATGTACTATTAAAAACAAATGAAATGAAAAGTGTTGGTTAGGGAGAATTTTTAGACAAGTTTCCAAGAGAGTTAAACTTAACATTATTTCGTGTTTAGGATTATTCGAGTCGGTGAACCCAAAAAGCATACAATGTTTATAAAGACTATAAGTAGTATAGGCGTTTCGAAATAAGTGTTATGGCTCACTAGGTAGAAAGAGAAAACTAGCTGGAGGAATTGAGTACCTAGATCAGTCGGTTAGATTCTGATTAAATTATTTTGTGTTTAAACTCGTGGTCGAGAACGTCATGACAAGCCATGGTGAGCGCTGGCTTTATGATAAGGATAGGGGCCATATCCGCTTGAACTCCTTACATTTTATTAAATTGTCGAATAGGCTTCGGCTCTGCGTCGTTACGCCGCCTATATATCCGGAACACCATAATTCCGAGTCAGAAACTTATTTATTATGAATTATAATGCATAAGGGCGTAAAGATTATTTTGTTTGTACATGGCTCAATCTACTATTCTTTGTCCCTCGTTGCCATGGTTACGTAAATATTTAGACATAAAATATAGATGTTTGTGGCAGCTATATGTCCCTTCCAAAATGGGTCACCTACCAAGCGCGTCAGTAGTACGCAGGGCCACACTAACACACAAACTATTTCACTCTTATGTCAATATATATATATATATTTATGAACTTGGTTCCACCAAAGAAAACATCCATTCAAAATTAAGAATATTCAGAATATTAATTAAACAAAATGTAAAAGGTCTCAAAACATCAAAAGGCTTATTACTGGAAAATTAAAGGGAGGTAAGGTAAGGTTTACCTGGGAGTAAGCTAAAGTCTTCGCGTCTTAAACAAGAAAGAAGTAGGATTATATGTCGACGACCCAATACTCCATTTTTAGAGCACAAAAAAAAACTAGATCGGAAATTGTAGAATCACTCAGCTTTACAAAACCAATCAAGTTATTGGCCATAAAAGCGAGGCGTGGGCGAGATGTATGGCCTAAATGAGTCGCCTACGTCTTCAAATAATATCGATTTGTTAATTAATTATAGCTTTTTTACGTAATCGGTCAGTCACATTTCGAAGCGTCATAGTCTAGCGGGTACCTATTAATACTTTAAGTTAGAAATCTGATGACGGGCTGTCCCCAATATGGATAGATACAAGAATTTAATCGACATATACTGCACCTCCACTAACAGAGATCAATAACCTTAGCATGTAGATCCAAGTAATCAATAATGTAAAAGTAAAGCAAATAAAGTAAAACAAGATTTATAGAGCAATTAATTTTGTTTTAACTTGCATCTAAAAGCTACTACGTACTCGATCTATTAAGGAGAAGATAACGTTGATATATTTTATATTATAAGAATGTGTTTCACGTTGAAATTTTTCTATAAATACAACTGCCTTGTAATTTAGTGACTGTGCCTATGCAGCAAGAGGTCCGCGATTCGACTCCCAGCAAGGGAATTTATTTGTGAGTTTATCACGAATAGTTCCTAATGTTCCTATATTACTTATATCGTCGTTGGTACTTACAACTTAGGCTTAACTGAGGACTAGATTACTAGACTAGTTAAATTGGTAAGATTTTCCCACAAATTCACAATGCCAATTCCACTAATAACGAAAGTTTTCGACTAATTCGTCCTTCTCATCATGACAGATCTAGCTACAACGTGGACACTCACGGTTGGGCTGGTTCACAAGTTTAAAGTCACTCAGCGAGCTATGAAAAGACATATGCTCGGAGTCTCTCTGAAGGATCGGATACGGATCGAAGTGATCCGTCAGTGAACCAAGGTAACCGACAAAGCTCTGGCTTATCAAGCTGAAGTGTCAATGAGCTGGTCACATCAGCCGCAGAACCGATATACGTGTTTTGGAAGCAAAGTGTGGGATTTCCTCAAACTAGATAGAGCAACGATCTTCGCTGTACGGCTAGCAAGAACTGGATAAGCGTGCAGTTGTAGCGGCCTGTGTCCAGGAGTGGACAAATACAGGCTGATAATGATGATTTTTTTTTTGTGGCCGCGACACTTATTCATGAAATTTGTCTTTGTATCGCGTATACTGGACTTAAATTACATCTCGACATTTGGAACACTTTGCATCGTTGATCGTTAACGGGGAGAATTACCTAATCCGGCCTGAAAAGTTACCCGAGTAGGTACTTAAGCAGTAACTTACCCTTAAAATCAGTAACTAACATGAGAACATGACATCCGGCCAGTAGTTCGAAGCAGTCACAACATTTGGACCCTGAATGACATAAAAACTGACGGGTTCCTAATCGGGGCCGTTACTGGTTTATTTTATGACCACCAAAATGTAGACTTTCAAATAATGATGTCCGTTTTATTAACACCTTAGCGTTAATTCAGATTGATTGCTTTTGTTTTGAAAATAAAAAGGAAAATCTTTGCGAGGTATTCAACCATCATGCACAGCATATGAGGAAGGAATCTTTTCTAGAACTGAACACTACTTAAAATGTTAATACATTATTAGGCTAATCGTTCTAGGGTGTGAAGATGGACTCTGAGGTGTGGTGGTAGAAATAACCCGAAAGCATTATATAAATTTCTATCAAATTACGGACCACAATGAATAAGACGGTATACCCGGAACACCGTATTTGCTCCGTACACAAATATCGCTAAGTTCTAATCACCTTAGGTTCTTTCGTGTTCTAATTCGTGTTAAATTGGACAACTTAAATATATCTTATCATATCTTATAATGCAAAATTTCTTGCCAAAAATAATCATTTCTGGTCGGAGTTATAGGGTTAGACCCAACATTAGCTTTCTAGACATTTATAAGTACATGTACTATTATGCGCCTTAATTTAAGGAAAGTTTTCATGTATAGTATTCACAGAAATGTAATAATTAGGCATTCTAGAATAGGTATGATTTACTATTGTATTGATAATAGTTATTCGGGATTATTTCACTAGAGAAGAGGTATCACGGAGGTTAGAAAATAAACTTTCAAGAACACTTGAAAAAAAAAATGCAAACCTAAAGGGTTCTAAATTTTAACTCGTTTCTACAAGGGGTGCTTCTATGACGCAAGCTGTCATCAAGGCTAAGATTCATTAAGATATCTTTACGACGTCCGGCCACTAGCCCGAGCCAATCTGTCTGGCGGTTTATTGCCACAGTTTCCAGTTTATCAATCAAACTCGTCTATAATGTATACCTGCAGGGCCGTGATAGAGACATTAAACCTGAGTTACGGAAGGTTAGAAACATGCTGCGAGTAATTCTTGTACAAAATCTGATAGCTTTGCTACACAGAGGTAAAATCTTATGATATAATTGTATCCAGATATAAATTAAAAATTTTGATATGCGAAGTAGGGGAAGGTGTATTACTTGCACTGGAAAACTTATGAAATTGTTGTTACTGTTATTAAAATTCCAGTACAGTGGACTGCAAATATATGTATACACACTGAAAAAATGTATACATATCTTTGTAGTCGACTGAACAAACAGTTCTTTAGTAGATATACTTGTGTACGTACATGTGGGCTTTTATACGTAGTGAGGCAGTCAGATTGTTTGTATGGATTACGATTATCACTTAATAGGATTTTAAAAGGCGTGTACCCTGGGATCACTAGCGATAACCATTTTTTCGCAAAAATTTCATGGTTTCTAAATGTTTTATTAATTTATCCCTTGAATAGGACTTACTAATTTATTCATCCAATGAGTCCTTATTTTTATTAGGGTACCAATTGAATGAGATTTTCAGTAGACGTTCCAACGAAGTGAGACAAAGTATATGATAAATCGCAAGTATTACAATTTTGCTTAACAATGAGGATACAGCGGATAAAAGTCAACATCAGAGGTAGAAGGTTTCAGGGCTAGAATCGGGACAACGTTAGAAAGACATGGACTTCTTTCGGTAGATATAAGTACCATATGTCGTAGTCTTGTGAGTAATAAAGTAAATGATTGAAATGAGCATGGAACTAGTCCATTTAGCGCTGGAGCGATGCCCTGTCGCTCGACCGCCCGCCGCATGTTTGCGAGGCTGTTAGCGGCTGCCTGCTAACACTCACAAGAAGATCAACGTGTACGCAGACGGCAACTAAACCGCATTCAACTGCAGTTAAAGTACTTCGATATTTAAATCGAAAGAAAAATCCTGTGGTTGTGGGTTCGAGTTCTGCTGCGAGTCAAAGTTTTCAATTTTTCTTTCGATTTAAATATCGAAGATATTCGCTAGCAGACGTTTCTGCATAATAGAAAATAATTTAAAGTACTTGTCAAGAAATCCTTATATTAATAAATAATAAATAAATATTTCGGTACAATCTTACACAATCGATCTAGTCCTACGGTAAGCTCAGTAAGGCTTGTGTTGTAGATACTACACGACGATATAATATAATAGATAGTTAGATACATATAAATACTATATTATATTGACTGATAGTAATTGCTTACCATCAAGCAATCCGTCTGCTCGTTTGCCACCTCTGTCATAAAAAAAACGATCTTTTAAGCCTACGTCGACCAATAATCTGAGACACTACGCTTATATCATGACCACCCTACTTAAAGATTTTGTTCGTCAAATGAACAGCATTTTTTTTTGTTCTTTTCGTGATCAAAGTGCGGGATGGTTGTTGGGTCTGGGTATCAGTAATCTTTGTTAATAAACACACAGTGCACAGCGCGTCACTGTGCGTAGAATCTCACCAATTATCGCACCGCACCCAGCACTTGGTGGCGCTAAAACTGTACTTGATCTCGACGAATATAAGCTATCCTATCATCATCATCATCCTCTCAGCCAGAAGATGTCCACTGCTGAACATAGGCCTCCCCCTTTGACCTCCACACGCTGGAAGCGACCTGTGTCCAGCGTCTTCCGGCTAAGAAGAAGCTAAGCTTTGATATTAAAATCGGCTTTTGGAGGTCATGTCTTAATGAATCATAACATTTCGGTCAATCAAGTTGAAAAACAATGTAAATTAATACTGATGAAAAGTAATATTTACTAGAGTCTTGGCGTTGGAATTGGTCAAACGCTAGGTAAAGGCCACTGGGACTGACATTACCTTTATAGGTACTTGGTACAGTTGGTACCTATATATATGTAGAACTTGGTACACACCGTTTTTTTCTGCTCTATTGTATTACAATCTCTTTTTATATTATGCTGTTTATCTTCCAGTTTGGATTAATCAAATAATCTTTGGGGACTGGTAGATATAGGTGAAAAACTTGGCTTAAGCCCCTGGCCTATGTAGTAGTAACGTGAGTGTACTCGCATGTCGGAGTTTTATATTCAAATTTTGACTTAACTTTCATATTCATTCTCTACACAACTACAAAGACATGGTCCTTCAGTTAAGTTTTTCACTCATACGATATACAGGATTGAAATATCTATATGCATCTCCATTTGCTAGGAATATATTTTAAGCTTACCAACTTACCAGTCTCAGTCAAACAGAATAAGGACGCTCATAACTAATTCAAAGTAAACTATCCGGGTGTCAAATACCCCAAAAACATCTTAAAACCTTCAGGACTGTCCCTCATTCAACTAGAGTGAGTAGAGTGACAATGAATGAGTGTATTTGCGGACACCGGGCTAGGCGCTAACTCGCGACTTGGACACGATTAGCGACTGCATGACGACTTAACTGTAAACATCATTACCATTACACATGCACAACATTTTTATGTCATTTTAAACATTGGAAAAACACCCTTAAGTTTATCGTTGTAAGAGTTAAACTAAGTGCAAGTTTATTATGGTTTTGTGGATCTGTCAACAGCCAGCAATCGTCAGACTAGATCGGTCTGTCACTGTCCGAGAGTAAACACTTTTAAAAAGTTTATGTTGTCGATTGTTGTCGCAAGGTTTTAGCGGTCGCATCATGAGCGTTCATGCCACACTAGCCGTATATATGCCTAGTTATGGAAGTCGCGAGAGCGGAGTTCTCGAGCGAGCCAGTAGAACAAGAGCTCGGGATCGGTTGAAAACATACGTAATCGGAGAATGTACTTTTGGTTCCAACTCAGCCTTCACCTCGTCCGTTCTTTGTCATAAATAGAATAATATCTCTGGCATGTCCCCGTGTTTGACTTGTCGTTAAAATTGGGTCCGTGTACGGCCGTTGTGAGCTTTGTGGGTTTAGAAACTGGATGTTATTTTTTGAAATAGGGCGTTTAGCTTCTAACTTGAGAGGTTAGTTTGCGTGACGAGATATTAAAAAAAACTGGCGTCTATTGACAGCACTGTCTAGTAGAAAGGTATTATTTGTAACTACATATAAAAAAATATTTATGTATAAAAATCAATCAGTATCTGCATCACGCGTGAACGGCTGGACAGGACGGTTTTTTTTTGTTTGTTATTGTTAGGAAAACGTTGGAAAGAAAAAACGCAGAAAATTAGAAACTTTAAAAATACTTAACCACCATTAAATTATTTCTAATGTAACCTTACCGTTAGTGCTTTTGAAAATGTACCTAACCTTGCGTTTGACATAACATTGACAAAATGCGTATTGCAAATATCGTCAAAGAGGATGGAGGAATCATATCTTAGTGCACGTTACATCACGGTTAAGTCATAGTTAGACAAGACAACGTTTGTCGGCTCCACTAGTATGAAATAAATATAAATATATCGGTATTATCGGTTCTATAGTATACTTTGTATGTACAGGATTTTGTACAAATCGACCTAGTTCTATATACAGTAAGTTCAAAAAAAGCTTGTGCTCATAACCTAAATTTGATCCGATTCACATAAAATATATTCCATCGTCATAATAATAATTGGACGTACTTATGCAAACAAGAACCATGAGAACCATAAGTCCATATAATATAACATAGTCTCATTCACGTTCATATCGTAAAACTACGACGAACAGATGACATCAGGATGACAATCGCAATGTCGCAATACTTTCTTCTGTTACTAGAAGATAAATCTGCTAGCGACGCGTCGACACCTGCCTCGCTATTCACAAAACGTATTGTACTCATGTTAACTCTTCTCTCTTGTCCAATTTGACTTCTCGATTTGTGATACGAGTTGCTTGGTTTTAAGTGGGATTGTCTAATTAAAGTTAAAATAAATAGCTATTTTAATTATATCAAAGTATTGATAAATATAAGAATGACTTAAGTTAAGAACGTTTAAATACAAATACTTACTTCTGTTTGTTCGAGTTATTGTCTCAAAAAAAAATGCCATACCAACAGCATAAGTGCAATGCAGCTATTGCAGCATGCACACTGCATACACGCAACACGTAAGCAGTCGGCATGTATTTCAGAAAATTTGGTCCCTTTCTGATTAACACAGTTAAACAGTAACAGCCTACCTCGCACGAGTACTCTCAGAGTTCACTTGCATTTTTCTGTCAACTTGTTCATGTCATGCATTTAAAAATAAAGATCTTTTTCAAGTACTCCAGCGCCAGAATAGGAAAAATAACATGACTTATATTCGAAAATATATTTTTTTTGGCTTCACATTTTAGTATCTTATTCAAAACACTATTGCTGAGAGCAAACTCGATCCATATAAAATCCAAATTTGGATTTTATTATTCCATAACTTCGGTACGTTAACCGTGTAGAATAAAACAATAGGAAAGCATTAATAAGACGGTAATCTGTTTTATGTAAAGAATGAAAGAATCGAAATGCATAAAAATAATTACAGTACCCCATATATAATGAATTGTTAAATAAATGCCATACTGTATAAAACGCCTTGCATCTCATTCTTTCGTGGACTAGAGCCATTAATGTGTGCCTAATAAGTGGGTGTGGTTAACGCAAATCGATGTAGGGCATTAATGCACGTTTACTAATTCTGGTTTTCGTGAGTGGTTGCAAGTCGAAGTTGTTGGGAACACTTCTGACTTTATTACAGGCGGCCATTAGAACGACGTGCCAATCGTATTGTTGCCACAGCGGCAATATTTACTGTCTGGCGATTGGACAGAAGTAATTGGAATTTGAATATGACAGGTCTATTAGGGGCTTGTCTCATCTCGTTCCGTCTAGCTTGATAGAATGGCCTTGTATTACATAAAATTGTCAATATTCATTGATAATGTTTAGGAACTCCCACTGACTTCCACTACTGGACAGAAGCCGCCTTAGACCGCCGCAGGAAGCCATGTCAAGCCACTCTGCAATCGCTTTGGTTCCGGGTGACCCCTATGACGTTAACCCGTCCATTTAGTCCATCTAGCAGCTAACGTGTAGGTCATATCCTGGAATTAAATTTACCAGCCCTCCTCCATTGCGCCGTCGCCAAAATGCTGGAACAAACGCGGGAAAACATGATGATTTGTTATTGAATGATGAGTAACTTGTATGAAAATCGGAACAGATAATGTTATTGTCTAAAACGAACTTAATGGTATGTCTAAGCGACTTTGGTATTAGTTTGTGAGTGAACCCCTAGCTTCATTGAGCAGTGTCATATAACTGAGACACAAATGTATTACTCATCATCCTCACTGCTTGACGTAGGCCTCCTCCAAATATGACTTGTATTATCTTGGAGATAGTTATAGCAGGTTATCTGTTGGTTTTTTCCCTTTGTCGTCTCTTACAGTACCCGCAGGATAGCCAACACCACATGGCATCAAATGTGTTAATATAAACATAAAATACGTAAGTATTCTGAAATTATTTGTATTTCAGGAGTAGAATATAGCCATGATATAACTGCTCAAGAGTTTTGGGCAAACTTATTACTCATCAATTTTCTAAAATAGATACGACGTCATCTAACAAATGACTAGATTTTAATCAGTTTTGCCATTCGGCTCGTCAAACGTCTCATTACATTGAAGAAGACATTTATTCTCATAACCCGCCTACCAATCAACTAACCCGAATATATTAGCAGTACGTTAATTCGGCACTCGTTCATTACCGTTTCCTTTCCGCGCTCGGTCGCCTTCCCAACCACATGGTGCTTTGAAGAATAATTAATTGACATACAACTTATCACAGTTAATTTATTCGTCTGGATAGACAGAGGTGTGTCGCCTATTTGGCACAATTCCATCTAAAGAGCTAACACCCAATAATCTGCCATGACTTAAAGGAACAAGGTTCGGTTTTGCTTGTGAAAAGTGCCGTGAATTTTCACGGCTTTCATCAACGCTGTTGCAAAGTGAAACTTATATTGAAGCCAAAATAAATAAGTGAATGACGTTTTTCTTAACAGTAATCTAAGCCTTGGCTGTCAGTAATACGTATGATAAATATTGGCAATTCCATACGTATTTTGTTACATACGTCACGACTTGATAATGTGTCAATGTTTGGAGAGATATCTCTCAACATATGTTCACACTACTGTTGAGGTCGGTGGGATCACGTACATTTAACGAAACTGTCTATTAATAAACGATTAATATTACTACTTTTTTACATAAACTAATCAACTGATACTTTATTAAATTCCTTGAATGCCTGAAAAACGTTACTTGTAATATTAGATTATAGCAATGGAAAAGAATAAACCATTATTACCATTTTTTAATATATTACAGAATTGACGCGCAAGTTGGCTAAAAATAAAACATATTATGAAAAATATGTATAGTTCAAAATCTCGAGATAAAAATATATATTTACCTGGTAGAACTTAATAATATAATTAACCCTGTATCTACATGCTGGCATGTGGAATCGTGAAGACAGTGGATAAATGCTTAAACTTGGCAGAGGTTACGACGACACTACAAACTAGACTAGGAGGCCGTTAAACCATAAGAGTATGACGATATCAGGCGGTTTGGTGCAACCGGCTCTTAGATAATTGTTACACTCGCATCATTGACACGCGCTGCTTTCGGTAACACCTTCTAGCTGTTGATAGTGTTCCCGAATATCGTGCCACGGTAAATGCATTACTATTATTAGGTAACAAGTTATTTTTGTTTATTAATATAAAGCAATTTTATAGTCTTGTCTATCGCTTTTTTATCGATAAAAGAACGCACGCACCCTGAGCGGTGTATCTAAATGCACTAGAAAATTCTCACAAAATTTAGAGTCTAAGTGCTCGAAGATTACCATGAAAGAAAATAAAGAATAATTAAAGCAAAAAGAGTCTGTTTTTGTATGGAACCCATACTTCTGTCTTAACAAAAGTTATTACTAGTCCGGAGAACTTGCAAAGGTATACTCTGAATACCAAAAACTCTTCAACGGAATCTTTTAGGGGCTTGATGTGCCCG
The DNA here is from genome assembly GCA_022674325.2 of Grapholita molesta. NCBI lineage: Eukaryota > Metazoa > Arthropoda > Insecta > Lepidoptera > Tortricidae > Grapholita > Grapholita molesta. The sequence goes on along the minus strand of CP053124.2, from coordinate 6,011,980 downwards.
GGCATTCCACCAACGTTACTCGCTACAACTATATTGGTGTTTCGGTAAACAGAGATTACTGAAATCGCTCTCTTAGGTAAGAGGTAAGCTTGTGTTTTACCGGCACGCGGTCGTAATTTACAAGAATGCCGACTTTTACTGTTGTACTTGCTTTTTTACTGTTGTAGTATAACGAAGGTCAATCACTAGTTGTTTGTATTAATTAATTCATAGAACAGATGAATCAGAGATAAATTTAGTTAGTGCAGATGTTCTGGAAGTACTCTCTCTCTCTGTGGTCGCCCCCTCATGATTGTGAATCGTAATCATTTACTAGATTCTTTGTACTTTGTGTGTATGAGCTTTCTCTATCGGATTCTGTCTACGGCGTAGTGTACAGTGACGTTTAGTTTTGAGAAGCTTACCATGAGTTGTGACATTGAAGTTTTCGATAACGAGTATCGAGTTTACTATCTGTGCATCTCGCTTGTACTATTTTAGTGCGAACGAGATGCACAGATAGTAAACTCGATACTCGTTATCGAAAACCTCAAAGTCACAACTCATGGTAATGGTACAGAATTCGCTGTCGGTACCGGGGACCTTGCTAAAGCCCATAAGGTTATTTTTCTCTCGGACACTGCTGCCGTCTTTGTTCACTTGTGCGCCTAAATATGGTTTTTCAGGTGTTGCAGCCGCTACCATGGTTTAAATCTTTCGGCTGTTTACTGCGCTAGACATCCAATTACTTCCGGTCGCGAGTCTCGGAATTCAGTTCCACAGTTCCGTTATTTGATGAATGGTGGTGGCCCGAAGCACCGTGTCTTTAGCGTATCTGAGGTTCGATTTACTCTTCTCACCTCCGATCCAGACTTTAATCGTCCTGCGGATAATGTAGTCTCCTCATATGCTCTTTTAGAAGTATAGTCAAGTGTAAAAATATGGGGGCATACAAATTATACAAAAATATGTCCCATCGCTCTTATATTGGTGTCTTAAAGTCGTAGGGGGTAATAGCGGGTACATATTTTTGATCTACATTGTCAACATCTAGGTATCTTTTTTTATGTTACTTTAATTTTTTTTTACTCAGGGGTTACGAGCGTTACAAGAAATAAGTATACTATGTATGAATAAACGCTTTTGACGTAACAAAAGTTTAGTATAATAAACTAAACTTTTCGAGTGTGGATACACTCAAAATTAATCAAACGCCTAAATAAATCATAACAATTACGAAAAATCTCAATAATTATAGCAGTCGATCACTCTAGAGTGCAAGAAATATCTTCTAACACATTTTAAAACCGAATAGTTCTTAATCTTTTGCATTGAACATGTTCTTTATGTCAGGAACTATAGTGTTGGAAACGTGTTGGCTAGAATAGGTGTTTAGTGTGTTTTGTAACTGTGTTTATTTGCGTTCTGACAATGAACTCTTATCGAGTAAACAGCGGATCCGTCAGCGGGTCTGGCGCGGCTCAGTCCGCAGCCGCCCAGTAATCGACAAGTGTAAGTGATTCCGATTTTACGGCCGATTTATGCAACACCGGTAATTAAACAGCTGTTTACGAAGTTTACTGTCTTTCTTTTCGCCGTATATCTTTTTTATGGGCCCTTGAATTCTTTTAGGTTCATTCGAATTCTTTAGTTTAGTTGGTATTTTAATCAAGTTACTTTTACTGTTAAGGTTTCTATAGCATCAGATTTAAAAGGAATTTGTTTAAAACATGATAATCGTACCACGTATTGTGTAAATGTGATTGAATTTAAACACACAACAAACCCCACAGCGGCGTATACTAATCACTAGAGAGTGCAATATTATTTGCAATATTGCTTTGTTTTAAATATTTAAAAAAATAGTTTGGTAAAGCCTCAGTCGCTGCAGAATAAGTTACATGTCTTTATTGTAAAGTGTAAATCCCGGTTTGAAACAGCTTCCAAAATAGCAAATCTTTAGTGATATACAAATAAAGAACTGTGGGTACCGATTTAATTGGCTACTGGCTTAACGGCAATATATGTAGGTAATTTGGTGATATTGTATTATCTTACGCTGAGTTTACAAGGTTTAATTGCAAGCACTATATTTTTGCCAACCCGATTTCAGTGATCAAAAAAAAACTGATAGCTGTCATCGATGTATAGCTTGCATTTCCTTATGGCGAGATATATGTGCTATAATAATGCAGTACCGAATTACCAAGTATCACGTATTAGCCAATGTTTGCCCTACCATTCGACGCTGATTGTATACAATTACATGACTTTAACTTTTAACCTCTCTATCATAATATACCAGTGCAACCATAGACCAAATCCTAACTTTGTTACCAGGGCATCAGGTAGCGCCGTGATCCTGGACCCGCGTATGGTGTGCAAGCGCAACCGGCGCGCGCGCGGGCGGCTCGCGCACATCTGCAGGAACGAAACTGGCCTACTCAAGGAAATCATGCGCGGAGTCACCCTCGGGGCCACGGAGTGTGCTCACCAGTTTAGGAACAGGCGGTGGAACTGCACTACGCAGCGGAGGAGTATGCGGAAGATACTTATGAGAGGTATGATTACATACATACATTACATTTCAGCCTTATGCAATCAACTGCTGGACATAGGCCTCCCACATATATGACTTGTATCATCTTGGGGGTAGTTGCCATAGTCGCCACGCTTGGCAACCGCAGTAGCTGTAGATTGGGTTTCGACGGACGCCGCTGCACGCCCGTAGGATTTTTCCCTTTGTCGCCTCTTACGGCACCCGGGGAAGGAGTTGGGGTGGTGCTATTCTAGTCAGCCGGCATCACACGGCAAAGCGTCGTCATTATTCGGCAGTGAGGTATGATTAAGCGTTTTTAATTTGTAAAGTCTGCTGTCCACAATGGGCCATCATGGGTAACAGCATCATCCCTTGATGCTGTTACACGACGGAACGAGACTGCAATATCGTTTGCACTCTCTAACGCATAGCTGTGTCTCTATAATGGCCCATGAAGGCCCGTTGTGTAGTGGATTAATTCATTTAAGTGCAGTATGGTGCCGACTGAGAAAAGCACCACGCTGTCTCCTCTCGCGGTTGTCGTAAGAGGCGACAAAGGGAAAAAATCGATGGATGGGCACCAGCGTTCGTCGAAAACGAATCACCAGCTATTGCGGTCGCCAACGCGCCTGCCAAACGTGGCCACTATGCCAACACTCACCCGCTGAAGATGATACAAAGGTGAATTGCAAAAAAATGTACCTTACCTTAAGGTACATTTAGGTGAGTTAACGACTTGCAATTAGTCTCAATTTTAATCATTTTATTTGTAGTACGACAATTATACCATTGCTAATTATAAGTTACATTCATGAAAGTGCGTTGGTGTATGCTTTAAACATACCGTGGATATGAGCGTGGATTAAACAGCGTTATCAGTTAATACCGTTTATTATCGTAACACAAATGAAACGTTAACTTAAGACAAAAACGAAGACGAAGCGACTAACACTAATGAATGTCAAAGCCATAAGATGCTGTCAGATATTTCTGCGGCCTTGATATCGTCAGATATGATTGCCGGTGACTGCACTCTATCATATCTTTATTTGTATAGCAGTGATTTTTACTGTTATTAGCTATATTAAGCTGACTGTACGCGTCTTTAGTCATCTTGTACACGTAGGTAGTTTTCAGAATTTGAAGTACTTCTTTTACCATTAATGTTAGGTCTATATCCTCTTAAACATTTTTTTCAGCCTTTACATACTTATTTCAAGTCAGTTTCAAATTCCTAGGCAATACGATAAATGACACATCGCACACGACTCGTAGTCTATAAGTATAAAAGTCACATTTCAACACAGCTCAGATCGAAATAAAATTCCACAGATAAGGGCAATAATCTTTATTAACAAATCAATAAACCATTGACTGGCCACAAAACACGGGTACATTGGCAGGATCAGCCTTTTGAGACGCGCACACGAATTTATGACGATATATATTAATCCGGTGATTCAGGCGACATTTTATTGAATCGAAAATTCTATTTACGACCAATCAACACAAAAGCTCAACAATCAATAGATTTAAAGGAATGACTGCGATGAGTTCATCAGTATTTAAGATATTGTAAATGCGGTCGGCGGTCAGCTACCTACCTGCTGCTTATATTAATCGAGTAATGTGTTCTGGGGCGACGAAGCCTGCGATCGTTTTGTATACACTTTTAGCTTTTTATATTGTTTTTCTTTTACCAACGTTTTATATTGTAATGAAATATTAGAGGGTTTAAAGTTATCTCTCAGTGTTCATTGTAAATCTAGTCAATTACGAATTACAGTTTGATAATCAGCTATAAGATGAAAACTTTAATAAAACATGTAACGGGTAATTTGTAGGAACGCTTTTCTATATCAGCTGTCTTAAAATTTTCAAAAGAAACTTAATAAATAGCTTGGCACTCCTAGTGCTTGAAAAAATATTTCGCGCGAATAACTAAAAGAATCGAGCGTAGCCATAATTAATACAAAAAAAATAATAAATGTAATAATGTTTAAACACAAAAAATATATAATAAAGGAAACGCAACCCAAAATTTGTTAATATCGATTGTAAATTTAGATTATCGATAGAATCGAAATTATGACTTGACAAAATCAACTTTATCTCTCTCTATCAACACGCCATTAACAAAACCTCCATTCAGACCACGCTCAACATTAATAAAATTATTATAACCTTAATGGGCCCGAGCTAAACGTATACACTGACAAACTTTTTTTATTTTTATGTGAATAGTGAGGGGCAAATAATGCAAAACGTGTTAAATGCAGCGATGGATATCAGGGCCTAATTCGATTAGCCTAAAAGAGTTGGTTTTTATGCGACTGCTCGTTTATCTAAGTGAACCCGAATAGTGACGTTCCAGGTGGTAATTTATCGATTAAATACTTAATTGTTATAATAAATACTGTAATTTTAAAATTATTTAATTATTTAATTTATATAATATAGTAGGACTAGGATTGTAGTGTCAACAGCTTGGATAGTTAGGTTATTTAATCGACCACTTACAGGTTATATAAGGAAGTGACGGCATTTTCTAATAGTTAGTTTCTGAAACTAGTTTATGGAAATTTAATTAACGTGTTTATAACTGTCTACAAATAAAAAAACATCGCATAAGTTAATAATAATCTATTTTAATATTTTGTAGCATTTACCTACCTATATATTATTATATTGTATGAAATAGCAACTGCTTTCTTCTGTTTTGGTATTATAACACTTTACAAAGTGTTATAATATTTTACTTCAACGGTTCTATCGCTATATTCCGTTTTGGCAGAGTACATCACTATCTCCCCGGCCATTAGTCCTCCAACGTGCATTCATTTGGATTCATTAGCGTAAATTAAGTGGTATTTGTCAAAATTTCGTCGCACACAAAATATTTATAAACCGCCACCCGAGCTTTTAGAATCGCAATAAAATTATCTGAGATCGGGCCCACACCTTTTTGGGGCATTTTTTTAAACAGCATTTGTTAGGTAAAGAATTATTTTTGGAATTTAATCTATATACAACTTTTTTTTCATAATTGCATTTAGGATTTAAAATAATTATAATATTATGATAACTACTTACTATGTAACATATAAAAATACCGTTGAAGGATTATCCTTCCTCGCCAACATCTTTGTTACGGATGTTGGCGGCATTTCCTCGTGGTATCTTTTAAATGTACAAAAGAAGTAGGTATACAAAAAAATGTCTTTAGTTATGCATGTTTTACTGACAGATTATGGCTTCTGCTAAGGAATTGACAAAACAGACCAGACAGATATTTTCGAAAAGATAGAGCATATGATACTTTCTGAAAATATTCTAAAGTAAGTTTACTTGACTGAGGCTCTGTATTCCGTTTGGGATGTCATAGCGGGCTGACTGAAGATAATTTGGGGAAAACCTAGGATCCTTCCGTACCAGACTTGTTTTTTACTACTGGAATACTCCTACCGAGTTTATGGCGGTCTTCACAAAGTCTGAGTGGTAAGCAGTTCGTCAGTAATTATATGCCAGCGACACAGAGCACCATCAGACCATGTTTATAAATGTAATTTTTTTATATAACACAAAGGTGGCAAACAAGCATGCGGCCCGCTTGATGGTAGGCGGTCACCGCAGCCTATGGACGTTTACAAAACCGAGGCATCATTCACGCGTTGCCGACCCCGTAAAAACCTCTTTACACCCTTTTTGAACCTTAATTGTGTAAACGGAACTTACCAAATAAAATGGAATATGTGCCAATATAAGCATGTTTTTCACCCAAAGGACTTCGGACACCGCATATAAAAATTAAAGTGCAATTCTCGATAGCTTTAGTTATCTACTTATTAAAATTATTTTTAATTTATTAATTTAGTGTAACTGTCATACCGTCGCAAGTAAATGAAAAAAAAAGGTAAATTCAATATTCAGATCACAGCAATAAATGACCGAAGTGTTTACGATTCCCCGACGCATGATTATAAACGTCAGTATGTTTTTATGAGTTTAGGGTCTGACAGCCATTTTGCTAATGTAAAATACATTAATTTGATATTTTATCGTCAAACGTGATAGCTTAATTTGGTGATTTTGTTTCTCATTTAATTTGCCTCTTCGTAACTCTTGTCCATTACATACTGATTTATGGGGTGATATTAGATAAGATATATTGAGTTATAAATCGTTTTGCTACTTTTAGTTTTACAAAGTATGATAGAAGATTATTGGACTGTAACTTGTGAAGGACTATTGATGACAGTTAGAGAATTTAGAACCATTTTCCATTATGATATTTTCACTTTTTACTAAATACAATGGCACTCACCTTTTTTTAATAACTAGCTTATTATTTTTTATTATGCGAAACGTCTGCTAGGGAATATCTTTGATATTTAAATCGAAAGAAAAATAGAAAAATTTGACTCGAAGCGGGACTCGACACCCATGATGACGTATAAGATAGAGACTACGAAGGATAAGATAGAGAAATTTGACAAGTCTGAGCGGTACTCGGATAGCACAATTGGAACTGCACTGGGCTAGTGATCCAGTGGTTGTGGGTTTGAGTCCCGCTTCGAGTCAAATTTTTCTATTTTTCTTTCGATTTAAATATCGAACTAGCTTATTATTCTGTAACCCATGGCCTGGTGTCGAAGTGAAAGTTACTTGGTATTTTTTTTTAAATACAAATATGGCAGTTGAGTATTCTGATGTAACGATCTAAATAATAAGGTAATGTTTTCATACTTATGTAACAACTATATATATACGCTACCACAATAATTATTATGAAAACATTGGACTGCCTATGCAATAAAATAATAAAAGACTGTAAGTTAGAATCAAATAATCTGTCTGTACCTACCTAATTATGTTTTTGTTTGTTCGTGACAGCTACCACAATTTATTGTCTTTTTCAATCGTCGCAGTCAAAAAGACAATATCAGAGCCCTGAGTGTAAGTTTTTAACTTAACGTTACGTCACGAACGCGTTTGCGTTTCCCATATAAATAACATTATCACTTACGCGTTCGAAAACGTTTTTTATGTCAACAGTAACTTACACTAGAGGCTCTGCTTTGTCACACAGACTACAATTTCATACTCGTGTATCTATCTACAGCTGGACTTGTATTGTTAATAACTTTATGATAAGTGAAGTTGTTCATACCCAAGCTATATTATGTTTATATTTAGATAAGCCTAGATTCGATAACTAATTCTGTCGATGAAAGTTAAAATTGATTGTGCTTACAATTGTATATCTGTTGTACCAACCCCTTAGTTGTATAGATATAAAATATATACATTTATATATAATCATATGATGTGTTGTGATGTTTATAAGTGCTATATCTATTATGATATCCTCGTTGCATATGCTTTTACCACTCTCATAGGGATTAGTATTTGCTCTATATAACTATCTCTATATTGAGTTTGAGTTTGAGTGCAAGCTAATACTTTACTAATAGCAAAACTGTGTGTAAAGTAATTTTGATTAATGAACAGACCGTACGCAGCGTGGGCCGCTGGTAGCGAGGTACCGTCAACAAATTAGGTTAAAAGGCCATAAATTGATGGCCAGCGTTGGGTGGCACCAACCTACAGACCTGAATTAGTCCCCGATTTTTTATCACGCGGTGACAAGAAAAAATCATGCGTACAGGGTGTCACTATTTCACTGGAATAGAGGTGGCTATGGTAATAAAGTTTGCTTAGTGTTTTTATCTTTCAGATTTTGTATTATATTGAAATACTATAACAAAAATATACAAATACAATGTGAATATAAAGTATGTGTCAATTCATCAATTACACGAAGGTGGATGTCATTATGGCCAAATACTTATTCGAATATTGACTGCTTACTGGCCGATGGGGCGGAAAGGCTCTGGAGTGGAGACCACGAACTGGAAGACGCAGTGTAGGTAGACCTCCCATAAGGTGGACCGACGACCTAGTTAGAGTCGCGGGATACCGCTGGATGTGGAAGGTGCAGGATCGGTCTTCTTGAGTCATTCTGGGGGTGGCCTATGTCCAGCAGTGGACGTCTTTTGGCTAACATGATGATGATGATGATGGTGACGATGCCTGCATTCATGCAGATGTTAAGAATTATTTTTACATAACAATATTTCTGAAAAACATGCTTACACAACATTTTGCATTTATGCCATAAACGGAGTTTTCAAGAAAGTGGAAATATGTATATGTGACATATTACATTCAAACTTAATTCCTTAAATTCTGTACATGAAATTATAAGCTCCTGACATCGCCCTGTAGCTACAAAGAAAAAATAATCATCTTTAATTGGTCCCTTTCATTAGTAAGACCCCGCATTCCTTCGCCTTCGTCGTTTTTTCGGTGTCAAATTTTTATCAATGAAAAAAGGATTTCAGTCTTATTTAAATAACGTTATCGAATAAGATTTACCATTACAATACATCTGAACAATTTAATCTTTAGTACCTCATTTAAACGCACATAACACGATTACCAAATGGAATGATTACGCGCACTGAAACCACTCCTACGCAGTAATTAACTGTATGATTCTCAAAGTTAATTGGAAACGTACAAAAATAAAAGCTATAAAATATCTCCAAATTATCGTGAATCCAGTTATAAAGCGCGTCTTAACATTAAATTCAATAAAACTCAATCAAAACAAAACGAGAACTGTAAAAGGTCGACAATCGGGCCAGCAACGATATCAAATCGTAAATACCTCGACACCTTATCTCCTAGAACCGACGCCGGGGCCAATTTCCATTTAAACAAAACAGCCTAATTAAGCTATAAACAAACCCACAAACACGAGCTCCCAAATACTGGCTATATGATCTCGAGCCATTAAGGCTGTGGACAGTCGGCGAGGACCCGCGGCCCATAAAGATTACCACGCGATAACTCGACTACCGGCCCGGACCTCACATGCCGCGACCCCCGCATTCATACCCAGCGATGCCTTAATATCGACAAAAAACTCGGCGATAAATTTGGCGCCCCCAACACGTAAATGTTCTTAATTATAGTGTAATATCCGGGCGCGTTTCTTATATCTAATCTCCTCACTCTTATGGTCGATGTCCCATATTGGCCCTCCCCATCCGCGTAATGATAGTAATTTTTCTCCATATCGATTATTTTGCGACGGATAAGTACACCACTTTATCGTAATTATCGTAAAGAATCAGAATCGTTGATCCCGTCCCGTGCTCATGTGTTGGACCCTTCAAACGCGTCTGACAAACGATTGCGAAACGCCAAATAAAGGCCGACTACATATTTATAAGTGCTCGATATAGCGAATGTCAGCTCATTGAATCATGGTGGAATATACAATAGCCCAGTGAGTTATTTGAAAGTCAAGCATCAGGGTTCGAGAAGTAATCGACGTCTCAAGCGCAAGATTGTCGGTTTAACTTGTATCCGTCCTTAACAGTAGAAATCTTTAGTAGCCCGCGTCTTTTCACAGTTTTGGGTATCTTGCTAAAGCGCAGTACGAGAGCAATAGGAGCACGTTTCACTCGAATGCGAGTGCCAGGCGACACAGCATTTAGTTTTTTTTTGGTTTCCCGTGGACAGGTCGTCCGTCTGTCACCAGTGACAGGCGCGCGCGAAACCCCTGCAATTCTCACTCGTCACCGTCCACTCGTTGCCAAATTAAAGGAAATAGGTGCTGAGAGTGCCGCAATGTTTTTTTTTCAGATGTGACTTTTAAGGAATTATAATACCGTGCAAGATTTTAAAACTGTTCTTTCTCTCAATTTTAATGAGAGAAAATAAGGGAAGTCGTTCATCGGCGCGGTATTTAGGCGTGCGTCGATGTCGGCTCGTCACAGCGAGAAATGCGTTTACGGCGCGGTATGACGGCTAACAGGCTGACGGATTGCGAAATGTCGGCTGTCCTTATTATACGGGTAGTCGAACGGTCTGCGACGTGTCACGGCATATCGCCTCCGGTAATGCAGGTGATGCAAGCTCTATGCCGTCGAATGCCCGCGCGCTAATTAGGCGCTAACTAGTGGATTTAAAGTCGACAGCACGTACTCGCGGAGACATCTCCTTGTTCCAGTTCAATGCACATTAAGAGCTAATTATTTCCATTAAATGTGCTCGATCCATTCAAATTAGCCATCAGACGTTCATTGAATAAAGCATTCGCGTTTTGTGCGCGGCTGAATGACGCTTGGCCCCTTCCGGTGGGTGGTTGCTGTCACAACACGCGGTGCGCCCGCGCACCGCACCGCACCGCATAATGAGACGTTTACTCGCATTAGCTAAAGAAATTGACAAGTGAACAATAGCGGACTGAGGGAAAAAACGACCGCGAAAACTGCAGAAAGAGCCGGACAGTGTCGTATCGTATTACCCGACGTAAAATATCTGGGGGAAAGGAATGAGAAACGAGCGTTCCATTTAAATACGAGTAGGAGCGTTCGCGTGCGTTCGGTAGCGTGAGAATGCGCTTTATTCGGCGGCGACAGCGCGTCCCAGCGCCCGCGCAGGCCGTCGATAAATCAGGAGCGAGCGCAGCGATCGCGCGACGCTCATATATCGGCTAGAGGCCACAATGGCCCCGCGCTGACATGCTGACACTGACGCAATTGCACGCATGCACTCTGCCGTCACCCCGACAGCCGCGACGTCACCCACCCCCTCGCGATCCCCCCAACCCCCTCGCGACCCTATTTATTGCGCTAAATAATTGAATTAATCACATGAGATAAAATGCCCGCGTTTGTTTAAGCATTCCGCAGCGGTCGCGGTGACAACTCGATGTATTGTCCGAGCATTAAGCTGATGGTTATTCTGATGGGCTTAAACAAGTCATCGTTTGTTTTTTTCCGTCGTCTTAATCGCAAGCAGATGGAAATCTATTGACCCCATTCTTCAGTTCTAACATATTACCCTTATTTTCCTTTTTACCAGTCTCTGTGTGTTAGCGATGTAGTATGGACCTACTTACATTTCATAAGATATACAAGCCGGTTGGGGTCGGGTTCCTCCGTTGGTTTTCCTTGACTGGATAGGAAGTCCGATCATTTTACGATCTGCGCGGGGTCTTCGCACGTAGGTAAGCGAATATGACATACATGTTTATGACACCGGGTTCGCACGACACACGACACCGGCCAGGAACAATATCACATGTTTCACTCAAGCTCGTAAGAAATGGGGATGAATACGCTACGTGGAGGAATTTGTATTGCGAGCCTCGCTGCTAAATTGCGTTTTCAAGATTGAGATTAAATCATAATAAGTATGTTGTGTAGGGATATGGAAAGCCGTGTTTATGTCGAAATGAAATTACGTAATGAAAGGATTACACAATCATTTTATGATCGTGCCTTTTTTGGTCCGTGCGAAAATGTATGCAGCGGAATGCTGCTGTCTTCCTAGATTGAAGTTTAATAACTTGATTCTGATGTTGCAGAAAATATACTTTGTATGTTTTACGTCTGTTATATGTATTACTAAACCCGTCTTAGCGCTGTTGAAATGATGCATCCGAGATCATACAAGTTCAATTTCTTACGTACATTTTAGGGAACACAAAGTGACGTCATGCGTAGACCAAAGGTAACAACTGCTTTAGCCGTTATGTCCGTCAATGTGTCAGACAAAATCTTATGTAGGTATCTCTTCACCAGTAATTTTTGAACCACTGCCAGTTCAAACAAGTAAGTACTTTTGAAATAACAACAAGTAAGATTTTCAAACGTAAGCGTGGCCCTTGGTTAAAAGTGAAACGCAAATTAAGTATTAAATATTTAATATCATAATGTACGGTAATTTGCACCAATTCCGCCGGGCTAATTAAACAAGAATCGCACCTGTGCATTCAGGCTTTGACATCGCATCGCGTCGCATCCATCTCGGATCTAAAATTCCTGTACGGAGTGCGTGAACAGTTAATTTAAAGGCGACTCGACGAGCGAATGCGACTCCGATCTGTATCGGGAGCGAGTTTCAGTTTATCAGTTTCTAGCGGGAACGTCCGGCCGATTTGCGGTGCGGCTCGAATGTAAGCGGCGAGCGGGTGAAGGCAACGAGCGTTTTCACCATTCAAACAGTTTGATGATATCGTCTAAATAACATCGATATTTAAATCGAAAGAAAAATAGAATAATTTGACTCGTAGCGGGACTCGAACCCACAACCACTGGATCACTTGTAACAATGCAGAATATCGATGATATTCACTAGCAGACGGTTCTGCTTAATAAAAAAAACAATCGTCAAAATAAGACTGAATCATTTCCTCTTTGTAAAAATGTATTTAAAGGAATAGCCGGAAGTAAACATTATTGGTTTAACAACGCACGAACGCACAATCAATCACTAGGTTTACCAATAATTATTCTATTCTCCAAAAGGTGGACCGAAGACCTCGTAAAGATCTAGAGGCTCCATTGGAAGCGGGTGGCACCAAAACCGGTAATTATGGGTCGCTTTGTGGCAGGCCTAGGAACATTGAACGTCCTTCGGCTGATATGATGTGATGATGACTATTCTTGCTTATTGGTTGCATATTATAAAATCAGGCAGGCAAAATAACTTCGTATTTAAATACGTAAATCTTAATAACCCAAATTAAAATTATAAATGTGAAAGTATATTAAGGTCTGTATATTTCCTCTTTACGCGTAAATTGATGAACATAATTATTCAGATGAAGTACTAAATAGTACTAATGAAGATAGTTTTATCCCGGGGAACTTTTCTCTATAATCATCCTATATTAGTTTTACGCAGACAATAGCATACTAACGTTACCCGGAAGTTAGTAAATATGATATTCCTAGCCTAATATGATAAAGTTTTTAGTATCTACCACCAAGTATAAATTAATATAAGTGCGACAGTGAAGCATGACGCGACAAGCGACAAGATGGCAACCACGGTTACCCTTCAGGTAAAAATGGTTTACATAGATAGTAAACTTATTGATACATTAAATCGTCCCGCTCGTCGCTAAGCTCGTGTATTAAGCCAACTCGTTATAAATAAAATTAAAATTGCAAAATCCCTCGCAATTTCACATATGGGCTTGGTATAGATGATCTCGGCTGGTTATCGGGCGATTTGATGTGCGCGGCCATTCTCACTCCTTTACATTACATTATATAATTTATATTGTCGACACCATGATTAATGTAAACGCGAGATTATAATGTTAAATTGCGTCGAATGGCTGCTAACGACTTTATCTGTGAGTTGATTGTTGAGAGATAAAATTAATATACGTTTAGAACGGTGATTTTGTAAATACCTTGTAATTTTTTTACGGTTATAACAACTTCGTTAGAGATTATGAGTCACAGACAAACTAACGCTATCTTCCCTAGCTTTATGACAGATGAAAATGATGATCTAGTACAGACAGCGATTGATAATATACGTAGATGACGAATTAAGTCTGTAGAGTCCCACAATTTCCATAGACCCCACAAAAATGTTTCCTCAGAGGCTCTGGTGTAAGTTTCTTTTGACGTACAAAAACGTCTCGAACAAAGTGATAATGTTATTTATATTTAGTAACTCTAACGCGATGGTGACGTTTTGTTACGTTTAAGGCGGACTCTAAAAAAGTATCCTTCGAGTCTAGTTTGACGTCGCCTAATTTTGTACAACTGAGCATGAGGTTTGACATGTGACATTTTATTTTAGTAAATCAGAACTTTAATTGACTAATCACAGCAGTTTTAAATAGCGGGAATTTGTGTATTGGAATATGTAAAGCCGAGAAAGGGGGTAAGGGGATAACGGTCAGGGTCAGTAGAATATTTCTATGGCCCTACTGAAAAAGGGTATAAGTCAAATTAGCACAGCGAAAAAGGGTACAAGTGCCGTACATTTCATAGGACCTGTGGCTTTTTTATTGAGCCAATTTGACTTATACCCTTTTTCACTAGGGTCAAAGATTTGTCGACCGGTCTGTCTTAGCGGGTAAGCTGCCTATGAAGCTGGGTTCAAATCCCAGTCAGGGCATTTATTGGTGTGATGAGCACAGCTATTTGTTCCTGAGTCATGGGTGTTTTTATGTATTTATATGTATGTATCTATTATATATATCGTCGTCTAGTACCTATAACACAAACCTTACTGAGCTTACCGTAGGACTAGATCGATTTGTGTAATATTGTCCAGATTTTTTTTTATTAGGGTCATTCAGATCAGTTGAAGTGTATCTGTCAATCGCGCGATGTTAAAAAGTGACTTCGACCATTTATACACCAACTGGGATCAGAAATCATTTTGTGATTCCAGTACCATATGATACATACATTTCAGCCGTATGTAGTCCACTGCTGGATATAGGCCTCCCACAAATATCACTTGTATCATCTTGGGGGGGGGGTGAACCTAGTTGTCACCACGCTTGACAGGCGGGCTGGCGACGACAGTAGCTGTTGGGTTTCGACGGACGCTGCTGCCCGTCCACTTTTTATGATATGATATATGATACATGTACACTGTAAAATAAGTAGGCGTCTTTTAGGTAAACAAAAATGTGTTTATAAAATATGCACCTTCTGTCATAATGTCATAAATACAATGTCAATAAATACATATACTTTGTTGTTGTCAAAGAAAAAAAATTAAATAAATAAATCGCTCAAAACGTTCAAGTCATAAGACTGGTGTAGTTTGTAGTGCGTGCAATATAATTTGATGCTTATGATGTAGTGGTATGTTACAGGAAGCGTGCGCAATATTTTTATTTAAAAAAAAAATATACATTATAAAAAAAAAAAATTCGCACGCGTCCTGTAACATGCCACATTTGAAATATAAATTTCAAATGTTATTGACTATTATACAAAAGAACGAAGGGTGAAAAGAGCGTTTTGATTTGACTTAATTGCACCTTTAATAGCAATCGTAACAAGACTTACAGGTGATATCATTTTGGACCCGGGTATGTCCTTAAACTACGTCCAACAATGAGAGGTAGGGCACAGCGATGACCATCACGCTTGAATCTGGGGCAGCCCGACTGAGGAAGTACCTCCTCCTTACAGAAGACCACAGCCATAATAGCACTGCTACCTTTCAGGTATGTAGTGCTGTGTTCCTGATGGTGAGTAAGGTTCCCAGAGCTCCAACCCCCCTTAAAGGCCGGCAACGCGCTTGTGACTCATCTGGTGTTGCGGGTGCCTATGGGCGACGGTAATTGCTTACCACCAGGCAATCCGTCTGCTCGTTTGCCGCCTATGTCATAAAAAAAAAAAAAAAAGATATACAGTCGACGTCAAGTGTTTACACTTTTCACCTTTACTTCATTGTAATAAAGTTCAAAATTGTAAACATGTCTTTAACGTCAAATGCAAAACGATTTTTTTGAGTGCAAAACGATTTTTCATCAGAAAAACTCGGATCTCGATCGAAATACATTTTCATATCCATTAATACGGAATTTTATTGTTTAGTTACAAATTTCAAAGTAAAAATTACATTTGACATTGAAAAATAAAGTTCCATATTTAAGATATTAAAATGTCACTTATTGATACAATCATTGATTGACAGTTCGGGTTCCGTCGTATTTCGATCGAAATCCAAATTTTTCCAATGAAAAATCTTTTTTGTTACATACTCATAACTTACAGTAGGTACTCACTTATAGTATACTTGAGAAATATAATTTAAGTAAACTTTTCGTTTCATTTTCATTGCAAAACTACAAATAATTCAAGAATTAGCAGTGACTGAGGGGTCATGAGAGTTAATTTCCCAAAAATGCCTAATTTTCAACCTGTTGTGTGTTTTAACCAAGTACCGCCATCTTCACTGCAGATATTTCTGACGCGCCGCTGCAGCTAAGTAACGATTGACCATGTAGTACAACTGGTTTTAGCAAGAAAAAGATGTCAACTTCATACAAACGACATAAACGTCTGTCTCTAATGATGTATAGGCCGTGTGGCAAAAAGTTTCCGACAAATGAAACATAAAACCGCTCCAGAACGGACTCATAACCGCTTCGGTATGGAACTAGTTATAAAACGGGCCTAGTACCAAGACGCCAATTATCCAATCCGATAAGAGCAAGTAGCATTTTCATGAGCTGTCCGCGGCCGCACGTGCTCAATGATTGACGGACTGTGAATGGCGGAACGACTTCCAAGTATTTTGACGCTGCAAAAACCAACGATCGACGCGTTATAGAAGCCATACAACTTTCAAGTGTGAATCAATTTAATTCCATCGGTTTTATTGATCGATCGACAATTTCTCTGAATTATTCAGTGAACACGAATACCGACATTCCGCGCTCGTGGCAGCTCCGCAAAAAGCGCACCCCCGAATAACCGGCGCAACGTCGTGGGAGTGGCCCCGGCAGCATACTTCCAAACCGGAGACGTTTGTAAAAAGGTAGCATTCGGTGATGAGAATGTCATGTCCCTCGTTCCCAACGACATATTTGCGAGTCGGGGCTGCGTTTTGTGATAATTACAGCGCATAACGCGGGCGGAGCGCGCGGAATGCTCGGCTCTGAGCTCACCGCCGCGGATTTATAATGACGGCCGAGTGTCAACGCAGCCCTATCGACAGCGCTCCGGCAAGAAAAAGCGCGGCGTCCACGGCATCCGCCATGGGAACGACTCACCTCCCCCTCGCCTCCCGCCACTTTTTTACTCAGGCTAAACGACTAGCGAAAAATCTCGAAATTGACATTCCTCTCATAATTCCAGAGGACGCATCCTTGGCGACGTCCGGCGAAATTCAAGCGGCTTAAAAATGACGATCGCGAGGACAGCGTCACTGCTGTAATTACCTCTGGGTGTGTACTCTCGCTTTTTTGTCTCACGTCAATTATATAAATTGTTGGTGCAATAAATTTTGCTGTATCTTGGGACGGTTTGGCCGCGGATCGCGGAATGCGCCGACGATACGGCGTCGTCTCGGCCCGGGCCCAATTAGCATGGAATCGATAGGCGCGTCCGATCCTCATCGCCCGTCAACTCGGGCGCAGCGAGCTATCTAATCTGTACTTAATTAATACTCTTCTGCTATCGAAAGCTCAAAGTAAACTCTAGTCATGTAAATGCGTTATTGAATCTAAGTCCAACTTACATAACGCAGATAAACAAAGTTCATGCCAGTAACGTCCCACTTCCCACCAGTCCCCTTTTAAGGGCATAAAATGAGTTAACTCATTTTACGTAACTACATATCTAATCGGTCTCATCACTTACTTGTATATATACAAAGCGTAGTCTGATTTAGAGAGATAGTTCAGCCGAGAAGCTAGTTCGTTTTCTATATTCTTATATCATGCACAAGTTGCATAATTTATAATAATTCATGATTCATTTGTTTATGTATAAATATGTGTACATAAAATCTTGTTAAAGGCTAACGTTCACATAAACCCTGTTAGCTAACGTTAAACTAAAGTTTAACTAAAACATAAACATTAAACTCATGAACCTAATTATTAAATACTATTTCCCATTTATTGCTTTCAATTAATTGCGTACAGCAGCAAACTAGTTAAAATCTATTGTATATAGGGCTTCTGGTTGAGCCTGAAAATAGCGCAATTTAACATTATATTTTATAGTTTTGTTCATGTCTTATTATGTCGTGGTCTAATGCAGAATTTTGCAGGTAAATAAAGAATAATTGATATCAATTGCGTTTAACCACTATGTGGTCAACACTCGTTCTAGGCCGGCTCGTGACTTTCTGTAAAGGCATGCTCAAATAGCAAACTAGTTATGTTATTCGATCGATTTGCTAAATGCAATCACTTTGACATTGGCGAAATCATCGTCATTGGTGGAAACCACGTTTAAATAAAAAACTAACTACTCTTATTGTATATGTTAGAGTCAAATTAAAAGAGTCAAAACAGGAATAATTAAGACAATACCATAACTCCGGTAGAGGTATCTACGTTCTAAGAAACACACATCTTGCTGCAATATACTTTACGAAATAAGTAATTGGTGAAGAACTCAGCATGGTCGTGATTGTTCTTACCATAATAACAGTATCGTATTAACTAAAATAAAACGATTCTTAGCGAAATTTCCAAATGTTTAAGACAACCACATCCATAAATATTTCAACTTTAAAGGCTTCACTTCTGATGAGGCATAAAATGTAATGTAACACTCTATTTTAGAATATACCTCTGCTACCTATCTTACTACTTGTCTTAAATTTTGTCCTCATATCTACTTAACTTAAAATAGTTTCTTTTTAAAGGAAAAAAAACATCTGATCTTTCTTACAGAGCCCATAAATAAGTCATCGACCAAAACAAAAACACTGCAGTTGATGCCCGTCGCATATTCAGCGGAGGCTGGCGCATTGATTTCCACATTATTCATGTCTGAATATTCAACCAACTTGAGTTGACCCACCGTTAATTGTTATAGCTAGCCTGTTAACTTAAGTGATACACGGATAGAGAGATCATCGAACTCCCTTCACAACTTTGTATGCTCGCCGTTATCCCAGTTGCATTTTACTAACTACAAATTATTCACTATATATAACAAACTGTAAATATATAAGTTATAGGCTATCATGTAAATAAACCCCAGTCTAAACCCTGGCCCGGCGCAAACGTCCCAAATATACTGGCCGAATTTCCGCGCTGCAATGTATGGCCAGTGAAATGCGCTGAACCAGGTACGAACCAGCCCTAGCATCACTCAATTCATGTTGTAACTAAACAGAACCTTCAATGGCATCATTAACAAGTGGTGGGCTAAAGGCCTACTGTGAAAATCGAAAACCGCAATTTTTTTACGAGTGTCTCTGTCAATTTAATTAGCCTTAATTGGAGTAAAAGAGAAAGATGCACAAAATTTTCGAACATTCACAAAGTGGCGAAATTGAGTTTTAAGTAGTTTGGAACTTTAATTTTTCCCGTTTTCATGCATTTACTTATTACCATTAATTACCCAACAGCTACTGTGTATTAGGTTTCTTCTTTCTTCGTTTCAAACTCAAACTCAAACTCAGAAGTAAAAGTGCCCTTGTGGCGTACTTACTGAATAAACGTTTGAGTTTGAGTTTTATGCAGTTTTACACGCAACCGCGTTTTTTTTAATGAGATATACCGCTAATACGATTACGATTTCCTTACATTTTTTTACCGATTATTGATGGAGAGTATTTTTATTATACACAAATAAATATCTCTGCAATAAGTTATTAGTATAATCCTCCGTGTACCTAATAGTCAATATTTTAAACTAAAGGTGGGAATTTTAAGAAATTTACTACACGAGACTCATAGTTCACGCAAGTACTTTATATGTATAAATCGGAACTCAATAAGATATTTCAGCTTAACTAATGGAGCATTCCATGAAAACGTTACGTAAGCGACACCACATTTTTGATGCCACCGAGAAGTAAATTCTAAGACGTTTTATTATGGTAGCTGCCATAGCGTTACTTAAGCGACAAAAGTTGATGTTTTCATGGGATGCTCCATTAATACGAATAGGTAAACTTATGAGCTTCAATGCTATTTCAATCTCAAAATTATCCTGATACGTTCTTGTTCTATAAAACAATAAAGTCATGTCAAGATAATTATGAACACCTTAACCGCTTAGCTACTGTACTTACTTTCTATTTGGAATATTTTTTTGATTCATTTTGAGGATTGTCTGCTAGTTGCAAGAACCGACCGACAGTATATCACATTCGAATGTTTTATGGATGGGACCATCGATTCGTAAAGCTCATCGAAGTTTATTGCAGCGTCCAAGTGAATATTGATTTTTAGGTCAACAGCTTCACTTTGTAATTCGTTAATGCCCATGTTCCTACGACCAAGGGATAAAGGGCCGTGACGGATCGGCCATGCTACGACCATTCACCGATGTTGGCGAAGGTATAATAGTTCTTTGGACACGTATGGCCTTCTGCACAAGTGCTTATAGCTGAGAGTTGGCTAAGTAAAATAGTACACATTTTGTGAGCAATGAAACCTTTTAATTTTTTTACCTTATTCCTAGAAGCGGGTGTCTGATCATCAGTGAAGGTCTGAGAAGCAGGATAGCAAAAGGGAAGCAGGATAAAATGAAAATGTAGTCTGCAACATCATAAAATCTTATCTTATGGAGTCTTAAAATTCGCCTCGGTATTTTCCACTCTTACCCACATACCTTACCTAGAGACATAGACAGATGAAATTATTATCAGCCTTTAATAATTGTCGTAGTTAGTTACATAAATAAAAATGATTTCTGTAACTGCAGATGTTTAATTTTATTGATTTAAAAAAAAAAAAGCAATCCTGCCAGTGTGTAGTTCCATGTAGTATAAGCAAACTCTCTTGTTCGCAAAATTATATAGATACAATTTTCTAGGTTCTGTTAGAATAGTTATTACCACGCCTTTCGCTTATTACTCTCGGGATTTTGCCTATACCTACCATACCATCATGTAACTTTACCGCGATTTAAGTAGGTAACTTGAGGCATTACGATTCTTTTGTTTGTGTCCTCGTGTTTACGTCATACATAGTATTTAAGCGACAGTAACAGGTAGTATAGAAGTAACAAAGATGATATTTTTCCACAGACATACGAGAGACGGGGTATGTGAACGCCATCACGGCGGCTGGAGTCACATACGCGATAACCAGGGCGTGCACGGCTGGCTCGCTCCTTGAGTGTTCTTGTGAAAAGGTAAGGTTATCTAAACATCAATGAAGTCACCGGCTTGATTCAGAATCGTCTAGTAAGGAAATGAAAGATGATGATTATCAGACATTTCACTAAGACACAACAATCTGAGTTCTTGAGTATTCAGGTGAGATATCTTTGGCAGGCATTACATCATTGTCAAATGTCATTCGAGTTGATGAGGCTATGGTGTCTAGTGTATAATATGATGTGATATTTCATCGGGAATAGTAATAGTGCGTAATAGCACTGGTCAGTGTAGATCTACACAACACCAAACATGACGGGTTTGAACACCACTCAGATTCAATTGAGACCGCCTCAACGGATCTTTCTGGAAGCGTAAACTCAGTAGAACTATTTCTGTAGAAGAAATTAAGTCCGGTGCGGTAGGGTCCTGGATTTTCCCCAGACTGCCTTCGCCACACATCCACTCGCTCTGACATTCCGAACGGAACATTGAGCCTAAGTGAGGTGCAAAAATGGGTCATTGAACGGTGGATTCTTATCAGGGCTTTATGTTTGAAATTTTAATTTAGCTTTTGTTACTTTGTGGTATTAACCAATGCTAATTACGCGGGTGACACTACCGATATGATACAAGTAACACCTTCAGATAACAAGTCAACATACCCATATGCGATAATAGACATTTTTAAACTTAATATCAAATTTAAAAACTTAATATATGCATCAATGATAGGGCATCAAATCTGAATTAGTCTAATCCCGACAGTTCCATTTACTTTTGTTTACAGGGCGCACCAAAACCCCGTCGCGGGCACATGCCATCGATCACTCTCCCCCCTTCCCCCGTTCCCACGGACCGGTGGCAATGGGGGGGCTGCAGTGATAACGTACGCTTTGGCCTGAAGAAGTCCAGGGAATTCATGGACAGCCGATACAGGAAGAAAAGCGACATAAAGACGCTGATCAAGCTGCATAACCATAATGCTGGGAGGTTGGTTAGTAACAATTTAATTCGACGGCTTTTAAGATTTTTCCTGGCTTGGTGGTAAATAATCGGTGTGATATTGTATGTGTCACAGATCGAACTTTTTCATCGTAAAGAAATGTTTCACTAGGTACTGCAACGATTTGGTACTGACAAGCCGGGAAAGGGCCTAAATTTAAAGAACACTTTGGTTTTTCTTTCAAACTTTCTCAACAAAGGCCTTCCCAATTGTATATACATCGTGTCCAATGCCCATGTTACCAGAAATTCTGTATTCGTTACAAAAGTACTTAATAACAGAACCAATATTACAGGACATTCTTAAACAAATTGTCTGAGTCTCATGGTAAGCTCAAGAAGGCTTGTGTTGTGCGTACTCGGCCAACAATATATATTATATACAAATACTTAAATACATAGAAAACAGCCATGACCCAGGAACAACTTGTCATCACACAAATAAAGGACCATCGGCTTCATAGGCAGGGTCACCTACAGTACCCACTAGGCCAACCTGTCGTCAATCGTACTTTAGATTAATGATGGAAATTTATAATCCAACGATAATTATGTTCCCTCTCAGGCAATAAAAAACAACTTGAAAGTGGAGTGCAAATGCCATGGCCTCTCCGGGTCCTGCACTTTGAGGACCTGCTGGTGGAGAATGCCCACTTTCAGGGAAATTGGTGATAGACTACGAGACAGATTTGAAGGCGCTGCAAAGGTAAACGTGCTGTATGTGCAGCTAGTGTACTTACATACATTCTAGCCGTATGCAATCCAGTGCAGGACATAGGCCTACCACAAATATGACTTGTATCATCTTGGGGGTAGTTGCCA
Source organism: Grapholita molesta (assembly GCA_022674325.2). Taxonomy (NCBI): domain Eukaryota; kingdom Metazoa; phylum Arthropoda; class Insecta; order Lepidoptera; family Tortricidae; genus Grapholita; species Grapholita molesta. The sequence continues at coordinate 5,988,990 of CP053124.2, read as the reverse complement.
AAGTCGCCACGCTTGGCAGGCGGGTTGGAGACCGCATAAGCTGTAGATTGTGTTTCGACGGACGGTGCTGCTCGTCCTTAGGATTTATCCCTTTATCGCCTCTTACGACACCCACAAGAGGAGATGGGGTGGTGCTATTATGGTTAGCCGGCACCACATGGCTAGTGTAGGTGAAATTATTTCAAGCGAGCTGATCCACTTACTGCATAACACAATGACATTGTATTACTAGAAAGCTATTGTCAGCTTTTGTTTTCGTAATCCTGAACCGGTTATTTATAAGGAAAGGTCTTGTTAACCTTTTGAACGTTTTTCATCTAAATGTGATGTGTACGCCAACGTCTCGAGTAGTGAAGAACGTCAGTCTGTAGAGGTCGGTGCCGTGGTAGGCACGACTTCACGCGACCCCTTTAGCGGTTCTTGGGGTTCAAAAGATTAAGAGGGAATTAAAATTGTCTTGCAGTCTTAGACAGGTCTTATTTATTTTGACCACGACAGGGACGTATTGTAGTATCAAATGAATTTACTGGAAACTCGTTACCTTATTTTTTGTTTTTCACGCAATATTATAGGTATTGTAGGCTTAAGTGGATCAGCTCATTAGAAATACTTTCAACTATAACTTATTGTTCAGCCATTTAATTTAGTAATATATATAAGTACCTATGTGCATATGTCTCTGTGTTGTTACCCTAATCTACCGAACCAATAATAGTAAGGTTTTTTTGGAATTAGGAAATCGGGAGACCTGAAGATGGAAAGGTTATTGCATTAAAATGTAATTTATAGAAATTATATGATTTTTAATGCCTTATTAATAAAATACAAAACTTGTGTGTGTACGTATGTTAACTTTTTATTATATCAACTTCACTGTAATTCTGCAGATTGGAGATTTAAATAAATAAATTTATTCTGTATTTTACAAATAGTTTTACAAAACCCATGGCTGGTGCTCTTTTTAAGTATTTTGAGTACCTGTATTAAGAGACACCGATTATATAGTTACAAATAAATACCAAGTTACATGCCATAAATTAACATTTGTCTAAAATAAACTCTTTTATAAAGCAATCAGTCAATTCAGCATACATTTCATCTAACTGTAAACTTCTTATTATCAGGTGATAGCCAGCAACGACGGTGATAGTTTCATGCCAGAGAGTCCCAGCATCAAACGGCCCGGCAAAAAAGACATCATATACTCGGAAGAATCCCCAGACTTCTGTTCGCCAAACATGAAAACTGGGTCGTTGGGCACAGAAGGGCGGCAATGCAACATCACTTCAGCGGGTACTGATAGCTGCGACCAACTCTGCTGCAGACGGGGCTACGTGCAAACGACAGTCAGGGAAACTGAGAACTGTAACTGTCAATTCAAATGGTGCTGCGAAGTTATATGTGAAACCTGTTTCGTTAACCGGGACATACAAACATGCCTTTAATGTGATAGATTATATATATTATAATTTTTGATAATAAATTTATCGAAGCTGCTGTTGACTTTTTGAACTCCTTGTGTGTTTATTAGACCTGAATTAATTTATGAAATAGAACAAATCGAGGGTTTCGTGGTCAAACCCAATAAATCGATATAATATTTCATTGAAGTAACAATCTTACGTAATCCACGTATAGTTCTAAATTTAAAATCCCATTTACTGGACTTATCGGGTTTGACCACGCAACCCTGAAAATAGTGGTTAATATATTATTATGGTTCTTTATACATATACGACTGTCTACAAACGGAGTTAGTACCTAATAAGTGGAAAATAGAAGCGTGGTCTAAATAAGACTCCTAGAAAATTTTGCGTAAATTGACTGTTGGAATTTTATTGTACTTTGAATTCATGAAAGAAGGAAATAATTTTGGCGTTAAATGAAAACATAATATTTAAATTTTGATATCAAATTTCATTCATCCACTAGCTTGAGCAATTACCGCGTCCTGGGGTCTTGTAACTACTAGCGGAAGTCCTTTTCCAATTCCTTTTATTAGAAAGAGAGTTCCGCTAATATTATTAGTTGTAAATTGTTATGCAATGGGCCTCTGGTAACATAATTTCACCTCTTCTCACTTACGTTCTATTAAGGATTTATTAGTTGATAAAACTAACAAACCCCAGCAATCTTATATACCTACTGAGTGTACCTTGTGTTCCAATATAAATCGTCTTGTTAATGTTTGTTTATTTGATAGTCATTTTCTTAATTATGTTAATATATTTCTATATTTGCCATGATATTATATTGTTGTTATGTACGAAATGCCTGAAACCTAATACATGCCAGAGTTTTCAATAATTTAAATTAAGTAATACTTCTCTTTAAAAATCCGTCGTCGTAAATTTTATCATTTAAAACTCCAAAGGTTTTCCTATTTTCTGTTGTTTTTTCACAAAGGTACTCAACTTCGACTCTAGATGTTTGATCATTGTGGTTTTTAATTTTTATACCTTCTATTACAATTAACAGTAGTTCGGTTCTGCCTAGTAATAGGAAACACGTGTAGGTTTGCGAACCTGAATAGTCTAGTAGTAGTAAAACTATTTGTTTGTGCCCTTGGCGGTGGAGACCACTGGGTGTTGGTGCTCAGAGGCCAATTTTTTTCTGAGGCAGCTTGGCACGTGCTTGAGACAGAGGGGCCACGATCCACGCTCTGGCAACGTGGCAACACGGCGAGCGTAATGGGCACCTTTGCGCCTGGAGCTATGCAGGGTGACTTTTAAAAATAGTTTTTAATATTTTATTGCTTTATCTACTTAATTGTAAGTTTATTTATTGTATATGTTTATAACAGTAATTTATTTCGCATAAATAAAAACGTCGTTTTAATAGTCTAGTTCTGGGTTTCGTGATCAAACCCGATAAGTCGAGTAAATGGGATTTTGAACTTAGAACTATATGTGAATTACATAAGATTGTTACTTCAATGAATTATTATATCGATTTATCGGGTTTGACCACCCAACCCTCGTGTTGTCTTTTCCCGGTCTATACAATTCGTTTAAAGTCTCAATCGAACTTAGTATAGCATACATTTTGGGTCTGCCTGTATTTGAATTTACACTGTCACCAAGTATTTTGTCCTGTTTTCCCAATGTACCGTTTAATAGGGGTGGAATGTAATTCCATAGCTTTGAATGTCGTGCTCGATACAAACTCTGGCATATTCCTGGATCGATTTGCGGTAGGCTTTGTAGAATATTATTATATAGAAGTTTTATTTTCTGTATATCAATTTTGCTGTAAGTATCTTTTTCGTCATGTTTCATATAAAACACCTGCAATAGAATTAACAGGTACAGTAACAATTCTTTTTATTTTTTTATACGTGTGTAATGAAGAAAGAAGAAATTTATTCTATTTTATTGAAGGTTTTCGAAAACCTTAGTTAATTAAAAATAAATAAATAAATATTTCAGGACAATCTTAAACAAATCGACCTGGATCGGTAAGGCTTGTGATGTAGGTACTAGACGACGATATATATAATGGATAGATACATTATATAAATATTGAAATAGATAGAAAATACCCATGACTTAGGAACAAATATCTATATTGATCACACAAATAAATGCCCTGACTGGGATTTGAACCCAGGATCATCGGCTTCACAAGCAGGGTGACTACCCACTAGGCCAGGCCGGTCGTCAAAATTTGGATCAATTACTTGACTTACGTTGACTCAAATGCTAATTTGAGGTTAGGTAGGATAATAAAAACACCTCATCAAACGTAATTCTACTAAATTATATACAGAATGTCATACTGTACCAATAGCGCTGCCTCAAATTTGCGATTTGCGTGCGAGTTTTCTATGATAGGGAAATTGGTGAATGCGCCGGCGCCGCGAGTTGGCCGCGTAGAACTATTGTATAGAAATCGCTTGCAAATCGCAATATTTGATATAACTGACTACGGTCTAAAGTCATTGAAATAATTTATTTCATATTTATATAGTCCGGTAATTCAAATTATATTCATAATATAGATGGGTCAAAAAGTTGGAAATGCCAAATAAATGGGCAATTTCACTTTCAGGGACACCCAATTAGCTTAATTGTCAAATAAAAGTTAAATCAGTGGTCAGTTAAGTGACGACAATTAAGCTTGAAATCTTTATGTAAATCATCTTTATTCGCATTTTTCTATTAGAAAAACACGTATTATTTATGGATTAATCATAAAACAGTAGATTGTATTGAAATTTAATGCTTAATTGTCGTCACTAAACTGACCACTGATTTAACTTTTATTTGACAATTAAGTTAATTGGGTGTCCCTGAAAGTGAAATTGCCCAAATAACACATGTAACAAAAAGGTAACATACCCTAGATTTCGAATGATTGCTGGGAAAATGGTCTGACCCCAGCCCATGTATGTTTTCCTGAGAAAAAATAATAATAAATAGATTAAAAAAAACGATTACGAAGAACACCTATTAAGAAAAACACCTTTTGTAAACAACCACCACGACTGCAACTACTTTTGTCAAAACGACTAGTTTTGTCAACAACGTGGTGCTACAACTAAAATTGGCGTTTAGCCTGATACCTTGCTTACTGCTGTTATAGTTGCAGATCCGTCAGCAGTGTATTTAAATGACGAGTAGTGTCCAATGCTGTAGTAATCGTAGGGTAGATCATGAAACAACCAATCTTCGTCTTTAAGGCGTTTGAATAAGCCTCGCTTTTCTGAAAATAACATTACAAATCGTCTATTTTAAAAACTATCGTATCTTATTCAGGCAATTAAAGAAAATCTAGTAACACAGATTTTTGTTAAAGCGAATATTCTTCTATAAACAGTAATTGTACAAATACTACTTAAAGCTAAAACAGGCCCTTGATGCATTGTACTAAAAATGCTGGTGGCATTTCTGGGACATGTAGTAGGTAACTATATAGGAAATGCATCAAATCATACAAACATGCAATCAAGTGCATACAAAGTTACTAATATTTTCTTTGCGTCACTACGTTTCAACCTGTAGAGTAGCAGTGTGAGATGCAAGATTTTTTTCAAAGTATTAAAGAACAGTGAACGGAATTAGGGGTAAAATACCTGTTCCTCGCAAGAGGACATAACATAGAGTGGATTGAATTGAGAGTGCCAATTTTAAACCACTACCTATGGGCCTCCTATACTCGTATTCTTACCAGGAAGTATTGATTTTATGGATACGTGGATAAAGCGGTCCCGATCCGGTGAGTTGTGCTGAGGAGGTACGCCTGCCAGCGCCAGAACTATTGTTGCCATCGGCCCTTGGTTTTGGAGACAATCGTAGCCCACAATTACTTTCTGAAGAATTAACATTAAGAATATTAGTAATAATCGATCCAAGCAATGTGTACAATACAATAATCTGACCAAAACAATCCATACTAATATTACAAATGCGAAAGTGTGTCTATTTGTTTGTCCGTCTTTCACGGCAAAACGGAGCGATTAATTGACGTGATTTTTTAAGTGGAGATAGTTGAAGGACAGGAGAGTGGCATTTTCACCGGGAAACCGTCTCATTCCCACGGGAAGAGTCAAGTTACATTTTCCCCTAACCATGGGGGCGAAGCCGCGGGCATCATCTAGTTGTAATTAAAACAATGACTCCAAAGTTATATTTATGATAATGTTTTTAGCTGTTCTCTACCTAATGTCGCAATGTTTAAAATAAAATGACAAACTAAAAGTTTCATAAACTTAATTGTCAGTGAACATTTTGTAGTTTATACACCAAAATGCCTTGCGAATAATAGAATAGGGAATTTATTACAATGATCTTTGAGACCTGTCTGTCTATGTATCGAAGTCATTTAAGAACGCTACTTACATAATATAATTCAATTTTTCCCACTTCTATATGTCTAGTTATGTTCATAATTTGTAACAATTAATTTCCTGACTAAGCGACATATTAACATTGATATACTTAAAGTATTACACATTATACTTATATAAATGCATATGGCGATTTGATGTCTTACGGCGGGACTCGTCCACAAGTTCCAGGAGGGTCAGCTAGCCGTCAAGAGGGCTATACTCGGAGTTTCTCTAAAGGACAGAATCCGTAACCAGAAGATCCGGTGGAGAACCAAAGTCACAGATATAACCCTCAGAATAAGCAAGCTCATGTGGCATTGGGCGGGTCATGCCAATTGCTTTTGTCGAAAAGCTGATGGTCGATTGGGGCAGACGTAGACGGGTGCTGGAATGGAGACCGCGAACGAAATGCCCGGTGGCTCGACCTTCTGCCAAGTGGACCAAGGAACTGAAGATAGTGGCGAGAGGCCGTATCTAGATACGGAGGGCTGGTGGCGTAAATCAGAGAAGGCATTGTCCAGCGGTGGACAACTAAGGGTTGTTTCGTATCATTTTAATAAGCTTACTTGTACTCCTGTATTGGTGAAAGACTTAGTAGAATAATCTTTGCAGTGCAATTGCCCACGGCGATTCACAAAAAACACCCATCTTTCGTTTTCGTCTTGAGGCGGCTGTGCAATTTGTACGAAATTGAGACCAGTGAGTGTTTCCGCGTGTTCTAGATAGACACGGATTTTATCACGAAGAAATTTGTCTGTAAAGAAACTGATTTTTCCATATAAAAGATATTATTACCTTTGCCAGTATATTTCCATGTTAGCTTTGTTATGCATATTGTATAAATGAATATTGGTTCAATTATTTTCATTACTATTACTTACCATAGGAAAAGTCGTCAATGTAATATTGTATTTTTGCTTCCGGCCATATTTTAAATTTGGTAATTTCAGCAGGACTTAATTTGAAGGCAGATAATACTCGCTGTTTCTTGTCTAGCTCACCAGTTAAAATTATGTCGTGTTTTGTTCTGTCTGTATTATGTACTGGTATTGGATGATAATTATTTTTATCTTGTTTATTATGTTGTACGGAATCTGTATCATGGAAAATCTCATTAAAATCAAAGCATTTCATTTGTCACTCACAACATTTTTTAAACCTTTTGATAAACAAACGGGTTTTGTAATGCATACTTTCCATGAGTTTTAGGTAGGTAAATGCAAAAAAAATGTAATCATACATTTGACCAATTTTAAAGTTTAATAAGTTAAATCAAATAAATAAATTTCGATTTAAATATCGAAGATATTCGCTAGCAGACGTTTCTGCATAATAAAAAATAATTTAGAATGGGGTAGCACATTGTTATCGATGAATTCTCAATGTAAATTGAGACTTCGATGCCGCTAAGTGTTCAATACGCTGGCGGTAGATGTGACTACACGTCACCCATGATTACATATACCACGAAGGATAAGATAGAAAAAATTGACAGATCTAAGCGGTACTCGGATAGCACAATTGGTAGTGCACTGGGCTGGTGAGCCAGTGGTTGTGGGTTCGAGTCCCGCTTCCAGTCAAGTTTTTCTATTTTTCTTTCGATTTAAATATCGAAGATGTTCTCTAGCAGACGTTTCTGCATAATAAAAAATAATTAAATCAAATAAGTCACGCTAATCCATACCCGTATGTTACGGAACGAAGGCTCCAAATATGCACGTGTTAGTAGAGTAAGTATATTCTTTATTGCACCACAGACAAAATCAATATGAAGAAAAAAATAAGTTTGCAATGTAGAGATTTTTAGAGGTGTGCCGTTCTCGATAACATTGTTCATTTTGTACCAAGAACGTTCTCGCTGCGATATAAAACGGAGAATGTTCTCAAGAACGTACAATTCTGCACTTGTCTTAAAAGCATTTACGCTTGGGGCGTACGTTCCGTGGACCAGGCGTGATTGCAGTCAGGGTCAAATAGTTAGTGGCAACCAAAGTGTCCAAATATATCGATACAGATCTTTATTTATGTTTCAGTAAGGATACACATTCTTATATAGGTACGATATATTTGGCCATACTGATTGCAACTAACTATATGATGCTGACTGTAATATAATAAGATAAGATAAACCGAACTAAAAAAACATAGCTGAAATATGATTTGGACGACTATGTAACAATCTATTTTAAAAGTAATAAAATGCTATTTTTATAACATACCTTCTTTGTCTGCTTCTGACGGAGCGATACTGTCACCAACATCAATTTCATCATAAAATGTGTCTACTCTATTTATTTCTGTAATTATTTAATATACAACTATATATTTAGGTATCAGTACACATTGATTATATATTTCTATATTTGGTTAACTATAGATTAAAAGAAAAAACCCGATTTATTGCATAATAATATCTGTAAGTATACAATCATTTAATCTAATAAAGTAAAAACTCGATATTTAAACCTTGACTTTGTATCATCTTGGAGGGCAGTTGCCATAGTCGCCACGCTACATACAAGTCATATTTGTGGGAGGCCTATGTCCAGCAGTGGACTGCATATGGCTGAAATGTATGTAAACCTTGACTTTAAAACACAAATTGCATTGTAATGTTAGTAAAACTCATAATTGTTCAAAACAGTTGATATTGGTGAAATAAGTTTTGATTACTCACCTTTTTCGATGTCTGATGGGCCAGGAGCATCAGGGATTATATCCAGCGACAATACAGCTAATAAATAGTCCGAATATGTAAATTAATTGCTTTAAAAACTTTTTATATACGAGTATCTAACAATATACAATTAGGGTGTCGGCGCCAGTAATGGACAAGGAACCAATCATGAACATTAGTGCTTATTTCAAAGGAGTCAAGTGTTGTGCATTTGTTGGAAAACATTAATAACGTTATGGTTTTTGAATTAAGAACTAAGTGTCCGTCATTGGTGCCTGTTAGCTTAAAGTGTCCAAGATTGGTGCCTTCAAAATTCATTTTGTATGTTCTTAGAGACAAGTCGCTACTTGTCTCTAAGAACATACAATAATATGTGTTGGTTACGGTATTTCTAGTAATATCAAATAAATTAAATAAATAAATACACAAAATGACTGAAGCCAAAAAGGCTTGTGTTGTGGATACTCAGACAACGATACATTATACATATACAAATATTTAAGTTCATAGGAAACATCTCTCAACAAACTATGCAACAAATATCTGTTTCAAATAATATACATGGATTACAGTTTTATAAATTCTACTTAACTCCTACTACATTAAATCTAAAGAAGCATTGTACTAAGGATGCTGGCGGCATTTCCTCGTTGCATCGCAATGCTGATACGTTGCGCGAGGAAACTGCTTCGCGATTTCTGCAAAAAGTTTGAGCCCAGTTCTAATTAGTATCTAGGAGTAGTAACTTACCAGATGTTAACAGAAGTAGTACACAGAGTTGAATATAACTCCAAACTCCGCTTGTTATCATACTCCTGACCTAACATAAGAATTAGGTACTATGGCAAACGCGATACCTTGTCATATATAGAATATTTTCGTTATTTATATCGCAAATGCTATAAAAAGTTTATAGCCTTACTGTTGGCAGTCGGCAGTTTGAAATTAGATTAGAATTGCTGACATAACTTGCTGAGTACCCACTCAAGAAACATTTGATAATTGTCGCAAAAAACACGGAAAACTGTTTTGTGACAATTTTTGTGTCCTTCATAACATTGTCAAATGCTCTTAGCAACTTTTTAAATATTTTTATTAATATTCACGATCCGCCTGCCAAGCGCGGCAATTATGGCATTAAACCCCTCATGCTGTTAATATGGCCATGTGAGATGCATGTCCAGCAGTGGACATCTGAGGGCTGAACCAGTAGCAATAGTATATAGCCCAGTAAAGGTTGACTCACGTTACACCGGGCCGCGTCCGGGCCGCGTCCGGGTCGCGTTCGGGCCGCGTCCGGGCCGCGTCCGGGCCGCGTCCGGGCCGAGGCCACCGTCACGACATTTTGTATGGAATGATTCACGTGAGCACCGAGCCGCCCGAACCACTCGGCCCGGGCACGGGCCGGTCGTGGGCACGCCGTTACAACTACGTAAAAAGGTTTTAGTTCAACTCTTAATAGTCAAGGAACATTCGCCTTATTAAATTTGAACTATTTTGTCAAACAGTTAAACATCATTTTCAAAACAACACTCTCGTCAATTACACAGTTCAAAAAGGTAACATTTGCTTGCCACTCGTAAATTAATTTTTTTGAGAACTGGTCAACCTTTTCATTCCCCGACTGTACATCAAACCGGGTATATACGAGTAGGTATATACCTATATGTAGATTTTATTTGGTACATAATTCCAGAAATACTTATGATGTACGTACTGTATAAATACTACTGTACATGCTTACCGGCTCAAACACGCATGTTCATAATTGCATACTGTTTTAATATAACTTATGAAAACCTTAAATGTAAGTACCAATGCTCGACATACGAATGTCCGATGGATGACACCTGTCTGCCACCTCTATCGACAAAGAATTAACGTTAAAATTGACATCCATTGAGACGCTGCCGGGCACCCGGTCGTTTACCTTATAGTCCCCAGTACTGCTGGCTGTGAAGAGGGGTCACAAATATCTGAAGAACACCTCTATTGTCACGGCGATAAAGTTCATGTTTTGATATTTGTGACCACCTCCTCAGCTCCGATATATCTGATGACGACCGTCCTATATGCCTAAATCATAACTACCTGTTTGTTTAGTATAGTTAATTAAAATATTAATCACCAGCATCATACATTTTAAATGTAAATGAAAAAATTGTATAGGTATATACAATACGTACACATATAAATAAATAAATATGTCGGGACAATCTTACACAAATCCACCTAGTCCTACGGTAAGCTAAGTGAGGCTTGTGTTGTATTTACTAGACAACGATATATTTATTAGACAGACATATATGACTCAGGAATATATGTGCTCATCATACAAATAAATGCCCCGACTGGGATTCGAACCCGGGACCATCGGCTTCATAGGCAGAGTCACTAGCCACTAGGCTAGACCGGTCGTCAATATAAATATACACCTATATTTTTTTATTTAAGTTAAAATAAAAGTACTAATGTTGGACATATATTTTATTATTCTGGTGTTTTACATTTTTAACACTTGCTATATTTTGGTTGCAAAAGTATTATTATTTGTAAGCAGGTACCTATTGGTGTGTGGAGTCGCTGGTATTTCAGAGTTAAATAGTTATGGTTTTTATTAGTCTGAATATTATTATTTTATTCTTTATTTTCACTTCAGCCAGTTCTTCACTTTATTTACTTTTGTTTTAATGTCACTTATGTGTCTTCTAATGAACTTAGTGTTTCACCATATAGTTCCTTCGCACCGCTGCCGTATAACTTTTGAACAGCTGCGATATACTGTTCAGGTTTTGGTTGTTCAGGTAGTGTTTTCTGCAGGTTTAGTCCGGTATTACTCAAACCGGGTCTTGGGCGATATAATCCTTTGCAGTCTTCAAATTTAAGACCCTTCTTTGCTTTGTTAAATATAATGTTGTTGTAAAGCAATGCTACTTTAAACATGTCACCGTAGCTGTAGTGTTTGGCTTCCCCACCAAGTAAAACATGCTCGGTTTCTGTCTGTTTTTTATTGAAACAAGAGCGTTAGTTAGTATTATTCATATGGTATAAGTTTTTAGCTATGACGGTAGTGAAAAAAGCGTACCAAAATTTTAAGATCATGTTTTTGTCTAGGTGAAAATCGAAATAGCTAATAAAACTCATTTAGTATTTAACCAATTATACCAACTAACCGGTATTCGATTTCGGTATCTCACTGTTATTGCATATTTTTATTCATGTAGGTATGTATCTTTACTTAAATATCATTAGCTATATTATCAATGATATATCACGTAACACATTTAGGTGAAACGTGGTCGCTTACTATGGGCCTCATAAGAAAGCTCAGTCACTCAAAAGCAATGGAGAGGGCTATGCCCTGAGTGTTCCTGTGCGATCGCATGAAGGATTCAAAATAATCGATATAGCCACAACTTAAGTGGCAGTGGTGGTTGGGGCGTTCTTGGTTTTGGAAAGGTTCTTGTGGCGACCACGTACCAGACCCCAACACGGCACATTGTACATATCGCCGGAAACCACTGGATGCGGGTGGCGCAAAACTAGTCATGCTCGTTGGATTGCTTTGGGAGAGGCCTATGTCCAGCAGTGGACATCCTTCGGCTCATATGATGATAATGATATTTGGTCCTAACATATAGGCGTCTAATAATAAATAATAAGAGTCCATTTCTACACAGGGAGGTAGTACAAGGTCAGAGCTGCGCTAAATCTGTCCATCGTGGTCCCGATGCAGACGCTCGATAATGACTCATTGGTGACAAGTTACCGCTTAAGCGGTTTGGGTGTAGGAATCCCAATAATGACGCCCTAAGTGTTGGAAAGTTGAATGGCTCAGTGCCTAGAATTTGAAATACGTCTCTATATATTTTCCCTTTCTATTTCGTTGGTTAGGCCAATAACCAACTATTTTATTTACAAAAAGAAAAAGTCTATAATTGTCTTACCATTATCAGTGGTGTCCCGAAACCTAGTGTTGGACTCTGTCAAAAAAACGGATGTAAAAGTTCATTACGATACAAGTGCGAATAATAGGAAATTTGCGACAAGTGGCGATAAATTAAAACACTACCGAAGCAAGTGTGCAACACGACTTACGAATTAGCTATTCGCGCGTATATCGTATCGTTTTACAGTATACATTAATTTTTGTTTTCTACTATTGATTTAATCATAATGATAATGTCAATACATCTGCCCCAACACCTAACAACTTAAATTTTCTTAACTGGTTGTAAGGTTTTGTAATTTTAGTAATTTAGTGAGAACAATAATAAAAAAAAAACGATACAAATCCTTTAAAGTGGCCGTCTAAATGGCTGGTTAGCGTTTTTGGACACCGTACTTGCCAGGTTTAAACCTGGCACGTATCTTCGTAACTTTTAGAATGACTTTTATTTTCACAACAGGGTTTTTCATGAGATTATTTCAGTTTTAATGTAGTTTATTTATACCCACCTGCAGTTGGTCATTAAAAGTATCGCTATCATTAATACCAATGGTCACAGAACCATCCACAGTGTATTTATATGGAGAATAGTGGGCTACACTCTGGAAATCATATTCAAGGTCATGGAACAGCCATTCATCATTTTTTAAGCGTTTAAATAAACCCAATTTATCTGAAAAATAATACAATAACATCTGTAAACTCCAAGTACGAATTAATCAAATTATTTCAAAACTTATTTTGATTTGCAGAAATAACAATAATAGGTGTACTTAAGCATAAGCATAATTGCATGTTTTTAACACCAACACGGCATCATTTAGTACTCATATTACCAGTTTCGCAACAAAATGTGCGGAAGAAAATACACTATTCTGTACCAATTATGTAAGAAGACTTACTCTTCCTTCCCACTCACGCAAAAAAGCCGTATTTACATTGGTAAATCATACAGTAAACGATAAAAATAAATGAATTGAGTCATACGTGTTTAGTTCAGCGGTATTAAAATCTAGTTTTTACTTTAGGAGGAAATTGTCCACCGCTGGACATAGGCATACCCCAAATATCACTTGTAATCTTGTGGGGTTGTCGCCATAGTTACGCATGGGTTGCGGCGGACGCTGCTACCCATCCGTCGATATTTTCCCTTACGACAGATGGACTGGTGCTATTCTAGTCACCTGGCACTATACGGCATTATGGTACTTCTGGTAACACTGGTTTTGCTGAGATTTACCTGGTAGAATATGATCCTTGTAAACAGTAATGTAACGATCACGATTGGGTGAGTTGTGTATCGGAGGCACACCCAATAACGCTAAGACTATTGCTGCCATCGGTCCTCCGTGAGCGAGACAGTTGTACCCGACTATCACTTTCTGCCAAACATAATATATATGTATTATGTTATTAATTATCTTACTATACTTTTGATTAAATAGGCGTAACATTGGGTTCTCTTATTTATTGCCGAAAATTGTATGGCCGATTTATCACTTCCCAACTCACGTTTCGCGTAAGTTTTTTTCGCCGAACGTTAATTTGCCAATTTATCAAATGTTTGTTTCATTTCCCAACTTGACAGTTACCAACTCAACATTATGGTCTGTGGTCATTTTTCAAAACGCCTATTTTCATGTTGTAGAATGTTTTAGTTGGCATAATATTTTGTGGGTAATGTATATTATTTAAAAAAAAAGATGGATCTGGCGCTTCGCTTGCCGCTGCCATGGCACGCTCGCTTCGCTCGCTCGGCTCGCGCGCTGTAGGGTCACAGTTCCTAACCTAACCTAACCTAACACTCCTCCTCGCGTCACTCGGCGTCGTACCTAACTGGTCTCTGTAGATATGTGACACCTGTTACTAAACTAATTGCCTATTTGTTTCAGGCAAGACATAAAAAATACCTAAACCTAACACTATTGCAATACATTATGAAAATAACTAAACACAAAAAAAATTAAAGAACATGCTAATGTGGGTATCTATGTATCTTTTTCTTATTTGTAACTTGCCTAATGTATGAAAAGGGAACTGTTGCATTAACTATACGTTGTTCGACCAAGTTAAAGATTTGACAAATGATTAGTCTGCCAAAAGTTTAACGGCGTTACAATAATCCGCTAAACAATAATTCTGCGAATTAAAAATTTGTCATATAAAAATTTGGTAGTCGTTAGTTAACAAAGTGAACATTCGGCGAAATGTTGGTTGGCAAATGAAATTCGACCAATAAAAATTCGGCAAAAAGGCAGAACACCGTAACGTTCGTCTGTAGAATATTACCATGTACCGTAAAAGGGGTGAATACTTTGCTATGACAGTTGGGTAATGAAAGGGGAAATGTGAGAATGATTTTATAGGCTACTTGCTGCCTACATAATACATACTTATTACAAATGGAGCTATAGTATGTAAGTAATATTTATAATCCACAAGTTTAGATCCATCAATTTCCCCAAATCACCTTTATGTGAAGTCCCACCTTCGTAGTTGGGTTGTGGTGCGATTTGTCTTACTATCTTGTGTTTATTTTTAAAGTAATGAAGTGGAACTGCCTAGAATCATGATAAAAATAACAAATTTGCATAAAACGTGGATTTTTTTTATCAAAATTTAAATTACAGTTGTTTTCGCTAGTCACCCGGTAACTGATTTGCTGATTTCCACTGCAAATAAGGGATCTTTAATTTAAGAATATTTCTACAAACCTGCACTCCATTATTTGTAAAGGATTTAGTAGAATAATCTTTGCAGTCTAACTGTCCTCGCCGGTTCACAAAGAATACCCATCTTTCATTATCATCTGTCGGCGGCTCATGGAGCTCGTGGAAATCAATGTCCAAAGCACGGCGCGCAACGTCCAAGTATTCACGGATTTTGTCGCGCAGGACTTTGTCTAAAAGTCATAAAGGTTGAAAGGTTCAAAGTACAAAAAACAGCCAGCCAAGGCAAAAAAAATAAAGGTCATTCATACACAAATTGACTGAACCCCACAGTAAGCTCAAGAATTCTTGTGTTGTACTGAGCCAACTATGTATAATAATAAAATATACAAATACTTCAATACATATATAAAACACCCAATACTCAGGAACAAATATCTGTGTTCAGCACACAAATAAAGACCCTTACTGGGATTTGAACCCAGGATCATTGGCTTCATAGGCATCGTCACTACTAAGGCCAAACCTGTCGTCAACTATTATAATTTTTAAAATATAAAATTATTATTTTTCTGATAGACTTTACCAAACTCCATACAATGTCGACCGAGATTTATCTACAACTAGCAATCTCGACTAAAAATATTAACTTAAGTTACAGTTTTAGCATTGACGGATATTATTTCACAATTTTAGTGGTCAATCGTGAGAACCCCGTTACCTATTGATACAGAAAATGCTAATAAAATTAAGCGGCCAACAATAATTTTAAGGTTTTTACTTCAATATCCTTCTCCGTCTCCGTCCTTTTTCGACTTACCGTATGAAAACTCGTCAATGAAGTATGGCACTTTAGCTTCAGGCCACAATTTAAATTTTTTTATTTCCTCCGAGCTTAATTTGAAAACTGGTAAATGGGATCCCCTTTTTTTGTCTGGATACTTTAAGTCATTCATTTTTATTTCATGTGGAGTTTTATCTTTTTCGTCTGTATTCATTGATTGATCTTTTTTAACTTGTCGATCACCTTGGGCTTCAGTTTCTTTTTTGTCTTCATCAATTGCTTTTGCATCAGAAGCATTGCCTTGAGCATCATTGTCCGTTTTATTTCCATCCACTGATTCTGGTTCATCGTCGACTGGAACATCTACATTGTCGTCTTGAGCCTGTACACCGTCTTCTACATTGTCGTCTTGAGCCTGTACATCGTCTTCTACATGGTCATCTCTTTTATCTGTAAAAATAATTTCATCAGTAGTTGCTATAAAATATCGTACATTTTAGTTCTCACTAATGTTATGCACTTTATATGAGTCGTATATAATTATCATACCCCACTATGTATTTTACCTGTCTCGTTTGGATTTTCATCTTGAACAGCTTTCGCGTCATCTTCTACATCATCAGCAACTGCATCGGCATCTAACTTGTTTACATTATCTACATTCATAAAAAAAAACATAATGAATATGTATTGAGAAAGAGGGACCTCGACCCACGATCTGGTATGTCCCTGATGCAGAGGCTGTCCATTGCGGTTCAACGCGGCAATGCAGCGAGCGCAAAAATACAAATTTGGGTGTTGTAATGAAATTATAATAGTTTAAATACTTTATTGACTCGCGTGTATGCAATTAAGAAAACAATATTCATGAAAATGTAATAATATATTAAAAACCAATCTTACCAGATTTCATTAATTCCTCATTTTCCGAATCTGTAGATCAAATTAAATTCATTACTTGCGACTACATTACAAATTGAGCTACCTTTTTTTATTAGTTCGATTTGTAAATAGCTGTAGGTATACTTTTATACACTATATACTTCGACAAATCATAAGAATCATAACGTGTTTTAACTAGGGTTACCAGTGACGTAGAAATTGCTGAATATAAAAAAAACTTACCTGCCGTACAAATTGCTACTAGCAAACATAACTTAAAATATAAATATAAGCGACCTATTGCCTGCATCCCGACCCGAAGTCTAAATGAAATATTGAGATATGTTTATAGCCCTGGTGTTGAAAATCTATAACTTGTCAAACATGATAAGAGAGTTTTATAGCGAACGCTGTGCGCTATAAATTTCTTAGTCTAACGTATATAACTAACACTTACTAGTATAACACGCGTGTGCTTGTTATAAGTATTTCTCTGATTGGACGTAATTAATCTGCCTACATTTATGAGTTGCCGTAGCATAGGTGACAATCGTTCAGGAACGTAAACAACACGAAACTAATAATTGAAAAAGATCTTTTCGTTTGAAAATCGTTACGACTGCGTTTTCGATGAAAGCATTCAAAATCTAAATAAAAATGTAATATGACGTACTAGATAAACCGATGACGTCAGACGGGGCGGTAGGTGAACTGCATTCCGCTAAAGATCACTGCCTCTGGCGGTCTGTGGGGGAGGCCTCCAGCAATGGACGTCCATGGCTAATAGATAGATTGACCTTATATATGAAGACATAGAATTTTAAACCAAATCTGTCAAGTATTACTATCAAACGATTGTAACTAGAATATTGGACTGTTCAGATTTCTAATGTATTTATGTACCTATCTGAAAATTGTAATTATTAGGATTCGTCTATAATCGCATGTTTCATATTTAATATTGGTATGACTTAAAGTTTACTTATATTAGTTAGTCCAATAAAAAAATAATTATTCATATGTAACAGGTTTCTAAACTAAGGGTTAAAAAGCGATAAGTATATAATTACATAAGAAACAATGTAAGAATCTATGCGTAAGACATAAAAAAAAATTGTTTATTTTGTCGTTGTAAGTGAATAGAAAGTCAGTATAAAAACAATTTATTATGACACCAATCATATGATTCTAATGAAAGGTGTGATCCGTTAACATTGTCAACCAAATTTAACCAAGCGCATCTCCAACTACTTAAATCCTACCTGTGAATTTAGTTGGAGTGCAGTACAGGAATGCAAAAATACTTGCGCATAAAAAATTATTCACGCTATTTCAGATTCAGCCACGCCATTCGTATCCCTTATGACAGATTTCTCAGTTCATAAACATAAATTTTCCAACGTGCCCGATACTCGTGAGAACGTGCCTGCGGCTCTGCCGACCACCAACACAGACTGACTTTTCACTTTCGAGGCTATAAATCATTCCATAATCAACCTTAAACCTAAACAACAAAGTTAAAATTCGGTTTGACACAATCTCTTTGTTAGAAAATGAAGCTGTTTCAGAAAAGTTCGCGCTATCTGGACGCGCTACGGTTGCGGTCGCAATAAAATAAAATGGCGGAGATATGACAGTATTCGCTGCATCATTGAGCAGGAGCATAAATTTTAAAAGAAACATCATCATATATTGAACTGTAGACAACCCTGGGCGCTGTTTTCGAACGCTCCACTACGTATGCTGCTCCGTCAACGGAAACATACAATAACTTAATAGGGTTATTCCCAAGAGGGAAAGAGATGTCTAATGGACGGAAATCACGATCCGATATCTAATAGTATATGCAAAGTAAGACAGACAAGGTGATGTCGACAGATAAATGTCTAATGGAGATGTAATGTCTTGTAAGTTCGCGGTGATAATCATATGTCATGTTGAGTGCGTAATATGTGATGTAATTGAGTGACCAATGTAATAACTTACATGAACATTATTTTGCTGATCGGGAAGTATATGTGAGCTGTAAATTCGACTGGTGTGTTCATAACTCCTTAATTATTGGCCCTTCTCTTTACTTTCCAAAGTGGTCGTACAACGCTCAGACTCACAAGTTTCTATATGCGTCCTTCACTACTTTTTTATCACTTTGATACTTATTATTACTTTTTTTATTGGAGTGCGACTAGGAAGACAAATTCAGAAACCTGCACTCAACGAAAATCTAGGTACATGGGGTCCCAGCGCGCACAAACTTTATGCAGAAATCGTGAAGCGTTTGGTTGATGTAACTGGTGACCTAAAGCTGGCAGCTTCCTCGCACAACGTAGCAGCATTTCGATACAACGATCAAATGCCGCCAGCATCAATATCTCAAGGGCCTTTTTTACTTTTTATGTAGTAGATAAGTATAGTTATTATAGTATTGTAATTCTATATATTTCATAATAAACGAAAATCTAAATGTTGACATAATCTAGGCATATTTCTAGATTTCGCTTTAGTAACTTTGACACAAAATTAATTCACGTATGATAGGCTCATCTGATGAATTATATCGGAGTTTTTAAACATTTGATTTTTTATACTTAAAAATGAAACGTAAAACTTTTTTGATCATGTGTAGTTTGTTTAACAGGCTTAGGCTGTATATATGATCGAGATGTTAGAGGTAGGTTTCTCAAAGTTTACGCTGATTGAGGCGGAAATAACTGAAATTGGTTTGAACCAAGGTGTTCAAAATGAGGTCAACACATCTCTATTGACAAGGGAATAAGATCGCGTGTAGGTGATTTTGAACACTTCACCTGCTCAGCCACTTTTGCTGCTGACTGTAGGTACTAGGTATATAAGCAGGACTTAACCCACAGACACAATACATGCCACTGTATCGTTTTAGTATTTTTGACGACCGGTCTGGCCTAGTGGGTAGTGACCCTGCCTATGAAGCCGATGGTCCTGGGTTCGAATCCCAGTTAGGGCATTTATTTGTGTGATGAGTACAAATATTTGTTCCTGAGTCTTGGGTGTTTTCTATGTATTTAAGTATTTATATGTATTTATCTATTATATATATCGTCGTCTAGTACCTACAACACAAGCCTTACTCAGCTTACCGTAGGACTAGGTCGATTTGTGTAAGATTGTCCCGAAATATATTAAAAAAATATATATATTTGACTAAAACTGGTACGAAATAGGAGTTAGTCATTAACTGAATCCGTTAGTCGCGTGTTACGAGTAATCCTGCTCACACATCTTGGATCAGCCTGTACATCCGCTCCCTTCCCTCTCGTATCCCTGACACCTAAGCTTGAGACCGCGTAGTTCACAAACCCGCCTTCCTCCTGAATGGATAATTTCCCTAAATGATGAACGGGGATAAGACATGACATAGCAATAAAACAAAAAACATTTTTGATTGATTTTGTATTTTTAGTAACAACTAATCAATATTTATAATTATAAATAGATACTGCTAATGTACAACCAATACTATAATAAAATGTGTCAACCCCAAAAGTGGTCATTGGACGAAATATAATTTCAAAAGGTACATTCATTTATACAACAATAGTGAGATTCAGATTAGTTCAGCTGATTTCAATTGTATTTTACCTAAGATTTACAATTAAAATTGCTAATTTCTCATAAATAACTTAAAATATCAAATAAGAGTTTATTTACATGCGTAAAATTAATTTTTAAGAACTGAATTTTATTTAGAGAAATTTTTAAAACTGCTAAAACTGTCAAAAATAAAAAGTGAAATATTAAAAATGGCACCAAATTCATTTAATCTGTGGTTACTGGTTGTTTTAAATTAAGGTTAAAATACTTTTATCACAATAGATTTCATGTTAAAATTCAAAATAATGGCTTTACAAATCCGTCATGGATATTACAACTACGAAATTATAAAATACTTCAGTCTTTTAAGTCGTTGTGGTCACCGAAACGGCTTTCGTACAAAATTACAACTTACATTGCCACTGGTTACCGTTCAAATCAGCACATTTATCAACGAAATCATCAAATTTTGAACGCAAAACAAGTTTGCAAATCGGAAACGAAATAATTTCTGTTTGATTAGGAATTCTTAAAGTAATATAGACGGATCTCTATAATAAAAATCTTTACATTTTGTGATGTTAAATGTGTGAAACTTGTAAGCATTGTAAGTATTTGAGTGACATTTTTTAGATAGCAATGTTAATGTCATTCGATGTCACTAAAATGACATAGAATCTTTAGAATTTTGGAATTACGCGCAAATGGAAAGATTTTTATTATCCCGATCCGTCTAATCATTCGTTTACTTTAAAGCTATATTTTAAAGTAAATTCATGCATAATAAAAACAAGTTTTCAATAAATATTAAAAAGAAACCTATGACAACATGTCTGCCATCAGGTAATGTCCCTACATTAAGGTTCAGTGGGGTTACCTATTACTTACTGGCTAACTATTTTATATCACATATCACGTACGATATATTTTCATAATAAATCCCTATGAGGCAAACTATCGAAATTGGACAGTCAGGTTTAGTATCATTATTGGGACATTGAGTATTGCCTGATATCCACTAAGAGTAGAAACGTCATGCTAAAAGCACTTCAGGGCAAATTACACACCATGATGGCCTGGATAAATGGTAATAGGTGTATACCTATATGTATATATATCTACGCGAAGAACAGATGCATACGTCTGTAGGTCTAGCACAAGAGCCGAGATAAAGTACCGGTCCCTCTCTAAACAATATAGTTAGAAAAGGACGGCCTAATTTATCTCGTCGCGACATAGTATCGCGCCCCTTCTGCGCTAGACCTCCTGACGTGTATCGGCCTTAGGACTTTATAGGACAAGAAGGTTACTTTATCGCTATCTACCCTAAAATGCACTTAACAATTGTATGATAGTAAATCTAATTTACAATCAAGTACAAAAACGTTCTAAACTCAATGGATACGTCAGCTATGCTCCAATCTGTCATCATTAGTGGAATCAAAATCAACGGTGGTTTGTTAAAACTATCAGTTAAAAATCATCATTTTGTATATCGCATGCATTAATCAATAGTTTCGTAGATACTTCTACTACAATCCGTAATATCGGAACAATATAAAGTTACTAAAAGTAACGCATGCTTTACACGAGGACATATATTAAGGACAGTGTAAATGGACGAGCATAATGCATAAAATGTACAACATGTGTCAACCTTGCGTGTATATTATCTCGGACTATCGAACGCAGCACGCATACAATATTATACGTATAATACTGATTATTTAATTCGTTTAATATTTAATTAAAATTCTCGAGAGCGTTTATCTCGTAATGTGGGACACTTTTACGACGACTTCTTGAGGGCTGATAACAGGCCCCAGCGTCCGCGAAGACACCCTATGCCCTCGGAATAAGACACAAATTCCAATAACAAGCCTAATTATAATATGAAAATTATACTTATAAGATAATTTCGCTTTTGATGCAACAGTTATACGTGCGTGCACAGAAGGATGCTTTAATATAACTAATTAACCCGATATAATCATTGCAATTGTTATATCCATGTATAACTATCCGCAAAAACAAAATCTATCTATTATACACAACTTTGAAATGATATTAAGAAATATCAGTTAAAGTCAGAATAAGCGTAGCGTAGGTGTCTCCAGTCGGAGCGCAGTCAAACGGAAATAATACGTATAGGTACCATATCTAAAATAAATAAATTATACACCTGACTGCATAAGGAAACCAATAAAACCAATTCCGATTGTACGGGATGACAGGCTGACAGAAACAAATCGTCATTAAACTGGTCTCATTCATTTCCAAATGACAGTGTTCACAAAAAATAACGTTACTAGATCACATGTTCGCACTTAATAGCCAAATAAATTAACCGGGCGAGTGGGCCGAGATTACTACACAGTATATCGCTTATTTTAATTTCACGCCGGATCAATTATACGCGTAAAAAAGAAGAAATAAACAGTGATACAGAACTATTTACATAAGTCAACCTGAATTACGATTTCGTCGACTCCGATAGAAGAAAAAGTGAAGCGATTATATACACGGTCCGTTATCTGCCTCGGAGCACTTTAAACGGGTCCACTCTCGAGTCCGAGTCACAACCACCAGAAGTTCTAATCACAAGTGTAACTGGTACACAGTCCGACGTCTGACGTCTATAAGCACGTGTGGACCTTCTTCTGGCTTCGACAGAGCTTGCATTTAACCTCGCAGCACCAATGGAACGTGCAGTTGCACCGCTCCAACACTGTCATCTCCACAGTTTTGAAACCGCGGCCGCAGCACATGAGGTCGCAGCCGTCGACGCCTATGCTCGTCTCATTGCAGGTACGCCCGTGTGTGCCGGGGATACCTAACCGCGGGTTCTTTTCGCAGAATCCCGGTGAGGCTTCTAAGTAGACCAGGTCTTTGACGCCCGGCGACTTGTGGTCGGGGTTGTGTGGCCGCAGCTGGAAGCCGTACCGGTTCCTGCGCGGCACTCGGTGCGGCGCGGCGTCGTTGCGCTGCGAGGGCGTCTCCTCTGCGTTGTGCATCATGACGCGCGACGCGCCGTCGAACCGGTCTTTGAGCGCGTCGCCCACCGACCGAAAGCTCGGCAGCCGCATCCAACACGTTTTCACCGTGCAGGATCCAGACATGCCGTGGCACTTGCATTCTTGCCGCATCTCCGTTTGCACGTGCTGCCAACAAAATTATATTATTAGTACTGAATTGCCG
Organism: Grapholita molesta; assembly: GCA_022674325.2. Taxonomy (NCBI): domain Eukaryota; kingdom Metazoa; phylum Arthropoda; class Insecta; order Lepidoptera; family Tortricidae; genus Grapholita; species Grapholita molesta. Next base: position 5,965,431 of record CP053124.2, on the reverse strand, counting down.
CTGAGCCTAGGAGGGGGTCTCGATAGAAGCATTAGATACATAATGATGTACGAATATCTTTAAATTCCTTCGATAAGCGTCGATAGTGGTGATCGATGATTCCTTAAGCGCACTCCGTCGATCGCATCTCACGATCGAGCAAATTGTTACAAATCGTGAGGAGGTGGGCCGGTCGTCACCGCGTGTGGACCGATCATAAATCATATTCTAGGGACATTCATCATTCTTAGAAGGTAGATAAATGACGTGAGGACGGAGACAGTAAATATTTTACTATCCCCAAGCGCTGGCGCTTCGTAGAACGCGGAACGCGTATTTATTCATTCACATTGTACGGTCGAGTGTCCAAATATGTGTAAAACAATCGATGGAATGTTGTGAATATTCATCAGGTGGACACCCAGTGCGTGTGTCGTGACAGGAATTAAGCGCGTGGCTTAATGATGCGGCCGGGTGGCTCGAGGCGCCCGTCGTCCCTTTTTGATGAATTTTAGGGGGGAACAGACAGTGGGTATGCAAATGGTGGGTGCGGTGGGAGGGAGCTGCGCGAGCGCAACGAATGGGTGGCGGTCGCGCCGGCCCGGCCCGCGGCGTAATTAATGCACGGGCGACGCGTCAAGTGGCGAGGATCGATCGTCACCCGTAATGGTAATGTAAACACGCCAGACGACAATGCCTGTCGTTGGCTCGATAGCCGATTGTTTTATTTAATGGATGTTTATGAGGTGCTACCGGCTAAGTGGCTATTGGATAAGCGTTGATGGATCGGATGGGCCAATCGACTTACCGCTCGGCCGGCTTCGTTGTTGTGTAGGTTCATTTTTTCTCGGAGCGTTTTGCCGCGCTCACCGGTGTCTACGAATTCGCGGCTAAAGCGGAAGCCGAAGCCGATGTTGTCGCTGCAGCCGCCCCACTTCCAGACGCGCACGTTGGCGGCGGCGGCGGCGCGGCTGCGGTGCGGCTGGCGGTCGACGTGCGAGTAGTCGCAGGTGCACGACTCGATGGCGCCCTCCGCGCACGCCCGCGACACCGCGTGCGCTACTCCTGCGCTCGTTATCGCGTATATGAACGCGGTTTCTCGGCAACCTACGACAAGGCAAAACACAAATTTATAAAAACCGTAACTCGATAATTGCCTAAGCGCACTATGAATAACATCAGAATGTAATTTACTTTGCCGTATTTTATTAGCAATAACTAATTATATTGGGTTAATAATAAAAATAATATATGAAAGGCAGTGTACGAATGGAACGGACCAATACATTTCTCAACTTGACATGTTTGGCATTTCATACAAATTAATTCGTTCCAATAACGGAGGGCCTTATTTTAATTACGTTTATCGCGAAGGGTAGGAGAGGTATTAAAAATATTTCGAAACGAGTCGTAAACAAATCGTATATGGCGCAGACCCTGTGGCACGATCGGTATTAGGTTAATTATATTGAGGTACCCATTGTCGTTTTATGAATTTATGGGTATGTTAATTAAAAGCGGGGACGACATTCCGAGCAAACAGAATAAGTCATGTTCGGTCCGGATTTAAGATGAAGTTTGAGCATAAAGCGAGCATCGCAGCGAAGGCCCATTCATCGAGGACGAGCGGAGCGCATCCCGTATCGAATGCTATAAATAATTAATGGCCGGCATTAGAATCAAATACTCATAAAATACAATTAAAAGAGAGAGGGTATCTATATCTCCACGATTGAAAATAAAGAAGTGCCTTACCTACCCGAGAGATTATAAATTTGATCATTACAAGTGGTACGCGCGTCGATTCCTCTCTCTTAATATCGATTTAATAACCCCAGTGCTCGATTAAAGCGAGCCCAACTCTTTGTCTACGCAACGAGACGATATTATTAACGGACCCGAATGAATAATGAATGACCTAGCCGTCGAACACAATTAAATTTACATTCGTTTAAAAAAATGTGCATAAACTTTCTCGGCTGTCCCGTATGGACATTATCTTGTTATTAATTCGCGTAGACATTGTAATTTTACGGCGTAATGCGTATTAATACCTCGGGTATTGTTAGTGTAGGTCTCATTAAGGGGCCATGCGCGCGTCAAGGCCGGGATGGAATTCCTCGCAAGCTATAAAAAGCCTCGATCGCTCACGAGATAGGTCCTCGATTAACGTAAAATTAGCAATTAATGCGGCCCTAATGCCGGCCCGTGTCACCTCCCGCCGTACAATCTCGAGTGTACGGCGCGCGAGCGACGCCTTTGGTGGGCTACCGGCCACCTCCCGCTCGGTAAAAACGAATGACTCCTTTATGGATGTAAAAATAAGGAACGCGTATTTGTTGTTATTTATATCAAAAATATGTGAAACGAGCCCGGAGCGCCAGCGTTATTAAGGACTCAATAAGCAAATGAAATCATTTTTTTATTGAGATGTCATCGTGCACCGATATAAATTACGGGACGCACACTGCCGCCCGGGACCGCTTTTTGTTCGCTTTGGGATGTTATACAAAAGTATTTTATTCAGCAATTACTTTAGACGTTCGACTTCGAATTTTAATGTCAATTTCGCCATCATTCAATGCTCGGACGAAATTAATTCATGGTACAGAATACGAGTACGAGCGTCGCAGAGCAGGGCATTTATCTTCTGTAATGACTTGGAAACGTTCTCTCGCATTAACTATAACGAATAGGTGCGGGCCAATTAAATATGGTACACGTAAATAACAATCGTAAAGTGATAACTTTTGGCTGTCGTGATTCCATCTGTCTCCACGTATTTGTAAACAAACTCTCCAACTTTATAACAAGTAATAAGTTTTTATCTTGAACGCAAGAATCCGATTTATAGTTGGGTTATAAAACGGTAGAGGTCGGTGCGTCGAGTGCGGAGGTCTGGCCGCGGGGAGTCGCCAGGTGCCCGACCACGTGCTGCGCCCAATAAACGACTTCATAACGCGTAGACACATCTGTCAACAGACATCTGTGAATGAGTGCCCGCTGAGATTTTAATGCCGCCTCTTTCTTGACCAACGGTACGACCAATTAATAAACTGCGCATTTTTAATCGCTCTGTGAGAATTCTCGTCTCCAATCTGATGATTCACCAAGTTTGACATAACTGTTTTAACAGGCGAGACAATATTTGCGTAACTATAAATAATAATGCAATTTATGTCCGTGACCGAGCCCATCGGTTTCTCCGGGCACAAAGCCGATTGTCGCGTTTTGCGAATAAATCGCGACGTAGAAAAATTATGACAGATGCAAAGAGGTTTCATCTGAGAGGACGCATTAGTCACGGTATTAAATAAAATGTAAATGTCCTCTCGGGCCTAATTAACCGCCCAAACAACTATAATCCGACACCGGTCATACGTAACCCGTGACACGGAAAATAGTGCCTGCGCTGCGCCTGCGTCGCCTTAAAAATAACCATATTTAATGTACCCTATTATTTTATTATGGCAATTTCATCCCATCAAATCGCAGTCAAATAAGAACAAACATGAGTAATGTTAATCTATAAAGGTAAATTATTATTATAACTGATAATAAAGTGCTGTCGGTGGATTATCTGTGCGGATAATGAATGGTCGTCTGTGCGGTTTACAGCGAGCAGCGAGCGATAATTCCATCCCAAGGATTGGCAGTTAAGGCGAGGCGTTGGGGATTTATAAAAGTCAAAATCTCGTAAATCGGATCGGCCGATCGCTCGTGTGAAATAAAACTTAATCACTGTTGACGCTTGACGAGCACCTGGCCGCGCCATCATTCAATAATTCAATATTAATGTACTAATTAAATACGTCTCTGTCCGCATTAAGTCATCACGCCTAAGTGTTGCCACAAGATTAATAAGAAGGATTGACTTATGACGGTTCGCGCGTCGCGCCTCTTGTGCCTTATTATTTACAACGACTTACATTATTCAAATTTGATGGGACGTAATTACTCAAAACAGCGATAAATCACTCGTTTATAAAAGGAGCCATGGCGTTTGACCGGTTTTGAGAGCCGCTCTATCGAACTATGATGAACTCATTATGGATTTGTATTTATACAGTTTTATGATCGCGTAATGACATTTTATCTTCAGCAGCAAGAGAAATTACTCCGATTTGTTTCGTCGAATAAGACATAAAAATTACTCGGTAACTTCGAGTAAAGTTGCCGTTACAAAAATGAAAAGAACCTGCAATAGTAGCTAGCCATTAAGCTGGAAAAACAAAACAAAAGTGAACTAGTAAAGGTAATTTTGCTATAAAGGTGCGTCGAGAATGGGCAATAAAAAGCAATAATTCATTTTCGTTATGCCGTGTATGGGTGATAATTTCACATTGATTCCGCGGTCCGAGCCTTCACTGCGACAATTGAGAATTACGTCGGCCGTATATCACTCATTGTGAGTGGCACAAAGCGCTACCACTCGCCGGCTACCATCCGCCACCGCTCCCGGCAGCTATTTCCATTCCCATTGCCATTCACGCGACAGACAAAGACATTTGTTTTCAAACTCGAAAAAAAGTACCGAAAATAATTCCGTTTCAAGTGAGCTGTCAATAAACAATAACGGGCAACTCGAATTGAAACTTTTGATAGGTCGTAATTTCACGAGACAAAAACTTAAATTCCAATGACTTTTTGCCTTAGCGTACGCGAGTAGAATAAAAACGAAGCGACGAAACTTCTGTATCTCAAAAACAATTCAAACGCCACAAAACCTAAAACGCTTATCTAATTGAGCATTAAATATTTCGTCGAGCGCATTTTGTATCCATTTTATTTTGTGTGTCGATCGCTTTATACGTTTTATCCACCCACGGCGATGGAATCTTGGGAGCCGATATACGAAACACTTCAAAACAGGAAATATTTGAAAAAAGGTCGGGTTTTATTGGCCGAGTTACCTGCTATTAGGCGATGTTAGGTGTAAACGAGGCTTCCGTGGAGCTCGCTAAACTACTCGGCAGGAGGGCTCGCTCCGTGGGGACCATATATTTTTCTATTCTCGACAATAACATGAGACATAAAGGCCCGAGCGCATTGTGCCGTTGTCATCATTTGTGTTAATGCGATCCTTGAGGTTTGCACCACAATGGGATGAAGACGTCTCGCCCGGTGTCAATGCTGTGACGACGTGTAAATTAGTAATTATTCGCGCCCTTCCGGGCGGTCTTTGTGAGCAGAGCGGTAATTATGTCGCGAGACAAACTCTTTGTCAGCCGGGATTGGCTCAGCAGTTTCTATTTAGCTATGATTCGCGAACTTCATTAACGGACGCAGGCCGCCCGCTGCGATCGGCTGCGTTTTTATGCGTTTCTCAAATGGAGGTAATTGCGAAGTATAAAAAGTTTATCGTTGATATTTGCGGCAGTAACGCGCGGCCGCCCGCCCCGTGCGCGCACTCTTCATAAAGTAATACTCTCTAAACACACACGCATATATCATAAATTTTGTAGCCGCTGAGGTTTTTTTAATCAGTGAAATTATAACTACGGTGGTCTCGGGGCCCTTTTAGCAAGGTACTTCATTAAGAAAAATATATGAGTCTCAAGATCATGTTGAGAAATGCAACTCCCATGCAGTGTAATTGTACCATTAAAATTTTATGCGTATGCAAGATAATAGTAAATTAGTATAATGCACTATGAGTTGTACGTACTATCATAATATACCTTGTTTCAAATCATAGTGTACTCATAAATAGGTAGATAAGTACGGAATTGATGTACATATTATTTTATATGGCTATACTTCCTTGGTCTCTTTATTATGCCTCGTCATTTGCTTACAAATCTTAATTTCCATTTGAAGTCATAAAGCTTTTCTCAAAACGCTTGTAATTATCACGTGCGTGCTCAATTACTTTAAATTGGTTCTGTCTCTGCAATTTACATGTTTTATTTAAATAAATAATCCGGATCTGGACCGATAATAATTCTTTTGATTTACCAATCCACACAGACCTGTCTCGCCGCGGGATAGTGTTGACCCCGAAACGTTTCTTTTTTTCTAACTAATGATCATTAATATTGAGTAAACATATAAATCTAATTGCGATTAGTTACCAATAACCTTATATGAATATTTCATAAGTTAAATGGTTTATGGTCGCGTTTACGAAGCCTTATTAAGTGCCCATTAATGTTGACCGTAGATACAGCGAGAACCTTTTACAACTCGTAGGGTTACACAATTTGTGAAGTGTACAACACAAGGATTCGAATGAACGGACAGACCGACAACAAAGAATGACTCAATCTCGTCCATTCACAGCAATAGTTAACATTCCCTAAGAAACGTGAGCGCACATTAAGAATAGCATCTTTCACTGCATTTGAAGCTAATAGAAACATCGTTTACCGCAAACGTTTGGACATTTCATTAACGCGAGTTCAACAACCGGAGCGCACTCCATTCAGTCGAAACGGATGGCCCCAGATATCGACGAATTCGAAATAAGATCGAATTAGCTGGAGATATGGAAGCGAACGCTCTTAATTTTGAAGATAACCCCCGTAATGCGGGCGCGCCGACCTCCGATCTAAGGAAAGCTTTTCGATATAACTTTTTATTTATGTTTTAATCAATGCCAGACGGTTTTTACACCGTTGCGTAAGAATGTGTTTATAAAAAGAGTGTTCTGAATGAATTACTATAGCTAACTACTTATTACTAATTAACTTATTTATCTAAATGTCTATTGTGCATTTTGATTAATCATTCACACAAATCCCCTGTGAAGTTTGCAAACAGCACAAAAAGCCTGCGAACGACAAAATTGAATTACAAACTGGCTTTTTTGCTGTTTTTATCGAATAAAGCTCTTAAAAGACCAGATGTTCGCGAGCTCATAATAAGGCATATCGCGTACAAAGCATCGAAATCGGACACCGGAGATGGAACAACCATGATTCGGGCAACAAAGTAACCGTTTGCCGTCAAGCAACTTGATTGTTGCGCAAATTGGGGTCTTAATGAGGGAGAATAAAAGCTATGTGATTTTGTGGGCGCTGAAAGTGGTCTGGTCAATCGGCTCCGTGCGAGTTTAGCGAAGTGTCTACAAGTTGTAAATAGATGTTTTGACTGTAGTTTACACGCACTAGACCTAATTTATTGTAAATCTGATCTAGTCCGTAAATTAACTATGCTACTATGACTTTAATTCTCACGACAAATTCTGCGTTGTTTAAAAGGTGAAGGCGTTAATCAATTATTTTATTGTTTATGTTATGTCAATTCAAAGCGAGAGAATAAGACCCTTATTGTCGATTTCAGTATATAATAATATAGATTTACTTGTATTGTAGAGATAAATAGAACTAATAACGTAAGTGGTGTCAGCTATTGAGTTTGCCATCACAATCTGACGCAATGATCGCTGGCTTGAGGGTGCAGCATCTGTTAATAGGCACCTAACGTAGTTATATCGAATATCAATGACGAATCTACATAATTAAGAATTCTGATTATAAATAGCTATATGATTCACCAATACAACAATCATTTTTAAACAAAGGAAAGCCAAGCTAAAGTTAGCACTTATGGGTGTTATGTAGTGCAGATATGTCTCTTACTAACTAGTATATGAGTGCAAGAAGGAGCTATTCAGGTACAAAAATTGTTGCTTTAATTTTACAAAGTCTCTCACTCAAAGTCTCTCCACCTACATACATACATATGTCCTACATAGTACGTAGTCTCCAAAATTACTCACAAAAACAAATATTTTACTAGATGTTACTGAAATAGGTCATATAATTACAACGATTTTAAACCAACAAAAAAAAAACAAGAAGCGGTTAGGAGTTAAGCACCTCCTCATCAGAGCGAGTGGTTTAATGACAACCTTAAAATGATACAACGAGTAAAACACTGTCATTACTCCCGCTCCGCCATTATAATCTCCGTAGCCTGAAGTTTATTTATCTACAGCGTTAATACGAGTCCCAGTATTGTGAAACTAATGGGGATCTATTTGCTGATTCGTATCTATTGATAATATCGCCCATTCAAATAGAGTCAATGGATGCTACGGTGCCGGTACTCTGAGATTATGGGATTTAATGCGTTGCTAGTATTAAAATACTCTTAACCAATTTACATGTGATCTTAAGTACGAGGGGTTTTCATAAAATTAGGGGTCTCAGTTATACTGGCGGAATAACAGGGATATACGCGAAGCGTCCAAGCGGAACCAGTGCAGGATAATAGCGATGTAGGGTTCCGTATTATGGAATAGTCCTTAAGAAAAGTACTGTAAGAGAATAAATTGTACTCGGTTTTACGTACCTACATAAGTGGAAATTTTAATTGAATTGAATTTTAACACATTGAACACAATGGCTCTAAGGCCTACTTGGGGCATCCAGGGTTAACACACTAACCCGAGGTTAACCGACTCAGTCTAAGGGTACCAACTATGGGTTAGCGGCTAACCCTGGCTGGCTAAGCATGACATATTTTTTTTTCTAATTGTTCTATTTCAATATCATGTATTGAATAATGAAACAAAGTAATTTGTTAGTTTCTCTTACTTTGTTACCAAACGAATGTTTACTCTATTATGTCTGACTAAGGCCCGAATTCCTAAAACGTTTAGTAAAATCAGATTCCTTTTGACTAATGTAAAAAAAGAGCTCCCGTCACTCGGGCACACGTAATTGATCCCGGATGTTTTATCTTGATGAGCCCTTTATTCAGTCGCTACCCCATTGAAGATAGCATCTAAAGGGTTGCTTACAAATATCACTTAATTTGTACCCACTCTTTGTTACTCCACTAAACCCTCTACTTTTAAAAAAGCATACATTTCAATTGCAAGTTTTTTAAGCCTAAAATAATCTGCCCTTCTCAAAAAAGAATCTTATCGACTTGGTTTGTAACTTTTGTTTTGCACCGAAATTGAGACAAATGAATGACGCGTGTTCTTAAAATGTTTCTTTAAGTTTAGTACCAATGACAGGATCATTGTGACCGCTCTGGCCTAGTGGTTAATGACCCTGCCTATGAAGCCGAAGGTCCTGGGTTCGATTCCCAGTCAGGGCATTTATGTGTGTGATGAGCACAGATATTTGTTCCTGAGTCATGGGTGTTTTCTATGTATTTAAGTATTTATATGTATCTATTTATTATATATATCGTCGTCTAGTACCTGCAACACAAGCCTTATTGAGCTTACCGTGGGACTAGGTCGATTTGTGTAAGTATGTCCGAAATATTTATTATTTATTATTATTATTTATATTGTCATGGAGAAGTATTAGGGTAATTGAAATAACCCTTTTATAACATAAATAAACCTAAGCTTTAAAACATATTAGAATTATGTAAGCGACACTTACCTTTGTCTACAATTTTGCCGAATAAATTTTTTCCCCTCAAAAAATTTCTTGTTGAACAGTTCCATCTCCTATATTTGAACTGATGCTGGCACTCAGCGACAGCCATGCTGGCTCCTTTCGCGACTGCGGCGAGCACCCCAGGGTTTTCCCGCGCCAGTCGCCGCTGCTTCCTCCTCAGCGTGGCGTGTGCCGCGTGGTCCATGTACAACACGCCAGGAGAGATAGGCGACAAATTATTTGGCTCCCCCGCTTTTGCGATACCCCTGAAACAAAACGAAACGCTACAAAAACGATCCACTTTTGTCACCGTTGCAAAAGACAATAGCATCCCAAAAAAACATAATCCGAACGCCACTTAAGGCCGGGTGCTCGAAATAAACTGCTCATTTGAAAAGGTAAAGACAACAAACAATTGACGACCGAACTGTCAATCCGCAGACGTTTAGATAAATATTTGCGTCGCGCATTAATCTTGGAGGGCCCGAGTCAACAGGCAGAGCGATCGAGATCACGGGCTGTTGACTCGTCCTCGGTTCGAAAACTTGGTCTTCGACCACAAAAAACGCCGAGCACTCGCCGGCCGCTCCAAACGCTGGAAATGGTATTACTTTTCTATTTGCTTTTCTTTGTAGTCAAGTGTTACGTAAATATGGACGCGTTCGTCGGAAATTCTCATTTCCTCTAAGAATTTGTGGAGACGCTGCGACACGGTTTTGTTTTTAGATTTTAAGGCTTTCTTTGCTTTTAGTTGAAGATTTATGTGCGCTAACTTGTTTTCTTTAACTCCTTTAAACTTTTTATTTATTCTGTCTGTGACATTTGATTTGCTCATGCCTCTAAAACTTTTTGTTTCGTTTGACTGAATATAATTATCCTAATAGCGTGCCAAACATCGGTGGCAATAAGATATCTCAAGATTCTTATCTAATGATTACACTAAATTTAAATAATTAAAATAAACAGCACTCACTTTTTATAGTATTTAAAATAATTAACAGCCGTTAATTCATTTGCATATATCAATTACTTATTTTGAAACAGGAAACGTAAATTAATAATAATCGGATAATCCTTTCTCTTTCAGTTAAATCTGCAAGTGCATTTAATGGTAATTTAGAACCAAATTTATTCGTTTAATTTATGCAACATAGAATTATCATTGATAAGAATAAAGGATCGAGAAGTTAGGTACTGAATTTAATCATAATGCTTTGGATTGAAATTTAACGCATCAACAGTTTAAAAAGATCTTAATCCGATATTGGGTGCTACAAAAAAATCAACACCTACAACCGCTTGGAAAACAAAGGATATTTGCCTGTCCATATATAGTTCTTAGCACTTGTCACGTCAGTAGGAAACTAAATACGAGGCGAGTCTTAAGGGAAAAAATCGTGAATGACTTTCACGGGCACACGAAATGTTTGGACAGCGATAAAGGCCTGTATGAATGTGTCAAAATAACAAATATTGTCTTTGGAAGGCTTGGGCTCTTATTCGGGTAATTAAGCGTTTCCTTGGGTGATGAAAGACGGAATGGTACTTTTAGTACTGGCAGCTAATAAGCGTTTTTTAGATCAAGTTGCAGGCTAGCTTCAACGAATCGAGAAGATATAGGCCTCAAGGGCGCTTTTGCATATTAAGATTTGTGTACCTAACGATAACTATTAAATTAAAATCATCATGGAACAACCATACAACGATTTAGTGAACCAGTTTGGTCGAGATGAGACAAGTCCGAACTCGAAACCGTCTAATGTCATTATTATCAAGCCATTCGAGTGTAACATAAAAGCCATTTTGTTTTGATGGTGACGTTACATAAATGAATAGTGTCGTTTAATTGAATGAACATGGCAGGATAAATGTATGTTCGAATTTGTAACATTACAATTATAATTATTGCTTATGTTGTATAGAACATTCACGTTTTATAAGTCAAATATTGCTCTGCCTCTGCGTCGGTTAGCCAAAGCGAACGGCTCATGATTATATTCCTAGTGAAATATGTCGAGCAATATTCGACATATAAAACGTGAGTTACCCTTCTATACAATTAATATGTTTTAAATTCAAGTGCTTTATTTATGAAATGTACTATCGATTTTGTAATATGTATATAAAATTACGAATAAGAACAAAAATATAATCATTCCACTTTCTTTGGTTTCAGTTATAAACGAATTCGAGCCTTTACTTACATAAGTAAAGGGCATCTTTTTGCGCACTTCATCACTCATGGTTTTTGAATATATAGGCTAATGTGAAATATTAAATAGATATTTCTAACGCGAAAAAAATACTATTTACTATATTTCAATTTAAATCTGAATTGAAATACTACAAATATCCCGTTTTATCTTTTATACACTAGATTTGAATGTGTGTATGTTACTTTCAATTGTTAGTATCAGAACAATTTTCCAACTATATTTTTTGTGTCAAAATTAGGTATGTAAGTACATAACCTACGACGTCAGCTAGTGAGGTGAGTAGGTATCAACCTCCTACCTACCTTTATAGTGAGGAATGAGTGCTAAAGGTATTAAACTTTAAAGTAACCTCAATTGATATTTTAACCACATGACGTTTAAATCTTTATAAACTGACCGTTTTATCTGTGTTATCGCGATACAGGCACGCGATTTCGCAGGGTTATACGAAGAGATGTGATGAATACAAATTAGTTGAACAATTTCGTTTTATCTTTTATCGCAAGTGTAGCATTTTTTATACAAAAAGCAAAATCTTTAACACGCGTGCTGGCAGTTTAAGAAGTTCTTGCGGTTTCGCTAGTAGTTTTAATGTTTTGTTTGAGTTTCAAGTGCCTTTTCCGGCAGATGTGAATTAACTTTGTGAAAGGGGGATCCGTTTTCTTAATGACAAGAGAATACGAACCTCTTAATGTTTGTTTTCTTGCAACTTAACAACTGACAGTCTATGTTACTAAATATCTTTATCCATTTAATTTTACTCCGAAGTTGGGTAAACTTATTGAGAGACAATTGGAAACAAAAGCCGTCGGTATGATACAGATAATTTTGTTATGTGAATTTTATTCAAATTAAAAAAAACAATGCAAGTCATTCTGAATGGTAAAGATTGAAAAACAAATGTGTTAAATCTCTTGTTAGAAGTAGGAATAATTAAGCAAATTGTGCCGTCGGTAAAATTAAAAAATAAAATAATGAATATTTCGAGACAATCGTACACAAACCGACCTAGTCCCACTGTAGGCTCGATGCGGCTTGAGTCACGGTAGACGACGGTATATACAGTAGAAAGATACATATAAATACTTAAATACATATCGTCCATAACCCAGGTACAAACATTCGTCTTGAATACAAAAATAAAACCCTGGCCTGGACTCGAACGCGGGTTCTCGTTCGTAGTAGCCCATTAAACTTACATTCTTTGTAAAGTATTTGCGCACATATATTAATTTGCATATATTTAATTTAGTTAGTTTAACACAAACAAAGATATAGTAAGTAATTAGTTTATTAGTAGAGCAAACAATTAAGTCGGGTTACGCGATACGCGAGCCTGTTAGTTCTGATATCCGCGATAAGGGCAACATGACTTAAACTGTTATAGAAGTGACTTTATTTTAAATTATTTGTATAAAAAATGTGTAAAAGCGAATTACGCCAACTGTGAAAGACTGCACATCTTTTTTGAGGAATTCACCTTTTTTACGTTTTTGTTTTTTATGTTATTTTCTGAATGATATTTTGTCTATTTTACTTTTGACTGACGTTTTAGTATTACATTTTGTTTTTACCGAAACCAGTGCTTTTTTATTAAGTTCCTTATACCTACTTTAGCATTTGGAATTTGTAGATATTTTATAGTTACTTATATTTTTTAAGATATATTGAGCATAGATATAATGAATATGTTGCAATATATATTCATGATATATTTCGTATGTTACACGCGTTTGACAGTTGTTAATGTATACATAAACGTTTACCGTCGCATCATTGCCGACGGCATTTTATATGACATGTTTAATTTAATTATACACATTTTACTAAATAAACGAACAATGTAAGTTTTACATTACAGTTTCATCAATTAAGAAATATTTGATACATTGAATTAACGCCATATTTTTTATACAAAGTCATTAATTAGACTATATAAAATCGATTTAGTTGGCTATGTATGTTATAAATAAACTAAGATTTTATCCTCGTCCTTTAGTTATGTTTCGGTTGTAACAAATATTGACTGTAAATCAGCATTATTATAAGACAATGTACCAATGCAAACTTAAGGTACATTCTAGCCAACATTTGAAGTTAACTTAAATATTATCCCATAATAAATCAACTTAAACCGGGTTATCGTTATCACCGTACTGCCGTGAATGCCGCTGAAGGCTTCGAAACGTTGGGACGACATTATAATTCAACATTCACGTTATAATCAGTTTTTAGTTATTTTCACTATAGACAATAATTATAATATTTTCCGTCTACAAAATGAATAGGTCTAGTATGGTATTAGGCAAGACATACCAGGAGCGCAGAGATAGGAAGAACAAATACAAACTAAATGCTCCCGTCCGTCAAGCGGGATCAGTTGTCGCCATCGTCTGGTAAAAACAGTCTAGCAGTCTTTTTATTGTTTCTTACATTATTAAACAATTAAACTTCCGCAGAACTTATAATAATTATAGGCAAATGAATGTTATTTTTTAACTTTTCATGTCAAAATTTTACATTCCTCATTAAGACACTAGCTTGTATTATTTCGATTATTAAGAAAAAATAATTTATAGTAATAATAAACCCGACGATTAAATCATAAAATATTTATTTAATTAGTAAATTATTTTGGTATATTGAATGAACTGTAAACTATGTTTATAAGTACATACGTTTATAAGTACTTAAGTACTTGTACTCTTCTTTTACTAGGATCACAGAATTATTAAAGAAAATAATAGATTTCATTGATTACTAACAAATCATTAAAAACTGATTGAAACAGAATAACCTCGTATTTATATAAGTACATCCTACTGTACGTATTTAGTACTACTTGTTTGTGTTTAAAATATGTAATTAGAAAGGATATTTTGAAGTTACCTACTGACTTCCTGTTACATCTAAAACCCAAACTAACTTAACGTACTTAACCTAAAAATAAAAGTGTTTATCTGTTAAATAAATGACAAGGCTACACGATGTTATATTTGTACAAATAAATCTTTATAATCCCTATCAAATCTAATGTAGCACTATTTGTTACTTGTCACAACAAACCAAAGCCAAGAAGATTACATCATTAATTAAAACTTAAACATTCAAGACTTTAGTTAACTTTAAAGTCAATAATTAAGTTTTAGTGGGCTATAACCCGCACGCGTTAGCTTTCTTTAATGATTCGCTAATTATCTCACTCGATTTATATGTGGGAAACATCTGGCTGTCAGATAGGCAACAGACAAATATTAACTTTACCGACGTACAATTACGAGTCAAATTAGCTACATCACAACTTCTAAATGCCTTTAACCTTTTAGTTTTAAATCACATCTTTTACGGTATGCTTAAATTGTTGTGACATTAGTATCTTTCGGTAGTAGTTTCATTGATGAAAACGTACATAAGTCATGACAACGAATAAGACAATTTTATAACAGAAACTTTGTTGACACGCAGAAATGTTCACTCAAACTATATTTAGATTCTTTCTACCTTAATTACTGGAGTTAATTCATAACGACAACCTGAGTTTTAAGGTTAAGCTTCAAAATTCCAAAGACATAAACAGAGTGTACTTACCACCACATGCTGCCGCGTCCTCTCCGAGGCTTGCCAGCGGCGTCGCACCGTATACACAGAACTGTGAGCACAAATAACCACAAACACTTCATTTTAAGGGGCGGGAGCGAGCATGAGCGCGGCCGGTCGTCGCACGGTTACGTCTGACGGCCGAACCGCAGCCTCGAGGCGGGCCCGACTGGAGGGAGGTCTCTTCTCACCTGCCCTACGTCCGATTGGTACCATCGTTGACACCGATACCTGACCACTCGTCAACCTTATTACCGAACCATAAGATTCAAAAATGGACATGTAATTATATCGGTATTGGTACGCGCCTCTGTTTTTTTTGACACTTTGTAATCTCTGAGTTTAGGTCATTAGGTTGGTTATGCAATTGTTGCTTGGATTAAGGGATTGTTCGGTTAATGCTGTTTATATTTACATTACCGAAGCATACTTAGCTTAATTGCTTAATTGATCGGTTAAGTTTGCGATTTAGATTAACTGATAGTACCATGTTTAGTTGTTAACGTCATTAGTGACTTAGTCTCAGTTTGTTTAGAATTTTATTGCCTTTTGTCACTCCAAATATTAACAGGCTATAGAATTTTTGATTCTGTTAACGAACTGGATGAAATGAAAAAGTATGAAGCTAGCCGCTGGCTAGCAGTAAGTAAATGCTAGATATTCTATTGAGAATGGGAAAAGGCAATTGATGCAGTCTGGCTATGACAAGTGTCCATTTCAAATAGGTACTTATGATTCACAGACAAAAAAAAATCTATGAATTGAAACATGAAATATATGAATAAGTCTCAATATACTAATTTAGGAGTATCAGCGGTGGCGTGTCCATACAAGCCGCCTTCCGCTGGCTTAACTAACTTCACAGTTTGCCAGTTTTCTTTGGCCTCATCATTAAAAGGAAAAGCCATATTGGATACCTCTTACTTATGAAATAAAACACCTAAAACGGATTATATCGCATATAGTAATAATTATTTCGTGTTACGCGCCTTCGTGGTTATCCACCCGATGACCACGAACGCTGCTAAAGGGTTCAAAACTTCGGGAAGAAGTTTAAATTAGTATACGCAATATAATCCGTTTTAGTTGTTTTATTGAGTAATTATCGGCAACCGAAGACAATATTGCCACTTACTTACTTAATAAAAATGTTGACAATAAGCATAGTATTTGTCGCAGCATAGTTTGACGTAACTAATGTGCAGTATGTATTTATAAATATACAGTGTGAAAATATTTTTAACCGAGTAATTATTTAATAATTGTCATTTGCACGGTTTCTACGTGACGGATTCGAAAAAAAATTTTCTATTTAAATCCTCGTCCAAGTATCGCATACCTATAGCGCCTTAAACTGATAGCAAACTAAGGTATTCAGCGCGATTTTTATCAATGTCATAAAAATTTCACCCATTAATATATATCATTCTCGATAAAAACCATCTTACCATTTTAATACCTAAGTGCTAGATCCCCAATCCACATAAATCGGGATCCATGTCTACGATCCTTGCGATGAGTCAGCGCCGGTGGGAGGGGCGGCAGCGGCGACCAATCACAGCGCGGCGCGGGCGCAGCGCGCGGGGCGCACGTGTACTGCGTGCTACGTGCAGTGCAGCGCCTACGCTCGCACGGGTAGCACGCATTGTAATGTCTGTTAATAATTAAATATTAGATTAATATGCCAATCTAAGGTTTGTCTTCACAATTTATTTTAAGGTACATTTTATAATCTTACAAGATGTTGCAATAAGTGGTTTATCACCAACATTTTTTTTTATGTTTCAATATCTGAGTAATGGGAATTTCGTACGTCAAACAATTTAAGTAATTTGTATCTATAGCAAATAAAATAAATAATATTGTCTTCGGTGGCCGCTATTTATTATTAGTCATGAAATAAATCAACTAATACGAATTACATCGCGTATACTACAGTCAACCCGATGACCACGAACGCTGCTAAAGGGTTCGAAACGTCGGGATGAAGTTTAAATTAGTATACGCAAGAAAATCCGTTTTAGTTGTTTAATTTCATATAAAATAAAATTTAAACTTATTTTCTTGTAAGCCATCACCATTCAGCCGTAAGACATCCTCTGCTGGACATAGGCCTCCCCAAATTATGGCTTGTATAATCTTGAGGAAAGAGTTGCCATAGCCACCATTTGGCAACCAGAGTCACTGTTGGTTAGGTTTCGACGGACGCTGCTGCCTATCCCTTGGTTTCGCTCGTCCCCTTTAACGGCACCCGTGGGAGAAGGATGCACGTACTACGATTGAATTTGACACATATTACCATAATATAATTTTTTAAATAAATTATAAAAAAAAATATTTATAAGTTTTTGATTGCTTATATTTGTAATTTCGTAGCACTCGTCAGCGCTCCTTATAAAAGACATCAACGGCTAGCATTTCATACTTAACGCGCGCTTTGGTTGACTGGTAGAAGATGCCTTTAAACATTAAATCCGTTATATGTACCCTCATGTATTGTTTCATAAAAATATTATGTAACACATATGGTATGTAAGTACTTACTTAATTTAAATGTTAAGATGGCCGACTCTTTAAAAATAACTAAAATTTTATAAAGATTAAAGAAACGTAGTAAAATAACGTTCAGTCGTAGCTATTAAAGATTTTTGTATTTAAATTACAATAAAATACCTATTTAAAGGTACTACAATAAACACCTATGTACGAGTAATACATAAAAATTATGTATTACTCGTATGAAGACGCCATTGAACAATATTCTCGTATAATATGTTTTATTAATAAATATAGTATGTACTATATCTGGAACAAAACCACTTAAAATTGAACAGTGACATAACTACAAAAAGTAACAACAACAACGAAAATTTATTCGTAAACACTTAAAAGTGCTCATCTCAAGTGGCAAAAAAAATGACATATGTCATTCATTTAGAGACGTCTCGCGCGGCGCATTATGTCAAGTTTTGACACACTTAATTGAACAACCATGTTTGACATTTTGGATGGGGTACATTTATTTTTAAACGGGTAGGGTAGTTTTGTGACATGAAAAAAAAATACAATTACTTGAGTGCATGCCAGCTATTTTTTTTCGTGGATAAATTATTTATAGTTTAGGATGTTAATGTAACGTAAAGCCAAGTATGTAATATGTATGGATCAAGTAAAAAAAAAACTTTTAAAATATCAAAAATATATTATAGTATTTTTTTGGTAGATCACAAGACCTGAGGTTATCTACATATAAGTATAACTTACTATTAACATTGCACCTACCTGAAAAAACTGAACTATTTTCAAATAATAGATTAATTTTATAGTGCGTATGTTTTTTATGAATCATTTTTTTTACTGGTAAAAATGTTGTTATATAATAAATTCCTGACTCATAGCCACCAATTATATTATGATGAAATGACGTCTTTTACATCTTTATTACTCTTCAAATTTGAATCAACGGTTTTCCAATTATTCTCATGATTCACTTCCACGGGTTCTGGCGGTTTCCCCGACCTCAGCGTTTAAGGAATGAAAACAATGCACAATAATTATTACAGAACCAACAGTGAAAACCGAATAACAAGTTACAAAATGCAAAACACGCAATATTCAACTTAAAATCTACTAACTTAAGTTTCAATTTACTTAATGTGATCAAGGAAAACGGGCAGCCGATATAATTTTTACAGTACTTCCTTCATTGTATCTTTATTGTTCACGTAAATATTACATTTTATTGTGTTTACGGACAAGCCTTCCAGCCAGTGTGGTCTCCCTCCCAAAGCGGGCTAAATAGAAAAAAAATATATATCCGCCCCTCTTTTATTACGCGTTACCACACAAAACTAAAGTGTTGTATCATGCCTTTAAATTCAAATGTAGTTATAACCTTTTATATAGAAGCGGTAGTTTCCATAGATTTGTTAAGGGAACGCCAAATTCAACACTTCTGTTGGTTGGATGATTTATATTATTTATCTATGACTATGCAATTTGAATACTAATAGCTTTCTTTAGGAAGCACGGTGTCATCTTCTTTTAATCCGTTCAGTTATTTCATGGTGCGTTGAGAATTCGGGAGAGAAGTTATTAGGGATATTTCTATTTTAAGGCTTTTTTTAGGGTTTCGTGCCTTGTGAAATGTAAATCTGTGGGCCCGTACTCAATTAGAACATTAACTTAAGAAAATTAGTTATTTCAACGAGAAATTTGCGGACGATAAACAGCTGAAAATCCTTTTTCTCATAACGTACTTGGTTTTAGGGCGTGCGCACACTAGTGCCGCCACTTGATTTACCTGGCGATTCCATAGTACTTAATCGACACGCCGCTGCGTGAACGGGGCGTCTCCGTGGCGTGCAATTTTATATGGGACAGCTGAAAAAACGCGGGGCAGCGGGGCCCGCGCTCACAGGAAGGAAAACCTTACCTTAATCTTACCTTATTTCTCCGTTTGTCATAATATGTATAATTGATGTAAGTAAATTAGCAATGTTAATAGGGTATTAAACCCACGCCAAAACTAATTAAAAAACTCGTTTATAACCGTTTTTAAAAAACTAAATATAAACTCGACAACACCAGCCGCGATCAGCTACCAATGACATTTTTTCTAATTTATTTATTTATGACCATGTACCATGGACACAATTCCTTCGGTCAAGCTACCAATAATAAAAAACAACACAGTCATATTTTTTCAAACCACAAATTATTTCATTCCAAGCCTACCAGACGTAGCCGCCAAATATCTGGACCGCTATTCACAAAAATATATGAGATATTTAATATCAACCAGTATAAATCTGAACTCAGATCATTATGAAACTCTTACAAATCTAGGTTAAAAATTATAGGGACGGTCGATTAAAAACCGTTGACAGAATGAGTTGATACCTATATGTAAAGCGTTTGTTACCTCCTTTCTCATCCATTCGATTCGAAATTCTCTATTCCATTCGATCTCCATTTCCATTCTTTAAAGTAGTCAGAGGCCTACCGCGCCCTAAGTTCGAAAACGCACATTTTTCTCTTTTATTTCAATTAAGGCGGTAGTTAGAGTGACAGTGTCAATCGTTCTGAGAATATCGATTTTCGCGGTAGGCAGTCTGTGCTGTTAGAAGAGCGTTATGAATGTGCTAGTTGTTCGGGGAGGTCTTTGCCATGACCGTGAGATAGTGGACGTTCGCACATAAAAATTCGACAGTCTACAGTCGTTCGGTTTGTCTCGCGCGCCGAACATTGTTGCCGATTGGGCCATAGGAAATATTTATGGGTTCCGCGTGCCGTAACATAAAATCGCATTGAGCTGGTCATTAGAGAAAATTTTCACTGAAATTTCTTCACATCTGATAATGTCTACGAAGTAGTATCTAAACAAACCTCGTCTCCCTCCTGTAACCAATAGAATTAAAAGGAATTACTTATTTATATTATTGATGGAAAATTCGAAATAAGACGCAATTTGGAGGTCATACATTCAAAACCCGAGTTGTACCATTGAGTTCTTCAGAACTTATGCATTTTGTAGAAAATGTCTTTTGATATTTGCCAGTAACTTTCCATGACACGGGAGAAAACCGAACTAATCCCTTTACTTTCTGAGTTGGAAGATGGCAGTAGCTTTCGTAAAAACTACACGGTTCCCAAGCGGACCCCACAGGTTCCCATGAGCCATAGCAAAAACGCAGGGGCAACGCGATGAAGATGATGCAGACTCTAAAAACTTATAAATGAAACATATAATTTTTAAAAGCCGACCATTAGGAATAAGTTCCCCGGGTATTGTCCCTAAACTGGGACCGGAATATTTTGCGATTGCCAACCCGCCCGCCAAGCGTGGCGATTATGGCAGTCTGGGAGAGGCACAGCAGTGGACGTGTGTGGCCGAATATGTAGTAAAAAGCAGACTGTTCCCTAAAAATTGACATATTGAAATTGTACGCATTTGGGGGCGATAATATCACCACTGTCGTGATATATAGCTGCCCGTGTAGACTAATAGTGTTTTAATATACCGGGTTAGTCATCCGGGTCGACAAAAAACGATAAAAAATATTAAGTAAGTGTGCGGTCTAATCGTGCGAATTTGGATTGTGAGACAAAAAAGATTGTGGGCTTATACATATAATGATTAATGTGTGATTTTAGTTTTTAATTCATAAACAATTTAATACATTTGATTGATACTTTTGTATCTAACCGGATCTAGAATTTGAAGCGTCTTCAGATTTGAAATCCTGACATTAATTGCGTGTCTATTGTATATTTATATACGTCTGCTAGCCTAATACGGTCGAGTTTTTATCTTTTGTCACAATATTTGTCACTCTCCAACAAGTATGTGAGTGCGAAAGTGACAGATAGCGCGATAAACGTTAAAATGACAACCATGCTTTCCGTCCTGGTTGAGTAATTGTTAAACTACGACCGAATACCACCGGTCAAAGGGTAATAGCAGCGTCCCATACAGCGGTGGAATACTTATACAAGAAAGAAAAGAAGAAAAACATTTTTTGAGGCAAATACAACATACTCGTCATATACTACTTGATGTTTTAGCCATATCGCACGAAAAGCCAACATTTTAGAAAAACTAGTGGTGACGGGAAAGGTCGAGGGTTAAAGACCTAGAGGACGAGGTCCAAAGAAATGGCCGGACCAGATCTCCAAACAGCTACGTGTTACCACCGCCCTCCATCAAGCACAGACCGAGACAGTTGGAGGCAATTCATAAAGCACAAGTAGTAAATGGGGGAGCAATTAAGAAGAGAAGACGATACAACATGATATAACATAGGACTTAAAACGGCTGCAACGAAATGTCCTAACTCAGCATGGTGTTAACCTGAGGGCCAGCACTGGTCTTTGAACTTCTAATACTTGTAGATCACTCTCTGTAGCTGTCAATGGGGGAAAATCAGCTTCAGTGTTGTGGAGTCATAGAATAACTATAAAAATACTGTAATAGGCTAGCTAATATTCAAAGATCGCTGACTGAGAAAATCAGGTTCACACAAGTGACAATTGTTGACAAGGCCGTTCGAAAGTATCCACTCAAACAATGGTACAGTCATCAGCAGGAGCAGCTAAGTGATGTTCAAAATGAAGTCAACACATCTTTATCGCCAAGAGAATAAGAGCGAATATAGCTTACCCTCTTAGCCACATCGACCGCTGACTATACTTAAAGAAATTATTACATGACTATTAATTTGCTGGTGTCATTTTGATATATCCTTTACCTTTCCATTGCATTGTCAGTTAAGATTGTCATCTCGTTGACGTACCGGAAGGCGCAGCGTGGATAGACCCTCCACAAGGTGGACCGACGACCTGGTAAAGATCGCGGGAGATCACCGGATACGCTTTGGGGGATGGCTGTACCCAGCAGTGGACATCATTCGGCTGATATGATGATGCCAATGATACATACAAAGAAACCAGCTTTTGAATTCCAATTACTTATTTTGGTCACCGCGTATAGGAGCGTAACACCCAGTAGTAAAATTATTTAATTGTGTACCATATTACCATGCAGCAAATACCAAATTCCCATTGCTTCTCTAACGTACATAAGACTACTGTACATTGAGAGCAGTAACTCACATTGGAACAGTAACAATAAACGCAACCTTGTCTGAATACCTACAATTTGATCCCAAAAATGTGTTGATGAACGTAATCAAATTAGCCTCCTGCTAATCAAACCTCGAATTTGTAAATACTAAATTATAGCGAATGATGAATTGGTCTGAGGCTCATAATTATACGGTCCGGCTGTCGAAGAATTTCAAATATGAACTTAGATGGCGAATCCAGTGAACCTTGCCTAAGGGTACTAGTATTCATATTTGGTAACTAAAATGCCTCTCAATAGGTATCAAACTGATTCAAAGGGCAATGGAGCTTTGAGTATCCAATCGCGATTCAATTTGAAATGACTTGTAAGTATATCCTTTTTTTATGAAAAAGGTGGCAAACGAGCAGACGGTTTGCCTGATGGTAAGCAATTACCGTCGCCCATGGGCACCCGCAATACCAGGGGAGTCACAGGCGCTTTGGCGGCCTTTAAGGGGGATTGGAGCTCTGGGAACCTTGCTCACCATCAGGAACACAACACAACATACCTGAAAGGTAGCAGTGCTATTATGGCTGTGGTCTTCTGTAAGGAGGAGGTACTTCCCCAGTTGGGCTTCTCCAGACTCGCTGTGCCCTACCTCTCATTGTTGGACGTAGTTTAAGGACATACCCGGGTCCAAAATATATATAATATAATAATATATAAGATAATTTACAGTTTAAAAATGTCTCCCGCGCGTGGCGACAAAGAGACAATACCGATAGACGCGCAACAGCGTCTATCATCGCCAACCCGCATGCCAAGCGTAACGACTAGGGAAACTAACTAGATGAAACAAGTCATATTTGGGGGAAGTCTACGTCCAACCGTGGACGATTTACGACTGAAATTGTAATGATACAGCGAATGAAAAAGATGGTTGACGGATGATCTGGTGTGGACTATAAAAAAACTGTCGGATAAGGGCAGCAGAGGCTCCCCTGTGGCCTCTCAGTGGCTCAGCAGTGGATGTCAATCGGCTGATAATAAAAAAAACGCTGTATACTGTAGCACCTAACAAACTACCTCAATATTGACATCCATAAATTGAAAACTAAATGTCACCCAATGATATTGTCTTCGGTTGCCGCGATAATTTTTCATGTAATTACAAAACTGAAACGGATATAATATCGCGTATACTGTAAAGTCTGTACTTTGTCCACCCGCGAAAACCCATTTTAATGAATTGATACATTTTTGAAATCAATACTATGTGATTAATCTGTTTTAGTTTAATATCGTTTTTAAGAATTTATTAATTCAATAAAATAGTTTTTCATAGGTGGACAAAATGTCCTCTTAGGGTCAAAGTGCCCCTTACGGTACTGATTTGCATTTTATCCCGATGTTTCGAACTCTTTAGTAGCTTTTGTAGTCATCGGATGTTATCCAATGTTAAGTCATTATAAGAGGAATTATTATTTTTGGGGCCAAAATGAATGTGACGCAAATGGAAATGCGTTCATCGTCATATTTTTCACATAACTCAATCATTATACCGATGAATGAATGACAGACATAGACTTAGCAGCAGCGTTTTAGCGTCCACTTTTTCATTCACCAAAGGTCATTTCCAAGGTCACCACCTTGACCTTTTGACGAAGCGGACCAACCACGAGAACTAGTTTTTGTTTGCATGTAATGAAAGCGAATTAGAATTATCGCCTGAGGGCACCTGGCAGGCAGGTACAATCATTAACATGATTTGACTTCACACAAATACTCGCACTTGGATATTTTTATATGTATGGGACGCGAGAAACAAATACTCAATATGTACGGTGTGACTTTTACCAGATTATATAACATTGTTTTTGACCAAAAATCTTGCTCAAAACATACACTTTTTCATACACTCAACCCTAATAGACATTTTTTCTGAATCGAAATCATTTTTATTCCTGTGCCTCCAAAGGCAGGCAAAAACATGTACCCTAACATATTTAACCTAATACGAAACAACCAACCAACGTTTAACAAATTCAAATGTAGTATGCCTTAAACGGGATTAAACCGTGTATACTAACTTCCTCCGGTTTATTTATAATAATGTGTAAAAACCCTGAAAGTTTAAATCAGTAACTTATAACTATTATATAAGTCGCAGAATATGCTTTATAAAAATAAAAGTATATAATTTGCCCTGTCTAACTCAAAGTTATAACTAACTGACAAACCTCAGTAAATAGAAAATAATGAGGTGTAAGAAGCCTGCACAACATTATAAGTACATCCAATAAAGATTACATGAACTCGTATTCTTTGGGCAATAACGTTGTGTCTCTAGAAGTAAACTTTTGTTTGTATGTATAAACATTAAGTGCGAAAGGAGTTCATACAGAAACTCATAGACTAGAATAAAATTGTTCATATGATCACGCGACACTACGTAACATCAGAATTTCACTTTATCGTCGTCGCACCTGTCCGTTGAAAATTTGTATAAAACAAAAGACAGTAGGTAATTGAGACGAAGGGCCCTTTGTGTCAACCCACCAGCTACGAGGACACCGCTTAGCACCAGACCTTCTACAAGTGAAGGCTCGACTTAAAGCGGTCGGTATCCTTGCAAGGCTTGTAGGATAGCTCGCGATTTAGTCACAGCATTCAGGTATGCAGGAACCAAGCATTGTATTTTTATTGCTTAGTGACTGTGCTGTGGGAGAACATACTTGTAATTTAAATAGTTTTGTCAGCATTTGTCCGGAAAGTACTTTCTCTTGTTTAGAGTTTATCCGCGCTTTCCGCTAAATTTATCCAATAAATACTTTAGGGTTCATTACTTTATGCAACCCCTTATTTGAAAGTAGTTAAGAAAAAAAAATTGGATCGAAAGAATTAATCCGTCTGTCGAAATCTTATTTCAATGAAATATTTTTGAGCATTAAAACTACTTTTGGATAATCAAATGTCAGTAAAAAGTCATTATAATGAGCTGCGATGCTCTGTGCATTTAAGTGAACTACATTAAATTTTTTTGCCACGTCACTAAATTGCGCTTCAAGAAACTCATGAGATTCATCATAGATTATCTCATCTTAGATTGATACGCATTTATAATAAGGTTGAGTAAAAAATAAGGACCATGTACACAAAACTTCCGCTTTTCCAACGATTTTCAGTTCCAACAAAATAGAAGAATTAAATACGAAGCATGCGTACAAACACAGTCCCTTCATAAACACAAGCCCAGCCAGGTGTTACATGACCAGATGTGTTGACTATAAAACTCATACGCACCTGAAGATCTGACACGAGCGTAAGGGCAATCTGCACTCACGATAAACGTATTTAATGATCCATGAGTTTAATGAAACATTGATCAGGCAATAAATGTTATATGTTTGGTCAAAGGGAGAGTTTGCACGCCAAATGGCAAACGAGTAAAGTCATGAGAACAAATTTATTACCACACATAAATATAAATATGGTTGTCATAGCAAGCTACGACTATGTACCAAGCTATGTACCAAGGTACATAGGAGATGAAGATTTTGGTTTAGGCTGTAATGATTATGGGTAATTTCTTAGACATACCACAGAAAGAAACTGAGTAATTAGTACAAAAATAGGATAAATAAATAAATATATCGGGTCAATATCGATACAAATCGACCGTCCTACGGTAAGCTCAGTAAAGTTTGTGTTGTAGGTACTAGACGACGATATATATAGTACATAGATACATATAAATACTCAAAATACATAGAAAACACCCATGACTCAGGAACTCTGTGCTCATCACACAAATAAATGCCCCGTCTGGGAATCAAACCCAGGACCCTCGGCTTCAAAGGCTAGGTCACCCACTAAGCCAGACCGGTCGTCAATAGATATTTTATTATACATAGGATATTTTAGAAACACAATTATATTTTAGTTGTTACTAGAAATTAGAATTATTTTCGAATTTTGTGTTTCATCAGAATTATCAACGAGAAAATCATTTGTATGTAGACCATTTACTGGAACGTACGGTAACGATGGGTGTACCCAACAATTACATAACACGGTATCGGTGCGAATGATGGGGTATGATTTCTATAAGTTACCTAGAGGAGGTGAGTCGAACGCAAACCAGGTGATATCGTCAACCAGTACCAACCACAATTGACGGACTGATGAATTAACAAAGAACTATAAATTATTACCATGCCTCATTTTGCGAAAATTTTAACTGTGACAAGTATTTAGTCCAACTAGCCCATAAATCACATTATCTGTTAAAGCATATCATAAATGATTTGCCAATGAGACGAAGCCAAAAATATATAGCCTACCTAGGCTACAGATGATTTCTTGTAAGATAATACGGATTTAGTTAGTTTACTTCCTTCGCCCTTTATAAACTCTTACACCTCTATATCTAATGGAGAATGCAGCCAGCAATAGATTTATAAGTTTAAACTTACTTATTAGTTAGGTTTATAAAAAAATGTTGATTGGTTTCTAGTTATCAGAAATTGACACATATAATTTCATATTTTTATCACTTCTGTTTACCTTATTAAAGATTGAGAATTTTCGAACTATGCATACCACTTGTTCAAAGTGAAGACGAATTTAACTTGACAACGGACTTCTTTCGGATATATTGCCGTTTTTCCGCGAAAATAAACTAAAAGACTAGGCGATAAGAGAAAGAGATGTACGTAGGCATTCCAGCAAACAGATAAGCATAGCTATATACTAAGTTCGACTCGTTTGTGCGGGGCAAGTTGTAAATACACGGACAG
Source organism: Grapholita molesta (assembly GCA_022674325.2). NCBI lineage: Eukaryota > Metazoa > Arthropoda > Insecta > Lepidoptera > Tortricidae > Grapholita > Grapholita molesta. Next base: position 5,937,926 of record CP053124.2, on the reverse strand, counting down.
GCCACGTAAAGTAATTGATCCGTCAAGCGTCGGCGTCGCCCCGCGGCAGACCACACCGGAGCCCTAAACACGTTATTTTGCTATTTTACTCCACGCAGGAAGCGATGTAGGAAACGATTCAGGTAAATGAAAGTCGGACAATCTGATTAAATTGTTATAATTTTCTTGCGTAAATAACAGTAAGGATAAAATGGTCATGTAAAGGCCACCTGATGCTATGCTTGGAACATAGCTGGTTCAATATTTAATGAATGAGGAAAACTTGCTGTGAAACTAGCTGTGGGGTTAACTCCTTGTATCATGACCTGACTTAGGCTCTACACACCGTCCGGAATGTTTAAGCGACCGTACTTTGTGGGCAATAGGTAGCCTGTGCAAAATCCAGGACCCTTCCGCACCAGACTTCATTTGTACTACGGTACTGGAATATTCCTACTGAGTTTATGCTTCCAACGAGGTTGAGGCTGTATCAAGCGAATCTAAGTTGTGTGTTATGACAACAATGGACGTCCTAGGCTTTTCAATGAATTTTGCTCGCATTTTACATATATGACACCGTAATGCCTTCTTCATGGTTAGGCATTATTGAATCATTGAGTGCACTGGCTGACTGTTGTAGTTTATCGTTTTATTTGGCCGCTGTGACAAATAAGTGATCTATATTGTGGTGTCAACTTACGGTGATTGTTGCAATGAATCATGATTATATTCTACTCTATACAATTAAGTTAATTGCATTGACCCTATACTGCAAACCACATGCACGCACCTTAATTGGGCATCATTTAACAATAAAATATTTTTTCCTTCTTGACAATCACGAATTCTTGACAATGACGTGTATATTAACATAGTTTATATTTTCAACTTATGTGTCATATGGGTGTGGTTATTATCTAGCCTACCAATTAGTTGTAAAATGTCACATAAACTACATAGTAGCATTGACATTTTTTTTACTAACACTGTACCACCCAGGAACATAGTAGCTATTTGAGGCATTTCCGATTAACAATAGGTATTCATTATGATTATTTAAATGATCGTAAAATTTTCTAAATTAGCATAACTTTATAAATGAATGCGCGGTTTTCTATTAAATTGGGTGAAGTTGTCGTTTATGGCTATAAAACACTTAATTATGTCGTTATTATTTTACGACTGTTTTAAATGTCATGTTTTGTAACATAATAAAAAGCGGAAAGAATCTGCATTCAGTCAAAATAAATATTTTTACAACGGGTAATACCTATACTTATTACGTGATAACATTTAGTAAATAAATAAATGGTTTAAATTGTAATAAATAAGTTTTAGTCTGTATTTTTTTATTTGTACAATAAACTTTAGACAAATAGTAAAGTTAGCAAAAAAATATATCATAATAATATAAAGATTTTTTGTAATCCTATGAAAAATCTCTTTGTGTTACAGAGTTTTTTTAGGTCATTGCCAATGGCCCAGCTAACCTACCAATCGTCCAAGCATATAATAAAATAATTACACCTTCGGCGCCAACCAATGACCACAGATAATAGCCGAATGAAGTTATCAAAACCATCAATCGTGGAATCCAGGGGCCATCGGAACTAATGGGTAAACGATTACAACCTACATTTAACCAAAGTTCTCTGACAAAGAGCGGCTAGGGTGTTCCAATCGCTCGCCAGGCGTAGGCTCGGCTTAAGAAACCAGCATCAAATGATATTTATTTAGCTTGGGCAGTGTTAAAATCGGCAAAAATCGAGAATATTACTTACGGAAGTACTATCCTAGAAAATTTATTTAAATTTAATGTGACATATAATAGTTATGCTTGGCGTGTGAATTATTATTAATAAAAATATATATATTCATTGAAATTAACTACAATATCGAAAAAAATCTAATGATGTAACCGCTCCATGTTGTCTTATGGTGGATATTTATTTTCTAAATTTATTTAACAAACATATATTAAATTCCACGACGCGTTACCTGGAATAAAATTAGATCATATTGCTAATTTGCATTAAATGTTAATTTGCATTTATTGATTGAATATTTCACAAATAGTAACAGCTTAAATGGTACTATTATATTTAATTACACACCAAAAATATCTTCCCTTAATATTACCAAAAAAACCTACGTAAGTAGGTAGGTAACTATATTTTTCTTCGGATAGAAAAAAAACTTATTCTTTATATATTTTTTTTATATTTAGTTTGGTCTGGTGGTCAAGTGGTGGCTTTAGTCCCAAAGCTATCGGAATCACATCGCAGGTCTCACTTTCGGACCGTGTGAATCTGCCCGGGAAAAATGGAAGATCAAAGATGGCAGCCATTGACGAAATGTATCGGAGTTAGTGTGGGAGCGGGCGCCGGCTTTGTCATAATAATGAGTCCGTATTTCATGTAATGCCGTACAGTCGCGGACATTTTGGTGCTTTATTGATTTCTGAAACAAAAATATTTTCGTATTTGTAAATTAAATTACCTAAATGAGAATCTTTCAATTTCTATAAAGTTCGCAGTTTTGTAAAATTTAAGTCAGAAAATATTTTGCGTGCATGAGCATATATAACACAGGAACATACTCGTACGTCATATGTTTTATAAATATCGGCCCGTGCTACAAACTTAAAAATAAGTACTTGTTTTTAAGAAACATGTGAACAAAACTTATAAATTGAATATTTAATAAATAAATAGATATTACACTACATTTTTACACAAGTCCCACAGTCCCACGGTAAGTTTAAGAAGGCTTGTGTCTTGAGTACTCAGCCAACAGAGTATTTGTATATATAATACACAAATACTTAAATACATAGCAAACAACCAAAACTCAGGAACAAATACCTGTACCTATCACGCAAATAAATGCCCTTAGTGGGATTTGAACCCAGAAACTTCGGCTTAATAGGCACAGTCACTACCTAACCTACCTACTAGGCTAGACCTGTAGTAGAATAAGTACGTAGTTACCTACATAAACTAATTAAAAAAATATATTTTTGAACGAGACTGTACTTCAAAATCATGGACTAAGAGAATTGACACGTCTCACTTGTATTAGTTATTTTTCAATATCGGTGTAATTATCTTACTTCAGCTTGTCCAAACAATTTCTGAATGAGCTACAATTTGTTATACAAGAGTCATGCTATTTTGAACCTTAATAGCTCAGCATAAGGTGGTAATGGTTTACCAAGACCATTGCCGATCCCACCATTTATTTAGGATGACTATTGGTTTGTTACGGGATGGGACTTAAGACAAATTCACATAATATCAATTTAAAGACCATTTCATAATCATATAATTTGAAATTTAAGCATTTTTCTGCAATGCGTAATGAAGGACTTTAACTAAATTGCCAATATTTTCTCGTGATAGTGTTAAGGATGAGTCACAACGAAATAATTTTAGAATTTTGTTTTTATAAAAAAGTCAAAGAAATGTTTATCTTTAACACGTTCACGGACAGTAGGTACAGTCAACCAATTTGATTTATAGGCCACTTCGTTCCTTGTCACAGTGAAAATCTATATGAAAGACGCAAAATATCTCTTATTAACGTTACTGTGACAAGGTTCGAAGTGGCCTAGAAATCAAATTGGTTAATTATACAGGGCGTAGTCGTTCCTTTTCTCTGGCATATGATAGGCTGATATCACACTTGCGATTTGCGAGCGAGTTTTGTATGGAGGCGAATAAGCAGCGAGTTCGCCGCGTACGAGTTTTGTATAGAAATCGCTTGCAAATCGCCCAAGTGTGATAACGCTCATATGACGCATGATGTCATAGTGTCCGTGAACGTGTTAAGACGGGTCTTAGGTATTCTGAAACAAACTTTTCTTACTGATCGTAATAAGTTGATATAAGATCGTATTAACTATCAAGTAAATTGTCTTAGTCCCTTTAAGTAGCGCTTTAAGGCGCGGATCATCAACAATGTCGAGAAAAGCGACTTGTATGGAAATTGACAGTCTGTATTATTTACCGGTTTATATTGCCAGTGAATGTAATAAAGTCCCAATTTCGAGCATATCCGTCAAGTTGTTAACACGTGCATCTTTTTTACGGCATTCGGTTCCTTGGAATTTAAATCATCTATAAATTGTTCAAACGTTTGTTATTTATTAGAATATCCATAATATAATTAAGCTCCGTCTACGTACGCCCTTAATAAAGCTGTGCGAGCTTTTTTTCGCTGAAATTTTTATGACTGTAGGTATCTTGTCTAGTATCTTCGTTTTAGGATTATTAATTACTAGCGACCCGTCCCGGCTTCGCACAGGTTCAATGCTAATATTAGTATTTCTCCACTATTTCATGGATGTTATTATACATATAAACCTTTCTCTTCAATCACTCTATCTATTTAAGAAATAAACACATCAAAATCCGTTGTGTAGTTTTAAAGATAGGGCTATCGGCGTACAGCGAAGTGAGGATATTTATACATATGTATGTGTACGTATTTATATGTATACATAATTACACATTATTTGTGTATGAGTATTAGTTATCCTGCTATTTTTAGTTTAGTTTACCTTTTAAATTTTATAAGTTTTTTCTGGTCTATCGTACCTCAACGGAATTGTTAAGATAGGTATGACATGATGCGTCATATTGGTCAGCTAGTTCTAGTGGAGCCCACTACATTTTTATAGATATTTTTGGTAACAGCAATTTTTTTATAACTTACTACTTACCACTTATAAAATACTTGTACTTACTACTTACCACTTATAAAATAGCTGATATGTAGTCTAGCAAACTAAATTGTCAGTAAAGGTAAAAAAACGGAATCCCTCTTTAAATGAGAAACTCTGACTATGAATATTACAGAATGTAGGTACTAAATTTATTTTTTAGTAACACGATTGTTAACAACTTACTGTAGCCACATGACTGTAGGTATACAATGCATGTTTTACCTAAAGTCATTATATCAGATACTTCGAAAAAAATGCCTTTACAGCTTCTAGAACATTAAAAAACCTAACCCACTAATCCTATTCATACTATACGACCCGATGGCTTGTCCCTTTCAACTCCACAGAGTGTGAAAGGAAAGCGCTTATCTGCCGAAAGTTACCCTAATTTTCCGCAACGGTCAAAAGACAATAGACTTCAAATGAATGCTATCTGATGAGTGTGATAAGGATGGAACAATCGTAACACCGGCCTCTTTTGTGAGGCAAGATACACAATAGAAAATTAAGTAAATCCTTTAACAAAGGTGTGACCGAAACTAATGGAGGATTTTATGACTTATTATGTCTTTTCTCTGCGAACTTGGAAAGACCGCGTGTATGTTGTTCACAGGATTGTAAAACATCCTAGAATCTTTTGGATAAGTTTAATTTATGAATGTACATATTTAGACAGTTATAATTTCAGCCTATATCGGTAAAAATTCATCATCATCCTTCCAGCCTTAAATCATCCTCTGCTGGATATAGGCCTGGCCTTCCTAATATATAACTTGTATCATCTTGGGGGGTAGTTGCCATAGTCACCACGCTTGGCAGGCGGGTTGATGACTGCAATAGCTCTAGATTGGGTTTTAGACGCTGCTCTCCATCTGTCGTTTTGTCCCAATGTCGCCTCTGACGACACCCGCGGGAGGAGATGGGGCAAAAACTGATTAGTACTAAATTACAAATATTGTTAAGTGACCTAATAATCTCTAGAAGCGACTGTAAACCTTGGCTTTTTGGAGATACTTGGTAATTCAGTGTCAGCGTCAAAAATATAGATGCGGTCAAAGTGCCAGAATTTATATACGTGCACCTTACTGTCTTACTATTAAGGTACATGTATACACATTTTGGCACTTTGTTTGAGTCGATGTCTTTGACCTTGTCCACACAGCGTTATTTTCTTATATAGATCTCACTATAACGAAATGCTAGCTATAAAATCAATGGCAGCTGGCAGTGTTTAAGGCAAATAAAAGAGAGAGATATATATTTATAGCTCATTGCCCGGCGATGAACTACGATCGCCCGGCTATGACATAGGTATATGTCTATTTTATTAACACGGGATCGATTATCGTCCCTTGAAATAGCTAATAGCTCATAGCTTACTAGCTCGCGGTGGGGCGAGTGCCTGCAATGGGTTGACAGCAACTCATACCAAACTCGAAATGCCTTCTAATTTTTATCCATTACTCTTTGTCTCAGTCAAATTTTACAAAAGAACACTAGTAGTCTATAAACGATGTGTATTTTGCTAAAATATACAAAAACAACACCATAAACGAATAAATGGAGGATGTTTACCATACCACCTTATTCTGCTGAGAACAACCATTTTCAACCTATGGGTGTCAACTAGTTTAGTCGTTATGTAAACATCCTTTTACGCTATTTACCGAAGCTGCACCTAGAATAGATTATTGAAGACAGGTGCGGCCTTTTTACTTAAAAAAAGTTTTTAATATGATATTTTGTCATCATGATTATAGATAGATACGTATTGTAATTGGTATTGTAAAAGTAGAATGGCTGATCGTAATGATGTAAATCATGTAATTTTGATGTTTTATTGACGTATAGTTTTCAACAAAAAAAAAATCTAACCTCGTATTGCTCAAGGACCTATTTTTAGGATCAAAATGTAGTCATGACAGCCTAAACGATGTTCTTTCTTAAACAAAATTAGACCTTTTTTCGGAAGTTGAAATTGAAAACACGACGTCTAATTATTAGGTAATGGTTAATACTTATCCTAAGAATATATCGTGCAATAAAACAACTAAAACGGATTAAATCGCGTATACTAATTTAAACTTCATCCCGATGACCACGAACGCTGCTAAAGGGTTCGAAACGTCGGGATGAATTAAATTAGTATATACGATTCAATCCGTTTTAGTTGTTTTATTTCATGAGTAATTATCGCGGCAACCGAAGACAATATTCGTGCCTTACGAAGCTAAAGTTAAATATAACTTGTGTTATGTCCAATATCATATTAATAACAAACTATATTCTTCAAACCGACCCCCAGGTGTGGTCAAGTCTATTTGCCCGATTCCTTATCTTAGATGCCGTTCTCAAAACTTTGCGTAGGCAGTTGTTTTTACATTTTTTCTAAGGCGGTAAAAGTGAGCTTGTAAACTTTTATTGCACCAGGGTTACCGGTATGGTGGTCTGTTTTACAACCGGCGAACAATCGTGTTAGTAGTTCATGTTACCACTTGTCTTTGATCCAGAGAAACCGAAGGTTTTTAACTTATTATTATGATTATTTTCTTAGAAGGGTTGTACTTTGTTTTGGGTATTACTGGGGCATAAACAAGGATTATCTTGTTGTTTTGTTTCTAATGTGTGGCGCGGGTGAATGAAGTGCGTTTATTACGGTCGGTTTGTCTATGGTATTTTCCGTAGTTGCACGTGCAAATTTAGCCACATCGCCGCAATCCGGCTAGTGTAAATGTTCGAAATGTTAAGGAAAATAATGCATTAAATATCAATACTTAAGTTTTGAAGTTTTAGCTATACTTTTTTGGGCGCATTTCAGGAAAATGTCGAAACCAAAATCACCCAATAGTTAATAATAGGAGGACTGCTATATGACATATGTATAAATAACAACCTAGATATTTTCCACGGCGGCCATCACATTGTGACCATTTTTTTACTCACGCCACAATAACCACCCGTCCCTTAAACACCATAATTAACTCCCAAACGTGCCGGGTTTGTCGCCCAATTTGTTGCCTTTTCTCTCAAAATGCCATAATGCCAAAATGAGTAAGCGATTATCACGCATTCTGGAGACATTCCCATCAACTGCAGACGCCTCGACTCACGTCCACTAGTAAATTAATGTTCCCATCTGTCATGACTCTGGGGTGATACAAATAGAAACATTTTCTAGAGTAGAAATGGTAAGGTAATTCCCATATGTCGTCGATCGAGATAAATAGGATACACACATTTTTAAACTATGACGATGCGTAGCAACAACACGGAGGCAGAAATTGGTCGCAGAATTACTTGAATATAGATAAGTTTCTAGAACTCTTTATGGTAGTATATTTAAGTATTCACTGTTGGCAGTTGATCTTGAATCTTTTACTCAATATCACTATCTGGAAACAGCACCATGAATGAACTGAAAGATATTGTACACCACTAGCTGGGCTGCTACGAATTCGAATGACTAACATTCCACTGTGGCGTTCGTCCCTTGGACCTTGTTAGTTTAAGCTATAAGTATAATAAAATTAATAAACATTGTTTTCCTGTCTTGTAATAAGGAAATCGCTTCAAGAAGGAGCATATAAGATCAGTTAAGAGCATGTGCATTCGTAAATCAACTATATTAGCGTTGAAATAATTATACCCAAGTGGCATTATATAGTTTATAAACGGCTCTGGACGTGCGAAGCCGGACGTAGTAAGTTCGAATCCTGAAAAACGATATTTGTATATTTACAATATTACGAGTCCTTAACTACTACATTAAATGTAAAGGCCCTTTAGGCCAATGCCTTTGGTACAATTACAAAGGATGCTGGCGGCATTTCCTAGTTGTATCGCAATGCTGATTGTGCGAGGGAGCCGCCAACTCTTCGTCAACCAGACGCTTCGGGATTTCTGCAAAAAGTTTGTGCGCGTGGTCCTAGCGTTTCTACGCCAAACGGTACAAATTGAACTTATGAACCTACTGTAGGATTATTTATTAGTTATCTAAGTAGGTACTCATACTTGTTATGGAAAACATAAGTAGACCTGCTAGCCGTTCGGGCCGTCCTAGATGTTCGGGTTTTTGTCGGTAGTATCAATATCTGTCACGCTTGAACAAATATGCGAGTGCGAGAGTGAAGGATATCGCTATAAATGCTAAAATGGCAACCATGCTTTCCGTTGTTTACTTAAAAACCATAAATTCTTTACAATTAGGTACCTAAAATAAACAAAATATACGCAAATTCGCGTCAGCAAATTCATCAATATTTCAGACCTTAACTTTTCTTGAACAGTTCAATTTACTAATTTTATCATCATTTTCTATTCCGCCAGTTAATAGAGTTATTATTTAATAGTAATGGTCGTGTATTAACAGGTCTATTTATATTGGTTTCTTCAAACAAAATGCTTGACAAGCAATATGAATATTGCTTGCGGTCCAAGTCAGTCAAAGATTAATTATTGCGTGAATCATTAAAACCGTGCGAGCCCCGGACCGCGGGACGCCTATATTATAAATAATTATATTGGTTTCTTTCTATACCTGTGTGGGGTAATGATGATGTTGTATTAGTTAACAGATATTTCATGACAAGTTTATTTTGGAAGAGTATTTGAGTAATCCATCATTGCAGCCGTAATACTTCCATTGCTGGACATAGGCCTCCCCCAAATATGACTTAGATCGTCTTGAAGGGTTATTGCCATAGTCACCACCACGCTTGGCAGGCGGATTGGATTGAATTAAAATAATATTACCTAATGTTGAAAGTTTAATATAGTAAACAAAGTCATATTTTATAACTTACCTTGGTAGGTAATACTATAGGTAATAATTTATTTACAAATATTTACTTGACCCTTAGTAACACCCTCATATTCTTTAACTACATCAATACTTTTATGCGGATTTTGCAAAGACATCAGTTTCATTAATTATCAAACGATTATTTCAATTCAAATTCCAGCGATTTCAAAAAAAATCACATGAAAATGTAACTCATTAGTCATTTAAATAGACATTGTTTCCATCTCTGTCACTCATTAACCAAACGAAAGAATCAGAATAGAGGTTAGAGATGAATTTATTAAATCATCGCTGAGTCAATTAACTACGTGTGTGTTCTTTCACGGCTTCAAAATGTATTAGATGAGTAGTTTTGTTAATTGATTCCACTATATCAAGTTTACATACATTCAAGTTTCAAAAGATTGGTACATGGACCCACTACTGCGGTCAGAAACTACCGATGGTAGCAGCGTTCTTCCTAATGGTGGTACATTATGGGTTCGTGAACCAAGCGTGGTGATTATGGATTTGAACACCACATGCTGAGAGATTGCTGCGTGTGGTTGTCTATAGGGGAAGCAACAGTGGACGTCCATGAATGATAGCCTTGTGCCCTTAGTAGGACCAGCGGATAGGGGGCCCGCTTTGAACGGCCCGGGGGGGTAGGTCCAGAGTTTCTGACCTCTCCGTCCTCTTGTGCGGACGGGGCGGCCGTGATGAAGATGACATAAACCTAACAAGTGTAGATACTAGGAACTTTTATGTTGACTATAATAATGAGTATCTATATCTTTCTATATCATATCTCTATACCAATAAAATCAAATTTGATATATTTATCCTTTATTTTATTTTGTTGTTTTTGGGGCATTGTCAAACACTAGAACGATTAACTGTCTGATAAAAATGTAAAGTACCTAATGAAAAATACATGTTTTCCTAATTTTTATAATACATACATTATAATAACAACATCACACAAAAAAACTTCCAAATATATGTAACAATACAGAAACTCCTCCAAAAGCATCTTCATTAAAACCGCCTAAAAGGGCATTTCATAAAACGCGGCGATTCGGTACATCATAATAGCAATATCCTGTCCATTGATTGTCAAAAATAAGGTATTTCGGCAATTACGGTGCCCCCCACGCGATGGGTAAAAAACCGGCACCCGTCCACCGCTCTTAAAAGGCCCGACTTCACCTGGTGTGGTCCAAGACGCGAGCGTCAAAACTGTATTTCTGACATTCATATGGCGAGAAAATATATAACTATTTAACTCGGAAATTCATCAGTCGGTTTTGGTTGCTTAGCTGATAAATATTTTTTTTCTGTTGTACATATTCTGTTGCCAAAACAACGTACAAATATTTAATTAAATAATTAATTTTTCAAGAGCAAACTGTCTCTAATACAATGCTAAGGATTCTATTAAAGCTAAATATATGTAAATAGAAAAAATATTACTATTCGCAAATTTCTCGCTCGCATGAATAACAACGACGATAGTAAGTTTTACCTTATTTAATTCAAAATTCCACCATTAACAACGCAGCATTTAAAATTTTTGTCGGTTATGCCGTTTCAGCAAATACGACATGCTACTCGTACTTCGATGTTCTTCGTTTCATTCACTATATCTACTATTAAACTTCTATTTCATAGGGCAATAACGTTGCAACATAAAAATATTTTATGTATTTAAAAGTAACTTACTACTAATTCAGAGCTCATTATAAGAGCGTCAATTATTTACCAGCCTTTTAGGCTGATAAAAATTGACTTTGAAAACTAAGGCAAAATAATCGCAGTCTTTTACAACGTGGGCCGACGGTACCCACCATTTTTTCGTTATTTTTTCCCCTTTGTTGCCTTTGTGCGAGCTAGCGCCGGCACCCAGAGGTCCCGAAAGGTGTTCTAAGGCGTATCGAGCAGTACTGCCCTTTTCAACGAAAGGTTACATCTCAATAGAAAAACTCGTCACTTAAGACCTTTTAACCATTCAAGTTCGTGTAATGGGCGTCGGTTACATATTTATTTTTGTTTTGCGCATTCCTGACTTGACATGTAAATAAATGAATTTGTTAGACAGTTTTTCAGTAAACGATTTCGCGATTTTACGCTTCACGGTGGCACCTATTCGAGAAAAGTGGGAGGAGTGTCAAATAATACTGCAGAGCCATCCCTAGGAACCATTCAAGGATATTTCTATAGTTTTTGCGTTATTTATCTTAATGCGCTGGCTGGCAGGAGAATGGAAGTCGACACCTTTTATGGAAAGCTGTTTCCGATGGCATAAATAAAATTACTGGCACTTGTGAGGTATGCGAGATGAATAGAAAAAGATGCATTTATTGGTTTAGCTTGACATTAGCGCGATGAATTTACGAGTCTCCATTGACATTTTCATGTTTCAGTTCAAATATTTATTTTTCAATACTTAATGAAGCTTGCCTCTCTTGGAGATAAATGTTTGTCAGTTTTAGCTTTCATGTCGAATTTGCTCAAAACTATTTTTGGACTAACTACGGTTTTGATATTAAGTAGTTACATGTACACTCTGATTAAGGGAACGATCTGGTGAAAATATTTTCATCTCTGCCTTTCCGGTTCCCGAAACAATAGTGTCCCGGACATTTAGGAGGCATACACAGACCCGAAGCCAACACGTAGAGACCCATTCGACAATTTAATGAAATGAAACAGAAAGGGGTACAGTCATATCTGACTTACCAAACCAGTCGTCGCGGATTCGGCCAAAGCTAGCCGTAGAGTGTTCGGTGAGACCCTCGTCCTTCTTTGGATTTGGAAGAAACGCAGTATAAGACTACTAAGGAATGGAATTCGCTCCCTTCGTCTGTATTCCCGGAAAGATATAACTTAGGTGTTTTCAAGGCAAGGGTGAATAGGATGTTACTGAAGCGTGCTACACCTTCGACCTCGTCGTCACTTGCCATCAGGGGCGACTGAGGCTAACGCTGGTTAGTCTTGTATAAAAAAACCGCTGTAAATAGTACTTTTGTACTACTTTCTACGCACATAAATATGATAAGAATATTGAAATAAATATGTTATTAACGCAATATTTCCAAAAACTTTAATTACAATAAAGTGGTGACTTGTGCACTAGTTACTGTCATAACTATATACTCGTTATTTTATTCTGGCACATTCCAGAATTATCAAATAAAAGACGTTATAACAAAGTTCCCATCCCTTCTATACGCCGAAGGATCACACTTTGTAGCAGCACAGATAAAAAACAACTTTATTACAACATAATTTAAGGTCCAGAGTCGAAAAAGGAAGGTTAAATTAAAAGCGTCAAGTTATACCACCTACGAAGCCGCCAAGGACCAAGTATGAATGAAACTTTATTGCTACTAATACCTCTAATGGCTGAAATGGAAACTTGTGAATGAAATTATTAAGAACAATTGTTCTTATAGCGTCTGGTGTTCTTTTGTTTTGTGGCGCCAGTTTAAATTGTGCAATGTAATTTTATTTGGGCACAGTTATCGGCTAGTGTTACAAACAATGGAGTAATTCTTTATTATTGTGTGCTAGACAAATAAAAATAAAAATAACCCAGTCATGACAGCCGTGAAAGTCACAACAAGTAGGCTGATTATTGAAACCTTTATTTATAGGTTGATAAAAATATAATTGGAGCCAACCAAATAAATATGCTTTCAGTTTTTAGACCAATCAATGATAAAGGGTCGTTGTATATGTGTATTTTTCCAGAAAAATGCCAGCTTTTTAAGTTTTGTTACTAAATGGGATTGTTGTGCGTAATTATTCAGAAATTATTTTTTTAGTCACTCGCGCCACATGTTAACAATAAACGTGAGTAGATCCATTATTATTATTATCATTTCTAAAATATTTCGATGACAATTTTAAATTCTAATTCACTCAAATATTTCGTTCAACAGAATTGACAGTGGAATTCAAAAAGCGATTACTCTGTGATGAAAAATTTCTCATCTAAATCACAACCCTACCCGCCAATCGTGTTTGCTGTATTAAATTTACAAACATTAATTTAACTAACTCCTATAACGCATCGGGATTATTTAAGTTGTGCCTTATCTACAAGCAATAAAGTGTGATTTACAATCAATTTTGAGATATAAAAAATCTTAAAGTAATTTTTCATTATGAACCGGTATTTACCAATCTTATTGCATTTCATATTGAACAACGATTCGCGACCAAATCGATGATGGAAGTCATTGATAAGGGTTGGCGTGAGTTTTAATGATTCAATCTGATTGTTTTTGTGTTTGTTTATTAAATTAAATGTCGTTTGATATCTCAATGCCAGTCTGAATCCAGTTGTATTAATCTTAACTTCAATTTAAAGTAACGTACAGGTAGAAAGCGTCGTGTTGTGTCGTAAGAGATAAAGGGAAAATACCAACGGATGGGCAGAAGCGTTTGTCGAACCAAAATCAATAGCTACCTGTGGTGGCGACTATGGCAACTCCCTGACTCGACTCGATATGACAAGTATCATGGAAACTAACATATATCTAAAGAAGGCCTCTTCAGCATGTTACCGAAGACACTGCAGGTCGCATTTGCTTGCAGAATTGTGTAGCTGATACTCTGAGCGAGGCTGAGTAAGCTGACGCGGTTGTCGTATATAGTATTTTGGCTACTTGGCAATTATTCGAAAATGATTTTATTCTAGTCCGTTTTATCCGATGACGTCACACGCAAGTATTCACCAATTCTAAATGTATGGAAATTCAAGAACTATTGCGTTTATTGAATGCATTTTTAATTAAAATAGAAGAATTTCATTTTAGGATTTAAATGTGTGATGTTTTTTGACGACATGACTGTGAACCTTTTTTAGATTCCATTTTTCTACGATAAATGTGTGATTTTCAATTTATATAACTAAGTTTTGTTATAAAATTCAATGTGTCAACTCGTTTCCATGTTGTTAAATCGCAAATGTAATTTTTTGTACGAGTAAAGGATGATTCACGTTAGACCGTCGCGCTTCCTACACGTCGACCTCACGAGCACGAGCCCACCGTCGACCTATCGCTTCACTTACCTCGACGGTCCGAGTCCGAACGGCCCGAAACTCGAATATTGACATTAACACGAGCGTCGCGTCGCCGCTCCGCTCACGAGGCCCACCGGCTCGAGCGCGAGCCACCCGAGCCGCCCGTCTCTAACGTCAGCCGAGCTGTCTAAGTCATTGTCACTTGATGTCAATTAAATTCCTTGTCAATAATAATAGCAGAACTAATAGAAAATAAGAAACAGAAAAATTTAGTTATTATATTAGCCATCACGGCTATAATAGCCAATGAAGAACAAGAAAAATCACGCAGACAATGAGGCATACACCCCTTTTGGTGCACACGTTTGCAGTACAGAGAATATGTGTTACTATATTCGTGACGATTTTTGTATAATTTCCAAACCACGAGGAAATTAAGCACCGGTTGATGAATAAACAAAGCTCCAGGGTCAATATCCTGTAAAGATCGTCTAGCAGCCTACTTAAGGTAACCGATAATAAAATAATAAAATATATGTATAGGTATAATAAGTGCAAACAATATCGTGGTCTTTTCTCTTTAAGCCTATTAGGGTTAATAGTAGCCACGTATCGTTATTTCATACTTTTTCAGTTAAAAAAGGAAGTAGAACTTGGTCTTTGGGAAGCATTTTATTATTTACAATTTTAGGACGAGCATTACTTTTATTGATTACAGTGTCATCAAATGAACAATATATGAACAGAGGATACACAGTCTGCAGTTTGATGAGGAGGCATTGAAAAAATTGCTGACATTCATCCAAAGATTGCTTTGTGCGAAACACATTCTGTGCTGACGCGCCTGCTTAAAATTGCTACGGTATAGATATATATAATATAATATCCAAACAGGCTATTCTATTGTTCAATAAGTATCTAATGATATATAACGAGATGACTTAGGTAGGTACAGCAACTCCGGAGATAAATTAGAGCTCTCTTACGAAGCAGATCCCATTCCCATCCCATGCCATTTCCTTCGTTTTTCTAACAAAGCAAGGATGCTGGTTCGGGAAAAATGTTAAGTATCGCGCAAAATACGCGAAGCGATTAATATAAATAGTTGCTCTAATTTTAATCGTAATGGTAGTTGGACCGGCTGCCTATAGAAGCCTGGCATGTATGGCCAAATTTAGAAGTGGAAGTTTAGTAAAGTATAGTTCCGAGCAAACTAACGACGCCGGTTGAGGATTGCCGTGAACCGGCCACAACATCGAGAGCGGCAAAGGCAGCGCAGCGCGCAGCAATTCGTTGAAGCAAACGGGTGTCGACACACAATGTTTGACAATAGTGTTGGAAAATTTAAACCATCTTATAAGTAAGGTACTCCAAAGCAGTTCGCGTGTGTGAGGCTGTGAAATGATACAGTGACTCACGAAACTTTAAATACAATATCAAAGGACCATAAACTTATTCTACCATAAAATTACATTATTAGTTGCTGTATTATAAGCATATTACAATACCGCAAAGAATAATGTACGTTTCTGACCTATTGAATTAAAAAATGAGCATTATTTTGTTCACACATACTCGTAGATAGAATATTAAACGTAGATCTTTGTGTTATAACAAAGATCTTTTTAATATTTTCTCCTTGGATAAAATAAAGTGCATAAAATACTGAATTCATAATGTTCATCACACGATTAGAAACAACGTGAGACTAGTGAGTATCTTTGGCGTGAAGGAATTTACAAAAACCCTAGTTTGCCTGTACCTTCTTCTTCTTTTTCTTCTTTTAAAAAAATATGGCTTCCATCAATAAATCAATCGATGATTTCGCCAGTGTCAAGTAGTGTAACAAATAAGTATAATAACATATAAGTTTGCCCTTAGAGCATGACGTTGTTCGGTAGTAGGCCTTGCGTTTTGTAAAGTGGTAGCTGGACTTTACAGAAAGCTAAGAGGCGGCCGTGACCCCGGGACTGCCGGGTGATGACCAAAAATAGTGGTGAAACACGTTTTGAAATCTATTCTTCATTAGCTGCACAATTCTGCGTTAGATCACTGCATAATACGCTATCAATATTCCACACTAAACTACGTTTGAACAAAAAACAAAAAAAATATTTTCAAGACGACTTCGCCATTTTGAGGTTCAACCGTCAATAAAAAAAAATACTGAATTCATAATGTTCATCACACGATTAGAAACAACGTGAGACTAGTGAGTATCTTTGGCGTGAAGGAATTTACAAAAACCCTAGTTTGCCTGTACCTTCATAACAGTATATATATACCGCCTTCTTACTATTCGAAAACTTTCTGTCAATATTGACAAGCCGTCTAGTTCCTAAATAATTGTATGTTTAATAAGGGCAGGTCGTTTTTAAAGTAAATCGTTTCTATTTAGAACATACAAGCACTAGAAAACTATAAAATAAGTGTAATGGATGTGACAGTGGTCAGTTTGTGCCTGTAGATACTGAAGTCAAAAGGGTAATGTTTTTCCAGCGTAATGTAATAATTTCCAGTGCGACCTAACAGCCAAGGTGGTCTCATAACAACCAAACAAATAGGACTATATACGACTGTACGTATAGAAGATTATAAACCTAATTGTAAAACATGCGTGTCCGCTTCAAAAATTAAACTTCCCATAGTAATGTGCCTTGCCTAAAGCAACTCTAGTCTGACAATGATCTGGCCGACGGTATATATGCATCAACATAATTGTACCGATAATGCTTTTGCAAAATTGTATCGACGTCTTGCTAAATCATAATAATGTGTTCACTGATTTTCGTCTCATTTACAGGTTTTCATCAAAAATTTTAAGGAACGTGACTTTGGATAAAAATTGTTAGTCCTAGTTATATAATCATTGGTAAGCAGTAAGTCCCTTACAGGAACTTAGTAAGTTAGTCTAGTTTACTTGAATAGTGACATACAAAACATAATTTCTTACAAGCAAACAAGACATCTAATACAGCGAACTCTCCGTGATAAGACTATTCATTTTAGGTCCTGTTTGTTATAATAATGTAATATAATGTACGTATTTAGGGACCGTAAGTATCAGGACATTGACAAGATCCTATTACTGTCCGTCTTTCTGCCCGTCTTTTTTTCTGCCTGTTAGCAGTTAGAATGTACCTATGTACTATGTAGGTACCTACTTTTACTGTCATCCATGTATGGTCCTGAGATAGCTCTATTCATCATCTTATCAATCATTCTAGTACCGAACCGTACCGAAGGACGTCCACTGCTGGACATGGGCCTCTCCCAAAGCAACTCACAATAACCGCCACCCGCATCAGTGGATTCATTCTGTCTTTACCAGGTCGCCAGTGCACCTTGTGGGGGTCTGCCCACGCCGCACCTTCCAATATATGGTTGGTACTATAACCACTTACCCAAAAGTGAAGACAGGAGAGGTTGCTAGTACCTACCAATAAATTATTATTTGTGTAATGACGTTTTCCGCAGTACTAGGTACTTACTGTGAATACTAACTACATAAGGTTTGTAGTTGCCTAAATAATGGGTACTTACACAGCGATTTGGGGCGTACGTTTGTAATGTATTTACAACATATTATATACTTTCCCGGGCAAAGGTGGTTAGTTGCGAATAAAATCAGATTATACTAACGATGTTCTCCGCAGTGTTTGGTACTTCTTATCCCACTAGTGTTTTCTTGTAAGAAACATTGACTTCCATCAGTTATCATCATCAGCCTTGAGCCGTCTACTGTTAGACAAAGGCCTTAACTTCGGTGTTGCCGTATTGACCACGTGTGGTAGGCAAGTTGGGAATCGCAGTAAAATACACTGTAGACGCGGGTCGCTACTGCTCATACCGGTGGGCTTCGACGCAGTTTAAGGACATACCCGGGTCCATGTCTCATTAGTAATATTAATAAAGGTTTACTGCAAATTACTTGCAATTTTTGTTGTATAATATTATTAATGTTATAGGTATATTATGTAGCAGCCAAGGGAACTGGGCTGAATGACTGCAACAAGCGATCGACAGGCCGCCTGAGTCCGGCCGGGCGTCCCTACACTACATGCACATCTACATAAAGTATCAGTGATACATAATAAGTAAGCTTGTAGGATCTGTAGATGCCTTTAACAGTTATTTAATTTACCTAGTAGTCATTAAGTACGTAGGTTATGTTGAGGATTTTTTAATAGAGTGTACCCCCAATTTAGCCGAGGTACAGGCAGACTAAAGAAGAAATGGTGGGACGACCTAAATGTTTTTAGCGACTGATGGCAATACGCACTAAAGAGGAGCACTGGACACAAACTAGGCTAAGAAAAAACAGTAGAAAGGGTCAGGACCATTATTGGTAATCTTAGTGCGGACTATTGATAGTAATTTAATATAAGTTGTTGTTGTATAATTAATTTAATGAATGGTTGCTTAAATTGTAAATCCATGCTGATTACTTCGTTCGTTTATAACATATATATTCAGGACAATGAGAATTTGACGATAGGTCTGGCCTAATGGATAGTGATCCTGCTTATGAAGCCCATGGTCCTGGGTTCAAATCCTAGTAACGTCATTTATTTGTGTTCTGAGTCTTCTGAGTACCCACAACACAAGCCTCATTCGTCGGTGTGTTGTGCGCTGTTGGTGTATAATCCTGGCTACGAGGTCAGTCTGGGCAAGTTCTCGCCGTTAGCAAGATGAGAAGGCATGGATAATGGGTTATGGGAGGGAGTAGAGGATTACCAATTTTTCGGGTCCGTACCCAAATATACTTATTATCCTATTACTAAGTCGTTATATCTATCTATCTTTATTATAATGGGAAAGTATTATAGTAAGCTATTCCTAAAGGCATCAGCTGCACATTTCATATGCACATTGATTACATAAGTTAGTAATTGCTTAATTTATGGGTATCTACACTATATATTTAGAGTCTATAAAAGGTGTTCTTGTTTTCTGTCTGTCACTCCGTCTGTCCGTCTGTCTATCTCTCCGACTGTCCGTCTGTCAATGTCTCCGTCAGTCCGTCTGTCTATCTGTCCGTCCGTCCGCCTGTCTATCTCTTCATCTGTTCGTCTGTCTATCTCTCCGTCTGTCCATCTCTCCGTCTGTCCGTCCGTTATTCTGTAGGTCACCAGGCTGTATTTCATAAAATGTTCACAGATAATATTTTTATTTGCCGCTATGTCAACGAATACGTAAACTGAGTAAAATAGGCACAACAACAAACAGCGGGACACAAACTAGGCTAAGAAAAAGAGTAGGAACAAGGTCAGGACCATTATTGGTAATCTTAGTGCGGACAGAGTTATATAATTAATTTAATGAATGGTTGCTTAAATTGTAAACCCATGCTGATTACTTCGTTCGTTTATAACATATATATTCAGGACAATGGAAATTTGACGATAGGTCTGGCCTAATGGATAGTGACCCTGCTTATGAAGCCGACGGTCCTGGGTTCAAATCCCAGTAACGTCATTTATTTGTATTCTGAGTACCTACAACACATGCCTCATTATTCGCCAGTGTGTTGTGCGCACGTACTTGTAGTACAGCAGCTGTTGGTGTATAATCCTGGCTACGAGTTTATGTCTGTGCAAGTTCTCGTCGTTAGCAAGATGAGAACAGAGAGAGCAGAGGTTTTCCAGCCCTAAAAGGGTTCTGGGCGCGATTACTATTACTAAGAACCCTGTCTGTTCGTCGTCTGTCCGTCTGTCCATCCATCCGTCTGTCCGTCTGTCCGTCCGTTAGTCTGTAGGTCACCAGGCTGTATTACATAAAATGTTCACAGATAATGTATTTTACTTACCGCTATGTCAACGAATAACTAGCATTTGGCCGGTTTAACATTTATAGGTAGGATAACAATAGGCAAGCCGATAGAAATGGTGTATGTAGACGCCATGCATAGTTAAGTATGTATGTACATTAAGTTCATACGTTCATTTGAGGATTTTAGAATATTATAAATTGATGTACAGTACGTATCAATAAGAGAAGCAAATGCATGGTTAGTTAGATTAAGTTCGTAGGTTAATTTGTCTATTTTTGAATATTATCAGAACCCGAGGTAAGTATGACGACATAATAATTTTATACTAATTCTACACACAGGATACTGCAGGAAGAGGGTAGTATATATAAACAGGACAGCACAGGACTTTTATCGCTCATATTGAGCACTATTACGAGTGACTTTGCAAAAGCGTCACTGACTAAGAATCTACTTTGGCTGGATTGAGGACGTTGTCATTATCATATTTCGAACTTTAATTCATCATCGGCCGTAACACGTCCACTGCTGGACACAGCCCCCCCAAATAGGACTTGTGTCATCTTGAGAGTCGCCTCTCACATTTCTGTTATTGACACAAAAACATTTTGACCGGCGTACTTGACACATTTTGACGCAAGAGGAAGAGCTTTCAAAAGCTTAACTCGTTGGCTGCCCACCTTATAGTCAGCATCAATTAGTGCATGAAGCAGCGCACCAAACGTATCTACCGTTTTATAATTTCTTCAAAAATAGTGACATATTTCTGAGTGTTGATCAGTAAACATGCGATAAACTTTGAAACACGAACTGTCAAAACTCACATCTGTCAAAAAATACACAGGATGGCAGATGTTAGATATTGGTGCGTTTTGTTTCATATGCTATTGATGCAGCATTCATCCCATACCCAGATACCCAAAAACATAAGCTTGTGATCCCACCAATGATGCTCATGGCCACACAGAGAAGACAACGTGATCCCACTCGTGATGCCGATGGCCACATGGGGAAGGTGACTTGATCCCAAGAATGATGCTCATGGCCACATATTCCATCCGTGATGCTCTTCGCAGCCTACGTGTTAAATAATCAGTATCATATCATAACGTAATTTGTTTTAATTTCATATATGACGTACATCGAGCGAAGTTCCAAGCTTCAACAAACTGGACAGCAGCGCTGACTATAACTAGATCGAGTACTAGCCCGAAAAAGCGAGCCGAGTGAAATAGCTACTAGGCAGACCTTTGTCTCTTTCTATGGGGTGACAACGTTCATTTTAAAAGTTAGGAAAATTCCATTAATTACAATAGTGTTTTTATGTACTAGACTGGTGTAGAGACTACGCCGTCTAGATGCATGGTTAATTTACTACGAAAAATTTTGATACTTGTCATATTTTGTTCATTTTGTTTTAGTCTAAGCGGTACAGTCAGCCGCAAAAGTAGCTAAGCGATTGGAGTGTTCAAAGTTATCTACACGCCCTCTTATTCTCTTGACAATAGAGATGTGTTGACCTCATTTTGAACACCTCAAACGCTTAGCCACTTCTGCTGCTGACTGTACTCATGTAGCACAATTGGTAGTGAACTGGGCTCGTGATCCAGTGGTTGTGGGTTCGAGTCCCGCTACGAGTCAAAATTTTTATTTTTTCCTTCGATGATTTAAATATCTAAGATAATATATTATTAGTAAAGGAGTGGTACGAAAATTTATAGGTGTGGGTCAATATGATGACATATTTTGTACACATATTTTCTATATTTTTAATATATATCGAATAGGTACAAACAAAGAACTAAAAAAATCTAACCCCACTTTGGGAATTATTTTGACCCAAATTGCTATATGTATATACAATGACAACCATTTTACAAATTTTGATAAATATGTTTAATGTACTTTATCTAAACATAAACATTGTCCTCGTCTATGTACAAGCATGGTTACCCTACATTGACGTTACTGGTGACCGGAGAGCTGGCAGCTTTCTCGCTCAACGCATAAGCATTGCGATACAGCGAGGAAATGCTGCCAGCGTCTACGGCACCTGCTGCCGGGGATCCTATATTTTAGTTATTTTAAGTTTAGTTTCTAGCTTTTTATAGTTTTAGTTTTTTAATTTATTTAAGTTTTATTATTATGTTTTAAGTTGACATTATGGTTACTGACATTGTATTATTTGTAATTTTGTTAGTAAGTAAGTACCTATATCAATTTAAATTGTTTTTATACTGAAACACAATTATAATATCTTATATTTGGAAGGGCATCATATCATTCATATTTGGCGAGCGAAAGTAAACCTATAAATGATGCTTATAAAACACATTTCACTTATTGATATTTTAGTCGCAGGAATTATTTCAGTTATATATTAATCTTTTGAACGCTTTTCCTCTCGCGTCAAAATGTGTCGTGTACGCCATGTTATGACTTGTGAAGAAAAGATATAAACTCCAATATCCAATATCTGTCAGCAGGACTGTTGCTTTGACAGCGTCCGCCATAGCCACTTTAGTGGTCGGTGGCGCGGCAGGCACGACTTCACGCGACCAATTTAGTAGTGCTTAGCGTTCAAAAGGTTAAAAAATCCTTTTTCATGACTTATGTATACAATATTTAAAAAGTTATTATTATTTAGTTTAATTTGATTACTACATTTTTTTGATGTTTGTAACTTAGATAAGCTGCAGAAGACATGGTGTCAAGCTCTTTTACGTGTAAATAGGCTGATCAAAGCAATAAATTGTGTTTTCGTGTTGTTTTATTTCTCAGAGGTTAGGAAGAAGTAATTTAACTTTAGGTCACAAGGAAATCAATATATTCAATCAAGTCTAAGGTACCGTTCATTTTATTACAACTAATATCCTATAGATGGCATTCAAATATAGCTCGCCAATCCTTCCTTCTAGGCACTGGTCCCACCGCAAGCTAGTAAGCTATGAGCTATCAGCTATTTCAAGGGACAAAAGATAATGTCGGTTTGGTATCCATATTTCAGAAAACAATTTGTGACATTTTGTAACGCACATAATTTTGACGTATATTCCGATTCAGATACATGAAAAACCTCTTTGGTGATTTCAATTCTGACTATTCAAACACAGAAAACTAAATAAGAAAGACTGTTTATTGTTATTGAGGAATTCGTCGAATTATCTTCATACTGGTTTATAGTTATATGGTTATGTAGACACATGGTTATGTAAACAGGCGGATTAATCGATTAAATTAGTTAAGAAAGGGCATAAGAAGGGATTAAATTATTTGTTGAATTTTACATTTGGTATTTAAGAAAATTCATATACTATACCTATACCTAAACCCTACCATACCACTAGGGCCTACATCGAACTTAGATTTTTAGTATTATATTTTTTAAATTTAGTTTAAATATTTATTTTATGCGATAAATATTTATGTTATATGTTAAATGAGGTTTTGATAAAAAAAATATAAATTATGAGCCCTTTGCGTAAATATTCGGTTCTTTTATTTATGATTAACGAATATTTATTCTTTGATTATTTTTAAAGAAATGTGTCAACTCAGCACTCTTTGTTAATTCCTCGTCTCTGCACTAGTAATATAACCCGACTAAAGAAAGAATTATTTATCCCCTCATATTTAGCAAACAAATTGATGACATTTTGCAACCTCCGTAGTTCGGCCAATATATACCGTTCCATCCGAGCCATTTTTTGCGACTAGGCGACCGTCGCACGCCCGTCGACATCCTGTCGACATCCCGTCGCCCTCACATCACCGGGCCGAGCCCAGCCCTTTGTACATAGCTGTAACGGCCGTCGCACGTCCGCCCCGTGCCCGAGTCGAGTGGATCGGGCGGCTCGGTGGTCACGTGACTCTTTCCATACAACGGAACGCTCGGAGCGGAAGCGCGACGGTCTAACGTGAGTCATCCTTAATTTGTTTCTAGATCTTTCTCCTTCATCCGTATGATATTTCACAGCTACGTTATTTATAATTAATGAGCGCTATTACTAATTGATCGAAGCCTGGGAGAAGTGTTAATTAACACGTTATCGGCTGTTAACGTGCGATGTCGAGCAATATATCGACGTATTATTTACTCATTAGCGAACTCGTTTTCTTATATGTTCATCTATGTAATGCAAGATATAGGTGAAAACTCAACTAAAGCACCTGGCCTGTGTAGTAGTAACGTGTGTGTACACGCATGTCGGCGTCCTATATTCAAATTTTGACGTAAGTTCCATATTAGTTTTCTGCACAACTTCATAGACATGCTCCTACAGTTAAGTTTTCACCTATAGCTATTAAGATATTTTTTTTTATGACAAATGGTGGCAAACGAGCAGACGGATTGCATGATGGTAAGGGGGGTTCGAGCTCTGGGAACCTTACTCACCATCAGGAACACAACACTACATACCTGAAAGGTAGCAGTGCTATTATGGCTGTGGTCTTCTGTAAGGAGGAGGTACTTCCCCAGTTGGGCTTCTCCGTACTCGAGCGTGATGGTACTTCGCTGTGCCCTACCTCTCATTGTTGGACTTAGTTTAAGGACATACCCGGGTCCAAAAATTATTAAAATGTTTTACCTAAGGAAACATGGATATATTTATATCTGTAGCAAATTGTATGTATTTAAAAATGTATTCATTGATAAAGACCTGAACCATACTAAAGCTATAAGGTAAACGTTTTAATGCTTGACACTGACCTAGAAGAGAGAGAGAGAGGGAGAGATTAACTGGAACGAAATTGGGACATGGACATATAGATAAATATCATTTTTTATTTTACGTCATTAGTAACAAATATGACCGATGGGTGCCCACTATTGGGCATTAGCATGTCGAGCACTAGTACTTTTACCTTATCGTCCCTCATTGGTAGGTTTAAAAGCTTACAAAGTGTAAATCAATTTTGCTATAATATAATTTGCTGTTAATATATGTTTTGTATACAATGTTAGACACAATTCCTTAAAACGTAAAAAATAATGATGTCGCAAGTATTAATTCACGTTTAACGCATTAAATCACCGTTGAAACTGGACGGAGGGCTGGTAAATTATGTATTAAGTGTTGATGCATTATTGATACATAGCCGAGTTTCGAGGCGTCGCGAGGAGGCTCCCCGGGGTGAGTGATGCAGCTTAGCCGGGGACCAAGTCAGTAAAATGTTACCGTAAGTGGGCAGAATAACATTTAATAGCAATTATATACTCAAACAGATTCAAACAGAAATATAAAGATGATATAATTAAGATACAAAAGTAAATAATTGTACGCTTGGGTCAGAGTATGCTTGGTTTGAAAAGCGCTGAAAATCTAAATAGTCTTCTTGAAATCTCTGTCACATTTTTGTTCGTTTTTTAATCATAGATTATTAATTCAAGATAAATTATTAACTGTAGATTATTAATTGACGAAAAAAACGTTTACGAACGCGTAAGTGATAATGTTATTTATATGGGAAACACAAACGCGTTCGTGACGTAAAGTTACGTTAAAAACTTACACTCAGGGCTCTGTATGCTACGTGAACTACATCAGTGTATGTGATGAATAATTTCTAAAGGACTAGCGTAACGGCTCTAGTAATGGACTAGGAACCAATCATGAACATTAGTGCTTATTTCAAAGTGTTGTGCATTTTTTGTTAAATATTCAATTTATAACGTTATGGTTTATGAATTAAGAATAAGAACTAAGTGTCCATCATTGGTGCCCGTCAGGTTAAAGTGTCCAACATTGGTGCTATCACCCTATGTCTATGTAGTTGTGTAGAGAAATAATATGGAACTTACATTAGAACTAATTCATCTAACTAATTTGCTGTAACTACTTTTAAAGCAAAAATCGAAGATATTCGCTAGCAGACGTTTCTGCATGTAAAAAAAATGTTAATTACTTTTAAAGCAGTTTCTCAATGTTATTTAAACTAGGTGGTTTTAAGGAATCGTTACTGGTAACAAAAAAGAAATGTTAACAGCGGTCCCAAGAGTTCGTGGATTCCGAATTTTCACGAAAATGCGCTTGCGTCTCCTATCACTTACGCCACCGCGTAACCCCGCAAGGCGTCGAGTATTTTTTCACAGACGGATTGACAGCCAGACAAGCTAAGAACATACTGCAACACTGTTTGTCAATCAAAGTGAGAGTTAACCTTTTTTTTTATTCGGCATCTAATTTGTAGGGCTTAGTTATCGCGAACTATTCCTTTAAAGGCAATGCTGGTGGCTATTTAAATTACGCGTTGAATAGCTCCACATATGTAATGAGGCTAATCTTCATACTTTGTTGCGATACTAATCTACATTAGCTTGGTATACTTATAAATGGACTGATCATAGGCCGATCCCCGATGGCAATCGTTTATAGGAAACGTAATCGAAACGACATAAAGTATCGAAATGAGAGATTTTGTTTCGTTTGCGTTTCAGTTATCGTCATCAGTCATCTTTTGACAGATTGTTACGTTGTTGCTGGTACATTGATCTGCTGTTACACTTACAGCTTCTGTACCTAACTGTACCTTTACCATGAGTTGTGACATTGAGGTTTTCGATAACGAGCATCGAGTTTAGGTACTATTGTACTATTTTAGTGCGAACGAGATGCACAGACAGTAAACTCGATACTCATTATCCAAAACCTCATTGTCACAACTCATGGTAAGGGTACTGGCATTATTTAAACTTTCAATTGCGATTGTAGAAAAAGCGTTTACTTTCGGCAGCTATAAAGGTATAGCTGAGTAACTTCGTTATATTTTACGAATAGTTAGATAAGGTAAAAGCGTATGAGTGCTCAAGGCGATAACAAGGTGTCAATGACTGGACATTGTGTGTTGAGCACTAGGAACCTTTTACGTTTACCTTTTACTTAAGTTATTACAGTTTTGGGTTGGGAACGTCGCTTCTAAGCAATTCCAACTAAAATCTATATTTTGTAGAGGCGTAAAGGCTCCTAAATTAAACAGACAAAAAATCAAATCATCTATAAAATAAGTACGTAAAAAAGTAAGAGATATTTTGAAAAACTTTTTAACATTTTAATAAAAAACGGTTATCATATTGTAAGTAATTTAGCCAATGGCTATTCCGACTGTTATGAAGATGAAGGAAATTTAACGCCAGAATCTTAGATCTGTTTTCAAATAAATCAAAAACGATCATCATCACATGGACATGACCTGGTAAATTACCAGGATTTCTAAGAATGTAATTAAAACGGTTTCAATACACAAAACTTCACATTTCCACATCACCATTCATTTCGTCAATCGAAGATCAATCAAGACTATAAAATAGACATAAAATCATAACGCACCATAAAAAATACATCAATATACCAAATAACGAAGTACAACTCGAAATTGAACTGGTCCAGTCGATGGAAATGAAGAGATTAAGAAGCTCTGGCATAACAACAGAGAAATGACTTAAGTCACATTAAAAAATATAAACTTAAGATGTTTTAATAAGTTGCAGTAGAACACTGCTGACCGCGTCGCATTCCCGATTCTCAACGCACTTCAAGCGACCACTCTTAATTAAATAATCAAATCCAGTACTAATTTCATCAAACTCCTATACTTTTATAACATCAATTTGAAATCTAAACCTTATTTTATCGTTTATAAAATACATTTTAGATTAAACTAATTTATTAAGTAAGATATGTTGTGGAAGGCAGCGGTTGAAATCTGGCCTACCCTTTATACTGTTGAAGCTTTAGATAAGAATTTGAGACGTTCACGGCGGTAATGTATTTTGGATTTAATCTCTTTTATATTGTTTTCAAATAATTATCAACAATTAGGGATTATAAAACTGTGTTTGTAAGCCATGTAAAAGAAGAGTTTGGTAATTAATCTTGCAAGTATGTCCACAAAAACTCTCATGAAAATGTTGCAATACATTTGTTGTTGCTTCAAAATGTGCAAAAGAATTCGAGCACTCGCCACACTTGTGCATTTCACAAAGCTATTATTACACTCGGTTTTTAATCCAAATTACCTAACGTAACTGTACATTTGCAAATAGATCAATCTCTTAACAAAATGCATTAAGCGACACAAAGAATTACTTCCATTTTCAATATAAGGCAGTAGGATTAAGTTAGATATTTGAAAGTGTTTTTAAAGGTGTTAACGCTTTTTAATTTTGATGATCCAAGTTTTGTATTGAGCCATCGGCATTGTTGGTGGATTAGGGTGTCCATTGATACAGGTAACTGAGCAGGATATCGCACGTAAGTACGTTTTTTAGGACAAATCCCTTTGCGGATGATTTGTTGAAGATTCGCCTCGGGACGGGTGCCTTTTGTAATGGAGAATACTTGACTGTTTGTTTTTGTAAGGTTTAATGCTTTTAAACGCTAAAATTAGAGGAATTATCTTAGAGAACTAAGCAAGGGTTTAGCTACGCATACACTTTCACTTTTTCAATTAAATATTCCTAAAACTCAAGTAGTGAAATATTCTCGAGTGAGATTATTCTATTTCAAGCACCAAGAGTGCGGGGCTTAGTAATATTTGTGCTTAAAAATGGAGACCTAAGCTCGTCTGAATATTTCACGCGAGTGATTAAATAAACGTTTAAGCATTGTAGCTACTAAACATAATTTAACGATTCTAAATCATCTGTAATATTTAACACGCAAAACGCATTTCTCAAAAAAAAAAAACCACATTTGAAAGTCTTGTTATTTTATGTAGGTAAGTTTTATTTTTTTTCTACCCAGAAACAAGACCTGTTTGTAATAAATATAATAAAAAAATCGCATTTTTTTTTGCCTATATTGTTACCATCTTTCCATATATTTTGCATGGCGGTAGCAAAACATGAAAACTTTATTGGAATGGAAAGAACTCGTTATTCTGAGTGGAATTTTTTTTTTGATGAAATAAAACAAAATTGATAAAAGTGGCATTTTTCAGAGCAATGCTCAGTTGTTTTCTCATGTCATTTATTAGTCGCATCGAAGCCCAAGTCAAGAAAGTCTATCACTTAAATATAACACAAAGGTATCATCTTTGTCTCCTACTGTTAAGTGAAGAATGGTCATCAAAACGATATTATTTAACGTGCCTCTATGTATCTAAGTTAGATAATCTAACTTATATATATTTATAAAAACTATTATTGCACTCATAAATCATGTAAAACTATAATATGAATATGAAATAGGAAGGAACTAACGAAGAGAATTTCAAAGGTGTCTAATTCTTCTAATTAATTTTCTATTGATTGCACTCAACACTATTCAACCCTAACAAATACTAAAGCAACTTAAGTACTGCGTCATTTTCCGTCTCGGTGACTTTGTATCAATTATGCGACGTATTTAACCGTCATAGACAATGAATAGCATAAACTGACTACCGAAAAATTCGCTAAGCTTCGGACCCTCTAATTATTCATACTTGATCAGAGCTGTGAACGTTATTGTGCGAAACAAACTTATCTTTACCGTTTGTAAAGTTACCTGATGCTTAGTGACTAAACATTTTCATCCTTATACTAAAGAAATTAAGCCTGCTGATTTAGATGTCTGATTGTGGCAATCGGTAAAAGTAAGTTGGCGAAACGGTTAATTTTCTTTTAAACAGTTGACAAAGACTACTAATGTTTTTTTTTTATCTAAATCCCTAAAGATTTGCCTTTAAAGAATTACCGCTCTTTTAGCGCAGTGCTTAAAGGCGAGATTTAATTAGCAAGTCTGATATTATTGAGTGGTCTTGTTGTATTGCGTTAAATTACCTTTGTGATATTAAGGGCTAATAGTTGTTTAGGTAAATTCTCGGTAAGGATTGTGGGTGGCAAGTTGCGTTGCTCATTTTTACCGGACTAGCGAAGAGGGTTATGTTTTTCGAGTATGTCCGTAAGGATGCTGTTGAGGTAGGTCCTGATGATAAACATCTCCGAGGATAGAAGCTTGTTATCTTAACTTGTTATCTTACGTAAAACTTGTTATCTTTTCAAAATTTGGTACACACAATTAGCGAAAGTTGTTGAGAAAAGTTAAATCACTGTCAGTTTCGTGACCATAATGAATCATGAAATCTTTATGAAGATCGACTTTTTGCCTTTAATTAGGTTGTAATATCGATTAAAGTTTATAAAATGAACATCAAAAGCAAGTTTTTATCGAAATTTAATGAATAATTGTCGCCATGAAACTAACAGTGATTTAACTATTCTTAACAACTTTCACTAATTGGGTGCACTATTTTTTGAAAACTCCCATATACTTTAATTTTATGTGGTGCCAGATTTCAGAATCGGTTGAGATACTGGAGAGATCGGTGCTCTGTGGTTATAAGGTATGGCAGCTACTACAAGTCTGGACATGGGCCTCCCCTAATACTGCGATAAGTAACATGGAGTTTTAATTAATAGGCAGGTTGGCGACCTTTAGCATGTGAGCCCTAAGGGACACCGCTGCCCGTCTTCCGGTGATTTCTGGTCACAGTATTCAGTCCAAGAGAAGGTATGACAAATTATTAAACAAATTTTACATTTTCCACCTAGACAGTCAAAGCGCTAGAGCGTATCAGTTATTTCGGTTACGCTGACACTATTGAAGCCGACTGTACCCATGGCCACGAACCTTACAGCAGTCCCCATTTTATCTCAAAACAAAAACAAAACGTCCTCGCCTCAAAGGTCGTAAGCGCCATAATATTCCTTACAAAACTCGTCGTTTTGAGCAAAGATTGCAGCATACTCCTCAGCCAGTGAGGCGTGTGATGGGATATGCATAATATCGCATTATTTAACATAATTAATTAAGCACCATGGACAGATGGACAAAAAGAAGTGTGCACGAGCGTGTTGTTTTAAAATGTCTTAATTCCATGCAAAAAATGTTTGAGTTAGGTCGTTTTTAAATTTGAAACTGGAAGCTTTTCATATCGACGTCTTCATCGAGTGCACTAAACATTAATAATCGGTGGTGACGGTCGGTTTCCGCTCTCGATTCGATACTCGCCTAAACTCGTACTTTATTTTTATTGATTATTTTGTATTCGAATTGTATCGGTTGATTTTCATTCGAGTTATTTGCGTATCTATTTATATGTAAGTAGTACCTATTAAGTTAAGAAATAATGGAAAGAGAGTATATCGAACCAGTTAGTGCTACTTTTGGGAAAATATAATTATTTACTTATAATTTATAATTGAGATAGAAAATCGTACAGCATTCACTTTTGTAGAAATAAATGACACTAGGAACACGACAATGATGTAATGAAAGTTAAGAATATTGCTATTAAAGTATTGTGGCAAGCTTTAAGCAATACTAATTAGTTGTGTATTGTAATTGCCTGGTTTTCGTCGGTCCGCCAACGCGAACGGTCCATGAATAAGTTCCTCATTACAGAGCGAAATATGTCGAGCAATATTCGACTTAAAAACCGTGAGTTTCCCGTTTTAGTACAATTGTAGCACAAGTCTCAAATTTCAAGCACTAAGAGACACCACGCTGGCACTACGCAATATTAGTGCTTGAAAATGCGGACCTATGCTGTCCGAAATAAATCGCATGAGTGACTAAATCGACGTGATTACGTGAGTTATACCGTCAATTAATTACAAGTGTTATTGTCACGGGGTAAATGCTCATATTAGAAACCGGACTTGTATTGCCGATCGGTTACTCACCTGTAAAATAATAAAATTCTGCTCGTCGTCCACCTATGCTGAACGTGCGGCGCTACCGCTAACAACGATATTCGTAAATTTCGGACGTCTCTGTCACTCTCATGACACCTTCATTGGAGCAAAAGAGAAAGATGCCCGAAATATACGAACGTCGATGTTCGCGTACCGTTTCTGTACCCGAAACAGCACAGAATGCCTCTGCAATATTAAATGAAATCATAAAAGGTCGGGCTTGATTGTGGGCAATTTAGACGTGTAACACATTTTTTATTAGCTTTGTCCCGAATCAATGCTACCATTGGAACTCGTTTGTGAAGAGATTATTAAGACATCTTATGTAGAATCGAGTCAGTTTTACACGCTATTAAATATTATGTGATATAAACTTTTCCAAATCTATGTGAGTCGTCTTCTTAGAAAAAATACACCTAAAACTCATCTTACACAAATCATATTAATTACTTTTGTTTTTAAGGATAGAGAGGCAAATCACCAACCTTTCAAGAGAAGAATTACTCGTGTTAAGATGAATCGAATATGGATTATACCGAATATTCGATTCCTCTCAAACTAAACAGAATATACGACCGAAAACTTATATCTACTTCAGGTACTAAAATATTAAGTAGTTATACTATTTACTCAGCTTCAATATTGAAAACTATAGTTTTAAACAAATCGATTGCCTACAATCCTTTGAACCGAGTTGTGATCGATTCTTTTCAATGGTAGGTGCTCGATAGCCCAATTTTCGAGATCGATTAATAAATGAATCTCAGCACTGCTACATTTTTTCTTTTTCTCTCATCGAAAACAAACCACAATTCCGTAGTAGATATAATGGCCCAGCGGCGATTATAGGCGTGATAATAATATTGTAGACGATATTTAGTCGATAATGTGCCCGAGTTGGTCATTGATTTAGTCATCATGTTTTTTATAAAGATTATTCATTACGAATTAATGAACTATTTAGGATATATTCATTTTTTAAATCTATGTCCAATTATTCAATAATTGTCATATTTAAATAATTATGTCAAGCCGGCGCAAACCGGTTAGATATACAAATGTTTTAATGGACTTCATAGTTTCATATTACGTTAGCAAACGTACATAGAAAATAGAGCGATGAAAGTACATAATTATAACCACAATGTATACGCGTCCACTTACCTATTATAAGAACTTTACTAGGTATTTACAAAAACTTCTATTAAAACCAAGCACCTTAACTCGTCGTCAGATAGAGGAAGCGCTGGACTATACGCGCCGTGTCAAGCATTACCGCCTTCCGAGTCTAACTAACCCTTGCTCCAACCTCCAACCACAACCACGTCGCGAGTCTCAAGTTGTTTGAGTAAGTATGTTATTAGCTATCTGAATTTTCTTATTAAAATTGAGAACGCCTATGCAATAAATATAATTTCGGTTTTCTAATTTAGGGACTTTGTTGTTGTTTGCATTTACTTTTTCAATCGGTTATGCATGATTTTAAATTACAATTAAGTACAAAATTGAATTAAACACGCCGTTTGCAGACAATGGCAATATGAGGCAGACAAAACTGAATTTACTACATATGAGGATTATTTAAGTACGTAGTTTAAAACAACATTTTACATTGCATATTAATCATTGACTACAAAATAGTCAATTATTTTTTTAATTAAGCAGAAACGTCCGCCAGCATATCAAAGATATTTAAATCAAAAGAAAAATAGAAAATATTTGACTCGCA
This sequence comes from Grapholita molesta, assembly GCA_022674325.2. Classification (NCBI taxonomy): domain Eukaryota; kingdom Metazoa; phylum Arthropoda; class Insecta; order Lepidoptera; family Tortricidae; genus Grapholita; species Grapholita molesta. The sequence goes on along the minus strand of CP053124.2, from coordinate 5,904,227 downwards.
GCGGGACTCGAATCCACATCCAGTGGTTGTGGATCAAGTCCCGCTACGAGTCAATTTTTTCTATTTTTCTTTCGATTTAAATATAAATAGTCAATTGTTTGATTTTTAGTGTTTTTAGTTCACATTTCTTGTAGGTGGGTTAGCGTGCCATCTGTTAGCCATCTGCCGTACTTCTCATACAAATAGCGTTCTGGACCAACTAGTTGAGTATTTCGTTTCACTACTCGTCGCAAGAGGTCAGGATAGTCGCAACTGTCCCAAGCTTAGCAAACGTTACGTGTTATTTTGTATAGATGGCGTTTATAACTGTAACATTTACTATTCGGATGTAATATGCCGATTTATGATTTTAATTATTGACTGGCATGTATTTGATTGGCACAAACAAATCTTTCCAATTCTTTCCAAAAAGACGTGTCTGATTTGTTTGAAAAGTTAGGTGACGTACTAGCCATGATTTATGAATAAGTTAAATCAAGTAGATGCCAGATAGATGGCATTTTTATAATTTTACGGGGATGTTTAATTGTTATTACCAATTAGTTTTTTGTGTACCAGATAAACAAGTATGTCGTTACTAGATAGGGAAATAACGACCTCTCGTGCCAGGAGAGCAGACGTCAAGAGGCTCCTCGGACCGACAAACGAGGAGACAGCTAAATCAAGCTACTTACATACATTAGCCCAGCTCTTAAAATAATGATGATGATGATGAGATTTTCGTGAAACACTACGGTATTACTATTTAACGAACAAAATGTCTAAACAAGCCTGTACTTAGGTACTTTTACGTATTTCATTTATTACGACATAAAACGTTTAACGAAATTGAGTTTGTATTGGAAGTGGAACAAATGTTTCCTCGTGTGTGTAACGTTAAGTAGCCTACCGCGAAAATCAAAGTTCGAAAATTTCGGGCATCTGTCTCTTTTACTCCATGTTCATGCGTAATTAGAGTGACAGAGACAATCGTTCGAAATTGCGAATTACGATTTTCGCGGTAGGCCTTCACCGCTTCATATTACATTAGGTTACGAAATTGATTTACTGAGTAAAATGAAGATTCGGTGAGTTTTTTTATTTAACAAAAATCCTATCTACTCTCACATATATTATCTAACTAGCCCCATGTAAACTGCCTCAGTTATTTAATTATGAATAAAGGTTATCCATTTTTTGTTGCTTATCTACATTACAGTCAACGTCAATTAGATAGTGGCAACCAAACTGGCCAAATATATCGATACAGATCGTTATTTATGTAGCAGTAGGGATGTGTTACGTTACGATATAAGGTAGGTAGCTATTTGCACCAAAGATGGCCCGGCCGCGACTTGCGGCGCGGCAAGCGTTTTATCTGTTCGTTGCGCGGTCAAGACGCGCAATGCACTGCGGTTAGTTGCGATCACACGCAATGAACAGATAAAACGCTTGCCGTGCCAAAACTCGCGCAATGTCATGCCCGGACCGTAAGATATCCCAAAAACAAAAAAAAAAAATTCTTTTAACCATCATCATCTTCCTCGCGTTGTCCCGTCATTTGGCAACTAATCCCAGGATTTGGCGTAGGCACTAGTTTTACGAAAGCGACTGCCATCTGACCTTCCAACCCAGTGGGTAAACTAGTCCTTAATAGGAATAGTCCGGTTTCCTCACGATGTTTTCCTTCACCGAAAACCGACTGGTCAATATCAAAATTATATTTCGTACGTACGGTCAACCAATTTGATTTCTAGGCCACTTCGAACCTTGTCACAGTGACATGGATAAGAGATCTTTTTGCGTCTTTCATATAGATTTTGACTGTGACAAGGAACGAAGTGGCCCATAAATAAAATTGGTTGAATAAAGATAAGTTCTGAAAACTCATTGGTACGAGCCGGGGTTTGAACTTGCGATCCCCGCCGGATCCCCGGATCGCAAGTCGCACGCTCTTACCGCTCATACTGGTATTTGCCAATTCTAGCGGGACAAAAGACATTAAATCTAAATTGCTATTATTACCCTAAAAACATGTTCCAGGTAGACAGAAAAAACTGATGAACAATCCCCAAGTACGTTTCCCTCCCCTCTCTGTGCCCCGCGACTGCATCGTCACTCGGAATCCGATAGTTCGCTAACGTGCAAGTATCTGTTCTCGACGCCCTTAAAAATCATCAACTTTGGTGTTTTTTTTTACTATCTCTTTGTTCATATTCTGTAGTGAAAGTGATGGATTCTGATAAAGCAGGTAAGAGGCTTTAAAATTATGTTTTAATAATAATGATTAACTTGTTGTATACGATTTTCCTTAAACTAATGATAAAACTCCGTTTAAAGGTCTGATTTCGATTGAAATTGTTTTTGAGTAGGGGTTTTGTTTATGAATCGGGCAATACCCGGCTATTATTTTCATTTCACATTATTCGGTGTATCATTTTCTTTTAGAATTCATTGTAAACATGTCCGGATCCATCCGGATGAATCACTTTTTTTTAATAAATTGTCAATGGAATATAATAGGTAAAAAACTGTTTTTTTTGTTCAAAGAAGGTTTTACATAGATTATGGTTGTTTTAGGTTCACCGTGTGCTTCAGGACTGATGGTCGTGACCCGACAATACTTGTACGATCGCATTAAAAACGAAAATTTGCCAAATTTGGATGCCAAATTGGACTTTTTGAGAGACCAGCTTTTGTTAGGAGAGCCTTACAAAGAAGACCAAATTGTTATATTAAAGCGTACTTTTGCTCGTTTTAAAGCTGATTTTAAACAAAGATGGGTTAAAGCACACTACAAAGAAGATGTTTTCTTCAAATCGAATCAAACATGGCTGAACGGAACCTTCGAAATACCTGTTACTGATACACAAAATCGGCCTGGTCGGCCTTCAAAATCTTTTGAAGAAGTGTGTGAAAGGAGCAAAAGGCGAAAAACGGAGAAGTATGTTCAAGTTTTGAAAAGTATGTGATACTTTATGCTGCACAGTTGGAACTAAGAAAATCGGGTAAAAGAGATGCTTCGAATGTCCTGAAAGATATGAACCGGTCTCCTAGGCGGGCAACTAAATACAAAAAGGCATTTCATTGTAAAACCCCTGATAAATACCCATCTCCCTTAACACCCATGCAAGCTTTGCAAATGTTTTTTGATGCTGATTTAACGCAAGGACAATACGAAAGAATTAAAAAAACCAATAAGAGTTTTTTTCCGTGTTATCGTCGCTTACAAAATGCCAAAAAGAATTAATGTTATCCACCAGAAGAGTCGTGTACCATTACGAGTATGAGCGCTGAAGCCCAATTACAGCCTCTAATGGACATAACCCTTACAAGATTATTCGAATACCTAGAAGAGGTATTGGCAACCTTAAAAAACAAGAGCGTCAGACATTAAATATAACTCTATCTTCAGCAGAAAGTGGTGATGAAGATTAAAAAAATATTTTTTGAAGGGTGGGGCCTGTATTTTAGATTGTAGTTTGAGGTTTTTTTGAGTTTAAGTTTTGTAATAAAAAACGGGATATTTGTTACTTAATTAAAGAATGTTTTTTTTTTTCATTTTGTACATAAAATTGTAAAATAATTAATACATATTATTAAAAAAATTGTTTTCATTATATTTTATCTAGTTAGAGTCCAATTAAACAAAAAAATAATTTTGTCCCGCTAGAATTGGCAAATACCAGTATGTGGCGCTACCTACGCGGCTACCAGCGAATTTTATTATTTGAACCATTAGAATGAATTTAAATTTCAGGCATGGGTGTGAAAAGCGCAGCTGCTACTATATGATGCTGTTGTATATAACTGGCTAATCGAAAGTTTATATTTTTACTTTTTACATACGCTTTATTTAAAACTGATGTCTTATTGTCACTTCCTTAAAAAAAGTCAACAAACAATATTCGTTATCAGCACGAATGCTTATTTTAATAGATTTACACGTAAATAACTGCATATTGTCGTATTAAAAGTGAATTGGCAAATGTTTATAAAATATGCGTGTATATTTTTTGAAAATTTAGTGAAAAATTAATAGTTCACATATTTTCAATATTTTTTGTTGTGGCATTTGAACAGCTGTAAACATGTCTAGTAATGCGCTTAGTGCGATTAAACCACTAGTGAACAGAGATGGTTACTCGTCGTGGGAGTTCAAAATCCGTATGTACCTCATACATGAAGAACTTTGGGAGACCGTCGTCGGATACCCTACAGGTAACGATATCTCAGCTGAGAAGAAATTACGAAACGATCAGAAGGCGTTATCGAAAATCTGTCTCACTGTAGATGGTATGGCTATTACCCATGTAAGGTCATGTAAGACAGCCAAGGAAGCTTGGGATGCCCTGTCGTCCGCTTACGAGGATAAAGGTTTAGGGCGACGTATTAGCCTTGAACGGAAACTGTACAGGTACTGCCTTGACGATTTTGACTCCAATATAGAGATGTACATAAATGCTGTAATGTCAACTGTGCAAGATTTAGCCGATATAGGCAAAATTATAGAAGATGCTTCAATAGCTGCAATTCTTCTAGGAGGCTTGAGCCCTCACTATGCACCTTTAGTAATGGCTTTGGAAAATTCCAATATAGACATTACCGTGGATCTTATTAAAACAAAGTTATTGAATGAGCTAAATAAACCAGCCTTAGATAAACCTGATTCTGCATTTCGTACCCGAATGAACCCAAAGAAACCGAATAAACCTATAGTATGTTACGATTGCATGGAGCCAGGACATAAGCGGCCCGATTGTCCCCATAAGAAGGATAAGAAAAGAAAACCCGTTTGCCACAAGAGTTCTCTATGCGCGCTGAATGTCAGTGATGGTTTTGAGCATGAAAGGTTCTATATAGATTCTGGAGCGTCTTCGCATATGGCCTCCAGAGCTGATTGGATGCACAATATTAGAGGTTCTTCAAATGGGAATGTGACCATTGCCAACGGAGAAGTTTTACCCAGCAAAGGCGTTGGAGATATTTCTATTACCAGTTGCGCTCACAATGCTGATGTCAATAAAATTCTGGATGTAGTTTACGTGCCAAACATGAATTCTAATCTGTCTCTACTTCAGAAAAGAAGTCGGTTGGTAAAGGCTTTAGCGTAGTTTTTGATAAAACTAGTTTCAATTTTAATGATTCTTTTTTGTAATGGTGATGACATTTGACATGGTTTTGTCAGTGGTAGGTTGTATTCATTAGACTGTACAGTAAACCCACCTAGATAATTATCCACTTTTGAGACACACTCCGATGTTTCTAGCTTTAAGCTTTGGCATAGACGTTTAGGTCACTTATGTCGCATTGGAATGGATCATCTGAAGAAAGGTCACGCCGTAGGTGTTGACTACGAAGCGGTAGACAAAGAACCCTGCATCCCTTGCATTGAAGGTAAGCAAAGTAGAAAACCCTTTAAGTCGGTTTCATATAAAAAAACTACTTCACTTTTAGAGCTCATTCATTCTGACGTTTGTGGTCCCCTGCCTGAAATGTCATTTCAAGGCAATAAGTATATTTTATTTTTTATTGATGATTTTTCTCGTATGACTTATGCTTACTTCATTAATTCAAAAGCTGAAGTAAAGAAAATGTTCTGTATTTTCCAGTCCGCGGTAGAGCGAGAAACGGGAGCCAAAATAAAGACTTTGAAGAGTGACAACGGAAAAGAATATGTTAATGATGAATTTTCAAACTATTTAAAAAGTCAAGGAATTCAGCATCAAACAACAGTTCCATACAGTCCTCAACAAAATTCAGTCGCAGAAAGAACAAATCGTTCGATTATAGAAAAAGCCAGATCAATGCTTTCTGAATGCTCTCTTTCTCAGGCTTATTGGCAAGATACTACAGAGATGGCTGTATATCTCAAGAATCGATCGCCTCATCGCGCTCTCAATGGCAAGACGGCGTATGAAATGTGGTACGGTAAAATACCAAACTTATCTCATTTGCGCGTTTTTGGATGCAGAGCATTTATCCATGTCCCCGATAGTAGTCGGAAGAAGCTGGATATGAAAGCATGTGAACACATTTTCGTCGGATATTCAGACGATCCGCGAAGTTATTATTTTAGGGACATAAGATATCCCAGAAAAATAACTAAAAGTAGAGACGTTATAATCTTTTCTCTTATTTTCAAATTCTTTGAAAATAAGTTTCAAGATTTGAAAGATCGAAGTTATAATTATAAGTCAGGTGTTAATTTATCAGAACCTGCACATATACCTATTTTATGTTCAGATGTGAACTCATCAAATAGTTCAAATGAATATATACCACTTGTAAGTACAGTTACCGATGATCACCGACCTGATATTGCACATGAAGACGAAGACAATGAGTTCGATGTCGAAAATGCAGAGCCGAGGCTCAATGCTAGTACGCAAGGTGAGATGGTTGAGAGAGTTACTTTACATACATCCAATGAAGAAGAATCTGAAATAGACACACCAGAACCAAGGTATAATTTGAGGCCTAGAAACCCTAAATCTGCTGCCAATTGTGTATGTATGCAATCCCTTAAGCTGATGGATGAGCCTGCAAGTTATTCACAGGCTATGAATGCAGATGATAGTGATATGTGGCATCAAGCTATGCAAGATGAATACCAATCAAAAAAGCAAACGTGGGTTCTCGTTAACAGACCAGAAAAAAGGTCATACCTTGCAAATGGGTCTATAAACTGAAGAAAAATCAGCATGGTGATGTAATTAAATATAAAGCAAGGCTTGTAGCCAAAGGTTATAATCAGACATATGGTGTTGATTATTCTGAAACCTTTTCTCCAGTCGTTCGCAATTCTTCTCTGCGTATGCTATTTGCACTAGCTGCCGAAAAAGGTATGAAGATGCATCATTTAGACGTAGACACGGCATTTTTAAACGGAGACTTGGATGAAGAGGTATTTATGAGTCAACCGCAAGGATTTATAAAACCAGGACAAGAAGGTAAAGTATGCCTGCTAAAGCGTTCACTTTATGGCTTTAAACAGGCACCAAGGGCATGGTTTAAGAAATTAACAGAAATCTTGAACCATATAGGTTTTAAACAAACCCCTTCTGAAGCCTGTATTTACACTAAGAAGGTTAGTACAGAGTTTATAATACTCGCCTTCCATGTCGATGACATTGCCATATTCTATAAAGAAAATCAAACGCTTGACAACGTCATAACTGACTTGAAGAAATATTTTAGCTTGAAAGTGCTAGGCCCTTTGAGATATTATTTAGGTTTAAACATTAGTGACAAACCTAACGAGATTAAAATATCTCAAGAAACTTACATAAAGGACCTGTTGCAAAAGTTTAATATGTTGGATTGCAAGACTGTAGCTACGCCGTTGGAAACAAAGAAATTGTTGCCCTGTGACGATGGTAATGTAAACAAATCATTGCAATATCCATACCAACAATTAATCGGATCGCTTATGTTTCTGTCTGTAAATACGAGACCAGATATAGCTCACGCGATATCATATTTAAGTCAATTTAACACAAAATATGACAAAAATCATTGGATCGCCGCAAAGCGAGTGTTGCAGTATTTAAAAGGCACAATCGATTTGGGAATTATTTACAGGAAAGGTGGTGGAAGCTTACACGGTTATGCAGATGCGGATTGGGCCAACTGTCCTATAGACCGTCGTTCCTACACAGGTTTTTTCTTTTCTATGGCCGGTGGAGCTATTTCGTGGGAGAGTAAAAAGCAATCAACCATAGCCTGTTCTTCTAGCGAAGTTCTGAATATGTTTGCCTGTCGAGTGCGGCGAAGGATGCTGTGTTTCTGAGGCGGTTGCTGTTTGAAGTTACTGGTAAGTTAACTAACGTACTTATACATAATGATTCACAGTCTGCCCAGAAATTGGCTTTAAATCCGGTTCACCACAACAGAACCAAGCACATCGATATACGATTTCATTTTATACGTCATTTATTAAATGAGAATATTATTGATCTCGTTTACACTCCTACTACGGAGATGTGGGCTGATGTGCTCACCAAGCCTTTAGCGCGTATTAAGCATCAGAGTTGTATAAAAGGTATAGGCTTATGCTCCTAATCTTATTTCGATTACGGGGGAGTATGTTGTATATAACTGGCTAATCGAAAGTTTATATTTTTACTTTTTACATACGCTATATTTAAAACTGATGTCTTATTGTCACTTCCTTAAATAAAGTAAACAAACAATAGATGCTGACCGTTCTTGTGTACATTTGTGACGTTCCACGGCAAAAGGTACCTTATGGCGGTTGGCGCTTACGTTGCAAAGCATCACATTAGTATTGAAGCGTCGTTAAGAATAGCGTAAGCGCCTACCGCCATAAGGTACTTTTTGCCATGGACCGTCACATTTGTATAATATGACTTCATGAGTTCGGCTTCGGCCCGGGCCGCGTACCTAGTGGCTATCGATCCGCGCCGTGGGATAATAGTTCAGCGGGACGATTTTTGAGCATCGACTATCTACTCGACCCTGGCATTTTAAACTCAAACTCAAACGTTTATTCAGTAAGTAGGCCACATGGGCACTTTTACACGTCAAAATAAGAGAGAAAAATAAAAACTACACCGGTTCTAACCCTACACCCGAGAAGTATTTTGACTTTTTTGACGCGCAAGAAACTGGCCGGCACTTATTTTTTCAAAACAAAAACTTAAACTGTCAGAATTTATGATTATTGTTTTTTGGACTATTATTTGCGCCGCATCGACCAGTTATGACTTATGATCAATTGTGGCAGTAAACTGTCAGAAACGAAGAAATTGTATTTTAGAAACATGAATGAAAGAAAAAAATTGCGAGCATTGAAATTATACATGTCGTGTAAGAACTTTTGTTTGCGATTATTCTCTTCCACAAATTTTTTGAATTCAAGTAAACGCATTTCTAAAATCAGCCCCATGACTCGCCAAACTACGAAAGGATTTATCTACTTTTTGCATGTAACTGTAAATTTAAGTTACAGTCAATTTAAGTTCAGAAAGTAAATTGATTTCATCCCACATTTTACATACTTTATGTATAATAAAGTGAGGTACCTACTGTACTGTACCTGTCTTAATTAAATTGATAAAACAAATCTAAATCCAACATCATATGTTGGAGATTAAAACATTGTTTTGAAGTTTTAGATTAAAATATATTAAGGTAAGGTAATTGATTTTAGGGAGCGGATGTTTACACAACCAACTTTCCTAGGTATTATGTAAATGGGTTTGAGTTGACTATTGAAATGTGTATACTACCTGCTTACTCATATGTATTGAAGCAGGATCTTTATTTAAGTCTATAACAAGAGTGATTTGCTAAATAAATATTTGAACTGGAGTAATGTTTGTCAAACAGTGATTCGTCAGTTTTACAATACAATTCGTAAATGAGTCAGGTTCAAAGTACCCATGCCTCTTTCCTTGTAATGCTATGAAACTAATAACAGCAAAGCTAGTGTTTACCTTCTCGTGCTACACGAGCTAGCGAAAGATTCCAAAATTAAACCATGAGCATAATGAGTGATTCAAAGTGTGGAATCCTGAGCCCTGAGTGTAAGTTTTTAACGTAACTTTACGTCACGAACGCGTTTGCGTTTCCCATATAAATAACATTATCACTTACGCGTTCGTAAACGTTTTTTACGTCTAAAGAAACTTACACTAGAGCATCTGACCGTTGAGAGGGTTTCAAGGTACGTGAGAGGAGCACACTTTGCTACCAAGTGAAACAAAATTTTTCACCTCACTACCCTTAATGCAGTATTCTTCTAACTAGAATGTATTTAAATAGATAAATATAGTTATATTTATAGGTTTAAATTAAATCAGTGGCGAGTAATTAGCAATGTAGATGGACCCTGGTTCGTTTGCAATGCAGAATGCAGGTGCTAAGAGAAAATAGATAAAATATAAAAAATATAATGAATATTTATGAGAGGTAGGGCACAGCGATGACCATCACGCTTGAATCTGGAGCAGCCCAACTGGGGAAGTACCTCCTCCTTACAGAAGACCACAGCCATAATAGCACTGCTACCTTTCAGGTCTGTAGTGTTGTGTTCCTGATGGTGAGTAAGGTTCCCAGAGCTCCAACCCCCTTAAAGGCCGGCAACTCGCTTGTGACTCCCCTGGTGTTGCGGGTGCCCATGGGCGACGGTAATTGCTTACCACCAGGCAATCCGTCTGCTCGTTTGCCGCCTATGTCATAAAAAAAATAAAAAAACATTATCGCCTTGATAATAGTCGTTCGGATATCTGTGACCACCTCCACTGTACAATGACTTACCGGGGACTGTCTGATTAGTGCTAAGTATAACAGTTTATGTATTTCTCAATTTATTCCATGGCATTTATTTACTTGACTTTCAATGTTAGCAAATTACGAGCGTGTATTAGTTTAACATAGTATATTGGGCGTCCTACGGCTAGGCTGGCGGCCACGTGGAGGGAAAGTAATTTGAATGTTATAGATGGACTGAAAAAACAGATTATTTTAATGTAAAAAACAATTGAAACTGCATTGATATTTAAATAATTACATGGTTCAACCGAGAATCATACCCACTACATGAGAAAAAAAAAACCTTTTAGTTCTATCATACCGGTCGAAAGGCTAATCACAAGGATTATTTTTTGCTAAATGGCTGAATCAAGTATTCTTTGTCCCTCGTTGCCATGGTTACGTTCCCCTGGATGACTCTTAAAATCACAGTTTTATGGCATCTAAATGCACTAAACATGCATATTTCTGGTAGCTATATGTCCCTTCCATAATGTGTCACCTACCAAGCGTGTCACCCTGACACCGGTTGACGATCGCTAGCTGGGCCTCCCCCAACGGGGTCCCACCTGGCTGGCTCAATCTCGCCGGTGTGAGAAGACACCGGACACGACACCAGCGAGAGCTTCGTCATGAAGCCCACCCCCATGACCCAGCCATTTTTATGGCTGGCGGACGCACCCGCTGAAAGGGGCCAAAGCCCCGAACAGCATCCCCAAATTCTCCGCGGGGAATTTGAGAAGACATCCCGACGGCGGTGCCATATTTCTTCTAACAAACTATGCCTCAGATGTCTCCTGGCTGACCGGACAGAATAACAACAACAAATAGTTGATTCACTCAAATAACAGTGTCAAAAATAAAAGGAAGACGAAATAATCAAAAGAGTTCGACTTCATAGTGAACAGAATGGGACTCATTTGGAGCATTTGATAAATTAAATTGATTAATTTCGATTAAAAAAATTATGAATGCCGTTTAATTTAATTTTTTTAAATGAAAATAATGTCTTCTTTCAATAAAATGTTCCATCTTCAATATTGAAGGTACTTTTCCTCCACGTGGTATAACCGTAAGACGCCTTATTATACAGTGTGGAAGTCTTAAACGGGCGAATCTCTTAACGGAGGGTAGAATAGGACATAATAAATATATTTAGATAACTTTTACTCAGAAGTGCAATTACAATTTTATTCATATAAAAAAAATCGGCCCGCAATGTAATGCAACACACTCGAGTTAAACACTCGTTGACAGTTAGTTTCAAAAGCTTATATCGCGTAATGTTCGCAGTACATTACTGCTCAGAAATTTTACAAAAATTAATTACATGTGTATAATAGGTATAATTAAAGAAAAACCTTTTGGTTAATGATTATACTGGAAAATCCTATGTCTGGTTTAATTCTTCGCCCGTATTAGCCTTCCACACAGTATATGTGAAGTATGATGTATTTACTATACTGCTTGAAAATAAAACTCTATTTATTTTAAAAGAAACATTAATCAAGAGTATACAAAGATTGAGACACTTACCTGTACAATTCAGTGGCCTTAGTCAAAAACGGTATAAGCTCCATACTAGTTGCTCGTCACTTATACCCTTTTTCACTGAGGTCTCAGAATTTATTTGGGTCTTAATCAAATACTTCGCTCTAAACAGTTTGGAACCTTCTGATAGAAGTAGGATAAGTTTACCCAATCTGTGTTACAAATTCAATCTTTTTCCTATAGGGTTTGTTTATACTTCCGTGAACTTAGTATTCAAAGGGATTATGTTAGTCGTCTATTTCATAGACTTATCCTCTTTTTGTTACGAAGCCAAATCTATCCATCATGTTGTCAAATTAATGGATTTGACGGAGTACCAAGAGTTTCCATTTTTGCGAAAGAATTTTTTTGGAATAAACATTTTGCATTGTTCGTGGCCAACTACTTAAGAGGGCGCCGAGCGTCCAGTGGCGCCCTCGTTAGGGGGATTATGTTTTCTAATAAACCAATTTATTTCTGCAAAATTTAACACGTATAAGTTGTAGTTCTACTAATTCCGCAACTTTTAGTCTTTGTTGTATAGTTTAGTTTTTCGTAATTTTCCGTATTCCGTAAATTTGTAAAAAATAAGAAAAACTTAACTATACAACAAAGACCAAAAGTTGCGGAATTGGTAGGACTACAAGTTATACGTGTTAAATTTTGTAGAAATAAATTGGTCACTGGACGGTCGGCGCCCCCTTAACCACAAACGCTTATTTAATTAAGAGAGAAACGATAAAGCGCGCCCGTCAAGCTAAAGATTGACAATTGGGAATAAATTATGGAAATAGTACCTATATTAAGTATATTTAATTTTTCTTACAATTAAAACTCTTCTCAGAAGCAGTTTTCATTTTTCCATTTTCCCTTTATTTCTAGGTTTCATTGTTTCGTTAGCAGACCTTTCTGCTAAATATAAAAATACTAGCTTTTGCCCGCGGCTTCACACACGCAGAAGAACCCTCTTTATGACGCCTTTTAGCAAAAAAACGCTGGAATTACGTTTCTTGTATTCGAATAAGGATTGATTACACAAAATTTCAAGTCCTAGACTCGCTTTAAATTTTACACAATCCCCATACAAACGTTCAACCCCCTTTATGCCCCCTTAATGGTGGAATTTCCAATAATCCTTTCTTATTGGATCCTTAAGGAATATAACCTAACTATTGTGATAAAATCAGCTATCTAGGTTAAGCTGTTTGGACTGGGACTTTGTATTTGTGTAATTTAATTGCTTAAATGTCGGATACTTAGTTCCAAAAATATACTCTTATATTATAATATTTATAATAGAGTAAAATTTATGTATATTTATTTAGAATAACCAACAATTTACAGATAAATACAACGTAAACAATAAGACTAAAGAAAAAATAATTATAGAAATTTAAAAAACGTCGTTAAAATTGGGCCCCTATGGCATGGTGCCGAAGATGCTGGCAGCGTTCCCTCGCTGTATCGCGATACTAATGCGTTGCGCGAGAAAGCCGCCAGCTCGAGTAAAATTATCGGAATTTTTATCCACAAAAGAATACACCTTACCGAAAAACGTCTATTAAGGTTGATCGAAGAGACATGTTAAAGTTAAAAATAAACAGTCTAAATAGGCTTAGTTTTGTAAAGGCATAGATAATAATAGAATAATGTAAAAATGACGAGTTACAGACCACATTCCATAGAGATTACTTTCACAGCTTATCGCCCGACACTCCTAGAACCTTCAAGCTTTATCACAACTACATGGTTAGGTAAGGATACCTAAGACTTACTCATCACTTCACTATGTACAGTCGCGGAATGAAAAGGTTGACCAAATATTTAAAAAACTGAAAAGGAAAAGATATGTGTAATTTCGTAAAATATTCATAATTATTACGTCATAACATGACGTTAGGAAAGTTATTATAGCTACTTTATATATGTACAATGCAGATAAAAATAAACTGTAATAGTCGGACATAAATAATACTTACAGTCAATCAATTTAATTTCAGGGCTACTTCCTGCCTTGTTACAGGGAATACGCATATGATATTAATCTCACTGTGATAACATTAATACGAAGTGCCAAAACAAATCGGCTGTACTAAACACCACTCTTAAAATTTATTCTTAATTTCATTCAGACTTAAAGCATCCCTATGACTTAAAAATGCATATTTTCTCACTATACAAACAAAAATCATCACTTTCTATTTACACGTATAAACTTCTACGTCTTTAACACAAGTATCACATTTGACGACGCAACAATTAACCATCTTGCATCTGCACCGGGAACTAACCGGCTTCTTGGTAGTCAAGTACCCCCTCGCACAGCACAGAGTCGCACAGTTGCCCCTGCCCTGGCACACCCTGCCTCTCGTGCTCACACATAAATTAGGCGTCTTTTGAAAATACACCAAAATGTTCTTATTAATATTCAGTTTGCGTCTAATTTTGGGAGCTATTGCCCTCTTTATCGTGTAATTAAGAAACTTCTTCTTTACAGCGTGGTGGTAGTGCTTTTTAAGAATGCCCATAGCGGAGTTGAATGGCCCTAGCCTTTTCCAGCAAGTTTTAGTTGTACAGGAGCCGGAAAACCCGTGGCATTTGCAGACTTCCTTCAATTGCTCTCCGATTGAGTTAATTCCTATTACCACATCTTGTTTGAGGGTCTCGGCGATTTGATCGTTGCCCGCATGCTTGAAATCTAGAAAGTTCCTTGTGAACCGTTTTCCGTACTTAAAGTCGTCGCCACAGCCGTTTCTTTTCCATTCGGATATGTTTTTCCGAAAGTTACCTTGGCAGGAACATCTTGTAAGGTCACCAGAAGCACAACCTTTCGCTACTGCATGTGTTATTGAAGCTGCAGTAAGGGCATGTATAAAAGCGGTCTCTCTATAAATCTTGTTAAATATACTCTTCTTTTCTTTCCTATTAAATACTAGCGAGCAGTTCCATCGGTCGTAGAAAAACGTTTCTTCACAGGCCTGTATGGCTTGTTCCTTTGCTTTCTCCAAGATACTGGTTAATCTGACTTCTCTTTGACACATTTTAGCTTGTCGAGGCGAGGAGCTGATTAATTTACACGGTCCTGGATGTATCACTTGAGATCTATCTTTGAACAACGCTTCGATTGTCCTTTGTAGTACGGGTTGAGATCTGAAATGAGAAACACAATTTGAGTACAAAAGACGAGCTCTTTCTATACGTGTAATAAACTCGCTCTGAATTAGATTGAAAACGTAAAAGTGCAAAACTAATCATAAAATTATTAAGTATTAAAGTAGTTTTGGAAGTCAAACAGTCACACGCTTACCCTTCAACAACTCGAGTCGCCATAACGGTAACCGAAAACAGTAAAACCGTAAGTACACTATATCTAAACATGATTAAAATCCACAAATCACATGGCTAATTGCAATCACATCATGTCAGTGTTGGTCTGAATGCACTTTGACAATGAAGGAAGGTGTCGCCGATAGGTTATCGGAGGGGCTAGGTGGGACCATTCTTAAAATGGTAAATGTAAACGACGAAATCAGTGTTCATACAATCGCGACGTGCAAATAATGCAGCGGCCCTGTTGACTATGGAAAAGAGGTATCTAATACAGTCCATGGTGTACTTGCTGAACTTGAAACAAAAAGCAATCAACGTTAATACTCTATAGGTATTTTACTAACGCATATTGTTATTGTCTGAAGTGAATGTTCAGAATAGGTTTTTAAATGTTAACCAAAATATTAGAAGCTTAGAATATCTACTCTATTTACCTTATACTACTACAAATTTAGAGTTGTAGATGGCTGTTGTATGATGAAGACTTATATTATGCTTCTAATCAATATATGGAAAATGAGGTTCTAATACGGATAATACCTGTTTTTATGCATGTCATTAAACATTACCTTCAGCACGATTAGGCAATATTCATACATAAGAGCAATAAAATTTTTGAATATTTATTGTTGGTTGTTTTTCTAATTCAGCTTGTCTTTGGTCACCCCATTATTCATAGAAAATTAAAGTTCTATAACTAACTATGACGTACGTCGTTCATAGTACAAAATAGCCTTATTATTGCAAAATAACTGAACTTCCAAGGCCTATAGGCAACTGTTGACTGCAAACTTTCCACTCGATTATGGTTACGTTAGCAGACGTTTCTGCTTTATAAAAAATAACTTGATTTACCTCTAGTTTATATGTAACTATTAAAGTATCTCAATCAAAAATATAAATAAAAGTTCAATTTTGTAGAAAAGTTTTCGTCCATGCGACGAAGGCAATTTCAGTAGCAATCCGTGTACCTATCTATACCTATAGCGAAACATTTTGGATACTTGGCATATTTTTCTATTTTACTACAGTCATAACAATTCTGTATATTTAAATGTTCTTTATTGTTTACTACTACTTTAAATTCTAAAAATTTCATTTTATTTCATTTACGGAACTTGTACATCTATTAGATTCATTGCACCCCCCCTTAACGGCAAAGACGGAAACGCTGCAGGGACGTTTTTAGTGGGTATTCCCCTCCCATATGGAGGGGCGAGTCCCACATAGCCCCTGTAAGACCCTTCCCCAGGGCTGGGGGGATACATAAATGGATTATCCCTGCGTCAAAAAAAAAAAGTTTCGCTGACCGATCGATCCGGCACACGTTTTCCAAAATGCAACGTGTCCCAAAATCAATGATAAGCTGTCACCAGAAGATGGCTGAGACCTGCTCATCGAGCAACTGCATCGAGGAAATCATGTAAAAAATACATATCTCAATTTATTATGAGCTTTGAAGCTTGAATTAATAGTACATTACTGTAGAGGCCAGGAAACGAGTGGTTGCAGGCCGAGTAGTTGGATAGGGTACGCGGCCGGCAACCCTGTTTCTTGCCGAGACTTGTATAGTGCTTTTCTCAAACTTGCAATGAAATAAAACAAAAATTGTAGTCAATTTGTTTTAATTTGTGAGTAGGCAGAGGTGACAACAAATTTCGAATCCAAGTGTTTTTGCCATTACAAGCTGTCATCTTTATGCTATTTACAATCTCAAATTGTAAAAAAGGGTTAGTATTACAGTTTTTACCATAATGCCATGGAACTTCATCAATAAATATTTCTAATTATTACTAAAATGCCAGAATAGTATAAACAAAACGTTTCTGAACAAAATATTCGCAATGACAATAAATGTCAATGTCAATCAAGCAGAGGCGTTACCGCCAAAAACGATATTCGTAAATTTCAGACGATTGTCTCTGTCACTCTTATGACGTGTTAATTTATTAGGGTAAAAGAGAAAGATGCCCGAAATATACGAACTTAGACGTTCGCGGTACCGGGCCAGTTATAAGAGTACTGTCACATCATAACAAAATTATGTCTCGCATTTCAATTATAACTTTTTGATTTTCACGCCAAACTTTTTAAAAATCTGTTTCAATTAACCGTTTCCCCGGTGACATTTCAATGTTTTTCATTCATTCTTGTTTTTTTTTAATGCTGAACGTCAAGATGTTGTGTCATAATTTGAAGTTGAAAACAAAAGAAAGTTGCTTTGCAGTCTTAGGTGTGAAAAGGTTATATGAAATCCCTTTACATATCATCTTCACTCATCGCGCCGGACATGTAGTATTTCCGAACCTAATTAGAAGTAAGTAATATCCACATTTCATTGCAAGTTTGAGAAAGTGCATTTTATTTATTTATTTATTATGGAATCAAAGTGAATTTTACTTAATTTTACTTGTCGTTGTGTACTCGTATCTTCTATTTAGAAAATTTCTAGCTTTTCTTCGCGATTTTTTCGGCCAGCCTTGCCTTGATAAAAACTATCCTATATCCTTTCTCGTAGCTCAAACTCGCCCCATATAACATTTCATTTCAATTGGTTTAGCGGTTTAAGCGTGAAGAAGTAACATACAAACAGACAGACAGTAAGTGTTACTTTCGCATTTATAATATCAGTATGGATATTCGTACTATTTACTTAATCCCTTTTTAGCGAAATAAAAATACACTTTTACGCTCTAAACGAGAAATGTATTCCAAGCCAAACTACTTTTTTAATTTCTGATCGCTCAGGGCAATTTGTCCCTACGGTAACTCGCTACACGTGCTACAGCTCAAGTTGAGAACAGCCGTACTATGTATATACAGGGTATTTTAAAGTTAAATATGTTTCAATTGGATTTGAAGAAGTTTTCATCATTGTTTACTTCGTTATCTAATTAGTAGATATAGTATCAATCAAATCTTTCTACCAGCCACGGACATCCACTGCTGGAATTAGGCCTCCCCCATGTATGGCAGGGGGCGATCTTCAGATTACTGCCGCCACCAACTCCCAGCTCAGGTCAATGGTCCGTTTGTGGACTCCAGACACTGCACTTTCCTATACGTAGCCACCCTTGGATTTTTCTGGCCCAACCTAAAAAATACTTGCTGGCTTTATATGGTCGTATTATTGTCATAATATGTTAAATGCCACATTTTTGCTTTTTTATTATACCTAAGTGCGGAAGAGGTGCATGGCGTGACAGGCAAATACACAATGGTCAGTTTCTTCAGTGGTTTCAGCCATTAACAAAAACTGAACATGTTTGAGGGAGAGCGGAGCGCCACAATACCGAAAACATGCCTAAAGTTTGGAAAACAACTTCATTTTTACAGCGATCCTTAATACAGAATAATGAATTGATAGATCTAAGATCACGTTCAGAAAGAACTCTTCCAATTTCAAATTATTCTTTAGAACATTGGCCGAAATTAAAAAAGCAATTTACTTTTATTGCTGATCGTCTGTTGTTTGCCTCTTTTTTTACTTTTGTATTTTTTTTTTGTTTCACTGTATGGTAATTGTTAACTATTTTTGAGGTATAACACTCCATACATTTTGCTTTCGTAATAATTATTGTGTAATGTCTATCCAAAATCCTGGGATCATATTGCCAAGCGCATCCCAGGCTCCATTGAGTCAAAATACCGCCCGCTAATACTAGAAAGAAAATACAATACAATACAATACAAATATTATTTATTGCACACCTCAAAAATGAAAAAAAAAAACATACATGAACATAATATATATAGAATAGAAAATACAAAGTAGGTATGGAATATGTTTTGAACACATAAAGTTGTCGTATGTTGCTTCAGCAGAAAACTTAATTATCTTGCAGCCTTAAATTGCCTTAAGCTATCCTAAGGCTTAAGGCAATTTTCTTAACTAGATCATACAGACGTCGGACTAGCCCGATCATGTTAACGACGAACATCGAGTTTGGACTCAACTATAGCCCTAGTAAATCTAGTTATCTACAGTCAGCAGCAGAAGTGGCTAAGCGTTTGAGGTGTTCAAAATGAGGTCAACGCGTCTCTATTGTCAAGAGAATAAGAGCGCGTGCAGGTCAATATGAACACTTCAAACGCTTGGCCACTTTTGCTGCTGACTGTAGGACTTTAGAGATGCGCAATACGCTTCCCTGAGTTCAAACCCGCTCAGTTCAAAACCGCTGTACCTGTGGTCTGACAATAAATAATTTCATTTCATTTCATTTCATTTAATTTCATTTCAAAAGATTCATATCTTTAGGCTAACTAGCCTAACCATTACTGAAAACTTTATCCTCGTCAGGCTCACGGGCCTTTCTGTAGTACTAATTACTTTAAAGAAATTTGAATTTTAAAATTAGAACAGAGTTGAGTTTCATTTGTTCCTTTCGATTTGGACACAAAAGAAATTATACTTTATTTACTACACTATAAAGAACGAATTCGAGTAGCATTCTACTTGTATGGTGTCCGGAGGTTATTGTTTTGTATTCCGTAATATGGGTGCCTGCTTATTGCTATGTAGTGTTTCTGTTTTACTCCCATTCAAAAGGACAGGGACAGAATAGCTAGGCAAGCCCTACACACTAGAACGATTTGAAGAGTTTCCCAACTGATCCTAGCAACGCCATACTTGTTGCTAGGTCGTTGCCCCCTGGCCCGCTGCCAACCCGGCTACCCCCGAGACACAAGTCGGTCACGCTGGATTTGCGCGACAGTACCCTTACCATGAGTTGTGACTTTGAGGTTTTCGATAACGAGCATCGAGTTTACTATCTGTGCATCTCGTTCGCGCTAAAATAGTACAAGCGAGATGCACAGATAGTAAACTCGATACTCGTTATCGAAAACGTCAATGTAACAACTCATGGTAAAGGTACAGAGCAATTATTTTATAGCCGACCACGAACCTCAGAGAAGGGGTGACAGAATTGAAAGAAAGTGGTTTATCGCAGTAATTCATTGTTTCTAATTATATAAATATACAAAATAACGTTTTATATGTGTTGATGAAAATCTCATTTAAACTAAAAAGTCCAGTTTATTCAGTTTTATCGATTATTATAGGTACCACGAGAGTTGAGGCGAATGGATTACGCACACAACTATATGAAGTACTGATTGAATGAATGGAATGAATGAGTAATTTCAAAATCTTCCTGTCATTACATGAGATGTTGTTGTGTGTGTGAATTCAACTCTCGTGAAACTATCTATATATAAATTTCACATTTAATGAGAATGACGTTTATGAATAATACTTTTTAGCGTATAATTACTTAATCACGCTAATAAGATTGCCAATCTACCAGGGCTCTCCCTAATCACACTAAGTGTTAATCGCAAAATCCCAAGGTGCCTAGGGCATAAAAACTATATTGATATCGTAAGATTTTCTAATTTGCAAGAGACAACTTTAAACTCTTTCGATGCGCGTATATTTTCCCTACATATTTAATACCATTCAATACTGAACCTTATAATAACAACCATAAAGATGTTTCTCGTAATCTCAGAATCACCTATAAATTCTACAATATGTGAGGATTCGTGGCTTGTTGCCGACAGTTACTCGTACGAGATTAAAGTCCCAATCGGTATCGATAAAAAGTCTGATGTCTGCCTCTTGCAACGTCGACGCAGTTATATATATTAGATCGAACATGGCGCTCAAATATAAATGAACACAGCGATTATAGGAAACCATCTACGTTTAGACTTTCAAAAGCAATTTGAATTATGTGATCTCTATAATATTTAATAACTTTAAGCTTTGTTAGATATAAGTTAAATATTAACTATCTAATAGATACATTAAACATGTATAGGTACTTATATTGCGGTGCCCTTACAGGGTGAATATTTCGACATGTATATTCCCTGTATTTTTGTGCAATAAAAAATATTCTATTCTATTCTATTATATTCTACATTTTACTTAGAATCAGAATCAGATGTTGCTCTCATCACACTATACATCTAACAGTGTAGGCTAAAAACTGTGCCCAAAAAAGAGATATTATTAGTTGAAATAGATGACATATACTTAAGAAAAAGCTTTGATTTGCTTTGATTTTTAAGTAGTAATACTACTATATAGATTAAAAGTTGAAATAGATAACATATACTTAAGAAAAAGCGACGAGGACCACCGGTGTTTGAGACGCTATGTCTGGAGATGCGGGTTCAAATCCCGTCTCGAACGCCGGAAGAATTCATAAAAAATAATGGTGTTGTTCTTAGTTTTAAGAGATATATCTTTCCCGTAGACGGAACAATGGATTTCCGTACATTTAGGAGGCGTACACGGAGCCGGATCGAACCAACTCGCTGAGGCTCTTTCGACAATTTAATGTAAGGGGTACACTAGGCGGATGTTGCCCCTGTCCGTATCATGGGACGCGCACAGAAACAGCACCCGCCATAGTGTAAGGACTATTAGTTTTAATGGAATCTAAAATGTACCAGGCTATTGGGTAGAAAGGATGGACTAGCTACTGGGCTATTGAATAAAAAACCGGATGCCTGAGAGATATTATTATTACTACAGGTACATGTGTTCATAATGATCTTAACACGCTCTTATCTTTTAACTATAAAGTCATTTTAAGCTCATTTCGAATACCTCGCACGCTTAGAAACTTTTGCTGCTGACTGCACATACGCTCGAAAAATTGAAAGTATTGTCAAAGTGCCTTATGTTATAATGGCATACGTGTTTATATAAAATGTAGTTATATTAAAATATTACTTTTGCTACACTGAATTCAGGATTCAGATCTTGTTCAACAAAGACAAATTATATATCCCTCGCAATATTATCATAAGTAACGAGGCAATTCAAATTGATATATTTGAATATTTGACAAAAATGTAGCAAGTTATGATATTAATAGAGAATTAACCTGTCTGAGAAGCCTCAATGTCATCTACAAATTAGTTATGCTGCGCTTATGATTTAGAGAAAAATGAGCCCGAAAATGCCGAAATCTGGAATATAAAGGTAGCATTTTGTCGTCTATGGCGCTATCGGTCCCTTTGGCACTAACATATTTATTAGCGCATGACAGTTATTGTCACAAAATGATACAATACAATTAAAATCAGTTAAGACTTCGGCCAACCTCGGTAATTGTCGTGAATCCCTCGTCTATCATATAGAGTTATCAATTTACAGATTTGACCTTTAATTATATATATTACTCGTTGTCTTATTGAATACAATAGGTACAAGAACGATATGAGCAACGAAACCTCCTTTGTAGCTCAAAACTAACACAACCTTTATATTGAAATAAGAAAGATGCTAACAAGTAGTAAATAGTTTGACAGTCTGCCTTCTTAGTGTCAAATAAAAGATACAGTCGTTAATGGTGCAAATTTAAGACTTTTCAACACTCGCAAAATCTACGGGGTACTTCCCGTGAATTCAGAAACTTGAAATTTGGCACGAAGCACCCAGATCAAGGAAAAATTACGAAAAGAAGACATTTCAAACAATATTTTTTTTTTTAATTTTGAGTTTGACTTTGTTGTTTTACTATATGAAAATGAAATATTACCAAAATCGGCCAAGCCGTTTACGAAATATGAATAAAAAACTGTTGAAGCCGGTTTTTTTTTATTTTAATTTTATGATTATTTTATTATCAATGATTAATGCGACATAATATCGTACCTACTTACACCAAACAGTAAAATATTGACTCATGTATGTATTCAGATTCATTAAATAATGAATGTTCAAATTCATGTCGCTTCTGCATAACAAATTTCCTAGGTCTACCGGTTAATAATGTCATCTTGGCAGGTGCTTAACATTGCGTTTATGATACTTCAAATTAAATGCTACCTAAAAGTAATCGCGGCAATGTATATCGTGTCATTTCCGACTCCGGAATTAAACGATGATACCCGAGAAAACCGAAGTCTTAACTGATTTTAATTGTATTGTAAGTACCCGACTATTTAAGGCTAGCAAGATAAAAAAAACACCACTTACATTCAGTTGAAAATAAATGGTTTATATTATATAGTTATTGACGACCGGTCTGGCCTAGTGGGTAGTGACCCTGCCTATGAAGCTGATGGTTCTGGGTTCGATTCCCAGTCAGGGCATTTATTTGTGTGATGAGCACAAATATTTATTCCTGAGTCATGGGTGTTTTCTATGAATTTCAGTATTTATATGTATCTATCTATTATATATATCATCTTCTAGTACCTACAACACAAGCCTTACTGAGCTTACCGTAGGACTAGGTCGATTTGTGTAAAATTGTCCCGAAATATTTATTTATTTATTTATATTACCCTCGTACGCAGCAAACGAGCTGAAATATTTTGATGTTTCTACTACAATCGTAAAAGTAGTAAAAGTAGTATATTCTTTCCATTATTTCCTGTATTTGACTCTGACATTGCCTGCTAAACACCACTATTATATTATCTATCAAAACAAACTTCGCACATATGTAAAATCCAAAATGTCTTCCGTCTTGGTTTTCCCACTAACTGATATGCCATAAGCGCCCTTGAAAACTGTTAACATAAGCCTTTTGTAAAAGTATACCACAATAGAAACTTATTTACTTTGAGATGGACGTAAGTACGTCGATAGTTAGAATTGTATACGTCATATTAATTTAAACGGACTGATGTAGCAAATTCCAAACAGCTTAAGTGCTTATCATTCGGTATGTGTTATACCTTTTTGGTTTCAGTGTGTGGAGGCCAATGCCCGTCTAGCCAGGATCGACCAGGTTTATTGTCACCCCCACTTTTAAACTGGGAGGTAAAGTTGCTATTAGCATTTGGAGAACCAATTGTTAAGCAATGGACGCGATGAACCCTGTTAGGTTATTGAAAAACAATATAGTGTTAAGGAATGTTTTACCATTCTAGAAGATGCTTTATCCTGGCCTCCCGTGAAACAGTCTGTTTGTTAGTTTGTGTTAGTTGCAGTGTTCTTCACTCACTCACGTGTATTTATTTTGTAGTTCGTAGAGATTTGTTCTAGAGTATTGATAATTGATTACCGGTTTAGTTATGTGTTGGTGAACATGAAAAATGGAGACGTGTTTTGTCATTTCACCACAAACTCATAATTTATATTTAAAAAAACACGTCGAAGTTTCAAACTTTTCGTCCATGGTCTCATGGTGCATGATCCCGAAAAAAAATCTATGAAATAAAAACATTTGGCGGTTCGATCTATTATCTACACTAATATTAGTAATATTATAAAGGCAAAAGTTTGTGAGTGTGTCAGGGACTTCATCACGTCTAAACGGCTGGAGCGATTTTAATAAAATTTGGTATGGAGTTAGTTGACACCCTGGATTAACACATAGGCTACATTTTTTTCTCTAATAAACACCGCGGGGCACAGCTAGTAAAAATAACTTTATACTTTATATTCTTTTCATTGCCGTGCAATTCTAATAGGTATCTTCAATTCCAACAAAAACCTACTTAAAGTAAATAAGTAAAGAAGTTTTCAGACGACACGAAAACGAAACGTTTTCAAAACATTCGATTACAGGATAAACATTATCGTTTGTGAACGTAGAAACCATGTATTAATATTCTATACATATGTATAATTTTTTATTGTGAGCATGTTTCTATATCTAAAATAATCTTACATGAAAGTACCGATTTATATTAAAAATCCGACCGTGGCTGGTTTTTAAAACAAAGTAATCACGATTATATTTTATTTATCAAAGAGCTTAGGCCAAAAACACACGGAGCGGAACGTCGCTGTCTGCCGCGGCGGCTTGTAGACCGCTCAGCGGCGCTACCGCGAATAACGATATTCGTAAATTTTGGACGATTGTCTCCGTCACTCTCATGACGCCTTAATTGCAGTAAAAGAAAAAGATGCTCGAAATATACGAACTTCGATTCGACATACAGCCTAGGCCAAAAGTATTTAGCACTATACGTAGTTATCGCGGGGGCAAAAACGCGTAAACAAGCAATACTCGTAACAGACGGGATACTATATGAATATGATATGGATGATACTAAGAACATTTATTCCTACGAGTTCAGTTTATTATTTGTAATCTATTACGAAACCCAAATAAAATACAAGTAAAACACGTAAATGAAACTTAAACACATTGTTGTCTTATTATTTTAGTAGACGTTTTGTCTTCTAAGTAGGTAGTCGTTTGAATAGAAGATAATTTTGATTGACCTTTTCTAGCGAAAACTCTCCAAATATATAGAACTTCTTAGATGTTTTATATTTTAAGGCAGAATATATCATCAGTTTCTACCAAATAGACATTCTGTTATATGTGTTATTTATCTGATTTGTTATTGCCGCCGCGATAACGACGTACGTTGAGCAGCACACATTATTGATGGAAGCCATATTTTTTAAAAAGAAGAAGAAGAGCAGCCCACAGTTTTTTTTTCTACCTCTAAAAATCATCTCTTTAATTCAGTTTTCTGATATTTTAAGCCTTAATATATGTACACAACACGAGAACATCGGTTGATAATACTTAAAAGTACGTATTAAATAAGAAACCAAAAGCACGAAAAATTCAGATCTACAACGAAGTTACTTAGCAAATATGAAATCATCAACAGTCATCGCAATGACCAATACCTAATCAGTTTAAATTAATTGAGAATAAGTCATCAGGAAACATGTAAATACTACACGAAAATATTGAGTTTTCATATGAAAAACATGGATGCTCATACTTCTGGCCAAGACTGTAGTGTAACAGAACCGCGTGGTCACAGCGGAGGGTCGAAGCGGGTTGCGGCCGCGTGTGTTCTTCGCCTTGAAGAGAGGCCTTAGTAGCTAAAAATTATTTGTCTGTCGGTCAACAACCTAGTAAGTATATTTACTCCGAACGTTAAGCTGAAAATTGTATCACACTTTCGCCACAATATGAATTCAGCCTTAATTCTGTTAAGAGGAGATGTACGTACAACAATAAGGTATTTACACAAAGACAAGATATGATATACAGTAGATAAGTATTATAAAGGTATCATGTAGGATGACTCTCATTTTGTTAGGACGACCCATAATACTTACAGCTTTCTCATTAAGAACTCATTAAGGCTCACATTAAAAATATACATGAATAGTTAAAACTATTGTTAGTACTACCTACTTAATTACAAACGGGTGAACTCACGTGTATGTATATCGCACTAGGCGACAGATTCTGGTACCCATTTTCAAGTCGAACCAACAAACAATATGTATAAAACATGGAGAAACATGTCGCGTAGTGCGATATAAGTCCACGTGAGTTGATCCGTTTGTAATTAATTAAAATAATATGTTTTATACTAGAAAAACAAATGATGTTTACTGTGAACATAATAGGTTTTTTCTTTTTTTTTTTTTTTTTTAGCTTGAACTCTATTAACCGTTTGGGTTATTTAGCGATCGGACTGTGTGGGTGGAAGGTAGCCTGGGGAAAATTCAGAACACTTCCGCACCAGACTTGATTTGTACTACTGGAATACTCCTACTGAGTTTACGCTTCCAGCGAGATTGGTTGAGGCGGTCTCAACCGAATCGTGGGTGTAGTGTGACATAAGTAACTTTGTTTACCTAGTACCTACCTGAGTTAGGTTAGTCTTACTTCGAGATGATGGAGCATGCAGTTGTTATCGCGAAATATACTAATGTGATGCTTTGCCATGTGATGCCGGCTGACTACAATAGCACCACCCCATCTCCTCCGGCGGGTGTCGTAAGAGGCGACAAAGGGAAAAATCCTACGGACGGGCAGCAGCGGTCGCCAACCCGCTTGCCAAGCGTGACGACTATGGCAACTGGCCCCAAGATGATACCAGTCATATTTGTGGGAGGCCTATGTCCAGCAGTGGACAGCATACGGCTGAAATGTATGTAGTTAATGGGACTACTGTCCAATTATTACTGATTACCACAAATGTGATGAGCCACAAGTTCGATGACACTATCGAGGCCAAAGAAAAATCCGCTGCTAAAAAACTTGGTTTCCTATAGGATGCTTGCTAGGTTGTCTGTGTTTTTCAAGATACAATATGGAGAGTGTGCACAGGAATTGCATGATTTCATCCACCATCTCAATTTAGCTGATACGCTGAAAGTTGTCAAGACTAAATATACATATTAAAACAGTAATGAAAATATGTAGTCGTTTAAAAGTGATTTTTTTTTTCTAGAGAGTTTCACGGGTAGAAGTAAATATGGTCACACATAGAATCTTGTAACCTTTTAAGATTCCGTAGCTGCAAAATCCTTCTCTTTGAGATCACCATAATCGTTGTACTATTGTGCTATTAGAGAGATACTGTATGTGATTTTACACATAAAGGCTTCTAAGAGCATAATTATGAATTTAATGTATCTTTTGCATTGGATATTGTCACGGATGTAACTTTCAAGCATATACGACCTCACTTCCTCTCTAATGAGCATAAATCAGACGAATATGTCACACAAGAATCACCTTTATACCGTATGTATTACAGCCTTTTGAAGTGGCTGTATTGAACTTAACAGCTTTCCAACTGTAAACATTGCGTTGAATTTTGTATGAAAATCGGATAGAATCAAGACATAGCTTTTAGTGTGTGTGGAGGCAAGGCGGGGTTATAGCGCATGCGTCGTAGTGCAAACAAATAAGGGATGCTATTTTACCGAGCGCTTGTCTGACACAACCAGTATACTCTGATATCTGCTTAGGCTAGTTGTTACGGGTCTCCAGGTCATACCTTACTGGTTTTTGTAAGTCGATTGCCTTGCGTGTGGTTATAGGAATGCACAGCCTGCCATCCCGAAGCCAGATCAACTCACTCCTTCCACCGCGAAACTCATATTCCCGTGTTTTATAAATGAATGTGTTTGAATACAGTTTTATAAGTGAAATATATAAGTAAACAAGTTTAGTGCTGTGTCGTTGCTTTCTGTTTGAGGAGACATTGTTTTTGAGATGTGCTGCTGAATTGGTAAGTCTTTGTTTGCAAATGGGATGTAGAAGTTTAAAAATACCCGTAATATTGAGTGTATTAAATGTTAATCGGTAATTTTAAAATATTTTTTATACTATTGAAGTATATTAAAATAGCATAATTAACTACTATTTCAAAAATGTTACATATAGCCATGGTGTGAGAAATTATTATATTTTCGTACATATCCGAAAAAATATCGTCAAGTAAAATTACTTCCCGTAATTAAGCGGTTTATATGCGTTCCGATTTAATATTTTGATATTATACAAGTTGTACTGGATTTATCGGATCGGACTTATGTTGACCGTGGGGCTGCTGGCTCGATTCTTCTCCAACGCATTGTTGGCCATTCGGCGAGGTAATGCAGCCAGCATTATGGAGGTTATTGGTAGTCTATTAGGACTCTGTCGCATAAAGTATATATGCGATTACGGCCCATAGGTACCTGCGCTTTAATGGTTTGTATCAATTTTGTATGATATACTTTTGTATGAGAGGAAATGGATCAATTGAAATTTATAACAGAAATCATAATTTTCAGCATCAGCTACAGGGACCAATTAGATTTCTAGATTTTAAGATCCGTTAATATCGTCATTGTGGGTCGCTTTGGGGAGAAGGTCTTTGTTCAGCAGTAGTCGTAATGGGGCTGATATGATGGTGATGTTAATGAAGAGTTAATTGTTTTTTTTAAATGTTTAACTTAACATATTTCTGAACATGTTCTTCTATAGCTGAGAGGCTGTCGAGTTTGCTGTGCAGTTGTACATATTAGCTTAGCTTTCAGATTTTTATATTTAGATAATCAACCAAGCACAATGGATTTGCCCGAGTTTGAAGTTAAGCGACACTCCAGATTTTTGTTTTTTATTTTCAAATTTTTTTTTGTGTACTAGCAAACTATAACCAATTCTAACACGACGCATGAAATCAACCCAGTATTTTTATGCCTAAAAAACTGAAGAGTTTTTACCACAGTTTAATATGATACGATCAATAATAACGGCTAGTTCTTACTGAAAGTTATACCTACGAATATAATAAAATAGAATAGAATAGTTTTTATTCGTAAACACAAACAGACATATTATATCAGAAAACAAAAACGTTCCATGAAATATGTCATAATTACACTTGGGGTACCTATGTCGTATCGCATGCCTCTCCATAATACCCAGAGGTGAAAGCTGGGGACGTGTTCTAACTAAAATGATGATGACGATGATATTGTATCGTACTAGAGGTACTAGAATGGTACTACAAGGTTATCATCTGTTCATGAGTCAACGATGGACGGGTGCACTCATAATAGGTATTCATGTCATCATCAGCTGTGGCTGTCATATTGACTACTGAATGCATGCGGGATGAGGTTGAGGGCTCATTGCCATAATCGCCACGTTTAGCAGGCGGGTTGGCGATCGCAATACAGTTCCAAAGCGTTTCCACTCTAAAGGATGCTGACACGATATCTGGTCGCAGTTGAGTTACAAGACTCGCTTCCAAGTACGCACCTATTAATTTAGTTAGTTTTGATACATAAAAACAAAAAAACATCGCGAAGAAACTCGACTTAACCCTCTGGGTTGGAAGGTCAGATGGAAATCGCTAAAATAAGAGCCTCCGCCATGCAATTCCTGGAACTAGTTGCCAAGCGCACCACAGGGTCCCATGAGCCGTGGCAAAATGCCGGGATTACACCAGGAAGATGATGATAGTAAATTGATACTAGTAGGTGATATTTGTGTCATTATCTAGAAAAAGGGACCTTATTGTCGATGGCACTTACGTTCAATCGCGTTGCGTTTGTATTGTATCGTCTTGAACAACGACATAAGCGCCATCGACAATAAAATCCCTTTTCATAGATAATGTCACATTTATGGTAGCCTTAATGACCAAATCACAATAGCCTACTATTTGTTTTATCTACTATGTATAATTGTTCACGGATTTATATTTCCAAACTACTAAATGGCAATTTTATCGATCTAATAACCACGTGTATTACAGAAAAGTGACTAACATTAAATTTTCATCCCCAAGACATCTGGGTCTGAGGTATTTTTAATAGCTTACTTCAATATCCGGATTCTAATCAGGCCAAATCTTTTTAATCTATCAATAGCTATTCCTAAAGCCTATTCGTGTCTTGGTGACATTGGAGTACGTATTAAATTAAACTGGTCGAGTGAACAAGCAAAATGTACCCTTACCATGAGTTGTGACATTGACGTTATCGATAACGACAATCGAGTTTACAATCTGTGCATCTCGCTTGTACTATTGTAGTGCGAACGAGATGCACAGATAGTAAACTCGATACTTGTTATCGAAAACGTCAATGTCACAACTCATGGTGAGGGTACTGTACCCAGTCATGCAAATCTATAAGAAATGAAGATACTGCGCCGATTTTGCACGTAGGTACAATACATAGGATTTGTCTTTAGGTCGTATACACAAAAATAGTACATTTCGATACTAGTAAAAAAATAATTTTTTTTGACGAGGGTGAAAGTTGGAGCCCGAGTGAAACGAGGGTGACAATCACCTGAGTCTTAAAGAAGTTTTTACACGTGTATCTAACCCAATTTTTCATAACAAGTGCCTTAAAAAGTGAAATTTACGCACGCGAAGCGTGCGCAAAGTGTACTTTTTACGCACTAGTTAGGAAAAAACTAATTTTGACACACAATATTTTTTTCAATGAACTCGTAATTCAGTATGATTGTAATATCATGATTTTATGGGAAAGAGTGCAAGGAGGAAGCAAATCATTTTGTAATACATAATATGTGACACGCGAACTTCATACGTATATCTTTCAAATAAATACAAAAAGAATGCAAGTAGGTACAAATAATCACACACAAACTCGTTAGTTCTATTTCCACGCAGAGACTGTCACTTATTTTATGCGTTTTTCAATGTCCCGCTTTAGAACACTTTCCTTGTCTCTTCGGAATTAGATCATTCTGATTTTAACGGCGGATTTAATTTTATTTGCGGTATGTGTTACTATACAAACAGACTTTAGGATGAATTCTTATATTGGATGGTGAGGCTAAGGGTTTGTTTAGCATTATGAACATCCGAGTCCAGCTGCCCCAGTGAAGATTATAAGTCAAAGTAAAGTGGTAAGTTTGAGCCGGAACTTGAAATCAGGTTTTTGGTAGAAAATGTTCTCAAGTTTACTTGGAGTTTATAATGTCTTGTTTATATTATTTAAGTAGGCTGGTTAAAAAGCTAAATTTACAACAAGATATACAGGTTGACATAAGAGGTGGTGTGAGTTTTGTACTCACCTGTTAGGTTGTATATGTAGACATACGGCGCAGACTCACGTGAATCGACGTGTATGTATTTTTCTTATTTTTACCCGGTCATACAACGAAATTCTTGTCCTTACAACGACAAATTTACTACATAATTGTTTTATTAAATCAATAAAGGCATGTGCAAATTATAAACATCCGTATAATTACCGCTATGCTATATACAACATTACCAATAGCGAACTAACGAAATAACATGAAATACATACTGAATTTCTAGATATAGGTGTTTCCTTCGCGTTTAAGCCGGCAACGAAAGTTTCCAGAGGCATCGAGGTATTAAAAAGAAAGTCAACATAAAAAAATAAATACTACAACTTAGTAGCCTAACTGAATAGTATCTTACATAATTTCATTATTACAAGCTATTATTTAACTTGCAATGTAAGAATGTATGAATTGAGGTTTACGTTTACCGTAAAAATCATTTCTGTATATTTTTTTAAACACGGACATGGACCGACTGGGATTATTTTGTCAAAAAGTGCAGACCGTGTTTCATCGCTTAATGATATAAAACGTCGGTCTCTTGCCACCATCAATGTGCCTGCTCTTCTTGAGCCGACCGGCATTGTCAGATGATGGAAAGAGGCTTATGATGGGGTGTCTTTGGTCCCTTGGAGCTTGGGGCAGATCCTGGTGTAGGTGTACCTTCGTATACATAGTAGCGACGTCCCATCTCCAACAAACTAATGTAAAAGCATCTGAATTGGCGGAAAGCGCCGAAATTTTTAACGTAACAAACTAATTTGTAACTATTTTGTACCGTATAAAATATTTTCAACACAGTTCCTTATAACATGTGACGAACCTAGCACACTTTGTTATAATGTATTCAGAATTCAGTAGTATCCATTTAAGAGCATAGATAATGGAAATAAACACTACTAAATAAGCGGTCGCACTTGCTAAATTAGTACAGAAAAGCCTATGTGGGGTTACTATAAATTGATTAGAATCTACAATATACTCCTATAATAAAACCTATACCGTATATCAGTTATTAGTACCAGACTCGCCAAAGTTTAAACACAAATAGATATTTAGAACGGATTTATAACGAATTTTTAGAAATTCAACCCCGAAAGAAGTCAGTCAGGGTTGAAATTTTGTATATTGCGTTGTAACTTGATGTCATCTGTGTTACACAAA
This sequence comes from Grapholita molesta, assembly GCA_022674325.2. Classification (NCBI taxonomy): domain Eukaryota; kingdom Metazoa; phylum Arthropoda; class Insecta; order Lepidoptera; family Tortricidae; genus Grapholita; species Grapholita molesta. Next base: position 5,871,636 of record CP053124.2, on the reverse strand, counting down.
ATATATTACCGACACGTGTTGGAATATTATGGAAGGTTTTCTCCTTTGTGCCTGAATAAACACATTATGCACTTGACTCTTCTGAAGCCGAAGAAATTCTCGGAAGCCTTTTATAGAACTGATCTCCGGCAACCGTATAAATAACCTTGACATGCCTGAGTTATATAAATGAAGGGCTTTCTACCGTATAAAACTCAATGTAACAGTAACATTAGCGCTGTAATATTTTACCTGATGGCTGGGTTAATATTTTTGAGCTATATATCAGAGGCGCTACCGCCAAAAACGATATTAGTAAATTTCGAAAGATTGTCTCTGTCACTCTCATGACATCTTAACTGGGGTAAAAGAGAAAGATGCTCAAAATTTACGAATATTGTTTTTGGCGGTAGTACCTACCTCATCATCATCATCATTTCGGCCGTGAATAGTCACTGTTGGATAGGCCTCCCCTAAATATGACTTGTATAATTTTTAGTAGGGCGTTGCCATAGTCGCCACGCTAAGCAGGCGTAGCTGTATCCTCACCATGAGTTGTGACATTGAGGTTTTCGATAACGAGTATCGAGTTTACTATCTGTGCATCTCGTTCGCACTAAAATAGTAAAAGCGAGATGCACAGATAGTAAACTTCGATAAGTTAGTAAGTCGAATATAACGACTTACTAACTTAAAATTATAAACTATTGACGTTGAATCGAACACTTTATAAATTCACTATTAACGGCAGTGTATCTAGTTCAGCAGATGAAATAATATAACAAACGAAATAACCATAATTATAATTTAACTTATAACTAAAGGCTATTAAGTATATAAATACTTTAAAATGTTTGGGATTCTGGGGACCCGTTTTCATGTTATTTTTCTACACATGAAATAGAGGAACTTTAATTTCATGAATAATTATCGCGCAACCGAATACAATATTACTGTTAATATAAAAGTGCGTAGTAATCTTGCGAACAGACCACAGAATATAAATACAGTCAATAAGCAACATCTGTAAAAATTGAAAAACTCAGATACCAACTTCTAAAAAATTTCAATAAACAAATTTTACTTTAGATCCATTAATATTTTAATACCTGTTATATTAAAAGATAATAATCTAAAGTGCTAAGTCTAAAGTCTAAAGTCCTGCTTTTGCTCATAAAGTGTCCTAAAAGACCAACTAAAGTTTTATTGCAAATTTTCCATCGCAATATCAACCACAGGGTAGAAATTCAGCAATGCAAATATGTTGTATCAAAGTTCAACAAATACCTAACCTACCTAAGGTTAGAGTTAGATTATTTAATATATTTTTATTCATGGATACGTGTTAAAATATATTAATATACATTTGATAACTTTCATACCTTTTCATTTATCATATAGCCATCAGAACTTTGATCACGTAACAATAAAGTCATAACTAACTAGTCTAGTCTATATATGTTACCTATTATTAAAATCTTACAATACTACTGGCAAAAAACGAACTTTCTTTTCACGAGTAAGAAAATTAAAATAAAATATTCTTCGTAATAATTTTTAAGTGGTTTTCCCCCGCCTTTTTTTCCTTTCTTCAATTTCAAGAGGCGTTTTACGATATTTGCATCAAGCCTGATTACTGAGGCGTTTTTAGCAGATAGTTATGAACAGTAAAATACTAAAAATGTAACAAAAGCAGTGAAGATCCGTGTAAGAACGAATAGTTTTTTCTTTTTACTTTTTCCTAATCAGAACACGATACCGAATATGACCTTAATCAGATCCTCTTTATTTTTGTAAAATTCTGAAGACTATACGAAGTAACACATTCAACTACAGCTAATTTTCTAGCATCTACCGGGTGTGGCCTGTAAAATAGGAGCTTTAACTTTATGCATCGTTTCTACACCAAAAACGTAGCAACATTTGTTCTACGACTTTTGAATATAACTTATAGTTTAATAAATATTAATAAAAAAAGATTTTCCAAGCAAGCAATGTATTGCAAAAACTATGAAGTTTGTAGGCTGACAGTAAACGTCAACTAGACTATTGGATGCTGTTCATTGAATATACTATTTACTTTGTTCGAAAAAGTCACAAGTAATAAATTACCCAATTATTTAAAGTTGTAGAACAAATGTTGTTTCGTTCGTGGTGTAGAAGCGATCCCTAAAATTTTTCTCCTATTACAGGCCACACCCGGTATATGAGAAAAAATTAACTGAAGGATCATGTCTATGCAGATGTGTAGAGAATTTATATGGGAAAAACGTCAAATTTGAATATACAACTTCGACATGCCTGTACAGACACGTTATCACTACATAGGCCAGGTGCTTTAGCTAAGTTTTTCACCTATACAGCTATATAGGTACTGTAATCAAAAAGGAATATAGCCTTATTCAACGCACATGTAATTAAAAGGCTTAACAAAATCCCCAAGGAAAGATGCGTAGGCAGACGAAATCTAATATCTTTCCTGCCAGACACAATCGTATCACAAATCATGATTTTATTTGTAAATATATCTCCAGGGGCTTACATTATTCACACCTCCGCAAACTAGGAAGAATAAATATTTATGAATAAAAATCGTTGACAATTCGAAGAGATCATTGTATATTACTACTGGGTGTAGAAGAAATTGCGGGACGACCTGGGAAGCCTCCCACAAAATCGAAGATCTCTCATCTTCCTCTTTTACTCCAATTAAAGCGTAATGAGAGTGTCAGAGACAATCTATCGAAATTAGCGATATTCGATTTTGCGTCACTCTGCTGGCAAGAGATTGCTCAAGACCGCAACGGATGGAGATCGAGGAGGGAGACCTTTACCTAGCAATGGGACAGCACATAGGCCATCTACCGGCAGCCACTCGACATTTCCGACGCGTGAACGCGGCGTCTCTGCAGAGAGTGCTGTTTCGGAACGCCGAGAAAATGACAGACTGTGAAGTTACTGTACAACCATTGGCATTAAGAAATACTTCAATCTTAAGACGCCGTCAATCCAGGATGCAAAAATGTAGGGAGTTTTAGGTAGTCATTGTTATTTTCTTTTTCACGGCATCAGCCGCGATAGCTGTCAGCCGGATGTGCTGGTTCAAATTCCGCCTCGGACACTGGAGGACCTCGTCACTTTCTTAAGTCATCATCATCATGTCAACCGAAAGTCGCCCACTGCTGGCCACTTTCTTAAGTTTATATCATCTATTTTCAATTCACATTTCTGTATTACAGTTTATGATTAAAGGGTGGATCTTCAAAAACTCTATGTAAGGACAAACAGACTGGTTAAAGGTTAGAACCAAAAATTTAAGAATAGGTATGAGCCTGTCAGAATATACTAAGTATTCGTTATAAAGTCCGCGCGCTTGACCTAAATGTCACTCCATGACACTTATCTGTGGGGCCTAGATGCTAATCAGGCTACCTTGAAACCTGCTTGGCTATGCAGTATAATTCTTAGTTTTTTTACTTGTGTATAAACTTAGTTTGTGTGGCAATGTTATAATACTAATTTATGTACTGCTCCGCGTATGTTCATAAATGTTTTGACAGTCAAAATACAGGAATAAGTATATCAAATATATTTCCAAATTAATTAAAATAATAAACCGAAGTACCCATTTATAGTCTAAATCACAATTAAATGCGGCAATTTAGGTAAATAATGCAAGGGGGAACACAATCCCAGGAGTTCTATGAAAAAGTGAATAATTATAGTCGCCGCTAACTTTCTTGGCGGTAGAATATAAATCTGTTAAAAATATATCTAGTATCTTAAAGTAAACTTTATTTCTTTAGGTTCAAGGTTCATCTTCGTCTGCCATGACTGTTACGAGCAAGGAGTAAACAGTGGCATTGCTGATGAGAACAGCTTTGTTTTTAAGCGCTTTTTGAGTCTAACATCTCAATGAATAATTAAGTGAATGTGGCTAAGTTAAAGTAACGCTATTAGTGAAATTTAAAACGAAATTGTTTTTACAAAAGTCCTGTAAAATAAATGATTATTATAGCGATAAAATGGCAATCTATCCCATCAGCCAAGACGATCATTGCAGAACATATACCGCCACAGGGAGTAATCTGAGAGCATGGGGGTTATAATGCCATAATTGCCGCATTTGGCAGGTGGGTTGGTAATCGCGGTATGAATCACCGCCCTTAAGTGCGCTACTGGCTCTACCTGAATCCAAAACTTCCAATCGACTACAAGATTAGTGGCGCTCGCTGGTTTAGTCCCAGCTTCGGATACAGCCAGAGTCACTCCTTACATAAGAGATACTTATATGTAACTTCCAAAAACTCGCCGTGCAAAAACTTTTGCCAAGGCAATGAGACAGTTTTTCTAAAGCGCATGATCCTTGGATCATACAAAAATGAATATGACACTAACTGGAAGGACTCGGTTTTGTGTGGAATGACAGGAACCGTGTTCCCGACATTCTAGCAGAGACCGCCAACTATCATGTTTTACCCCGTATAGGGTAAGTTCAAAGTTGCAATGCAAAAATGACCACCCAGCAACATCTTCTTTTTGTATTTTTTTCTTAACAAGAACCATTAGGACAATCGAGCCGCGAGGTGGCTTGAACGCACGACCACAGTGACTTTTGGGCGTTAAGGGGTTAACAGCAGTAGGTGTCAGTTCTATAGTCTAGTCTTGCTGTTAAAATAAATCTACTTGAGTCCTTTATTTTTATATTAAGCAGAAACGTCTGCTAGCATATCAAAGATATTTAAATCGAAAGAAAAATAGAAAAATTTGACTCGCAGCGGGACTCGAACCCACAACCACTGGATCACTAGCCCAGTGCACTACCAGTTGTGCTATACGAGCGCCGCTTAGACGTGTCAAATTCTTCTATCTTATCCTTCCTTTTTATACGATAGTGATCCAGTGGTTGTGGGTTCGAGTCCCGCTGCGAGTCAAATTTTTGTATTTTTCTTTCGATTTAAATATCAACTTGAGTCCATTGATGGCGCTGAGCTACATAATTTCTAAAACAGACAAATAGCGAGAATATTGGAATAACGCCATTTTGGATCATTGTTAATCCATATACCTATACCTATTTTATGATCTTTGCTCATTGCTTTCTAATGTCTCTGGCCTTATCTTGTCCTTATCTCTTATTTTCATGACGGACTTAGGTACATTAATTATGCTGCTAGTATATGCAGAGCGTAACAAGATATTTTTTACCCTTTCAAGTCTAAAAAATGGAGTAACCTTGGTCGCGACATCATTACGTGTGTTAGAAGTATCCTTGAGACTTTCTTGGGTTTTGTGAGGTGCGCCTTGAGGATTTTTTTCTTAATAAGGGCCTTGAAATGATGAAGTGGCTAAGCGGTTGAGGTATTCAAAATGAGTTCAACACATCTTTATTGTCAAGAGAATAAGAGCGCGTGCAGGTCATTTTGAACACTTCACCCGCTCAGCCATTTTTCACCAGCCGTAACTCGAGAGCCAATAGCCAAAATAAAAAGTCGAAGATTGACTATCTCCGTCTCTTAGGGTGAAGATACACAAGCGTAATTTCTGCCGCACAATTTCGGTCGCGGCATACAATATGCGGGTCATCAGGCGATACAAAGTATGGCGCAACTAAATTACGCGGCAGAAATTACGGTCGTATGTCTTCACCCTTACACTTTTACTGAATACGAGCGTATAGTCAAACGAATGAAATAAGTTCGCGGTACTCAGCTTTCTTTATTATAACAAACCACAGAACAAAAACGCCGTACCCAACATGGTTGTTCTAGTTGTGATAATTAATGTTGACGACTGCCCCACTTTTACGCTATGTGTAAACTTACTCCTTTCCCCTTTTAGCAGTAAATATATAACGAAATGTATTGTGGAATTGCTTTTCTGCGTGACATGGAACTGGACTATGAAAACGCCTTGGTCGAGCCGTAAGGTAACGACAAATAAATGACCCACTCATTTTTAATTCATATTCTGGGATTGCTTTACAGATATGTTTATCGCTGAATAAACCGGCCACTGGCCAGTATAATTATGAGATCTAGCCACGCATAATTCTTATGGATGTAGAGTTCAAAGCTATAATGGTTGGCGGAGTTGAACGAGTCAATATCGCTTGCGTACTGTGACAGGCTATTTCATACCTTGAATCAAGAAAATTGAAACGTCATGCGAGTTTTAAATACGTATAGCTTTTCAGAAGAAATATATATGAAGTAGTTTACTCCTAGTAAGCAAAAACGCATTCACTGGTGTATGCGTAAGATATTTTGTAGTCGGAAAAAAATACAGAGCCTGACAAATCGACGTTAACCCTCTTACTGCATGACATACAAAATGTTTGTTATAATATGAACACTCCAATATAGTTCAAAATTATAACTGCCATAAATGGCTTCGTATGCAGTAAATGGTTAAAATAAAACTGTGACGTCAACCGAGGACCCGGGTATTTTCCCTAAACTGCCAGATACTACCAAAGGACGGGCAGTAGCAAAAATATCCTTTTAGAGTGGTAGAAAAAATAAGATCGCCAACCCGCCTGTCGAGCGTGGTGATCATGGCGTTTGAATACCCCAAGACAGCGCTGCCTGTGGCGATCTGTGGGAGAGGCCTATGTCCAGCAGTAGACGTCTATGGATGATAGGGATGTTATTTGTGGAAGAAGTACCATACCATACCGTACCATAGTACATAGCTTTACTAAGTTGTAGTTAATAATAAATCATAATTACGCACTCGCGTTGCTGTTTCGCTGAGACCCGATTTTACTACATTAATTCCTTCGTCAAATCTCCGAGATGTTAATATTATTACCAACTAACTGAATTGAAAAGCTTGTTTTAATAAAACTTAATTAACAACACAACAAGTTCACAAAATCAACGCACAGTTAATTGCAATAATTACAGCGGCAATCTCACTTTTCTGGGACACAATAAAATAATAATGAGGCAAATAAGACCAATGACACGATATGAGACTGATTAAAATTATTTATGTTTATTATTGTTCTTATAAAACTTACGTACGTACTAATACGTGCCTCATATAAAGTCGGGATACTTTATCGTCATACTATACTATTTCGAACACAATTGCTCATTACACATAGGCCAATTCATACCTATATATTATGTAAATTTAGCACATTGAAAAGCTGATGGTCCAATTAAGTATTTGTATATTCTATATGACGTTGGCTGAGTACCCACAACGCCACAAACACAAGCCTTCTTGAGCTTACCGTGGGACTCAGTCTATTTATTTTTTTAATGCTAATAGGGCTCAGATGAAGGCTGCTGGCATAAGCTTGTGTATTATATTCAAAATAGAGACTCAGATACCACGGCGGGAAACTGAGGAGCTGGTAGCTACCTCGCTCAGCGTTTCAGCCTCATGATTCAGCGAGGAAATTCTACCGGCTTTTTTGGTACCATGCCGCAGGAGCCTTTTTTTAGATTTGTGTTAGTATTATCTTTTCCCTGAAACTTCGTCGGCCAGCCGCCCGGGATAAAATTTATCCAATGTCCTTTTTCGTAGCTCAAACTCTCTCCATACTAATGGTTAAGTGGTTTAGGCTAGGAGAGGTAACAGACAGACAGAGTTACTTTCGCATTTATAATATTAGTATGGATATAGATTAGTTGAATGACTACTTATTACGCCGAAATAACAAAAGTCAACAAATACAAGTACTTAAATATACGAATACTCAGCATAAAAATATGTTGTCATAAAGCGTTTGCCATACTTATTATGCCGCTAAGCTATAAAAAATATTACCACAAACATTTATGTTCCATAACGGTACAACTTTACTTTCGTGAATCCATCGCTGGAGTCTAGACGACACCTCGTAAACTGAAAGTTATTCGACACACGAAATTGAACGTAGGGGACGTTTGAGACAAAGTTAATTTGGACAAAATGGAATGCTACGAATACGTGTAGCTTAATATTAAGACAACAAGCACTGCACCGGGGGAAGGGCAGCGCAGTCCATTTGGAAACGGTAACCCGCCTACAAATCGTGGCAGTTATGAACCTCAGAGATTCTCGCTATCGCTATATATCGATATCGATCTCTACCTGTTGCGATCTACTCGTATATAACAGTGTCACGAGAAGATACTAATCTAACATCCTTTTTTGCAATATCTGTCAGTGTCTAAAAATCTCAACCAACATCTTGAGAGACTCTCGTTACGTGGCTAAAGGGTCAGATTCAGAAGACGGTAATCCTGGACACGACGTGCATTGTCCGGCGGTTCCTCTCTCTGCAGCCCTAACCACCGGCAGCCTGGGCCCTGCCCCGTTTCTGGCGGCACCCTAAGTTAAGTTTTTTTATAATATTTGTATTGTTGGATATGTTTTATATCTATTTTTTTATTTTACTTTTATAAAATTGTCAAAAACTTAACCTAAGATACTAAATAAATAAAGGAGATAAGTTATTGCTTCAAATTGTAGCAGTGTTTAATGAGCAACCTACATGCTAGCAATAATAAAGAAAGTTGTTTTAGCCGACTCTCTTTAGTAGTTTGAAAGTGGTGAACTAGATTCTCCGAAACTAAATAAACCTGAGCGATGCCGTTGTGTTTAAGTTATTTCAGGAATTGTGATTTGCGTTCGCCTATCAAATTCAAATCGCCTACGAATTGATAATTAAATCCGCCGTTTTTCGTTGCGGAAATACTTCGTAGCAATGGTGTAGTAATCTGAAGGAAAAACGTTAACGTATTGGCTTGGTTTTAGTACAGAAATACACCTATATAACCTTTCGCCCACTCTCATATTGTCTCGCCCCTTTTAGTAGCATTGTATTTACTTGATTTACTTTCATTGCCCAAAACAGCCTTTGTATTTCAAAATTGTATGTCTTTGTTTCACCGACTTTGTGACACTCAACACATACGTATCGTGCAAAATATCCAGTAACTACAAGAAAGCGAGAAGTCCCCAGACATAGAATCTTTATTTATTAGTCAGGACTCGGCGTTGCCTCCGTAATTAAATTTGATACATCGCAACATGGCGGAGCAAATAGCTAACTAATAACGAAGTTTGAATTAATTGACATACGGAATCAAATAACCCAGATGACCTACATGAAGAGTTTAGTGAAGGTAGGCATGTATATTCTGGGGAAATATTCCATCTTTCCCGCGTTGTCCTACCTTGTTGCCACGGTTCATGGGAGCCCGGGGTCCGATTGGCAATTAATAGCGTCTTAGGCACTAATTTAACGAAAGCTACTACCAGAGGTTAAACAAGGAGTTATTAGTTCGGTTTTTTGTCGATGTTTCCTTTACCGAAATGTGACTGCTTAAATATCGAATGATATTTCGTACGTGTTCAGTCTCGAAATCTGTGGCCTGGGACCTCAGTTGCAATTCGCACGCTTGGTAGGCCACCAGTACCCTCACCATGAGTTGTGACATTAAGGTTTTCTATAACGAGTATCCAGTTTACTATCTGTGCATCTCGCTTGTACTATTTTAGTGCAAACGAGATGCACTGATAGTAAACTCGATACGCGTTATCGAAAACCTCAAAGTCACAACTCATGGTAAGGGTACAGCGTAGCGCTCTTCCGGGGAATGATTTGTCGGTTCGTTAATATATATTCTCCATTATTTATGAAGCGAGAGAATATTTAATAAAAAAAACTACTGGTAGTATTCTAACTAACAATTGGTCGTATGTGCCGGGCAGAAAATATGTACAATACACGGAAAGTTTTCAATGAATTTTTCTGCCCGGCACATACGACCAATTTTTAGTTAGAATACTACCAATAGTTTTTCTTATTTAAGTATAAGTTTAATTACTATAAGTTTTATTATTTTGTTTTGGGAGCATACTGATATCATTATTTTCAAATTGGGAAAATCTTCAATTTTTCAAAAGACCCTAGGTTAGTGAATAGTTAGAAGAACTTTTACTATTTGAACGAGTTTTTAAAATAAGTTTCTTATCTCTATCAAATTGTATTTTTCATTTTAAAAGTTTAGTGCTTGAGACTAATAATAGTTTAAGTGCCTACTAGGGGTCTCTTATTTCATTATGTTTTCGTTACTGTGCCATTACAGAATCCAAATTTATACTTGTGATGTGTAATAAATATGTTTGTAATAAGTAACTAAATTAGGTGCGACTGAGGTCATGCGATGGTCAGTCTTGAATAAAAGAAAATAGATTTGAATTAAGTACAGTACAAGTTCGCACTGGACACTTTCTACATGGAATGAATGGAATAGTTTTTTTTTGCAACTTGTACATTGCTAGCCGCATGTAGCTATCCTACTTAGGCTACTGCCTATCATACTCACTAAAGATACCAACAATACCAGACACATAAAAATGTTTCACGAGTTATATACGGTCTACGAACCGTAAAGATAAAAACCCTGAGACAATTGTTGCTTCTCGCTGCTGTTGTCTCTCGATCATATTTATTTAACCATTTCCATGTTCTGAGGCATTTGGCTGAGAGCTGAGACATCAATCGCACTTATGAATGAATGAATAAACTGGCATAGCGTTCTAAGAAAGTTAATACGCAATGGTGTATAAACGACAATAAATAAGATCTGTATATTTTGTACGAGCAACCTAAAATTTAATGAATAGAACCGACTAACTTATGTTTTATAAGTCGAATATTGCTCGATATGTTTCGCTTGGCAGGAATATAATCGTGAACCGTTCGCGTTAGGTGATCGACGAAGACTGCAGGTCGCATCTCTTTGCGACCGAGCACTCGAGATCAGCAACGCCTGAGGGCGGAAAAACGAGAAACTACCTTCAGTTTCAGCAATATTATCAACAGTAGAGTAGCACCACCAACACCCGCTACGTCAGTAAGAAAAGGTCCGTCCGCATAAAACACTGATGCATTGTATAAGTATATTGTTTTACGTAATAGTTGTAATATGATCAACAATGTTAGCTTAAAATCGTATACGTTTAAATATGTTTCTTTCTGTAAAGCAATTTAAAAATCTATCTATATGTATAAACGTGAAAGTACTGACTGACTGACTGATCAACGCCCAGCCCAAACCGCTTAACCTATAGCTTTTTAACAATAGGCAGTACTGTAAACAAACACCCACTAAGAAGGAATTTGTGAAAATTCCACCATTAAGGGGCAAAAAGGGGGTTCAAAGTTTTTTTATGGGGATCGTGTAAAATTGAAAGCGAGATACTTGAAATTTTGTATAAACACTCCTTATTCGAATACAAGACAAGTAATATCAGCGTTTTTTGAAATGCATCCTCTAATGGGTAAAAAAGGGGGTTCTTCTGCGGGCAAAAGCTAGTGATACATATTTTTGGAGCGTTGCTTAATATACTACTATTGCTAATTGTTCGTTTAAGGTTGTCATAGCAAGCCAAGACAGGGCAGGGTGACACATAGGCTCACAAAAACCTACACTGAACGGAATTTCCAACGTGTTCTTATACGGTAAGCGTCAGAAAAAATAATATATCAAACACAATAAAATAAAAGCTTGCCCACCACTAGCGTATGAAATAAAATTCCAAAAGAATCTACATAACGTATATATTTTTTTGAAATGGAGATATTGTCTACAGTTTATAGTAAAAACTGTTGTCGCATTTGAATTGTTTTATGCAGATACAAGGTTATAAGGTAAAAGATCCATGCCCGACAGCGTCCCAATGGATGTCACTTTCAATGTTATGTCATTGTCAATAGAGGTGACGGAATGGTGTCATCCATTGGGCATTCGCGTGTCGAGCACTGGTATATTTGCCTTATATGTCTTCTCGCCAATTAATTTGGAAGTTTCACTTTACGGTATTACTTACTTTCAGTGCTTTTTTTTTTCATACGCTTATTTGATACTGACTGATTGATATAACAGTGAATTTTTGAAAATAGACTATATTTCTCCAAATATTTTGAATTGCATGCGATATTTTCGCAGCGGCCAAATAATATAATATTACACATCTTTACTTCTTCACAAGTAAAAATCTGTTCTTACATTGCTACTATTCCCCGCTGACTGGACCTACTATAAACTACAGTGCTCGCCGCTCGCTATTCTGAAGCTGCATAGCTACATATAAACAGTACCTACAGCTTATCTGATTTATGCGAGCGCGTGTACCTAATGATGCTCTAGTGCCAAGTGGAAGATTGAACCTCGCCTTGGCACTAATCATGTAAGGTAAACGCAGGTACCAGTGCTCGACTCACGAATGCCCAATAGATGACACCCTTCGGTCACCTCTATTATCAATGACTAAACATTGAAAGTAGCACTAGGACGCTGTCGTTGTCGATGGGCGTTTACCCTATCAAATTCTGGATTAACGGATTGTGTATGTTCCTAATTATGTATATGCATTAAATACCGGTACTGTTTTTAAGGAAAATACCGTAATTCCGGATTTGTTCATAAAAATACTACCGGTACCTACTTTATTCTCTTTTAATAGCGCCACTATATCTTTTAATATTATTGTAATAAGAAAGACAGCTTTTTTCATAAACGCTTATCAAAACCGAAAACATGCCGATGTTAATCGTGTTTCAGACTGTTTAAATTTTTTTATATACAGGTTGATCATTCCAAATGGGTCAGTAGGGGAAAGTTAGAAACTAAAAGACATAGCGAAATTTGTTCTTAGGAACCACGGCTTCAAGCATGGCTTCATGGCTCTGTATATTGCTAGTATATGCCGTTGACTGTACCTACTAATTGTAGTGCTCTGCGCTCGCTACTCCAGAGCTGCGTAGCTACAGATAGTATAGTTTATCTGATTTATGCAAGTGCCCGCGAGCGCGTGTTGATCCTCCAGAACCGAAGTGGCAGCTTCAACCTCATCCTAGCACTAATCTACGAATTTCCGGATTAACGGATTGCGTGTTTCTATTTATGCTCGGAACTAGGGCGTTAAATGTCGGTATACCGGAATCGCACGTACTAATAGTACCGGTAATGCATTGCCTACTTGGAACGATACTACATCTTCTAAATATGAGAAACAGCCGCGTTCCTTATAGACTTCAACGTTTTCAATAAAATCTTAACAAACATGTGACATTGTTAATCTTTTGTCTGTTTCCGAATATTTGAAATTTGTATTTGGTAGTATGAGACAATAAAGTGGATTTTACTTAGTTTGATGAATAATAATTATGACAACGCGCAATAAAGGTCAGTTAGATTAAACTTGAAATGTTTTACCTATACAGGGTGCCTGCCCGTGCCTCGAAGCTTTACCCATGGAGGGAAAGTACCAATAATACCAAAATAGGATACTACGATAATACTTAAATAGAAAGAAAAACTTAATTCACTTTTATATTGTAAACAATATGAACTAGTATATTTTTTATGCTTCAACCGAACTTTACCGGTTTGTGTAAGAAAGCAATTCGTCAATTAAATCGTCGATAAACCCAGATATGTGTCATTATCTAGGAAAAGGGACCTTATTGTTGATGGCACTTACGTCAAATCGCGTTGCGTTTGTATTGTATCGTCTTGAAGAACGACATAAGCGCCATCGACAATAAGGTCCCTTTTCGTAGATAATGTCACATATTGTTGTGTAACCAAGCATCACTACATTGCTTACCTAACTTGTTTTAGAACTAAATATAGGCGGTAGCTACATTGACGATACACAGTTTAGCCTTACTAACTTATTGTTAACTTCTTGAGTACCACTATTCGCGAAGCCTGGATCATAGTCCTACAAGCGAACTCAAAATAAGTGACCTTATTGTCGATGGCGCTTATGTCGGTACCCCTTACTATGAGTTGTTACATTGAGGTTTTCGATAACGAGTATCGAGTTTACTATCTGTTCATCTCGTTCGCATTAAAATAATACAAGCGACATACACAGATAGTAAATTCCATACTCGTTATCGGAAACCTCAATGTCACAAATCATGGTGAGGGTACTGGGGCCCCTTGGTTGGCTGTGCTCCAAAGCCCGAGCCTCGGGAGCCCAGGGGACCATTTGGCGCTGGTTAGAATTATAAATTACTAGGCCACCTAAAAAACCAGTACTTACATATAATTATTTCCTACTAAATATCGAGAATCGATTACAAGTATTTACGCAATCCTCACGGTTGGACAACAATAGGGTTATACCTGCTAGGATTAAGTTTATTGTACGGTCAAAGGCAGGGGCTTACGGTGTTATTTATAAACGTTTCTTATACCTGCTTTGAATAAACAGGGGTTTGGCTTCTTCTGTACCTTTATTATAAAAAATGCCGTTTAGGCAATTTTAATTAATAATTAAATAATAAATATTTCGGGACAATCTTACACAAATCGACCTAGTGCTACGGTAAGCTCAGTAAGGCTTGTGTTGTAGGTACTAGACAACGATATATATAATAGATAGATACATATAAATACTTAAATACATAGAAAACACCCATGACTCGGGAACAAATATCTGTGCTCATCTCACAAATAAATACCCTGACTGGGAATCGAACCCAGGGCCTTCGGCTTCATAGGTAGGGTCACTACCCACTAGGCCAGACCGGTCGTCAATTATACGTAAAACATACGTAAGCACCCGTAATTATATGAAAGGACAATTAAATAAGTGTTCTATTGGGTTAACGGCTACGGAAATCAAATTTGACTTGTGACGGAAAGCATTTTTACTTGAATATACCCTTTTAGGAAAAGGAGTAATTGAATTACTATGTACATTTACAGAGCCACTCCATTTTCTAGAAAGCTTCCGAGTAACAAGGCGCTTGTCACTGACCAAAGCATAGGCTTTCTAAAATAGACACCGCAATAAAAGCAAATTTTAGTTGGTTTTACTATATTCCAACAAAATACTAGGTTTGAGTTACAAGTTTCTGTTAAAATAACCATTGTTCATGTTGCTTTAACCTATAATTTCGTTAATTCAACTAATCTATCACCAAGACGTACAAAATCAACTTTTTTGTCTTTCAGTGATATTATGTAATACCTACAAACTCGTAGTAACAGAGAATCAGTAAATACCAACCTGTAAACTCCGAAGCTGTAAGACTTTACAGGGACGCTATTGTATCGTAAAGTCGGTTCACTCCTAAATGCGTGTACGATAACGACGTCTAGTCAACGTTTTCCTGGCGATTCCATAGTAATCGGCGTCTTTATATGGGAAAGCCGAGAAAACACAGGACAAATCCTAGTGTGCTTACGCTCTGAGCCTACTTGATTGCTGAATTGTAATTCGTGCGCCTAATAGAAAACATAAGACCTATCGAAACAAGCGATAGTGCTATTATACTAATTATGTAGGTAATATGAGTACCAGTGATGCCGTGTGATGCCGGCTGACTAGAATAGCACCACCCCATCTCCTCCCGCGGGTGTCGTAAGAGGCGACAAAGGGAAACATCCTACGGACGGGCAGCAGGGTCCGTCGAATCCAATGTACAGCTACTGCGGTCGCCAACCCGCCTGCCAAGCGTGGTGACTATTGCAACTACCCCCCAAGATGTTACAAGTCATATTTGTGGGAGGCCTATGTCCAGCAGTGGACTGCATACAGCTGATATGTATGTATGTATGTATGAGTACCAGAGTAGCAATATTATGGCAAGTAAGTAAAAAATGTATACAAGAAAAATTTCAACCGTCAAATTTTTTCTGTCGCAATTTCAATACTAGCCATGACGTACACGGCATATGTTAGCGGTTTGCTGCAATTGGTTCTCATAATCTCCAGGTAAGTGATCTATGATCAAAAGTGTTAAAAACAATAATTACACAACGACACATTTTAGCATGCAGCTCTATGTAGTTACGTCATTTTGCTCTGTAAACAAGAAAATCATATTGTAAAACTTTCAGTGAAAACGTGACGTTGGGAACGCTTTTAACGCAGAAATATTACAGTCAACGTAGGAATATCTGAGTTGGGACACGAGTAAAGGCCAAGGTCATATTCAAGGGCTATTTGTATCAGTTGTGGGGCAGCTGACAGGTAGAAAGGAAGAGCCGCGCGCATTAGTGGGTTAAAGGTTTTCGTAAACAAAACATTGGTAATACTAGCCGATTGTAAAAAAAATAAACAGTGTTTATTAAATATTTAAAATAATATTAGTGTAATCGTCAATATAGGTACATCGTATCATCGTCATCATATCAGCCGAAGGACGTCCACTACTGGACAGAGGCCTCATCGAAAGTGATCCTCGGTTTTGCACCACCCGCATCCAGTGGGTTCCAGCGAACTTTACCAGGTCGTCGGTCCACCTTGTGGGGAGTCTGACCACGCTGCACCTCAGAACTTTTACGCCCCAACGGCTATCAGTTCAACGTGCAACGACGTTTGATTATGTTGTATAATAAAATTGAATTCTGTTCATATGTGATCCGAATTATTTAATACCTACTTATACAAGGTGACCAGTTTTTGAAAGGCTAATAGGACTGACGATTTACCCTAGTTCGTGTGATGAAGGTTTTTGGAGTATTCGGGTATTCGACACTATAAATGTTGATGTAGTATTAGTTGATTATATAAAAAAATATATTAAAAAATATAGAACGGGTCTATCAGGAATTAAATCTGATTACCATGAGTACCGACTTTTCGACCTGGGTTACACCGGTCTTTAGTAAACATGTGTAGAAACCCCGAAAGTTTAAAATGTAGTATATACACACTAAATAAAAAAACGATAGTATGTTGTTTTTGTATATGAAACACCACTACATCCGCTAGCTTAAATATATATTTATACTAAGTTTTGTCCTCGACTCCGTCTACGTATAAAGGATACATTTCGGAATACAAAATATACTTTCATTCCTTTGGAATCAAACCATCCTCATACCAATTTCATTATAACCGACCCATCGGTCTAAACGAGAAGAGATAACAGACATGATTTCCCATTTATAGTATCCAATTATGAGTATACATAGCTGAATCACATTTTTTTCTCTTAATTGAGTTTAAAAATAAAGGAAAACCTTTAAACCCAAATATCACGAAGAAGGTTTAAAAAGGCAGAAAAGGGACAAAAAGGTTTAATGAAACTGAAGTACCGGATAACCGGCAATGATGTGGAAGCGGTCAATTTATCTAAAACCATAAAAGCGCTTAAAGACAAATGCGATAGCAAATTGTAATTTCTACAGACAGAAAAAGGACATAAGATCGAATAAAATGAAGTACTCGTAATACCTACCGAAAAGTAGGTGGCGACGTGGAATTCAAATTGTTTTAAACCGAATACTTATTAATTATTACTTTGAGGCGTGAAACTTCGTAAAAGGAAAAGGATCTGCTTTTCACGATACGAAATTCAACTATTCATTAACCGACTCGAGAAAAGAATAGGGCCTACCGCGAAAGTCGAATTCGAAAATTTCAGGCAACTGTCTCTTTAGATTTGTATATAATGCTCTTGATTCATATTTATTTTAAAATGTTGATTATACCTACCTATATGTATACTTACAATTAGTTATCTGCACTTGTTGTACCTATGTTGACCCTATCAGGGTCCATGTACATATTTATGTATTTTTGGTTGCAAATAGAGGTTTTTAATAAATGTCTTCTTTTACGCTAATAATTTGAGTGCATGACAGAAACATTGCTTCGAAATTTGCGATGATTCGATTTGCGAAAATAGATTTTCGCGGTAGGCTCTCAGACGTTTGCTATTGACTGAGATAAAAACAATATAAAGAGTAACATAAATTATTTAATACAAGCCTGTCACGTTTCATATTTAAATCATGTGTATATAATTATCAGTGTTCGTAAAATGCGAGCAAAATTCATTGAAGTGCCTGTCGTCACTTGTTGTTTTAAGTCATTTCAATCGAATTTGCTCTCGTGTTACGATCACTGATAATTATGCTACCGTAAATATGTATGCAGTGTGATGCCGGCTGACTAGATAGCACCACCTCATCTCCTCCCTCGGGTGTCGTAAGAGGTGACAAAGGGATAAATCCTACGGACGGGCAGCAGCGTCCGTCGAAACCCAATCTACAGCTACTGCGGTCAACCCGCCTGCCAAGCGTGGCGACTAAATACGGCAACTAACCCTAAGATGATACAAGTCATATTTGTGGGAGGCCTATGTCCAGCAGTGGACTGCATACGGCTGAAATGTATGTAAATATGTAAATGGTCAACCCGCCTGCCAAGCGTGGCGACTATGGCAACTAACCCTAAGATGATACAAGTCATATTTGTGGGAGGCCTATGTCCAGCAGTGGACTGCATACGGCTGAAATGTATGTAAATATGTAAATGGTCACCCCGCCTGCCAAGCGTGGCGACTATGGCAACTAACCCTAAGATGATACAAGTCATATTTGTGGGAGGCCTATGTCCAGCAGTGGACCGCATACGGCTGAAATGTATGTAAATATGTAAATGATGAGATTATAATCTATCTCGGAAAATTATCAAAACTTCGTCAAACGAAATGAATCCGCTTTTTCCAGTTCGAGGAAGCGAATCAGACGTTTTCAATCGACTGAGCAGACAACATTGTCAATTGTAACAAAGGTACTTTATTCTATACAAGTCTATCACATTTCATATTACATACATATTATACTACCGCAAATATGTTGTAGTACCACCCTCACCTCACCCCAACCACGGGGTTAGGTGGTATTTCATACAGTCCCAAAATTTTAAAGTTATGAAATGGAAACCTAAACTACAATCTACAATCTTACTTAAACCTACAATCATAAAAAACCTACAAACTAAAATACTGGAACCTTATTATATTAGTATAATAAAGTTTGCATGAACTGTAAAAATAACCTTATATCGCGATTTGAATGATAATTTTGTACCTACTCGCCCCGTTTTATGATATAAATTATAAATGGAAATATATTTCTCTAGAACGATACCACTACCATACAGCTGGGTAATTTTTAAAAGGCACAAAAAATGCTGTATGTAATTAGTTAGGGAATGGTATGGTATGTAACCTTAAAAAACTTTATATTGTACTACTTTATTTAAGTTTATTTCCATAGAGACATCATTGATACGTACATAATCTTCACTACCTCATAGTTTTAAATACATTTATAAATAGGTATTATAGGACATCCTTACAAATTTATTGAGCCGCCCGGTAAGCTGAATTATGGTACTTAGCCAACGATATATATAATATACAAAACACCCATTACCCAAAAATATCGTGCTCATCACACAAATATATGCTCTTACCTACTGGGATTTGAACCCAGGACCGTAAGCTTCATAGGCAGGGTACACACAAGGCCAAACCTGTCGTCATTATGTGTTCTTTAACTTGCAAAATTCCTAATTTTGCGTACCAGCCCCTTAAGTACTTATTTGTTTCCTTTGCATACATAATAAAAGATCCTACGCCATATCAGCTTTGTAAAATAAACACGTAACCAGCATAAAATTGTTTCTCAAATCTCGACGTTAACGCATACTTTATCAGTACAATTGACAACATGGAGCGTTCTTTAGGTGACTTAATAAAAAAATATAAGTGTCAAATAAAGACAATAAGTATTTTTTTTTCGGTAAGTACTGTTCTGTGTATAATGTAAGGTCGTGTGCACACTAACAGCGGCCACTCGAAGTGTTCCTAACTATTCCAGAGTAATTGGCAATTTCTTATGGGGACACCGAGAGAAGGTAGGACAGAAACTCCAGTGTGCCCACACTCTAATAGTGTCATAGCCGGGCGATCGTAGTTCATCGCCGGGCGATAAACTATTAATATGTATCTCTCTCTTATATTTACACGGGAGCGATTAACTTTTGTCCCTAGAAATAGCTGATAGCTTACTAGCTCGCGGTGGGACCAGTGCCTTACAATCTAAGGATTATTTTGGTTACGATAAACCTTTTTTTACCATGGTTCGCAAATAAAGTACTATATATTTTGAAACGTTATTAGCTGCCGAGAAAACTGAAGAAACATTTTTTTAACAATAAAACCATTAGACAAGGCAAACTTAATATCTTATTAACATCAAACATTTAATAATATTGAAAGACACTTAATAATAATATTGACGACTAATAGAAAAAAAAATAGAAAAAATATAGAGCCGAATAATAGAAGAACACAATTTGTTAAAGTAAAATGAAATATTGTTTCTTATACCAAAGGAAAGCAGATTGCCCGTGGATAAAAATCTCTTCTCAACAATCTTTGGGTAACGGGAAATCTAGAATAAATTTTGTATTAAAATTGAACTGCACCCGATTGGCTGATCTGTCGATTGCAATTTATCAATATATTTACATACATTTCAGCCGTATGCAGGCCTCCCATAAATATGACTTGTATCATCTGGGGGGTAGTTGCCATAGTCGCCACGCTTGGCGACCGCAGTAGCTGATAGAGTGGGTTTCGACGGACGCTGCTGCCCGTCCGTAGGATTTTTCCCTGTGTCGCCTCTTATGACACTCGCGGGAGGAGATGGTGTGGTGCTATTCTAGTCAGCCGGCGTTACACGGCACACACGGTAGATAGTTATATTTCATAACTTTAAAAGATAAACACAATTTTGGGACTGACCTAACCTAACCTAACCCCATAGTTGGGGTGAGATGAGGGTGGGGTTGTAGTACTTCATACAAAGGTAATTTTGAGAAATTGTTGGAGAGACACTTTAGGATTAAGAATATTTAGAGCTCCATTTGTAATAAGAATATATTATTAAGGTAGCCTTAGCCTATAAAACCTCCTAGCCTAGCCCCTCTGTCATCTCTACTCTACCCGTCGCAATCCCTACTAATCTGATTTGATAGTATATAGCAACATTGAAACTATACAGCGGGGGAATGCTGCCAGCATCCTCGGCTCCACGCCAAAGGGGCTCAATTTTAATAATATTTTTAAAATTGTTATTATTGATTTTAATTTTTTTATTCAATATATTCAATGAAAAAAAATTGTTTTTCCTAGTAGATTTTTACAATTAGATATGAAGTTCATGTGGGCACTTCTCATTGTTTATAATACAGGAGGACAGAGAACTATAGCTGGTCACCAATCATCATCTTATTGTCTGCGGGACGTGGACGTGGAGCAGTGGCTGGACATATGCCTCCCCCATAGCTACCCACAGTGTCCGGTTTTGCGCCACCCGCAGCCACACCCGCGATCTTTCCTATGTCGTCGGTCCACCTTGTTGGGTTCTGCCCACTCCGCGTCTTCCGGCACGTGGTTGCGACTCGAGAACCTTTACGCCCCAACGGCTAACGGTTCTAAATTGCAATGAGCCCTGTCCACTGCCACTTAAGATCCGGTGGTCGCTTGTCAACGGATAAACAATCATGTTTGCTTATCCCTTTCCAGACTCGTTATCCCGATGACATTAGGCGAAGCAATATAAAAAGCAATATGTCTAGTTCGACAGTGACAGACGCAATATTAAACGTAGGAGACAATCATTCTATACCCTTACCATGAGTTGTACATTGATATTTTCGATAACGAGTATCGTGTTTACTATCTGCGCATCTCGCTTGTACTATTTTTGTGCGAACGAGATGCACAGATAGTAAACTCGATACTCGTTATCGAAAACCTCAAAGTCACAACTCATGGTAAGGCTACTGAAGGTTTCATCTTATTTAAGCGACTGCCATCTGACCGTCCAACCCAGAGGCTAAACTAGGCCTTAAGGAAAGCGACTGGTATATATCAAATGATATTTATTTCATCTTTCCATCGATATTTACAACAAACTATCGAATATACGCCTTTTACCGTCTTTCTCACTACCGGTATTGTCACTAAATGATAAAAGATCTTTATTTCTAATATAGGCATAATGAACTTATAAACGTCAAAAAAATCTACCACCGGTTCTTACCCTACACCTCTGACCCGAGTATTACCGGTAATAAACTCGGCGGGACATATTTTTTCAAAACTATATAATTACATCAAATCTTAAAGTAAATAGGTAACATCAAATCTTACATAATAAAAATGGAATTGAAAGCTAGTATTTATCACGAAACTCGCCATTTATTGCTACCAATAGTATTAATTTGTGACATTATCTATGAAAAGGGACCTTATTGTCGATGGCGCTTATGTCTTTGTTCTAGACGACACAATAAAAACGCAACACGATTTGACGTAAGTGCCATCTACAATAAGGTCGCATTTTTTAGACAATGACACATTTAGGTTATACAGGTTGGAAACCTAGTAATTCTGTGACACGTCTTTGAAACTTTGAGGTACATCTTCAACTTTATTTTACGGAATGGAAAAGTTAAATGCTACTTTTATTTCAACGGATAAGTTACCCAAGTTTAACAAAGCGAGTTTCTTTGTTTTAATAAATGGCGTTGCAAATGGTGATACAATTTAAATTTCAAGTGATTCAAACTCCAGTAATTGACAATACATACATTTAGAAGACAATACATACAATACAAAATTTTTTGACATACAGAGTGGATAAATAAAAGGGGTGTGAAATGTCGAATGTTTTATATTCCTTTAATTTTCCAACTTGTGATTATATTGATTCCCAAATACATAAAAGTAAAGTTCCTTTACTGGGAAGGTTCCTTAGGTATATTTTGTCCCTTATAGTATCCTCATAGTTTGCGCTAGAATTTGCAACATCTAAGAGTGAGTACCGAAATACTGGAATCGCTACTCACAGTTCAAATATATTAAAACAATAGGTACTTATATGTTTTAGCAAGATACATTCATTCATCATTCATTCATTTCAGCCGTATGCAGTCTGGACATAGGCCTTCTACAAATATGACTTGTATTATTTTGGGGGTAGTTTCCACGCCACGTCGCCAGGTTTGGCAGGCGGGTTGGCGACAGCAGTAGCTGTAGATTAGGTTTCAATGGACGCTGCTGCGGATGGCGTGGTCCGTAGGATTTTTCCCATTGTCCCCTCTTACGACACCCGCGGGAGGAGATGGGTTGGTGCTATTCTAGTCAGCCGGCATCACATGGCAAGATACATTGTAGGAAGTTAAAAAATAAGTATGTATAATGGCTCTTGAGTTCATAATTAACCTTAATACTAGTATGACTACTAAATATCTTCTTAGTATTAGTAACATTTTAAAGGTTTTATTCAGTACAGTACACTTCTTTCATACAGCTGTTCTGTGTCTTATTAAATAACCGACAAAAATAGGACTTTACACCGTCAGTCAATGAACAAACCAAAACCTGGAACTAGTCTAGTTAGGCAACTTTCGATGTTAGTTTCTAAACTGATTTAGTTTACAAACTTTAATTAATTGTAACTAACTTACAATCTATAAACGTGTCGGACAAGTTTGTAGTTCAAATGTTTCAGTTAAAATTAAACCTGGGCAGAATTCACAGCACTAATAAACTAGACAAATATATTTTGTTCACTAATCAAGTAATCAACAAAGATTCAATATTGTCAGAACGAAGAAGTTGGAACATAAAAACCGCCGAGAATAAAATTTACTGTGTAAAATGCTCCTGTTTAAGTATTTATGCTCAACTTGCCTGTACAATTTACATTGTCTTCCTTTACCAGTTTACTACAGACTGTAATCGTTATATGGTTACATGCCAATATCTGTTATAATATATAAAAAATACAATAAAAGTAAGTACTTATTTTCTCTAATGAGTTACAGCAAATCTTATTGATTTAGTGTTTGATTGGTTAACTGGTTTATTATGTAATATTGTCTTCGGTTACCGCGACAATTACGCATACAATAAAACATATTTTTTATACCTTTTATACTTATCGGATAATAGTCTGATAATAGTTAAAAAATACCCTGTATACAAATCTACCTGGATCTATCGCACGCGAATATGGCATCGAAATCAAAATCACACAGAGGGTGATATAGAACAATAAAATTTTAGAATGATCACATTTGTATATTGATAATTCAATACAGTAAGCACAAGGTCGGCAGACATGAAATCATTTATGAGAGAACTGTCGTCCCGATTAATTCACGCCACAGGAGACCCCCGAGACGTCTGGATCACGAAATAAAAGAGGAAACGCCACTAGCATAATGGACACTATGTCACAAGCGGAGCTGCTAGAAGGGATAGTATTTTTATAAAATATTAAGAGAAATTATACTTATAAACAAATAGATTTGTATAATGTAGGTATCATTTAGATTACATAGATAGATTGTTTATACCACAAGTAAATGAGAGTAATTAAAAAAAATCATAAGTAAATTGACCATGTCTTAATAAATTAAATCAATAAATGTCACACGAATCATCATATTTTATATTAAATTAAATAAATGGCCGATTGACTTAAATAGGGCAAATTGTCGTGCAAAATCAATTGACATACCCCCAACTACTAGCACTAATAGCTAATAGCACTGCTACCTTTCAGGTATGTAGTGTTGTGTTCCTGATGGTGAGTAAGGTTCCCAGAGCTCCAACCCTCCTTATAGGTCGGCAACGCGCTTGTGACTCCCCTGGTGTTGCGGGTGCCCATGGGCGACGGTAATTGCTTACCACCAGGCAATCCCTCTGCTCGTTTGCCACCTGTTGTCATAAAAAAATAAAAATAAAGTCGGGTTTCTACCCGAGCTAACCAAATGTTTTCGTACAAACCCAACTGTGCCTGTGTGTCCATCGTAAATGACGTTCGTCCTGTGTGGGCTCGACCCACCGTGCACCGGCACGTGGAGAGATATATCGATTTTCAGGAATGCGAGAACGAAATGTAGACTGGGTCAAGAATGAACAAGGGTTCGTGCTATGTCTTTTGTGCATATATTTTTTTGACCATTTCACTTGATTTGGAAAAGAGGATGATTAAATATTTAAGTAAGTAGGTGTACAATCAACCAGTTTGATTTATGGGCCTCTTCGTTCCTTGTCACAGTGAAAATCTGTATGAAAGACGCAAAACATCTTTATTAATGTCACTGTGACAAGGTTCGAACTGGCCTAGAAATCAAATTGGTTGCATAACTTGCATACCATACCTAAATAATAAATATTTTGGGAGGTTACGGTTAAAGTATTAAAAGTAAAATGTTCGTGATAAACACACAAATAAGTTATTTATTTAGTATTCATGGGTGTTTTCTATATATTTAAGTATTTTCAATAAAAATACTTAAATATTTTTATATATATCGTTGGCTGAGTACCCAACACATGACATCCTTAGCTTACCGTGGGGCTCATTCAAATTGTGTAAGAATGTTTTTTTCATATTTATACAACGACGGCGGCAAACAAGCATACGGCCCGACTGATGGTAAGCAGTTACCGTAGCCTAAGGACGCCTGCAACTCCTGAGAATTCACATGTGCGTTGCCTACCCTTTAAAAACCTGTACGCTCCTTTTTGAAGAACCGCAATACTGTAGTCCCTGAGGAAAACCTTGGCAGGCTGTTCATTCCACAGCCGCGCGAGGAAATTCCTCTTAAACCATCCCTGTCCCTTTAATATTTATTTATCGTATAAATATTACATATCGACGTTGGAAATTTCAAATGTCGTAAGGGACATACTTTTATATGCGACTTACGACATTTAAAATTTCCACTGTCGATATATCAAATCTTGAGTTACCCAGAAATATACTTGCAAAGAAAACTTAAGAGTAAAGTTATAAATAAAACCCAAATGCCATGTGACATCAGTAAAAGTGTGAATTTTATATATTATTTTGCATGTGAACGGTGGAATGTGGAGTGTGCTTTAGACAAGTCCGGTAACCGAATGGAATCAAATCAATACACCGATTCCACGTGAAATATTTCCATTCTGTTCGCAAACTTCGGAAGGAACGAACTGCGTTCGGTAAACAAATAAATCAACGGAACGATGCAGTTGCCGGTAAATCAGGTTTGCAAACTCATTCGGTCATTTCACATTTTAAAGTACATTTTGATTGAATTCGCAATTCTGGTTTCAATCCAAAGTGCTAGTTTTATGCTGGCTCCACATGCTTGGCAAACAACACCGTTGTTTATGTGACAAACTACGTGGTTTGCCAAGCATGTGGAGCCAGCATTAGAGTTCCGTACCCAAACGTTAACAAGTAAATTATTAGTCCACTGTCCGTTCGTCCGACCGTCTGACAACAAGCTGTATCTCATGAACCGGGAAAGTTAGCTTGTTGACACTTTGCCGGTATTTTAGTGAAGCGAAGGCTTCTTACTTTATCTCTTCACACATATTCGTTACACAACGACAAAACTGTGAGGACTTTTACATACAACCTGTAACTTAATACTTAATTTTCGCTTTCAAAAAAATATTAATTTTCGCGATATATTTTGAAATGGAAGGGTGCGGGACCGATCTTTTTAGGCCGTTTTGGGGGAGGCTTATTTCCAGCAGTGGACGTCTTTCGGCTGACATGGATGATGATGACGATGATGATATTTTAAAATTCTTATCAAGATTATGGAATGTGTCATATTCCTTACAAAGAAGAAACAGCGCGTGCCGTTGACAATTACTTTTCGCTGTCTGGTCGTATTTTATAACAACTTTAGCAATGGATCGCCATAAGCAGCATGGGAAGTTAAATGCCTTAACCGCCTCGCTTGGCAAGCGTGTTGGCGATCGTAGTATTGGTGTACCCCGGTGGTTTCTTTATTTAATATGACTTGGATAAATGAGTTTGGTAGACGGCACAAAATTCAACCATAAATTATAAAGGGCTATTTGCGACCGTGCAAATAAAACCTAACGATATGAAAGGGCCGTATTATACTAAAATAACGAAAGTTAGTAAAAAGTTTGTGCCGGATGTCAAACAAACTCCTCGTAAATTTTGTAACAAGCTTCCGGTTTGCAAATGTAAAAGTATCAGATGCGCTGGTTTTGCTTAATATTATATACATTGTAGTGATGTTTATGTGTGTGAAGGACCGTAGCGGGAATGAAAAATGACATTATTTATGCATAGCGCTAAGTATATATTTTACATTATTATCATGTTTTTTCCGTACACGGAACAATGGTGTTCCGAACATTGGGGAAGCGTACGCGGAGCCAGATCAAGCCAACGCGCAGAGGCCCTTTCGACAATTTAATGAAATATAAGGGGTACACTAAGCAACTAACTAATAACTGTAACTGTTTTACATTCTTTATTCATCTTAAATCTTAGGCTAGGTTTTATTACAATATTTTTTATAAAAGTAGAATATAAAAATACATCTAAAACATATCAAAACAATAAAAATACTAACTATATGAAAAACCTAACCTAGGGTGCCGCCGGCAACGGGGCAGGCCCAGGCTACCGGTGGTAAGGGCAGAGAGAGGAACCGCCGGACTATGGGCGCCGTGTCCAGGATTACCGCCTTCTGAATCTGATTAATCCATTCACAACCACGTGGCGAGAGTCTCTCAAGATTTCGATCGAGTCTCTTCTTCTTATATATTTATTATTTATCATACAAATTGACAGAGTCCCACGACAAGGTCAATTAGATATATATTGTATTCAAATACTTAAACATTCTTGAGTGAAAGTACGGTAGTTACTTTATCTTGTCTATTTCAATATGCCCTTCCTTGGTCCCTGGGATTCTCTTTATCAAAACATTACGTTTATTAAAGGTGTCGTTGAGCTATAAAGTTGGTTTTATTATCCAATCTCGATTCACAATAACCGAGAGCATAGTATTGTAAACTGTATTCAATCAGAATATCCTCCCTGTAAATTAGACAAGCGTTGTACTTACCTTAATATATTGACTTCAATGGTCTTACGGTTAATTTGGGTTAGTTAGGTTAGAACTATAGCATCGGCATTAATTTAATGCGAATTTAATGATCTGTGAATTCTAATTGAATTAAAATATATTGTATAGACACCATGAATCTTTCGAGGTACGTATATCTTAAATACACTAAGAGTAATGGGTAATATTGAGTTTAATTATCATGTATATCATTAATGTCTGTGCCACGAAGTGTAAACAATATCAACTGTCTGCGGTCCAGACACTACTCAATTAGATACTCATATCAATAGCAATGATACCTATGAATAATGTGACTATTTCTCCGTTTCATTGCAGTTTTCATCATTCACATCATCTAATGGATTGTCATTATCATTACTTACATAATGTAATGTCATTAATGCTGATGGTGTTATTACTTTATAAGATTTTATTCACATTACAACTATTACTTAAAACGAGATAGCGGTTATTCCGTGAGGATAGCACTTGCAACAGTGCCAAAATAAACGCAACACGATAACAAATCAAGTGGGTAATTTGTAATAGGTAACATCACGCATAGTACCGTGTGGCTGTATTTTACGACCGACCGCCACCGTTGCACGCGACGACCGGCGTAATCCCGGGGCCCGCTGCGTTAAGTGCCAACTAGTTTTTAGATTTTTTATAAGGTGCTTACAGGCTGGTTAGAATCAACTTGATGTAAAAAGTTTATAACTGTGGAACAACGTGCTAATAGAAGCCTGTTCTTAATAGTAGTTAAAAAAAGGGTTCGAATTAAAGAAAAGAAGAGATGTTAGTTAAGATATTTTTTTTTTATATAGCTGTGGTCGCAACAAACAAATCCTAGACCTAATAACGAAGCCTAGATTTCATTAATATGTCCACTTATATAAATGCGCTATAATCTTAAGAGCAGTACCTAATCAGAACCGCAAAATGGCTGCTTAAATATTTGCCCTTTCGTTGGATCGTTCCAAAACGACTTAGCACTGAAACGCCTTTGGCGAAAAACACGGATCAGAGCAACGCTAGCGAACCGCTCGACAGCGCGGAGACGCGGTGGCACCGCGGACTTGCGCGGTGGCGTTTTACACAGCGTTAGAGTCGAAATGAACTCATTTCTCCCTTGTCCAGTACCTTTACCACGAGTTGTGACATTGAGGTTTTTGATTACGAGTATCGAGTTTACTATCTGTGCATCTCGCTTGTACTATTTTAGTGCGAACGAGATGCACAGATAGTAAACTCGATACTCGTTATCGAAAACCTCAATGTCACAACTCATGGTAAGGGTACTGACCATTATTGTTACGGACATTTTGGAGGCGTATGCGAAGCCGGGTCGACCCCACGCGCAGTGGCCCTTTCGACAAATTAATGAAATGTAAAGGGGTACATTATTAATGCTGTTGATGTGATATACTTCATTGATCATGCTGTATTTCCTAATTTGTTATTACTTTATACGATTTTAAGCTAACATGGTCGTTCCCAATTTACTGCTAATTCGGATCTGTCCATATACCATTGCGACACCTTTGGGGTCTGCTGCATACTTTTAACAATGCCTGATGCTGGTTTTCATGTCTTTCTTTATAATAAGTTGTCAGAGGATAAAACAACAACAAGAACGTCAAAAATTATTAGTATATCCATTTTTAGACGATGAGAATAGGAATAACAAAATGGTGTTTCATGAATATTTAAAAATAAATCTAGAAATAATTTCGAATAACTCCACTCGTCTCGGGTGTCGTAAGAGGCGACAAAGGGAAAAATCCTACGGACGGGCAGCAACTACTGCGGTCGGCAACCCACCTGCCAAGCGTGGCGACTATGGCAACTACCCCAAATTGATACAAGTCATATTTGTGGGAGGCCTATGCGACAGGCGGCGTTATTACGCTCCGTGTGTTCTCCACCTTTGATATTTCGTCTTGGTATTTTGTTTTACTGTACTTCTGAATGCGAAAAAGGGCGTTAAAGCGTTTTATTGTAGCTTAGCGCAATTTTCATTGCTTTATTTTAGTAGAAAGGTGAGTGTGGCGTGAGATTGCTCTGTCTGAAAACATACCACAGATAAAATATGTAACAGGCATTGTTTATGAATAATGAATTTGTTTGGAGCAATCCTAGAGGGAATTAAGTGAAACTTATACAGTATTTTTTATTCGCACTATATTTTATCTGTTATGTCACATTGTATAATATATTAATTGTAGTGTTTATATTATACTTAGGTGGTAGTTACGTATATACCAATTAAATTTGACTGTCAGTTAAATTATAATTAGAGACCATACGTTGTACGACGATGTCGTATTTTATATCTTAGAACCAAAAAAAAGCAAAGCCATGTTGGGTCTCTCTTGCCTAAAAAAAAAGAAAAATATCTACCGCTACTGCTATTTTCAGGCTTTTACGTACATCTAATTGTCGCTTCTTACACCCACCAAGAGTATAATTAGTACTCTCGGTGGGTATAAAACTCATGATGGGTAATGCTAAAAAATATTAATATATTTTAATAGCAATTGTTTAATTTATTTATACGGAGAACCGAAGTACCTATACAACGGAGAGGGCTTGTCTCACAATCTCACCCCGTTGAGAAACCGCCCTAAGAGCGGGAGTAGGTATGCATGCGTCCTAAGAGTGCTTGAATCAGTCAAATTCATGTTTTTTTTTCATTTATATTTATATCAATGGTTATTTAAAAAGTTTATCCAGACCTGAATTACATAAGCTCAGAAATAAGCAAGGTTTTCCTTAGGGACTACAGTATGAGGCTCTTCAAAAAAGGAGTGTGCAGATTCTTAAAGGGTAGGCAACACGCATGTCAATCCTCTGGAGTTGCAGGCGTCCATAGGCTACGGTAACTGCTTACCATCAGGCGGGCCGTATGCATGTTTGCCACCGTCGTTGTATTAAAAAAATTGCATTTGAACTGCTTCTCTAAGTATGTTTCCGCTAAATCCAGTGCACTGGCCCGGTACTGCGAACGTCGAAGTTCGTACGGGCATCTTTCTCTTTTCCTTCAATTGTCACTTGAGAGTGACAGAGACAATCGTCCGAAATTTACGAATATCGTTTTTGGCGGTAGCGCCGCTGATCATGGAACGTAATTATCATGGAATGAGTTCGCATCGTAACTATCGTAAGAAACCAAAATGACTCTCGTTCATGGTAACCCTGACACACCATGGTTCAATGACCTGAGATATTCATTATTTATTCATCAAAGGCACTTGATTGTCTTTTGTTAAATAATGGCCAGCACCTATTTAAGCTGGCGTCTTTGTGCTAAACAAAATGTTCCCATGATCAAACAAAAACTTTGAATGCTCATAATTTGTTGGCAATATATTTTAGCAAAGTATTGAACGAGTTTTTAAGATAAACGTTCTACAAATTATAAAGTGATTTATTAATGTCATAAACACCTATTTAAATCTGGAACCATTGTGGCCACTGGAAGATGACAAAAAAAAATGAAATATAAAACTAAGAACAAATCTAATTTTTTTTTTTAATATCTTTGATTTGCATCGATGTTTAAGTATTAACAGTACTAAATAAATTATATATTGAAATTAATGAATTATATACTTAAGAAAAAGTGTCAAGTTCTCCATCAGCGTCCGAGGCAGGATTTAGGCAGGTTAAAGACTTGGGCACATAGGCGCGTTTTGTGAGCGTGGCGCGACGCCGCTGTCCGAATGTGTGCCTTATTTCGTTACATTAGCCACACCGGTGTCACGCTGCGCTACCGCACCGCTCACAAAACGCACCTATGTGCCCAAGCCTCAAGGCGTCAGCTGCGAATGCTGGAATTGCGGGTTCAAATTCCGATTGAGATACTCGTATATATGATATATTTCAATTTGAATTATAAAGGTTATCGTCTTTTATATAAACGATAGATTATAAGGTAATCTACGAATAAATAATAAACTACTGAAGTAGGTAGTACATACATATACGCAACGTCAGGTATTATGCTTAACGGTGTTCAAACAAAATATATATATATGTATATATATATACATACCTACCCCCATACTTGCCCCCACGTGCACATTTAAGTATATATAGAGAGTATTATCGTCGACACTGCATTACAGTGTATTCTATAATACGTATGTTCCAGATTTCAATGAAGTATGAGTTGAGTTTCAAGTAAGTATGAGTCAATGAAGTTTTGGACCCGGGTATGTCCTTAAACTACGTCCAACAATAAGAGGTAGGGCACAACGATGACCATCACGCTTGAATCTGGGGCAGCCCAACTGGGGAAGTACCTCCTCCTTACAGAAGACCACAGCCATAATATCACTGCTACCTTTCAGGTATGTAGTGTTGTGTTCCTGATGGTGAGTAGGGTTCCCAGAGCTCCAACCCCCCTTAAAGGTCGGCAACGCGCTTGTGACTCCCCTGGTGTTGCGAGTGCCCATGGGCGATGGGCCATGTCAAAAAAAAAAAAAGAAGTAACTTTTTTTGAATGTATGGAATTATAACATTTGTGCCGAACTGAGCAACGGGCTGTCCGGATCGACGAAAATAAATATGACAATGAAACTGATTGCTTGGTAAACACGGTTATTGTTTCAATACCCAAATGTTGCTAACGGATTTGATTCACTTCGATAGGATTGTATTCAAACTCACTCGTTTGTTATGTTAATTTTTGTCCATTCCAAATTCAAAAAGTAATTTTATACCATATAGAATTCGCAACTGCGACGAGTTTAAAACACACCGTCTTTTGTTTTGGAACCCTGACACTCTAATTCGCATAGATTCTTGTTCTAATGGAATTTTTCTTCCAATCGGAAGTAGCGTCGTGCGCTCATCTTCATTCTACAAGAAAATATTTTGCACGGTTACTTTATTACTTCTAGATTACGATATCAAGAAAAATGCAGACAAAGACACAGCTATTCAAGCCAATAAGCCACGATTGCAACCTTCCCCCAATCATTAGATGGATGTACTTCATTCGCTGAACACCTAGCATACATCTAGCCGAGTCGATGGTTAAACTGTTACGCGGACGTTTAGTTTAAAATTCAAATTTCCTTTTTTTTTATAACTGCCAGTAATTAGAAAAAGTTTTTACCGGTTTGTGCTCAACACGATGGTTTATAGAAGTGTCTATTTTAAAGATGATAATTACCGATGTGTACGATATTCTAAGTTGGAGAGGTAAGTTTACCATCAGGTTATGTAAATATAGGACTAAGCACAAGTAATAAAAAAGAAAATTATTTTCTATCGATTTTTTATAGGTATCTGTTTTTCGTAGTCGAGCAATCTATAAGTTTTTTTTTTTATTGCGGTTGTCTTTTGGACAGGCTAAGGCTTGGCCACACTGCTTGGTTTTCGTTGCTTAATGGCCCTA
This sequence comes from Grapholita molesta, assembly GCA_022674325.2. NCBI lineage: Eukaryota > Metazoa > Arthropoda > Insecta > Lepidoptera > Tortricidae > Grapholita > Grapholita molesta. Next base: position 5,838,506 of record CP053124.2, on the reverse strand, counting down.
TATGTAGTTTCAGAAAGACATTTTAGTTATGCGTCCTTTAAATGCAAAAGCGACACAATCCAAAAAAAATATCTTGTTGCAATTAAAATTTTATAACGAAGTGTTAGAATCGTCATTGCAACAAAATCTCATTTTGAAATGTGTCGCTTTTGTATTTAAGGGACGTGTTGTCGTATCTATGAATTGTATAAAGAGGTTATTACGGCACATACAAAGTAGAATCCCATATCTAACACAATTCAGCGTGTAATATCTGACACAATAGTACTTTTACAGTCAGAAGAGCGTGTTAAGTGTTCGTTACATATCGACGGTGGAAATTTCAAATGTCGTAAGGGACATACTTTTATATGCGACTTACGACATTTGAAATTTCCACTGTCGAATTATGTTATGGTACACATTTATATACGTGCACATATATTATGTTATAAGCACAGATAAAATAATAATTCTCAGTGACGAAGTCTACTATACTAAGTCTGTGTTAAGAAACTAGTTACAAGAAAGTTATAAAGAATTGCTTGTGGTTTGCTATCACAAGGAACAAATAAAATTATTAAATCGGACGCCATTGCTCCACTTTAGTAGATTATACATCATCTATTTATATTTACATACGTCAAGTTACGTCCTAAAATGGAATTAAAGGTCAGAGGAAAAGCAAGAGTTAAATACAAGACGGATGTTTTATGATGATATCAATTTTCAAACCACATTAATAATTTACTAAACGTCAATAAGCTTTCACGACATGTAGCTGTTACCTAGTGAATTTAATTATATCGATATCGAGTATTTAACTCAATTAATAGTTGGAGCATTCGAGTGAGTAGCGAGGGAAATTGAAAATTACGAATGCGCTGTAATTTAAGGATTACGTACGCCTTGCAGGATTACTAGTACATACATTTATATTTGTATCTCATTCATGTGTCGGCCCGTGTAGGAAATATTACTCATTATAAAATCGTAAAATAATGAGTTTCATACGTTTTGGCAGCATTTATGGTAATACTAGCTTTTACCCGCGGCTTCGCTCGCGTTAAGAAGTATTTAAGTTATTTTAAAGTAATTTTTTGCATACTATCCTTCAAAACGTAGTTTTGTATGCATGCATGCTTTTTGTTCGGAAAATGCCGTTTTATCCACAAATGCATACGTCAGAGTAGCTTTAGGCATGCAAAGTCTCAGCCCGATCGGTTTAAAATTGACAAGTTCCATACAAACTTTCATCCCCTATTTTATCCCTTTGGGGGTAGAATTGATCAAAATCCTTTCTTAGCGGATGCCTACGTCATAATATCTACCTGCATGCCAAATTTCAGCCCGATCCGTCCAGTGCTTTGGGCTGTGCGTTGATAGATCACTATGCCAATCAGTCAGTCACCTTTGAGTTATATATATTTAGATTGGAGAAAATGCGAAAACAATTTATATTCATATTTTTTAATATTATTAACCTGGCTGGGTATACACTTACTCCTGCCTCGCAAAAACTCGCTAAAGAAAACTTACAAGTACACCGGAACTTCCTGGTTCTCGTCATACAAAACCAATAAAGAAATCATTCTCCAATACATACTCTGTTTACACAATATATATATTATTATAGTTTTTACAGTTCGGCTCTCGCCTTTGTCCCTTAATTGAGTACTTGACATGTATGTCGAATTTTATAACAAAACTTTATATGGATTGAACCTACATATGTATCATAAAAAGTTGACATTGTACCTACATTGTAAATCGTTACACACAGTGAATCCTAGTATCTGTTTTCAGAATCGGGTACGCTATGCGCACGTAATTCCCGGAAAATTATATCCTATACAGCTGTTTTTCGATATTAATAAATACAGTTACAGTCCGACATATAACATAAGACATTTCTCAACCCTTAGGGTACCTTTCCACCGTAGCTATGGTGTGTTACGTTTATGTACAAATAACACATAGTTTAACAGTATAGCTTGGCCGATTTGTATGTAAACGTAGCACACAGCTCTAGTGGAAAGGCACCCTAAAGCGGTACTCTTAATATAAGTATCGATAGGGAGTTCCATTTGATATATTGTGAGATTGGTACTTCACTGGATTCAATATTTACCTAATATCGCATGACAGCTGTGTTTAACGAACCCGAAGAGCCATTCGAAATTTGACAATCTAATATTGATTAGTGATGGTTGATGAATCTCGCGAGCAGGCCCGGTACCGCGAATGTCGAAGTTCGTATATTTCGAGCATCTTTCTCTTCTCCTATTAAGGCGCCAAGAGAGTGAGAGAGACAATCGTCCGAAATGACGACTATCGTTTTTTGCAGTAGCGCCCCAGTTTTAATATTGTTTCGAACGAGCGAGGTTGAAGTGTTAAAGTAAATAATTAACACTTAAATAATTGACACTTTCGCAGCAATCTCAATTAAATCGTAACTGTAATATAAACTCATGACTTAGAAATAAATATTTGTGCTCATCACTCATATAAATGCTCTTACTGGGATTTGAACCCAAGTTCATTGCCTTCATAGGCAGGGTCACTACCCGTCGTCAAAATAGACGGACCTAACGCTATAGATCAACCTTAACCTTTGGGGACAACAAAGTTTCAAATTCAATGTTAACATTCGATACGGTCCCAAATGTGCCGGTAAATGGAATAAACTTGACCGTGACTCTGGAACATCCCTGTTCACAATTTGCGCCAATGTTACATCTGGGACGCGGGCCTGGCCGGCTGTTTTTCAATTAAAATAAAACGGTTCTGAATTTAAATTTTTCATATGAATCTATGTAATTATAAATTTAATGTGACTCCATGGAATACGAATACACCAACTTTAATTTGTTTGTAGACTTTTTTAGTTATGAGATATGGCTTTGACAAATTCATGAATATGTTTCTGTATAGGTACTGCTTCTACCCCTCATTTGCCACTACTACTCTATTATATATGATATGATATAGTAAATTTACTTTCGTATTGTTTTTTTGACATTTCAATTTTTTCAAATATTTACGTAGTTGACAATTGCGGCTTATCAAGTCATTTTTTTGATAGTTGTGTCTCCGCGAGAAGTGGCAAATAAAATGAAGCGAAAAAAAACCTTTTTTTATCCAAGTTCAAGGAAATGAATGTCTGTATAAATATGCATTATAAACCTCATTTTATGCTCCTTCTTTCTGAATTTATTTGGTTACTCTCGCTTGTATGGTTTAGCTGAAATAACTGGTTGAAAATTACCTTGATACTTTGACATTTTCGTGGATAAGTCTGGAACAAACGAAGATCGAAGGCTGATATTATGCATACAGCGTTCTTAGGACTTGCCACTACTGCACCTCAAATTACAACCAAATCCCTTGCGGGGGCCAATCTTGTTGGCTTAGCCTGCTAGACCCTTTAAATCGGTTAATAAATAAGACGTCATATTGTCTCTGGTTCTTATACCTTAGTTCTCTTAGAGCAAAATTTGATAGCGTGTCTCGATGGAACTTAATACTACCTAAACTGCGTTCAGAAACTACTGGAGTACGAACACCAGCGTCTCTTTAGAGCGGTGGAACCTACTGCGATCGCCAACTCGCCGGTCAAGCTAGCCGATGGCAGTAAACCCCCACACTTAAATTCGCTACCTGTCGGTCGCCCCAAATAGATATTTAAAAACGTGTAACAACATTTCTGTATAGTAATTAGTTGGTTAAACGGCAAAGACAATATATTATCTATCTACTGGTTTAGTTATGGAGGTGTATAGTGAGCGAGTACTTATGGTTCTAAAAGATACTGTCATCTGAAGTTGCTTTTGCCCATGGCAGAGTATGATGACCGTGTCCGGAACCTAGGCAGTTAAGGATCCGAAAGATCAACTAAACTATCTATTTTGACTCAGCGATCCATAAAGGATCTTGGCCTCCGAAACGAGAGCTCCCCAGCAATCTCGATTTTGTGCAGCCTCGTGCCAAATGTTACTCGTGATATTAAGCTGCCGCAGATCCGCCTCGACAACGTCGCCCCAGTGGTACCTGGGCAGACCGACTGGGCGGCGGCGACCAGTCGGGCGTCCCAAGTACGCTCTTTTGACGGCCCGATCCTCTCCCATTCTTTGCAAATGCCCAAACCAGCGAAGTCTGTGGGATTTGGTTTGGCCGATAATATTGGGTTCAGCCACCGACTCTTCAATCTCGGCATTTTTGCCAAAGATCAACGATTCTAGGAAAGCCTACATGCAACTCTATGTCCTTGAATCTTAGCGTGGGTCTCATTCCTGCCTCACTTCCTTACGCACGGGAAGAGCTGATTAGTTTTATCTCTGGTTTTACGATGGCATCAACGGATAACGTCGCTCCTACCCTAATACTGAAATGACCTAAGTGTGTTTAGCCGCAGTAGACAGTTACAGCGTTATGGTCGAAAACGAGAGACGGGAATAGCGCGTGACATTGTCTTGCACGTAAAGATTTGTCGTAAGATAAATTGTGTACTTAGGGTTAGGTAGTTTGCAATGTGCAATCATTTATTTTCTAGTAATTATGCTAAATCAAGCTAACTTAGTTTTGTACGATGTGTTTTGGGTTATTTGGAATGTAAAAGTATGCAAAAATTTGCCGTAAATTATTTAGGTATATTTTGTTAATGCTTAAGTAGTATTTTTTGATATTGTGTTAGTTTTTCTTGGTATTTATCTTTAACTTAACAGTGTACACTACCAGTTTTCAAAATACACTGTTCCTAATTATTTCCTAACCTTACAGTAGGTAGGTAATAGAAACTGTGTTTTTTTGTCGTGAAATATGTAATCCTACAAACGAAAATGTTAAGGTAAATGGGGCTTTAGTGAAGTGTTTCAGACTTTCAATAAACTGCATATAAGACCTTACAAACATGATGTCAGGTAATTTACTACTTCCAAAGTTAGCTGCCTGGTATCATTTTTGGTTTATTGTTTTCCCGAACAAAATTTCGTTTCTCATAAAGTACTTATAAAGACTTTCTTTTATTTTAGGGAACTTATGAATATTACTGTAAAGTTTTAATTTGACAAAGATACCAATATTCATACCTATATACAGCTACATAGACTGTTTATATAGTCTTATTCTAAATGCTGATATTTTTGTCTGTTGTTTGTGTATGTTTTCTGGTTATAACTAATTATTGATTCTTAAGAGAATACCTAAATTATGACTACCATTAAGAAAACAACACTCGACGAACTGCATTAAGTATGTAGTTTTTTTTGACGACGGATCTTTGATTTTTCTCCGCTTCTAAATATATATATAAGTGCTAAGTGAAATTCGAAGAAAATCTAGTTGACTTCTATAACTCCGTCCCGCTATTGGTATATATATATAGAAAATACTTAGCGTCTGTGAAGCGTCACGGAGTTATAGAAGTCAACTAGATTTTCTTCGAATTTCACTTAGCACCAATATCCTACATTTTTTATGAACCTGACTTAGGATTATAAGGCGATTGGACCGTGAAGGTAGGCGGAGGGGAAGGTGGCCTGGGGAAAATCCAAATAGGTATCAACAAATATAGATTCCAATTTATTACGGATTCCAACAGAAAAAAAATTGATAGTATTTCAAAGTCCCTCAAATTACAGCAAAACACTGGACCTCGACCTCTGGCGAGAACAATACCCATATATCATACCGGTCACCCCTAGTTACTAATATTTCCAGTAATCCTTTACAAAGGTCCCGTTTGATAGTCGTGTCACGTTTCCCGATATATGTGCAATTCTTAAGGGTTTAGCGGCACGGTACGTACTAAAACGACGTATAAACTGGCAATTGGTTCTCAAATTTAGGTAGGTACATTAATCTGTTTAAAGATGTCTGGATTTAAATTAAATACTAAATTAACTTCGTTTGCGATGAGTTTCAGTGAAAAGCGGAAACTACATTTCAACCCTTTGCGATGAAGTCGGTAAAGTTCCTTTGATGAGATATATTAAGTGGGGCGCAATAGATGCACTCCGAGTTGCTCTTGGTTCAGACTTTAATTTGCAATTTTAATAATAAAAGCCTGATACCAAAGTACCTCCACTTATGGTATCTCTAATATGCACATGAGCCCCGGAGAATTGTATCGGAGGGGAGCCACATTTGCCTACATTACTTTTAATGCCACAAGCAATTAAGAAGTTTTTTATAGACCTACCTGAAATGATATTATAAAATATGCTCATTTAAAATTTCACTTGTTTTACACATTATTACAATTAAACAGGGCGTAATAACGTATATGAGACTTTATCTATAAAAAAAAAAGTTTATTGTGGTGCTTATATCAAACCATATTGCGTCATCTTAAACAACGACATAAGCGCCAATAACGTCCGTTCTCATGGAAAATGTCACATATAAACTTGAAATATCGCCGACATTTCTAGAACTACATTAGAGCTTGCAGTCTTAAACACAAAACTATCGTGAGATTCAAACATATTAATTGTATAGAAGAGGGTCTGTGTTGGTTAGCCAACGCGAACGGCTCATGATTATAAGATACTTCTCGTTACGGAGTGAAACATGTCGAGCAATATTCCACTTATAAAACGTGAGTTTACCCTTCTATACAATTAATATGCTTGCAGTTTCTCGTTGACTGGAGAAAAACGGGCTTAAGTTCACATCAACTACTGGCAGCGCGAGTTTCTCGCACGGGGATAATGTCGTTCTAGAGTGATAGTAAATTTTCAAGTTTATATAAAGCCTTAGCAAAAAGTATTAATCACACTTTTTTCTTCTTACTCAAAAAAAGATCTCCATCTAAATGCAGTTCAACAATTTTCTGATATTTCAAACCTTACACAATAAGAGAACATCAGTTAATAATACTTCAACATAGATATACTGTATTAAATAAGAAAATAAAAGGCACCAATAATTCGGTTCTACTTATACAATGAAGCGACACATTGTAACTTTTCTGTGTAATCATGATCAGAAGTGACAAACATCAAGTGGTTCGTACGTACAGTCGCCATCAGATATATCGGAGCTGTGGAGGTAGTCATAAATATCGGAACATGCACTTTAGCGCCTTGACCATAGAGGTGTTGTTCCGATATTTGTGACCACCTACACAGCTCCGATATATCTGATGGCGACTGTATACGTGGTAGATAAACCTTGTTTTCTTTTGGACAAAATATCCGTGTTATAGACATTGCTACTTTTGTTTTAGACCCTGGAATATGGAGACGAGGACTGACGAAGAAGAGGCTCCGACGGACCCGGCGGCCAGGAAACATACACATCATGACTACACGGAACAGGACTTTGAAGGTCGGTTGCAAGTTCATTTTTTATGCATGTAATTACCATGCAATTATTAAAAAATCTGTGAATGCAGTTTAAATTATTTTTTAAATTAAAAATTATGACTAAACTATTTAAGGTACTTTGGCTCCATACGGTATAGCCGTGGGACGCCCTGTACTCACACACACATACTCATTTTTTTTTCGTAACCAAAGGAAGCATAGTTATATATAATAAAAGTAAATTTGAGGTTTACTTGTCAATAATGTGGTTACAATAATACCTATTACTTAGACTTTATCCTTTCAGAAAATTCTACGATTTATGAAATCACCTTAATGCCCGTACGTGCCAGAAATGTTATTATTGAGCGCATCCCAAGCTGCTTTCACCCGTATCAAAAACCTATACGCTAAGAAAATTGATAGATTACGTCTACCCTTGTCTATGAGTAGCCTTGGGTTAAGAAGTGTATTCCAGAATTCAAACCCAGCTCGTACTCAGAAACTAAAGATTTTCGACAGGTCTGGGCTATTGGGTGATCCTGCCCATCAGTGGCGGTGCGTTTATACAAGCCGATTCCCGCCGGCTTCCCTAACTTAACTTCAACGGTTTTCCTTGGGCTAGTGAAGAAAAGGCTAAGCCATATCGGCTCCGTCTTGCCTAAGAAAAATACACGCCGCCACTGCTGCCCATACCTGTCACTCCGCATTTAGTTCCTGAGTCATGGCTGTTGGCTGAGTTCCCATAAAAAAGCATTCTTGAGCTTACTGTGGGATTCACACAATTTGTGTAAGGATATACTTTCGTTTTTTATTTATTTATTGAATTTATATACGTTTAGTTTAGTTTTCCTAGTTTTTCTTCTGTGTGTCTATGCCAAAACTTTGGATATGGTTTCCAATCGGACCTCGGGCCCCATTGAGTAATTGTAACACTTTAACTGACCCTTCGCTTGCGCCACTGACATGAATCTATACAACGTCCGTGCATTACAGGTGATGCACTAATGTACAGCGCCATTCATTTCTGACGTCACGTGGACTTGACAGAGCTAGTTTGACGATGCATTATATGTAATGCACGGACAGTTATAGAGGTAAAATTCCGGAACAAACGCTAAGAAGCGAGCGATGGTGTACAATTTATAAGTGACAACACAAAAGCGAGCGATAATCCTATCGCTATCATAATATGCTTCAGGAGCCTGTGCCTGGGCTAAAAGGTTCAATGAAATTGAATTTATCCTTTTCTATCCTGAATAAAAGCTAATAAACTCTTTCCTTGTCGTGCTAATAAACTTGCTCACGAACTCGATTACGCCGACATTTTCATCTCCTCTCGTACCTATAACATGCTTAATTTTGCTTAATATTGCTACGTAAAAGCATGAGAATCGACTCGACTTTTTATTGTTATTTATTACTTGAATCGATTTGAAATTGCTTGTTGCTAACCTATACTCTAATGGAATATTTCATCATCATGTCAGCCGAAAGACGTGCTGGACATAAGCCTCCCTCAAAACGATCCAAAAAGACCAGTCCCGCGCCTTCCACATCCAGCGGTTCCACCTTCACCAGGTCGTTGGTCCACCTTGTGGGAGGCCTACCTACGCTGCGTCTTCCAGATCGTGGTCGCCACTCCAGAACCTTTCCGCCCCATTGGCCATTGGTTCTTCAAACGCAATGCCACTTAAGTTTATTTAATTTTATTTTTTTAAGGTAATTATAATAACATTGTCATACAAGGAACCGGTCTCTGTCTCGAAATCGATTCCGCAGCCATTCCCATAGTGGTTTGGTTTGTAGCTGACCTTTAAGGCTAACTCTTTGTCTATTTTAAACACACAATAGACAAAGCCGTACTGGCTACTTACTGCATAACAAAAGTTTAGATCTACTGTGTGGTGATCGGGTACTCAGGCAAACAACTGTTTTGGTCTGATTGCAATTTCCTTAGCCTCCTGAGGCCCACGGGCCTACATGTTATACAAATTAATATAAAGACATTTTAATTTTATACGATTGGAATGGAACAGAGTTGAATTTTATTCGTTTCCTTAATTTTTTTCAAGAATACTTTATTTCCTTCACAATAAAGAACGAATTCGAGTAGCATTTTACTTTTATGGTGGGCCTTGGATGTTAGACTCCCAAAGTTAAGTGGCCAATCCTATTTTATGCAGTAAGTAGCACGTGGGGTTTTACTGAGCAATAGAAAGAGTAAGACTTAAGGCCAACTAGAAATCTAACAACTATATGTGATAGCAATAAGTTTGTTAGTTGATTAAAAGATTGAGTATTTTCATGGTTAATGCAAACGAAATTTATAGATGGGATCCCGGTGCGCACAAACGTTCTGTACAAATCGCGAAGCGTTTGGTTGACTTAACTGGTAACCGAAGAGCTGACGACTTCCTCGCACAACGTTTAAGCATTGCGATTCAACGAGGAAATGCCGCCTGCATCCTTGGTACAATACCTCAAGGGCCTATTGTAATTGTTATTTATACATAAGTAAAATATTCAATAGTATAATTTCATTGCACGTGTGTAGAATTAGAGATTTGCAGAAAGCTGGAGCTAAGAGCAACAACGGTACTTTGGGATAAAGTACTTTACATAATTCGCACTCACTTCCAAAGGAAGCATGTAATATTGAACTTTACTGTAGTCTTATTACAGTTCATTTTGTAGTGTTCCTAGACAGTGCTTAGATGGTTGCGAGTTAGTTATGTAAATAAATATTATTACCTACATTTAGGTCCATTATTGTTTCTCAAATGATAGAATAAGACTTTACAAATTATACAAATTTGTCTTGCCAGATAATACCGTTAGCCGTGCCAGTAACAGTGGGCAAAACATAAAATTCAAGCTACGTAAGCTGCTTAGGCACTGGTCCCACCGCGAGCTACTAAGCTATGAGCTATGAGCTATTTCAAGGGACGAAATATAATCGCTCCCGTGTAAATAAAAGAGGGAGATATATATTTATAGCTCATCGCCCAGCGATGAACTAGGGACGCCCGGCTATGACATATATGTCTCTTTTATTTACACGGGATCGATTATCTTTTGTCCCTTGAAATAGCTCATAGCTCATAGCTTAGTAGCTCGCGGTGGGACCAGTGCCTTACTCTTATTTATTAGATTCAGGAATTTGTTTAATGTCCACAGAAAAATCACAACTGCACCTAATATACAAACATATGTTGAGGGTATTAAATGTGTGTAGATAGACTACCCGACAAAAACTTTAAAATTAATCTTTAAAGTCATTAAAATATACTGATGTAAAGTTTTACGGTTTTTACCCAATACGGGACGGGATTAAACGGGACTTAACCACGTAGTACTTTAAAAAATACCTCCGACCCTTCGAGTATGACATTGTCCTCGTCGCTAGAATGAAGATGTGTATTGAGTGCCCTAGTAGTTTCAAACCTATTTCACCTGCCTCGTATCCACCATGATGGGTATCAACGTGAAATGTACATAAAGCCTATAGTAATAGAGTTCAAGTTCCTGAAGCAACTAACATCAGTAGCATTGTCTGGCTCTATATTATTCTCATGTGTCAGCCTACTCATTTAGATAATGGCGTGTCATTATGCCGGATAATCCACTTAGGATAGACCCTGTTTTAACAAATTAGGTAGGAGAGGTTTTTTATATGTTAGCTTATATAGTCGTGCGTAATTTCGATTGAGATTCTCAGGAGTAAGTATAAGTTTGTTTTTTTTTTAAGGCATATCTTTCAACAACCGACATTCTGTTTCCGTCGCCGCCTCCGCACGATTAGCTGTCATGTACACTACACACAATTACGCAGACAGACCGAATCTACATACCCTATATAGGTGAATAGCTTTACTGACGGACCATGTCTATGTAGTTGTGCATAGAATTAATAATTATGGCACTTACGTCAAAATTTGAATATAGAACGCCGACATGCGTGTACACACACGTTACTACTACATATGCCAGGTCCTTTAGCTAAGTTATTCACCTATAAAAACCATTATCTATAGTTATTATTTAAAAAGTCTCATTTAAAGAAGGTAACTAAGGCCAGTTTTAAAACCACAATGATAACTAGAATATTCAAAAATGTTTTTTTTTATCATATAATCACAAAAGTTTGTAAGCCCTAACTTCGCTTTCCATTTACTGTGATATAAAAACAGGCTCCGCTGTTTCATAGATCTAATTAAAACATGTCATAACATTCAATTAGGATTTTTTCCGGTAGGAATTCACCTCACAGATCTTCAATCTATGGAAATTCAAAGCATACTTATTGCATCACTGTATAGGGTCATTATTTACGCATACGGGATTGACTTGTCTCTTGCGAAAACGTTATGATTTTACAAATTGGCCACCAATATTACATTAAAGTTTAAACTTTACCAATTTCTTTTATTCATGTCAAAAATGGGTCAATTTCAACAGTACTAGTTTTTTGTGTCATTCCGGTGTAAATCTTTATTTACGTTTCTTCGATGTTTCTTTTAATGTCAATCGACACCTCAGGCTGTTCTTTGATAAGCCTCTTACAGAGCACTTGATATCTTAAGCATTTTGTGAATTATCGGAGAATAAAAAAAATTACTCGCACGTGAATGATAAGTATAAACAGGAATGATATAATACTCCACCTGAATGACATTTTTCCCATCGGAATGAAAAAAATAAACACGGGAATGATATATATACACTAAAATGAGAAAAATGCTAAGAACTGCCTAATTCAGCCAAGTTCAATATTTAACCGAAAATTTATTTCGAATGCCCATGTTCAATGTAGAACTACTCCAATCTAGCATATCGAGTATTTCTTTAAAAAGTGCCACTTTTATCTCGCTCCTTTCCTTAATGAGTTTCCGAGTAGAGCTAGAGAGCCTTTTAGTTCTACTGCTCCGTTGGGCCTTGAAGAACTTAGACCCGGAGCTGTGGACAGCTTCTACAAACCCGTCGTTGAGTTCGTCCACCTCGCTTCCTTGACAATCAAAACAGTTCCGGAGCTCTAACTGAAAGCTCTCGGGGTTTTTGATTTGGATTGGTGCTAGCCAGAGTGTAGACCTCATCATTCGCGAACTCTCTTCTAACTTAACACTTATATTCAATGTGCCCCTAACCAGACGGTGATCACTACCGGTCTTAACCGTATTGATCACAGAGACATCATTGAATATATGTTTCTTCGTCGACATGATGAAGTCAATCTCGTTTTTTGTTGCACCATTGGGACTCATCCAAGTCCACCATGCTCACGTTTCTTGAAGAAAGAGTTCATGATATAGAGTCCCTCTTTCTCCAAGAAACCAGCCAGTAGTTGGCCCCGGTGGTTCCGACGTCCGTATCCAAATTGCCCCACTCTCAGCTCTGCGCCTTCTCGCTTGCCCAGTTTCGCGTGGAAGTCCCCCATAACAACGGTGAAGTAAGTTGGAGCTATGCATGGCCTTTGAGATGTCCTCATACATAGCCTCCACCTCGTCGTCGGAGTGTGTCGAAGTCGGCGCGTATACCTGGATGACCTTCAACGAGTATCTCTTGGATACTCTGAGTATCAGGTACGCCACCCTGGACGACACACTCTCGAACTTAACCACGTTGTTTACGCGAGGGACTTGTGAACGATAAACCCGACACCTCCTTGGGACTGGTGGTCGCCCTCCCGGAAGTAGAGCATGTTGCCGGACTTCAGGGTTATCGTGTCCTCCCCGTTTCTTCGGGCTTCATATAAACTTATTATATCCCAATGCAACCTGCTCAACCCTTCCTCCAATTTCACTACCTTTTCTTCGGTCCGCAGCGTACGCGTGTTGTATGTTGCCAGGGCCAGGAGTCGTCGGTAGCAGGATCCCGCCCGGGGATTCTTAGCACCCCTGAACCCTTTTGTACCCTGGCCGCTACCGGCATACCCTGGTTATGCCGGTAGCGGCCAGGGTACAAAAGGGTACCGGGGGCCGTCGGGACTCGGGGCCATGGTTTTTGGGTGTTCATTTCATATGGGGGGTATATGCCATAATCGTCACGCTTGGCATGCGGGTTGGTGATCGCAGTGCTTCCACCGCACTCTAGGGATGCTGCTGCCCATCCCTCGGTGGTCTTGGCCTTAGTTTTAGGACATACCCGGGTAAATTTTTTTATTCGTGACATTCTAAAAGCAAATAAATCTCACATCAAAGTTGTTCAAAATCGCGAAATTTCAACTACGGACACTTAAAAAAAAATATAATAAATAAATAAAGTAACATTTGAAAAAAAATAATGGTACTATAAACATCACTGAAGTGTTTTTCGAAAAATAGTTTTGATTAATAATTAGTAATTACGTACTTGGAGTAATTTTGTCAGAATTTACCAAAGACAGGTGTTTACTAGTTTACCGAGAAATACCCAATCGATGTTAAGGCCTATTTTGTAACCACAACTTCAGGGGTCTAGCTTTACCCATCATAAAACGACATGAGGTTTAATGGCTTGTAGAAAAAGATGGTACCGGAATCTTATTTTGTCGGACTCGGCGGGGGCATGGCAGTGCCCCCAAATAATACTTACTACACAAAAGTGAAGCTACTTTTAATATCATTTTGGTATTGTTTTCATTCTGGTGGGTATTAAAGCCATTTTACTACACCGAAATCACCGGAATGAAATTGGTGGAATGATAAACCGAGGTGAAATAAAATTATAAAAAAATAACTAAATCCCACATTCTTTAACTATCGCAACATTTAAACTCGCAAGTACAAAATACACGATCTGTAAATATTTGAAAAATAACAAATATGAAACAAAAAACATATAGCAAACTCCGGAATGATATTTTTTTGTCCCCGTAACATCGAAATGACATTCTGACGTGGGTAGCGGATCTATTTGGCATCTTGTCGACGTCTTATTGCGGTGAGAGCCGCGGCAGAAGTGACCCTCAAAGTGCGCAAGAGGTGGCGGGGCATACGAAGTCAAGCTTAGCCAATAAACGTTGATGAAATTAGTCCGCGGTAATAAGGATTATTTTCCCGGACAAATTTCTTTACATATAATAAATGGGTTTATTAAACAGTTGGTAAGCAAGTAATATTTTAAAGGGTTCTTTATTGATATGGTATTATAATGAACTAAAAACAAATTTGATATCTTGTATAGTTTTAGAGTTATGCGGCATTAAAGAAGCTGGGTTCCGGACAGCCCACCTGAATGAAAAATTGGGCCTTTATTTTATTTTTTTCAATTATTAAATCATTTAATATTTAAATGTTAGTTATTGCCCGAGGTCGATAGCTAAGACATGTTTCCAAAAAAAAATAGTGTATGACTAATTTGACTTTCTGCACCAGCGTTTTCAGTCTTGCCGTCAAATTTCATTGCTTGGGATATTCACCCAAATACATTTTACCGGCTAACTTAAGACTAACTTAAGACTAACTTAAGCCTAGTCAAATAGTCCCTCTCGAGTCGTCCCTGGTGCAAAGGTACCCATTACACTAGCCGCCGCGTTACCACGCTGAATAGCGACGGACAACCTTTGCACCAGATACGAACCCGCGCTGGCGTCAGACCCCCTCTCTCCGATTCGCAATAGCCTCTGACCACCACATTAAATGTTTTTGAAGTGGAGTAAAGTGAAAATATTTATTTGGTGTAGGTATCTCTATTATTATATATATAAAACAAACCTGACCTAACCTAATATATTCAACAGGATTAGGCTACGTTTCCGCTAGAGATGAGCGAACATGCGTTGCGAGAGATGTTTGTTAAAAACCAATAGAATTACTTATTTTCTCCATTATCGGTAAATAATGCGATTATATTGGTTATTCAAAAACACATGCCTCGCTACATATTCTCACCTCGTTCATCTCTGATGGAAACGCAGCCTTATGCCTGAAAAAATCTGAAAGTTGTAGTTTCAGAAAATAACAGATTCTGAAAAGAAGAATTCTGTTCTTCAATTTTCTGCCAGATGAGGATAATCCATTTATATTTTATACATCTTAATTTACAAATAAGAAATAAATTGTCTATTCTATTGTATTTAATGCGAAAATACATTAGGTTTATCCAGTGTCTGGTTTTAATCAGATTAGCAATCGTACTTAAACAACGCCATACTAGATAATTCGAAGTAAGTAATGACTAATTGTGGTATATGTCTTAAGTGGACTTCATGTGAACTTATTCCTTTTGTATATTGCATACTCAAGCACAATATTTTGTTTTACAATACGCGCACACAGTCCGCGACGTGCCGCCTACGCGGACGCGGGCTCGGCACTTTTAGTGTTTGAAAATGGAGACCTACGGTATCCGAAACATGTCGCGCGGGTGACTGATTAAACGTGAGAGAAGCCGTGTTAATCATAAAGTATCATAATGTGTCAATACAAATACAACACAATAAAATGTCTATACAAACTGAAACTTCTAAAAAAATCCATTGACAATTGCTTAGTGTAGATCACATAACCATTTTTATAGTGTACTTGACTATTAGAGATTATCGAAGAAGAAAGCCTATATTTAACTTTACCACACCTTGTCACTTTTGGATAAACATATTGTCTAAAAGAATATCATTTTGCAATAAAGAGTCCTGAAATGAAAAACGATAAAACCTCACACCGTTTATATAATCTAGAGCGCAATGCCCTCAACACGTGTTAGCAATATTTTGCTGCTACATTGCAACCAGGAAAGGGTCTGCCAACGCCACCGTATCCCATCCGTAAATATAAAATACACTTAATCCATCAGAAATAGAGTTCAAATTTGTCAAATAAGCTGTCCCTGTTAAGATGGCGTGACGGAAAATGGGTCAGAAGGGCGTTTTATGGGGGAACCCCTGGTATATCAGTATAATCTTACCTAGTTAAAAGTCTATCTCGATCGATACTTGTCTACGGACGCAGACTCAACAAGCTCGGGGTCCTAATATTTTGCAGTAAACAATTTGTGAACTTATTTCGAATAGTAAATTAGAAAAGTTTGAACAGATGGACTTTGAATATAATATTTACCCAGTGATTTACTGCGATAAATTATTTTCCATTTTAATTTCTAACTAAACAGCAGGCAGCGGAACTTTGGTGCCGATGACATCATTATGACGCAAAATAATAGGGATATAGGATGTTCTTATAAATTATACACAACATAACTATTAACTTTTATCACGCTTTGACATATGCAACAGTTGTCACTAGCTCGCCGAGTTAATAGCAATGTCAAACTTGATATTCAACCTGACTCAAATAAACTAAGGAAAGTTTCGACTTGCGTGATTTGATGTATGTTTTTCTATGTTACTAGGTTCAGCTGTTATGTTTTGCTGACAGCAAGAGCAAAACATTTTTTTTATCTTTAACAACTAAGAAAGGAAATGTCTGCAAAAACGGCTGCATCGACTCCATGGCGACTGCGGTCAAGCGATATTGATAATGAGTTAATTATAAATGTTGTACCTTATCAATTCACATTTCTAAAATTCACGAACAAAAAATCATATAACGATGTACAATATTGTTTTCGATAATTTTCTGAAGACAATGACAAAGACAGTTAAGTGATTATGTTTTTATAAGTACTGGCCGTCTCAAGTATCAATAAAACATCCGTGAACTAAAGAGGCCAATAAGTTGTTAGTGATTAATGATTATCTATCATCTAGATAAAAACACTCTGTGTACAGCCGCTACGTCATGCGTCTGTCATCGGCACCAAAGTTCCGCTGCCTGCTAAACAGCTTTTCGCAGACTGTTTTGATTTAGATACAATAAAAATGTAGACATAATTTTTTTCTGCCCTTGAGCCGTAAAGGTAAAGGTAAAAAAAGGGTTATCCGAATAAACATTTTAAATAAGATTTAAATTAAAAATTCATTCATTTTTATGTCTAAAAAGAATATTAGTTTTTTTTATAATAAGGGTCGTGATTGACATAGACAATGTTTTGCTTTTTACCTTTTATCCAAGATGGCCACCACTTATCGTTGCAGCTCAAACCCTGCCCTTAGGGCAAGGTCAGTGCACTCCGGTCATGCTTGGCTGGTTCGCCTAAAATAACGATATACCTGTGAACTAACGGTTATTCTAAAATAGACTTTAAGAAGTTGTGATAAAGCTGTTTTACTTTATTGACATATGAAGTTAAAAAAAAATTGGTAAAATGTGATATTACCAATGCATTTGCGATTTTTTCTACTATTTCTAAACATCCAACAATTAAATAAGTGAGAAAAACACAAAAGTCTTTACATGTATATACTTGAGTTTTAAGATAGTTGTAAAGGGGAAAGTTGTAAGTACACAAAGTAAAATAGGATATTAAAAATATAATTAATAAACGTCTTATTCGTGTTCTTTGCAAAACTTGGATCAATGAACATTTAAATTAGTAACAGATCACTTCAATGTATGAAAGTCACCTAACATGGGTGTCCATCATTTGTCATTCAAAAACATTAAATAAAAGAACATCCAACCAACTAAAGTAAAAAAAAAAACACTCGATTAGTAATAAACAATTTGTATGAAATGACTTTGCACTCTTGTGAATAAAATGCAACTTTGCTATCCGTTTTTAAAGAATAAAACAGTTATATCCGAGCTAGTCAGGTGAAAAATACTTTTTGATTAGTTTCTCGTATTGTTTCAATATCTTTTCAAATGTCGTTATAGGGTAACTCGAAAATTACTTCATCCAAGATAGAGCCCTGCTGCCTGCGGTGCCCTACCCTGAATTCTCGATTGAGTATCACATTACTGCGAGCCTCAATCCAATCTCAACCGCTCTCTTATCTAATTATCCTTGTATTTACTGAACAAACGACTTTGGTAGGTTTTAGTGGCCTTTTATTAGCAGGAAAAATAATACTGTTTGAGTAGTGGTGAAACAACAGATTGAAGATAGCTGCAATATCGTATGAAACGTCACTTAGGGATGAATGAGACCATCATACAAGCATCATATTATGAGCTTGTAGGTAAGATATAAAGAATGGTTCGCCGATATCAATTGCAGGACAGTAGATCTGAGGAAGCGGGCATTTGCAAAACCATTTGTACATTGTTGTTTACGGGCTGTAAACAAAAATTTACGAACGTGTGTTAATTGAATTAAGTAAGCTTAATAAACAGGCGTTCTTAATTTCTTTACACTCAGTACACAATGTTTATCATCACCAGACCTCGAAGTCGCGGTGGCAATAACATCAATTAACTAGGGATTTCCTTCCGATATAAAATTTATCGATAACTGAATGCTTATTCGGAATTGACATTTCATATATTATTAGCTGTAAAATTTACAGAATAATTGAAAATTAACTAAACTGTGATGATTACTTCCCGTCAATGTTACCTATATAGGAGTTTTTAGGATACTTCTTAGGAATTTTAAAATTCAAATAAAAATCAACCTTTACTACTAAATATTTTTTTCATCAATTTTAATGCAAAGTAAACTGAAACCTAGAAATGCATTTCATTATTTTCATTTAATCAATGATGAACTTTATATTAGTAAATTTAATCTTAATATCTTAATCTTCATACTGTATAAATAATACAGTTTAATAGATATTGCAAGTTATCATTAAGTATCTCATAATCATAACATAAGTACTGTCATAAGAAAGTACAACTTATCGATAAAATAATATCGTGTGTCTCTCCCTAGCAAAATTGTATTCGTGCCACGGCGACTTCGAGGTCTGATCATCACACTCATGTGGAAAAAAGAGAAATAAATAAAACTTCAGCCCAATAAAAACAAGGCGAAATTTAAGGTTTACAGCTCATACGTCTACATGTAATAACATTATTTATGAGTGTGATGAAAAGATCTTCAAGGAAGTCTAATCCAATCCATCCCTTGAATTATTAAGTACTTTGTCTGCTTCCTTAACTACCTGCAGCCTTGGCATCAAAGATGCGTTCAAATTATAGTCCCCGTCTCACCTGGCAGATATAATGATGTAATATCGTCCACTTAATATGTAACAGGCAACCTTTCTACATTTTCCAATTGACTGCCACATTGCTCTGAGAGCTGCAAGACTACTTCGTGCCCTTTAATGTAACCTCAGCCCACTGTTAACCTTATATCAAATTATTGCTTCATGCTTCTTCTTGGAAACACATTTATTACTTTAAAAGAGAAAAGGTGGGAAACATTTTCCATGTAAAGGGCAGCTTAGTATTTGGCTTCGAAAATTGCTTACAGACAGGGTATCGCCCACTTTACACCGAAGTGTGCCCGGTACAAGTATCTTCTGTTGCTAGAATATCATTGTTCAGATAATACGATCGCGAAACAGCAAAACTGAAGTACTAAACAGAGGCAATTTAGCAAAAAGGATACATTCTCAAAAGAATATTGAAACAGGTGAAAATCATACTGGTATTTCTATTTAACAGAAATTGTAATAATCGACGAATTTATTGTGGGTTCCCCAATCAAGTCTTAAATTGCTTTAAAATGGGAATCTGTAATCTATTCGAAAGAAAGCATGAGTCTTATGCAGCTTATATGGGTGCAAAAAATAATACCAAGATACCATAATCTTGCAACAAAAAAAAAAGGATCTTCAAGTGTAGAATTTTTTTTGGAGTAAGTATGTAAATTATCTCTTGAACAATTGAATTGAAAACTACTTTAGGACTCGTTTTTTGACCCTATTTTCGTTCCTCTACGCTACCTATAAACGCATAAATGTTAAGTTTCATATTATATTCGTATGAGATGGGACCAAGTATTCTTTGTATTTTTAAATTGGCAAGAGCCAAAATTTTACTGAGAGTTGCTTATAAATACATATGTATTTTATATAGTGGCCGAAGCGTATCTAATGGAACGCTACCGTGAAATCGATATTCGTAAATTTCGGACAAATGTGTCGGTCACTCTAATGGCGCCTTATTTAGAGTAAAAGAGAAAGATACTTGTAGTTTTCGCTCTCGGATTTTAGTTAGCGGTAAACCTACTGAACGAATTGAGGTCCACTCGGTGTGATATAATGATACTAGAGCTTCGATGCTTTTAACCCTAAGGTATCTAAGTGGGTACCTGAGAAATGCTAAAGAAATACGAGTGTTGTAAAAGAGAGAGATTTCCATTAACCTATTAGATAGTAAAGCCGAGTTCTATAATGGATCACGATTATTAAATCACTGTTGCGTAACGTGTCATCGAACAAAGGACCTTAAATAGTGTTTGTACCTTTTCGAAGTTACTACCTACTAACAAATACTAAACTCCTGTTTGAATCTTTTTTAAAGACTTCAATATGAGCAGCTGAAATTCTTCATATTCGTTACTAATGTAGTGTCACCATCAATAAAAATTACACGATCAAATTCACAAGGTGTGGGGAATTCGACAGCTTTAGAGTATATGTGTATATAAAATGAACTGAGAACTAAAAGGCGACAGTAGTTAGCAAAAATATAATGACAACTAATAAGAATATGTACAAACATAGAATTCAAAATAAAGACATAGACAAAACAGTAAAATAGTATAAAACCTAGCCTAAACCTCGACACAAGGAGCAGATTATCTTAGCTTTTCCTGGCAAGTAAGGCAAACTTTGGTTTATTGGTGATACTTAGAAAAGTGATACTGCGTTAGTAGTAATAGTTACACAGATCTGCAAGATATAATCGATGGCAACTGACAGTTTAGATGTTTGCAATCAGGTTAGCAGCAATGTATCGCTTAGGATTCTCTTTTGTGAACTAATGCAAGATAATAATACAGTGCACGCAATTACAAAGTATCCAACTTTTTTATACGTGACAGGCTCTTTCAACCGTCCGGAATGTCTCAACGGAATCTGAATGGTATCCAACGATAGGCCAAGATTCCACTTCTGATTCCGGACTTGTTCCGATTCCTGCAACTGCGACATCATAGCCCCTTTTCCACTCCAGAGCAGATCGACACGATATTCCTATTTTCTGTCCGATGAATGCATAATGTGAGCATTAACGGTTACTTCATTACGTATTCTGGGAGCGACTAAACAGAATATATTTTTAATGCAGTCTATTAAAGTGTTAAATTGAATCGGGATCTGGAGGTCGGAAAATTGGATTTTTATTCGAAATATTTCGTTTAAAAAAACGTTTATTGAATAATCCAATAACGACCTCCTGGCCTGGTCCGTACTAACGGCCCGGCCACGATAATACGCCACTTGCGGCGCGGCAAGCGTTTTATCTGTTCGTTGCGCGGTCACGACGCGCAATGGACTGCGGTTAGTTGGGATCATACGCAATGAACTGATAAAACGCTTGCCGCGCCGCAATATCGTGGCCGGGCCGTAACAGTAACCGCGAGGGCCTAGTGCGAAAATCGAAGTTTGCGAATTTCGTACAATTGTCTCTGTCACTCTAGTTACGCCTTAATAGGAGTAAAATAGACAAATGCCCGACATATTTGGCAAGATTTTTGATCTTCAAGCAATGCTGCCGTGTTATGACAAAACACTGTAACTTTAAAAATACCATTTTTTCAGAAATCGCTAAAAACTTTTTCTATCGTTTTTCGATCATAAATCCGTAAATATGTATCCGATGTTAGTGTAATTAAGACAATTCGTTTATAATGTGGTACTTATTGTATACAAATAATAAAATATGACTAAAACGTTATATTTATTTATTTAAATACCAAAACGTGTTTTGTCGTGATAACGTTTAGTAATGGTTAACTCGAGTTACAGTGTTTTATCATGACACATAAATAAGTTTTTTTGCTCAAAGCAGACGATATATTTGTAAAGGGTTCGACTATAACTCACCATAGATACAAGTTTCCAAGGAATATTTGCATATTACTATTTGCATGAGAGAAATCTCAGAAGTATTCCATTTGCACTTATATCCGACTATCTAACCCGCAGGGAGTTGGGAGGGTATCAAGGACTATTATCCGAGTATTGAGTAAATCTCCAAATATGATCTTGAGTAAGTTTTTTATTGATAAAAAAACGTCTGTATACTTATGTGTTTATTCCTTAGGGATAAGATGATGATGTAAATAAAAATGTTTATCTACACGAACTCAGGCCATAATTATACTTAGATATTGTGATTTTTTCCATATTAGTACCTATAGGCTGCAATTATGTTAAGATAAATATTTATTTATTAAAAACAAGTTTACTAAAATTACATGAAATACCTATTCAAGAAAAAATAAAGTAAAAATAATAATAAACTAAACTATTAAAATAGCCCACCCCGCGTCGTTCCAGGTACAAATGTGCCCATCACACTCGCTGCGTTGCCACGTTGAACAGCAATGGACAACCTTTGTAATAGGAAAGACCCGGAGCGGGGGTCGATATCTGTTAAGATTATAAATTTAATATAAATACAATAATTTATATATATTGTTTTAAAAATTAAATAATAATGTAGTATATTATTTAAGTGATATTGAAGTAGGTACTTTATTTTCAAATAATATACAAGCATTACAATAACTACTTAAGTACTCTAAAAAGGCCGCTAGCATCCTTAATACAATGCCTTATTAAGGATGCTAGCGGCATTTCCTCGTTGTACCGCAATGCTGTTACGTTGTGCGAGGAAGCCGTCAGCTCTCCGGTCACCACTTACGGGAACCAGACGCTGCGTGATTTCTGTAAAAAGTTTGTGCGTGCTGGAACCTCATGGCCCTACGCCAAACTGTAAAAAAATGTGTGTGTCTCTCTGCCCAAGCTCTTATATTTGTTGCGTTTCAAAATTTCTCTTTCAACCCGTGCACCCGCTTTTACATTAATTCATTTAAGTGGGACGGCGCTAGAGTTTTTTTTTAATACCAGAATGGTGGCAAACAAGCATGCGGCCCGCTTGATGGTAGCGGTCACCGCGAGGTATCATTCACGCGTTGCCGACCCCGTAAAATCCTCTTTACACCTTTTTTTGTGTGTGTTGTGTGCCTACGCATGTAGCAAAAAACCACTCCAGCATCCGTCCGAAACTTCAAGGAACCAAAGACACTCCACGAGGCTTCTGGCCATCATCTCTGATAATGCTGATCGGCTGAAGAAGAGCAGGCACGTTGATGGTGGCAAGAGACCGATGGATTGTGTCCTTAAACGAGAAAAACGGTAACGGTAGAGGTAAAGCACAGCGATGACCATCACGCTTGAATCTGGAGCATCGCAACTGGGGAAGTACCTTCTCCTTACAGAAGACCACAGCCATAATAGCACTGCTACCTTTCAGGTATGTAGTATTGTGTTCCTGATGGTAAGGTTCCCAGAGCTCCAACCCCCTTAAAGGCCGGTAACGCGCTTGTGACTCCCCTGGTGTTGCGGGTGCCCATGGGCGACGGTAATTGCTTAACCACCAGGCAATCCGTCCGTTCGTTTGCCGCCTATGTCATTAAAAAAAAGTGTAGGCTTAGCCGGTGAATCTCGAGTTAGTTACCTAACTCTGGATTGTGCAAGTGGGCCTTGAAATGGCGACATATTTCGATTTCGATTTCGTTTGACACGTGAGTTATCCATTTTAATAATACAATATAGTTAATGAAAAAACAATCGCCATAAATTGTATATAGCGCTTTCAAATGCTACTTTTTTATACAATTCTAGAATCAAATTGATGATTGTCTGTCTAATGAGGTATTGTTTAGGGTTAAGTACTAATGTAGGTAGGTATTTCGCTAAGTTATAAGGTTCGAAGCTTTGTCAATTTCGCGACGAATACCTACACTGAGGTATGCAGACGGAACGCCTAGAATTATCACGTAGGCGATTACGGCATGAAAGTATAATTCTAAGTAGAATAGGTATTAAGTAGACATAAGCAGAATCGTAAAAAATTGTGGGGATTCAAAGCTATTTCTTATTTTATAGAATTATAAGAACCTCACAGGATTCTTAGACATATAGGAAAAGGGTTATTATTCGGGCGTTTGAACCGTTCTTATTACTCTGTCCAGATTTCTGTAAGTAGAAATGATGTTTCTGTAAGTTTGGTGTTATTTTTGATTTACTGTTAGACAGCTGTGCTGGCTAAAGGATAACCAAAATCTACTTAATATAATGCAGGCACTTCTACCGAAATCTGGACAGAGTAATAAGAACGGTTCAAACGCCCGAATAATTACCCAAAAATGAAAAAATCAACTGCTTCGGTTAACTGTTTTATTCTTTAATAGTATAGAAGGGCATTACAACAAGAGTGTGGGTTTATGAAACGAGCCGAAGGCGAGGCGAACACATATCATTAAGTGTTTTAAGATGGGTTCAGAAACCGTAGGGAAATGACTTATTACTAGGGTTACTTGTAAACATTAAAAAGTCAACAAACAAAACAGATGACAGCTTGGAACGGCGGCGTTGCGTATTTCGTATCTCAGGCAATTTTTTTTTAACCATAGACAAGCGAATGAACTCCCTATTCTACTGCCACTCGAGTTCAAATGTCGTTCGATTTATATTAAAAAAACATAACGAATTGGCGTTTTGTATCAATGGCTGTTTTAATATCTATAGATACTAGATTAGACACCACACGTGAATTTGACAGCTAATCCAAATTTAAATTCATAACCTACTGATTTCGTAATGCTGGTCATTGCTTACGGTTTCTGGACGCATTTTAGAGCACTTATGACATGTACGTAGATAAAAATAAATAGCAAATTATTTACACTACAATAATGTTGTTTTTTAAAGCTTTATAGTGAATTTACATTCACTCGGCAGAAAAGTTTCCCCTGCCGTGCCTTGAATCCCTTAAGGTCGAGGTGCCTCTTTTTAGAATCTTTCACTAGCTCAGGCCTAGATATTAACACGAGAGGGTAAATACTAACTTTGCTCCCTTGTTAAACAAATAAGCATACTTATGATGTGTACGCTGTTCAATGAGGCTTTTAGTAATCGTTAAAATATTTCTAGAACCAAATCAATGTACTTTTAAAAGGTGTACGTGTGTGTACGTTTAAGTAAAACAAGGAATTAGTACTTAATACTTATGCATCAATTTACTATCTACTACATTATAAGTACTTGCTTGCTAATATGTTGTAAGTCTTTTTCTAATTTCTTATGAGTGGATGACTACAAAAAAACTTTAAAGATATTAACATAACACTCTCTTCAGTTGCTGTAATAATTATTCATGAGACAACGGGTGGACCCGATGACGATGAACACTGCAAAGTGTTCAAAGTATCGGAATATTTTAATGCATTTGCTGACAGTACGTCGACAGCGGGGTAGTTGTTGGCTTAAAGATGCTTAACTGTCTCACTGTCAGCGAACGAGTTAAGATCAGTGTATGCGATAAAATCCGTTTCATTTCACGCATAAGTTTATATGAAAATCATAAAAGTGTCCGAGAGATCATCTTTTTCAATACAATTCATATTGATTTCAGCACAAGAATAGGACATCTGTAGCATACAATAGCTTGATGTCATACGTACCGGGGCGGCCCGCGTCCTTCCTCCACACAATACCCCACCGTCACACCTTTCATAGAAGCCTAGCCATCGCAAATCATTATTAAGAACTACCTTTTCCCCGTGTATTCGAAATCCACCAATATTATGTTCATGAGTGAGCACTTTGTAATCGTGCCTGCCGCCATACATAGCGAATTACCAACGCGTAACGTCTGCAACATTTAAACTCAATATACCCGTATTTTGATTGGTATTTGGATGAGATTTATACAAGAGATTTAATAAAACTACCTGATATGTAGATAAGAAGAAATTTGACTGTTCCTATTTCCCCTTCTACTAATGTAGTTTGATGTTTAGAATTACTGACATACAAGTTTTGAACACTTACCAGAAAAGCTGGAAAGTGGTCAGACATTTTCAGAAACTTTAACAAAAACAATGTATTTACTTTATGTAACTATAAGGAACGGACATTAATAAACTACAAAATTCTAACAAGATTCGTATGAACCTCCAGGTCTTATTGTTACGATAATTTAATTGTGTGCGTACTATGTAAGTATACACCTTTGAACTGTTTTTTATATGACTGTAGTTATGTGTTCCAAATAAAAAAAATAAAAAAAAACATGATTCAGAAATCTCCTTATATGAAAAATATGCAATTTTGTAAAAAAAGTCACATCTTTAAGGATACAGGAGCGGCGTTCACTGTTTGATATTCTAGAAACATCAGTACTATCAGTAGCAATGTACTTTCCAGATTCTTGTCCAACATGTCGTCTACGTTTACTCTATTTCCAACTATGCTGTGCTAACATTGACATTGGTTTTGCAGGTCACCGAGCACACACCGTGTTCGTCGGCGTACATGTGCCGGCACGGAGGCACTCTCACCGTAAACACAAGCACCATCGTAACGGAGAGAAGGACGATCGACCTGGTATGTTGTTCAACTAGCATTGGCTAAAATGCTGAGATCGCCAAAGGTTACTCGTAGAAAGAGCATTTAGGCTATTGTCTCCTATACATGCCGTCGGCCGCTTACAGCGTCTGCGTAACAATTCTGTCTATAGAGATGTACTGTTGTGGTCCCTCCCGCACGCCGACGTTGGCGTAGTTTTTGTTTAGGAACGTTGACGCTGATGTCAGACGTCACGTATAGCATAAATAGGAGACCAAAGCCTAAATAACATGTTTAAAAATTTAAGGAATAGGTACCAAATAGTGTTATAATATAACCAGAACCTCCCCCTTGCGTCGTATTCCTAAGTGACCTCCCTTCTGCATCACTTTCTCTAGCACGATCTTTCTCTCTTCTCTTCTCAATGTTTACTTTGTCCGGCGGTGAAAATGGCATGGCCTGTGTAAAGAGCCGTGCTGATCTGGTCGGACCAACGCAAAGGGCTTCGTCTACGGGCCCTTTTACCGTCTATTTTTACGGCCACCGCGAGCTTCTTGAGATTGCTGCCATCTTTAACCAGAACACTAAACGATAAATTGAAACTGTCTCGCCTTTGATTTGGTCAGTCCGTCGTGCTTGTGAACGGCCCCGTGACCTTTTGCCATCAGTGTTCCCAACAACGATTAACCTTTCCAAACTTTCGTCTGCCCTTCTCATTATATGGCCAAAGTAACTCAGGATGCACTTGTGTAAAAGTGCGCTTAGCTGTCCATGGTATTCTCAACATACGCCAACAACAGATATTAAAGGCATCGATCCGTCGTTTATCTCTGCTTCTGATTTTCTTGGGATTTTTTTCTCCCCCATGGTCAACAATTGACTGCTTGTGTGCATAAAAGTTATGATTTTATTTCCCCTTTAATGATATCTATGTATGCTTAGAGTCCATTTAAGAAATACGGGCTGGAATCATGACTTTGGTCATGACCATGCGAACGACGAACAGAATTTTGCTGCTATGACGTATCATCAATTTTAATTGATATACTAGTGTCATTAAAAACTAAAGCTTTAAATGTTCACTTGATAACTAGTATAATTAAATTGATTCTTAACATTAACAATTTATTTAAATGAAGACTTGTCTACTTTGAGACTTTGCTTGTTACGGGAGGTTAAAACTAAAGTTGTACATAATAAGTTAAGCCAATTAACTTAGCGTAATGTCTCGCACCAACTTAGCTTAATTTCATATTTTTTCCAAATTTGCCTGGTACATTATTTATTAGCGACTACTCAATGACAGTTTTGTTTAGCGCTTATAAATGCATCTAAAAATGCCTAATTTAACACGATCCATATCTAAACAATGACTGAAATGTAATAAACTCATCAGATTTCCTTTCTCTTGTTGTTCACTTGATAGACAGGTTTAATTTCCTTCATTTGACATGTAATCAATATTGATTATATATTCATGTTAAGTTGCTAATGGTAATGAGCTGTTTCATTTGTACGCGTACTTGTAGATAAAGTTGTTTACGCAACTTTTTGAAACAGCCATTTTGTTAATTAACATTGATTTTTAAAATCAATGATAGGTAGGATGAGATTTAAACCTTCTATCTATGTAGGTATGTTCTTCCAAATATTGACAGTAAAAAATAATATGTTTTACTTAATATTTTAATATGTATACATAGATTGATCTCACAAATTTGAGATTGCTCTGGAAAATTCTAGCTTGTATGCACTGGCCACCCGTGGGACTTCTGATGATGAAGTCACGACAGATACCTAAAACTTAATACTCAAAGAAGGAAACATTTAAGGCTCTCATGAATACGACTACGACTATAGCAGTAACACGTCTTGCCCCGCTACTAAACATACCTACAGATATAAAGTAAACGTCAATGTTGACGATTACACTGACGGCGGTTCGAAAAAGACTAATCGATAAAGTACCTGCCGTAATGTACATCGCTATATCATTGAGACATTTTTTTACTCTGGTTGAGCGCGATATATCCTCTATAGTTGCTTCCGAATGATATTTTGCCTCGGAACAATGTCGGGTCGTAGAAGCAGAGAGTTATTTACAGTCGCAGTCTCGCCCGGAGATTCGCATTCACGATCGACACAGCAATTAAGTTTGTCCCGAAGTTGGAACGCCGACTCAATCAATCCGCTACGAGAAAACCTTTTACTAAGAGCGTTATTCCAATCTTGCATTCGTATTCTTGATAATGACTCCACAGATTAGTAAAATTCTTCTATTGATACGCGAAATATATTATTTAATCAAACAAACTAAATAAGTCATCATCGTCAGCCATCGCTATCCAGACTGGGAATATAGCGAGCCTTCTGGGTACCTGGCCCGTTTCAATCTCTAGTATTATTTAAGTTGTTTACTAGGGTTTTTATTTTCATTACTATGTTTTTATTGCTCTTTTTCATGAATTAATTTTACGGTCTAACTAACTTACTTAAATAAAAGTATAGGTGTAAACTAGGTTAGCATTAAATGCTCGTGAAATCGAAAAACAAAGATGAATTGATATTTGTTTAACATGCTCTATTTGCCTTTAATTTTGTATTATGTTTAACTTTCGTCCTTTGTACTATATTACATAAAATATGTAAAAACACACGTATTTTCCTTTGACTAAACAATGGCGGCGTCTGTTTCTGATCTTGCATCACCAGTTGTTCAAAGGAAACATGATCAATTAAATTTAACAACACTTTTTCCTATTGATCATGAAACATTCGAAATGTATGTACAATAATATTATAAATATATAGGACATTGAACGATTTACGACAGAAATGAGATAAATGGGAGCTACAAGCATCAAAGTCACCAATCTCTTGTAGATAGAACACAATTGCTTATTGAGAGATTAAGCTTCTGAGAATATTTAATGCTATTTCTGCTAATGTACTTATCACGATGAATAGATAGTAGTTATAGAATAAAAAACATCGCTCATCTGACTTCTTCGAATCAATTTCATCATTTACCGGAGCTCTTACTTACTAATTAGTGATTAGTATTAACGGACAGGATTTGTTTTCCAATTATTTGTTGGATATTTGAATAAACATTTTCTCGTAATTCTCGACTCTTTGGTATATTTCAACGTTTTTATTTCTGCATTCTATTTATACTTTTCGGATTAATTAACTTAATCTATTCTTTTTCTTAAAGAGGTAGACTTACAGAAAATTTGAATAAATTAATACATTCTGCTTTATTCATGTAGGTAATTAATCCATATTTCCTGTAGGTGATAGTAGGTCAGTCATACAGTCTCTTTTGAGGTAAGTACACCTCAATGGATTTAAATACTCGTATTTGAGTTATGACTTACGATGTACATAAGTTACATAACAACTTAAATTAAAAGTATAGGTTTAAAACCATTTGAACTTTACATTTTTTTGTGATATGAATGCATATAAAATCTTTTGATAATTAAACAAATTCAGATAAAATAATAAATATAAAAGCAACATAAGTTTGTATGATATAATATGTATTTATAAGGCCAGCAGCTTAGTTATTTTATTAATTGCTAATTAGTTATTTGTTCCCTCTTCGCAGATCGTTTTCACTGACAAATATCGTCTAGACTTGTCATTTACAACAAATATTTCTAAACCATTCGAGATGAAATGACATTACCCGGTCAATCATAATTACAAACAGTTTGTAAGGGCCTGATTACACATTGATTAGTGTTTAGTGCGAGTTCATACATTTGTTACTAAACACAACTGGTCGGTGACTGAATTGGTATGAACACGCACTAAACACTAATCAATGTGTAATCAGGCCCTAAATAATTGTTAAAACACCGTTGAACTTTGGTTCATATTTGTCAATTTTATCAGTGTTTGATTCGCAAAAAAAAAACTAACGGATATATTTGTAAGTTTTTTAAAACAGGTTCTTTATTCTTACAAAGACGAACTCGTGGCCATGAAATAAACAAGTTCCGTATTGAAGCTCAAGGAGAATTGTTAGCTTTGAAGTGGGATTGCAATTTCAGCCGACAACCGACCTTGAAGAAAATGGCGCCTATAGCTAGCAGAATGTTTTTTACCCGAAAGCACGTGTTAGGTTCAATTTAAATATTTATAAGATTCTTGTAAATTATATGAGCAAGATATTTTTACCGTGCGTTGCTAAAAGATCCCTAGAGAGTCGCCTATGGGGTTTCCTTTATGTGCATGTCTTTAACCTCTTTAAACTTCTCTGAATTTAATGCGAATTTCTGACATAGTATCGGCTGAGAAAGAGTAGGATAGTAGAGGGATTGTAGGAGAGTAAAAAAACACTATCTAAGATAATTATTATAATTATACTTGCATTAGTAAAATAATTAATTCTTTAGGGCCCATATTGCCTCGAGGCAGACGACTGAGCGTCACAGAAGATGGCGAAACATGTAAGAACAAATAGAGACTTCACGGTTCTCCTCTTGATTTTAGTTTTATAATATCCCATTTTCATCTTGCGAGCATGAATCCATCTTCTATTTTTATTGTTGGTAGGAAATAGTGAGAATTGAAAAGCAGGCCATCTTCATCAAATTGCCACAACTACAAGATGCCATCTGTGTAGTTTTTCAATAGAATTTTTCCGGCGTCCGTTCGTCATTATCATCCTTATTTTTCATGCAAAAAATTCTATTGTTGTGTACTAGATACAATTGTATTGTTACAAGTTAATTTTATCTTTTGACTGTACTTTTGTTAGTTTTTTTACTATTGTTAAGTCATCTAACCCAATCGCATGTCATTGATTTTAAAAGTAGTGATCGCTGCCAGCTGTACTTTCCTATTTTTACAATCTCAATGGAAGTGTGTTAGTGTCCTTATTATTTAGGGATATTATGATCGTTTCGTAATTATTTTTTGTTTTTCCAGTGACACCCCCTGCTCAGCGGGTACAATTTATCCTTGGGGAAGATGTGGACGATGCGACCCTTGAATCACATCCCCTTTTCTCCGAAATGGAAGAACTGGTTAAAGAAGGGGATGAACTTGAATGGAAAGAAACCGCCCGATGGATAAAATTCGAGGAAGATGTTGAAGAAGGTGGCAACAGGTGGTCGAAACCTCACGTCGCCACTTTATCACTCCATTCCCTCTTCGAACTTCGAAGCCTCATACTGAACGGCT
The DNA here is from genome assembly GCA_022674325.2 of Grapholita molesta. Lineage (NCBI taxonomy): Eukaryota > Metazoa > Arthropoda > Insecta > Lepidoptera > Tortricidae > Grapholita > Grapholita molesta. The sequence goes on along the minus strand of CP053124.2, from coordinate 5,806,667 downwards.
CCGTGATTTTAGACATTGAGGCTAACGGCTTGGAACAGGTCGCAGACACCGTCCTTGATCATATGGTGCTCGACGGGTGCTTAGGTTACGACAGTAGGGACAAGGTTAAGGATGCCTTATTAAGGAAACATAGGCATCAACATGAGAAACGGAATCACAACAACATGTCCCGTTTGCCATTAATCAGGTCACTGGCTGATATTGGAAAGAATCACTCTGCTTGCAAAAGTAAGTTGTTCTTTAATTGGTTTTATGCTCTTGTAAACTTTCTAAATAATTCTATAACCTTTTATCTCTAAGTGCATGTTGTTAGCAAGGTTTAAATGGATATGGCGGTGCCCTAGATTTCCAGGATGGTGGGTCTCGACGCTCCAGTTCGAGTTGTCGGTCCACCTCGTCTCCCAACACTGCTCTGCTGCAGGCGGCTGACGCAAGAGGCTCCTACCTCGCAGTGCCAGGTCAGCTAGCGTGAGAGCTGATACGCTCGACAACTCGACACCAATCACGCTATAAGACCGGCACGCTCGCACTTGAAGCTATCTATATATTGTACATATGTATTGTTTTTTTAACGTTTAAGCTAGATGGAGTCTTTATAATATACTATAGTAAAACATTGGTATTATATTACAGTCGAGGAAGGCAGTTCTTCAAATGGACAATCTCACAAGGGAGAATTCAGTCGTTTTCTAGGCATCCCTAACGCGGGTAACCGCTTCTCCTTACAATCGTTGTTTTTCTATGCCTTGTTTTTCGTCTTTCATAATTCCTTGTTTACCATCTTAATTATTTCTGCTATTTTTCAAATGTAACTATTTATGTTGTTTTGCTTCATTTACGTGACACGTGATGTTATTGGAAACATAAGCAATAATTATGTGTTAGATACTAATTATGAGATTTATGAGTCTACATACGTACATTTTGTAATATTTGTATTTTAATTTTCGTGAGCCATTATAATATTTTTATGAAAATGACGGTTTGAGTCACGTTTATTTAGTCACTCGCGCGAGATGTTTCTATGTTCTCCGAAACATGTCGCTCAAGTGACTAAATAAACGTGAACAAAGCCAACATTTTTCATAAAAATTATGTAGTACATTTGTAAAACGACGCTTAAAAATATTATTTTAATTGATTTTTTATGCACGCATAATAAAGCAAAGTATATATGGAACTAATGTTACGTGTATCAATAGCAGTCGAATTCTCCTTGTAAATGATTGTCTATATTTCAGGTGGAGCACATCAAGAAGAAGGAATGATAAAAAGTCCAAGCAGTCTTTCTATGTTTCGTAATCACAGCTCCGGCGATCTTCCAATGAATGGCGACCTTAATCACAAATGCAATACGCATTTTATGCGTAAGATACCACCTGGTGCTGAAGCTTCTAACATTCTCGTCGGAGAAGTTGATTTCCTAGAGAAAACTTTATCAGCATTTGTCAGATTGAAATCAGCTACAATAATGGGTGACTTAACTGAAGTCCCCGTTCCAACACGATTTATGTTCGTTTTACTCGGACCACCAAACAGTAACTCCAGTTTTCATGAAATCGGCCGAGCAATGGCAACTCTTATGTCGGATGAAATCTTCCATGAAGTTGCATACCGCGCAAAGAAACGTGATCACTTACTGGCTGGTATTGATGAATTCCTAGATGCTGTCACAGTATTGCCGCCCGGAGAATGGGATCCCACTATTCGCATCGAACCTCCGGCTGCAATACCATCCCAAGATCCTAGAAAACGTCCAAATGAAAATAATCCTAAAGAAGAATTAGATGAAGAAGAAGAGGAGCAAAGACAAAGAGAGGAATCCGGCTTATCCAGGACCGGTAGGCTATTTGGAGGCCTACTCAATGATCTAAAACGTAAAGTGCCTTGGTACTGGTCCGATTTCAAAGATGCGTTAGCGATACAATGTGTTGCCTCCTGGATTTTTCTCTACTTTGCTTGCTTATCGCCAATAATAACTTTTGGAGGATTATTAGGAGAAGCAACTGGGAAAAATATGGCTGCAATGGAATCATTAGTTTCGGGATTTGTGTGTGGATTGGGATATGGGTTTTTTTCAGGTCAGCCTTTAACAATTTTGGGTTCAACAGGGCCCGTGTTGGTGTTTGAGACAATAGTCTACGAATTTTGCAAGCAACTCGATTGGGATTACATGTCATTTAGATTTTGTATTGGTACATGGACGGCGATAATCTTGATTATACTAGTGGCCATTGACGCGAGTGCACTCGTATGTTACATCACCAGGTTTACAGAAGAGAATTTCGCCACACTTATAGCGTTTATTTTTATTTACAAGGTACGGGATACACCGGTTACACGAATACAAAAAAATACTTCTAAGATTCAAATTTTAATCATATCGAATTTTCAATTACCATTTGCATTTCAGGCAGTCGAAAATGTGATTTCAATCGGTAAGAAATACCCATTAAAGACACGACCCGACGAGATTCTCAATTACGAATGCTACTGTTTACCGAGCAATTACTCCGCAGTTCCTCAGCATTTTAATTGGACAGCAGTTGACAAAGACTCATGCCAGGTAATTCCTCGTTTAATTCGACTAAGGGTCATCTTGGCCACTCAACTTTATTAGTTCTGAGCATGTGCTCACATCGGCCCACTTAGAGACTTTCCCTAAAATTGGCCCACTTTTATTAAGTTGTTTCTTTCAGATATACAATGGAACTTTGGCAGGCGGCGGATGCGATACCAAAGTTTATGTACCAGACGTTTTCCTGATGTCCATTATTTTATTTTTGGGCACCTTTACGATCTCAATAATTCTAAAAGATTTTAAGAATTCTCTCTTCTTTCCATCGAAGGTAAATTTAATTAAATACTGTCAAAAACAACAAACAAAGTTTCTTAACTGGTACTTTCTTAACTGGTAAAGCTTGACAATATTTTGTTTTCAGATCCGGCAAATCATAAGCGACTTCTCCGTGATTATAGCTATTTTGTCCATGTCATTTCTTGATTATAAAGTAGGTGTAAAAACGCCTAAACTCGAAGTACCGTCTGAATTCAAACCGACTCTCCCTACCAGAAATTGGGTGATAACTCCGTTTAATGGGAATCCTGTTTGGTCGGCACTAGTAGCAATATTACCGGCTTTATTAGGCACTATACTCATCTTTATGGACCAGCAAATAACGGCCGTCATCGTTAATAGGAAGGAAAATAAACTAAAGAAGGGATGCGGTTATCATCTAGACTTGTTTGTACTGGCTATCTTGATTCAGATTTGTTCCGTCATGGGTCTACCGTGGTTTGTAGCTGCCACAGTTTTAAGTATAAACCACGTAAATTCACTAAAAGTTGAATCTGAATGTGCTGCACCAGGGGAGAAACCCCAATTCTTGGGAGTAAGGGAGCAAAGAGCCACCCATATCCTCATATTCCTGACTATTGGGTTGTCCGTTGTGCTCACACCAGTTCTGAGACATATACCCATGCCTGTACTATTTGGAGTATTTTTATACATGGGCGTTGCATCGTTGAAAGGGCTTCAGTTCTTTGACAGAATCTTGATAATGTTTATGCCCCAAAAATATCAACCTGATCACATGTTCTTAAGACAGGTAAAGACTTGTTTTCTTTTTTTTTCTATAGTAGATATTATAAATTTAAAGTTTTTTTTTAATTAACAATAATTTCCAGGTACCGATTCGCCGCGTCCACCTTTTCACCGCTATTCAGCTTACTTGCCTCGTCTGTCTCTGGGTGATAAAATCATTCTCTTCGACATCCATTCTCTTTCCACTGATGTTAGTCGTGATGATAGGCATCAGAAAGAGTCTGGACCTACTTTTCACCAGACGCGAACTGAAAATCCTGGACGACGTCATGCCAGAAATAACCAAGAGAAACCAAGATGAGTTACGCGAGCTAGGAGACGAGGTGGGATGGGTCACAAAAATATTAAAATTATGCCGACGGAACTAAACCTATCATCTTTTTGGCGAACCATTTGTTTATTTAGTCATCCTGCCATGTAGACCAGTGCGCTGTTTTATAAATAAATTGCGTGTTATGTTACTCTTGCATTTTATTTTGGCCATTATTTTACTTTCCTTGTCCACTGCAAGTTTCATCTTACACCTCACGTTTATAGTTTTACGAACGTTGTAACAAGTAAGTAGCATTCGTATCACATACATATCTATGCCCTTTTAATCTGTGTCTTGCAATATTCTATTAATTCATCTAGTTTTTTTTTATATTCCGAAAATTTAATTTGTAGGAACCAAGCAAAAGTAATCCACCGGCGTATCAAGAAAATTTGCAAATTCCTCTCATAAATGGTAATATCATGAACATACCGTTAACGTCGATTAACATATCGGAAGAGGTGAACAAGACTGGTATTTGGAAGGATGTTAATAATAAAACGAAGAAAAATGGTGTTAAGGATATTAAGCCCAAAACTGGGAAGAAAAAGTGAGTATCAAAGCATGCATTCTTATCTAATTATCGGTAACTAATCGTTGCTAAAAAAACGTGTAGCACTATTCAACATAATATCTATTACCTATTACTAAAGATCGTTATCAAGGTGCTCTTTTCGTGGCAAACGGTACGGTTGGCAAAAAAAACAAATACTTCCATTGAAATATTCACTTTGTTCTTAACTACAAAATAAATAGTTACCTACCTTCTTAGGATTACACCTCTACGGTACAAAGCCTTTTCCGACCAACTATATATTTTTAAAACAATATACGTCAAATGACATTAATTATGTCATAAAAATACATTACGCGAAGTGTATATTATTTTAATCCAAATAATCAAATGCACTCTAGATATGACTATCTAGAATTGTTATTCGAGTAGTTCAACTCAAAAGTAGTGCACGAAGTAAGACGAGCACGGAGGACTTTAATAAAGTGAACGAATAATCTCAGTATCCTCATTCACAGTATGGATTTGACACAATACCCAGATTTTATAACAACGGACGAAGGCACGCGATGTACTATTTGCAATGTCAATATTAAAAGGAAAAAATACAATATGAACAAGCACCTACAGTCAAAATCTCATCGAGATAGAATAAACGATTCACATTCTCATTACAAGCTACAGCAAAGCCTAAAAGACAACCCTGATTTTGAAATCAAAGACAATAAGTTATTTTGTAAATTATGTGATTCGACATTTAATCCTTCTTTATTTAGTTTGGACCGGCATATGAAAACTGATTTACACACATTTTCCAGTACAAAAAATGGACAAAAACAGTTCAACAAAGACTTGACTGATTTTATGATTCAATGTAATATACCGTGGTCAAAACTTGACAACCCAACATTTCGGAATTTTATGGAGAACCTCATAAATAATAAATACGGTAATAACGTGAATTTACCCAGTGAATCAAATATACGGCTAAAATATCTTCCAAAAATGTACGAGGAAAAAAAGGATCAGATTAGGCAAGAACTACAAAATAAGACGATATGCCTTAGCGTTGATGAAACCACTGATTCATGTGGGAAAAAAGTGGCGAACGTTTTGATTCAGGCATTAGATGGAACAAGCAGCAAAATGCATTTGTTTGCATCAAAAGTTTTGGAGGAAACCAATTATTTAACTACAACCGGACTCGTAAACGAAACGCTTAAAGATCTTTGGGGTCAACAATATAATGAAAACTTAGATAAATTACTGTTTTTCATAACTGATGCTGGATCATATATGCTCAAGGCGGGGAAATGTCTTACACAGGAATATCCGAATTTAACACATGTGACATGCTTTGCACACGGACTGAATCGCGTCGCAGAAAAAGTGAGGAGTCTTTATCCTAAAATAAACAAATTGATTGACTGTGTAAAAAAAGTTTTCCTTAAAGCTCCGGTTAGAACGAAAAAATTTCGAATGATGTATCCTCCGCGACCAGTGATAACCAGATGGGGCACATGGCTAAACGCTGCTTCATACTATAACAAATATTACAATGAAATCAAGGCTGTGATCGATGCTTTAGATTCACGTGAAGCGAGAGCAATTGTCGAGGCCAAGAAAATTTTTCGCGATCGCAATTTGAAATCGGACTTATTGTTCGTTGACACAAACTTCAACATTATCGCCAAGTCGATTCAATTGCTGGAGGACCCAAAACTAGAACTTAAAAGTTCATTGAAAATTGTCTCTGACTTGATAAAAAAAATGGCGAAATTGAGATTACATCCCACGGGTAGAGAAGTTTATTTTAAACTAAAATATGTCTTGAAGAAAAACCCTGGTTATAGTACTGTAAAAGTCGTGCAGCAACTGATAGAAGGAAAAGAGGTGGATATGCCGGAGGGCGTCAACAAAAGTTGCGTGCAGTATTTTAAAGAGTTAAATTACCTTCCTGTAACTTCTGTCAACGTAGAAAGGTCATTTAGTTATTTAAAATGGATTTTTTCTAATCGACGTGAACGACTGACAGCCAAATCTGTTGAACACATTTTAGTTATTTATTCAATGTAATTTGGATAAGTAATTCTAAATATGTATATATTTCATAATTTGTTAAGTATATAATGTTTTAAATACTTGTGTATTTGTTTTTTTGCCAACCATACTCTGCCACCAATACAGCACGCTGATAACGATCTCTACCTATTACGTAACATCGGTTTATCTAACTACTCGTACAATGACAATAAGTTCAACGCTACAGGATGACACAATCAAACATTTAACAATTCCAGCAATAAGCATAAAAAAATGATGTCCAAAGATCTCCAATCTGAGATAGACAGGAGGCTCTCCACCATGGATGAAGTAGAAGAAGACGACCCCCCGGTAAAGGTGTGCGTCACTGATACGAAATTCTAACTCCGAGCATGGCATACCCTTGTGGGCACTCGGACACGCATAGCATGGAGCACGGAACCCCGTTCACGAATGATCATTCGACCAAGGAAGAGGGGTGCGAATTATTTTTCGTGGAATACCTATACGTGCATGCGTAGAGCACTTTCTTGTAGATTTTAAACTAATTGTGCAAGTTCTTATTACTTATATTGTACATCGTTGTTGTAAGAAGTTAAAGTTAGAGATAGTTCAACATTATATAAGCATTTGAAGTCCTTATTGGTCTAGATTTAAGATTTCCTTAGAAATTAAGCTCAGGTTTACATAAAAAAATAAGATTTAAGAAATATTGGAGAATCGCGGATAAACTTATGATGTAAGTAGATTTTTATTATCCGCCTAGTAATTGTAGAATCTACATTCATATTGTTCCATCTTTTTATCTTTGATGTTACGCTTTCACCTTACACTTTTTATCCTTTTTCATATCTGTTGCATGATTTTGTGTCTATATTTATAAAAACATGGCCAGATTTGTAGTACCTACCTACCTTTACATTTATTGCAACAATTATCAATATTAGATTTAGCAGATTAGATTCTCGAGTTAACTGTGTCATGCCTCTGGGCGGTTTCAGGGCGATATCGTAAGGCGCAAGGAATCTTGGAGTGGCGGAATTAAAAAAAGTGATTCTAGGAAAAACAGCACATCAGCTGAAACTTCGGTCTAACCACTTGACAGTCAATTTTAAACTTTATGCCATGTAATATGTAGTCCTATTATCTTTCTAGATACTGTAGGCTCAATCTATACACGGCGAAAAGATCGTTGTGTCTAGCAAAGCTTTTCTTAATTGTTAGTATTTTTGTATCACGTAGGGCGTGTATAGATAGTGCCTTAAAATGTCAATGTTTAGGATTAAAGGTGTTTCTTCATTTTTTTTTTAAACTTCACTACATAATATATGTCACTCATCCATGTTCTTGATCACGGAAAGTAAGTAAGAAGAATATCGGTGCCAATTAAGGCAGTATTTATAAAACTTTATTAGTATCACTTAAACTATATCCACATTATTATGTTTAGGTAAATTCAATTGATCCGTGTTGTTTCAAACTAAGTATTTCGCTTACTTTTAGATGTTTAAGTGCACGCTATATTATTAAAGCGAAGTTCCGTAAACACGTCCTCTGTGGAAATTTTGTTAAAAACAATAATATATTTTCCGAAACATCGCAAAAGCCAAGTATACCTACTATAGTTTAATTTTAACTGTTTTTATAGATACTAGTAGTTTCACGAGACTATATTATTTAAATGTATATAGATAACAATATATAAATAATAAATAACATATTTAAATATTACAGGACATCAATTTGTGTAAACAAATTGGCCGAGCCCTTCGGTAAACTTACGAAGGCTTGTTTTGTGGGTACTCAGCCAACAATATAATTATATAATATAATGAATGTGTTCTATTTACATTCACTCGTTCATTCCATTCATTCGTTTTTTTTTTCTTCATATAGGAATACTCGTATGTGTGTGAAATCATTCACCTCAACTCTTGTGGAAACTACCTTATAGTACGTTTATACAAAAATTATAAATCAGCTCCAAGAAAATACTGGCACAAAATTGTATATTTTATTTAAACTTAGCGTGAATAAATGTAAGCATAATACATTAAGCATATTTGTATTTTCGGCGTATTTCGATGTATCTGTAAGAATATTTTTAGTTACTTGTATTTTACTCTTTAAAATTTGTGTCTATCTCTATGTATACCTATCTTAATAATTGTGGCTTGCCCAATTAACCGTAAAATGTTACGATAAGAAATATATTTTTTTAATTTCGTTTCATTAGTAAGTATAATAGAATAGTGGCACGAACATTTAAATTTTTCTAATTTATTAACAAAACAAGGAGTTAGAGTGAAAATGATAAATATTTAATTATTAAGCTTATTAAGTATTTACGGACTATTGTGAAGTTATTTTATGAAATAGGTCATGCTAAGTATTAGTATGTCCTCTAAAAGGTTTTTGGTCATGACTATAATAACCACATGATGGCATGATATCGTATTGTAATTAAATAATTATACGTGTAATTTGATCAGAATAATATAATGCAAGTAATTTTAACAGTTTTATCAAATGTCTTAAAGTTTAGAATTATGTAGAGGTAAACCTACAGAGAACTCAAGCTTATATTTTAAGAAATGTGTTTTTGTTGTTAAGAAAAGTGAAATTTTCAGATCAAGATTGTTTCGTAAGCAACTATTAGTTAGTTGCTTAAGAAAATTAGTAATAACAAAACGAATTATATGTTAAACGAAATGATTCAAATTAAAAAAGCGCGATACGCGTCGAGAAATTTTATCAAATCCAAACGCAACTTCATTGGTTTGGAATAACAAAATTATCAAAATTTTTGATTTCTTATACCAGAGACAGCATAACCGCTATGCAAAGGTTGAAAACTACAGGTAAGACAAACGACCATGTAAACACGGACATGACATAGTCCTAGTACATGTCATGATAGTTGGGTGTCCACTACTGGGCATAGCATGTCAAGCATCATAACGTCTAATATGATGTCATAGCAATTAGTTTAGGTTTCGATATCGATATCGCATCCGATTTTTTTATTATTATTCATATTTCTAATAAATCTTTAAATATTCGTTGCCACTATTTAAAACCTTGATGTGGTATGTTGTGATATTGAAGGTACGTAGTCCAATGTAGCCTCATCCGTAGAGGGAACTACTTTCATTACGCATACATAGATACACAGTACGAAGTGCCAACAGTAAGACACCATTAGAGTAAATGTATTATACAATTTTGAATCTTTTACTATAAGGTTTGTATGGATATTCATTGTTAATACGTGTGTGTAATCTAAGACGCTGTCACAAAGTTTGGGAATTGTTTGATCTGGCTGTAGTGTCACAAATGGCAAATGTACTCATCACTATTAAATTAAAACGGAGAAACTAGCATGAATTGAATACCTAATTGTACTAATTATTGCACAATATCATGCCATGATTCATGGACGACCACGGTAACGTATAAAAGGACGGAAAGAGAAGTCATGTTGTAGTCTTAATTTGTAGGTTGTCAATGAAAAACAATCCCAAACTCCCGACTTTGTTATGGCGTTTTTGGATAATATCATATCGCGTGTTGAATAAATGGGTTTTTATAAATGTGTATTGTTTTTTCACTTGTTAGCTTTCATCCCCGTATTTTTGTCACAGAGCCTATGATCTGCTACCTAACCTCAAGCTATTGCATCGCATTTTTTACTAAAGCCGTCTAACCTATCAGCTTATAAAGAAAACGTTTTATCAGAATTGAGGCAGTTTTCCTCATCATGTTTTCCTTCACCAGCGAGAAGCGAGAAGTACGGTACATACGAAGGATATTTCGGACACAACTGTCTAAAAACTCATTGCATACAAGCGCCACCTGTTATTGAATAGACAAACTTATCGTACCGACATCTGTTGAAGAGTAGTTGAAATACATGCTTGACGTTCACTACGTCGTTAGTAGATGTCGCTTTTCTACTCAGAGAAGATTGTTAACAAAAACTTTGGGCGTATTGAACAGTTCGGTTCTTATCAGTATTTTGACTACTATGAACGAATGCTAATAGTAACGCAGATTTGCACTATCCCAAAGCTTCGCTTTGTTTCATTACAAGTCGGCCGGGCCACGGAAGGCGAGATTTTTTTGAAATAGAAAGTAAACTAATTAATAAATTAACATTTATTCCTTACAAAAAAATTAGCTAATACATTATTCTAAAAACGGTTAGTTTTTGTTTTTCTTTTTATCAGGGACTATTCCCATTTCTTCCTGGTATTTCCTGATGAGCTGTTCCTGGACATCGGGAAGACAAGGGGAGTAGCGGCTGTATTCCATGCTGAACTCGCCCTTGCCTTGGGTCATAGATCTGAAAATAATTAAGACGTACTTATAGGAGCAAAAGTAGCTAAGCGAGCGAGTTGTGCAAAATGATTTACAGTTCATTGTTACAAGTTAACTCAAACGATATATATATAAAAAATACAGGATATTCTTATAATTTACATTACCAAATACCTGAGCTGTTTATATGTATCAAAGTGGTTTTGTTATAACGGGACCTAATGACCTATGAGTAGAAATGAAATAAAACAACTAAAACGGATTAAATCGCATATACTAATTCAAACTTCATCCCGACGTTTCGAACCCTTTAGCAGCGTTCGTAGTCATCGCGTGGACCATGAACGCTGCTAAAGGGTTCGAAACGTCGGGATGAAGTTTAAATTAGTATACGCGATTTAATCCGTTTTAGATGTTTTATTTCATGAGTAAATATCTCGGCAACCGAAGGCAATACTATGAGTAGAAAATTTACTTTTGGAACACTCGGTATTTTTTTATATTTAAGTATATACATATACAATATTTAAGTATATACATATACAATGTTAAGCTAGTGTTTTAAATATAATCACGCGTAGATACCGCAAAATATCGTATCTGTGATTAGCTCCTCCGTCTTGTTTCCTTTTCCAGATAAGTAAGATTTATCGCCCACATTCGTATTAATTAAATTTTCATCTTCGACTTTGTGTTCAACCTTTTGAACGCTTTTCCTCTTGCGTCAAAATGTGACATGTACGCCAACGTATCGACTAGTGAAGAACAAGTATAAACCTTATCTGTTAGCAGGACAATTGCTTTAACAGCGTCCGCCATAGCGATTTCGGGGTAGCGCGGCAGGTACTAGATCACGGGATCTCTTTAGTGGTGATTGGTGTTCAAAGGGTCAAAAGTTCATATAAAATTAGACTATCGCAAAACGTGGCACGAATTAAAATAAATTAGTAAAACTTAGTCAAAACTTAGTTATGTCATATTTACTAGAATACATTTCTTAGCTAATTGAAAAATATTTGGGTTTTATGGGAAAACCATTCTACTTGGTGCGGCCTGGGATACTATTAGTTAAACTTCAGCATACATTTACAAGCAGTTACATACAACGACACATTTATTCAGCTATTTATATCTTATAAAATAACATAATAATGATATAAAAATATAGGTACTATTATAGTGTAGGTACTACTCACTTGGTTACTAATGATGATCGTAAAATGCAAGGAAAGGCGATTGAATGACGTAGTATTTAAGTAATGTTTTCAGAAAAGGGTAGTAATAAAACTTCAACAAGAGATCTAACCTAACCTCAATGAGTATTTATGTGCTAATAAATATATTTTCTATCTTTCTTCTTTCTAAATTGCTGTCAGTTTGCTTAACCCTTCATAAGACCCCAATGACTGAGACATGGTATCGTAGAATTCGTTGCAGCTATCGGAAGCTTACATTTCAAAGCCTATTTTAAGAGCAAGTTAAATTTCCAACCAGTACATGCGACATTGTGCCATAATTATAAGACAGTATGGTTGAATTTCCATGTGAGCATATGTGACTACAGTGACCATAATACCTGAGTTCTCCGGCGTATCCGAACATGTTATTGAGCGGCACCTCGGCGTACACTGTAGTCCAGCCCTCGGCCCCCTCGTTCCCAGTGATGATACCGCCTCGCTTGTTCAGCTGGCCGATGACTGTCCCGTGGAACTCCTCAGGCATGGTCACTTCCACGTACATGACGGGCTCGAGGATCTGCCAAGCGCCTTCCTCGAATACTGGAAAAATATGTATATATGTACGGTCAGGGACTTTAATTGTTGAGCCTTTTAGGGTTCACTTTACATTAGGCATTTCATAACCTCCTGAGGCCTACCATACAAAAAAATATTACTCGAATTCATTCTTTATAGTGTAGAAAATAAAGTATTATCTCTTTTGCATCAAAATTGAAGGAAACAAATAGAACTCAACTCTGTTCCAATTTTATAAAATTTAGATTTTTTTAAAGTAATTAGTACTACACGTAGGCCTGTGGGCCTCAGGAGTATATAGTAAGTATTAAACAAAAAAAAATAGCTTGAACCGTAAGTGGTTCAACAATTAAAGTATATGACTGTACTTCTAATGTTAAGTGTACTATATACAATATGGATGCATCTAATGTAATAAAAATACAAAGTCACCGAATACTGGGCCCGTCACAGCCTCCTAAGGCCCACCTTACAAATAATATCCTACTCGAATTTGTTCTTTATAGTGTGGGAAATAAAGTAGAATCTCTTTTGTGTCAAAATCTAAGGAAACAAATGAAATTAAACTCTGTTCCAAGTGTATACAATTCAAATTTCATTATAATAATTAGTACTACAGGTAGGCCCGTGGGTCTTACGAGGATAGAGAAGGTCTACCAAAGTCTACCAATTCCTTCAATAAAATTAGTTTTTTTGACATCACCATCATCATCATATCAACCGAAGGACGTATAGTAAAAATTTTCTAAGCTAAGCTCATCCACTTACCTGCATTCGTACTTATGTGCTTATACACAGCTCGATATAGGCCTCTCCCAAAACGACCCTCAGTGACCCGTTTTGCGCCACCCGCCAACTATTTGACTAAAGTTCTTAGAAATACGAGTTCAATTCTCGCCGGGGCAGTTAATTTTTCCATTTTCCTTTATTTCTAATTATTATGGTTTAGTTAGCAGACGTTTCTGCTCCAAAATAAGATTTAAATTAACGTCTTTTTATTGTGTTTATACTTATGTTGCAATTAGCATTTCCTCGCGACTTCGTCGGTCAGCCATGCTCAACTTTTAACTATGGTTGCGGGATACAAATTATGCTATATCCTTTCTCGTAGCGCAAACTCTCTCCATACCAAATTTCATTCCAATTGGTCAGCGCTTTAAGCGTGAAGAGGTAACAGGCAGACAGACAGAGCTACTTTCGCATTTGTAATGTTAGTATGAATATTACTCCTGCTTTTGGATCTTTATAAGCTTCATCTTCAACTGTAATAATGCAAAAAGTAGTTTCTATTTGGCATCGTTGCTACTTTAATTCTATAAAATAATTATTAAAATACAAACTTTTATGCACTCTTATACCTATTAGGGTAAATAACAATAACATAATTGGAGGTAAATAAACGACAATCATACGGCTTTTTAATCAGCAAAAGGGTTCTTTGTCTAGGGCCAGGTATAAAAGATGAGTCAAAAATGTATGTAAAGAGTATTTTATTTACCTATCTAGTGTTCAGCTACGAAAGTAGGCGGATATAGGCCTCCCCCGCGATCTTTAGCACATTGCTGAGGTGGATAATAATTATTCAGGATTCTAGTAATATAGTGCTTAATACGTAAATAAACTTGAAACATGGAGTTTTGATTCACCAAACGCAACAAGCCCGGTATGGTTAGAAAGATTATCTCTTGGATTTCGCTACTAAAATAACTTTATAAGAATTTAAATAAAAAACGGATTATATCGCGTAGTCTTAATAAATAAATAAATATTACAGGACGTCCTTACACGAATTGGCTGAGCCCGACGGTAAGCTCAAGAAGGCTTGTGTTGTGTACTTGGTATGTACTACAACTACACAAAACACAAGCCTTCTTGAGCTCACTGTGGAGCTGAACCAATTCGTGTAAGAATGTCGTGTAATATTCATAAAAAGTATTCATACTATTATTAATACTTAGCAGTTGTTGTGACGACATTAATTAGTAATTACAATTACTATGCATTAGTGTATTCTGTATTCCATGTGACTCATTTTTAGTTGACTAATGAAATAATTTCGTAAATAAGTACAAAATAACAACACATACACTCCAAATAACCAAGTAATGTAGTTTTTTGCCAACATAATCAAAAAAAGACACCAAAAGAGAGTCAAATTGTCTACAGCAGTGGTGTATCGATTCTAATAGAAACCAAACCTCTTGTTTCGCCGTGTGAGGGTTGCGGCTTGTACCAGGCACAGCCTGGACTTGTAGGACACCAGGTCCTATGGCTTCTCTCGAAGTTTCGGCCGGATTAGCCTCGTCAGTCTGTAATATAGGCTTGACGCCTTGAGCCAGGGAGACGATGGCCCCCTGACATAACACTCCTCCAATGAGTGGGGTAAGAAATAGAGCAGCTCTTACCCCATACACCGCTCTACTGTGTAGACACGGACTCTCGGACAGCAGACCGACCAGCTTATATATATAGCGACGGCCATTAAACACGGCAACAGCGTGATGTAGAACATCGAACTTTAAATGTAAAATTAAAAGTGACTAAATGAATTGTTTCATGTGTTTTATTGCGCCTAAGGCTTAGGAAATCTATTGCCTTATTAATTAACTTACAAACGATCACGAAAAAAGAACCTGATATCATTTAAAGAAGGTTTTTCTTTACAGTCTACGTCGATCCTATTGTAAAGCGCAGCATTGGCGTCCGTAGCTCCACCTCTCGCTTTACATCAAAATCACGACGAAGCGCAGGGCGCTTGAAAAAGGGCCATGCGGCGATGATAATTTGTCTCAACTGGCCGCAAAACATAGATAACACGTAAATTACTTGCAGTTGATAAACAATAAGCTTCACCTTCCTCGCGTTGTCCCGGCATTTTTGCCATGGCTCATTCCAACCCGGAAAATAAACTAAGCCTTATTGCGATTAGTCTGGGTTTTTCGTGATGTTTCCCTTTACCGAAAAGCTACTGCTATTTGAAAGAAATAAAGACAACAATTTAATTCAATCAACATAACATAAAAGATCCTTAAAACTAAACTGAGTTCCGAAAAATTGATTGGTACAAGTCAGGGTTGAACCTGCGACCTCCCGATGGCAATTCGCATGTTCTTACCGATAGGCCAACAACGCTCATAGTTCTTACCACTCACTATATGCTCATGGTTCAATTTTAGAATCTTCCGCTAGCTCTGGTCTCAATATTAGCACGAGAAGGTAAACACTAACTTTGCTCCCGTGTATAAGAAATAATTGTTAAATCACTGAAATGTTAATGAAAGGAAACATTTAATTGCGGTTGAAGAATTAAAGGCCTACCGCGAAAATCAAAGTACGAAAATTTCGAGCATCTCTATCTCTCTCTTTTACTCCAATTAGAGCATAATCAGACTGACATTCACTATTATTCGAAATTTACGAACTTTGATTTTCGGGGTAGGCCCTCTGAAATCGCAATGACAACCCCATCCACAATCCGACAAACATTAATAATTAAATCTAGAAGTTACACACTACATCCAGAACTAGCATAAACTAAAGGCGTTTATAACCAAATAACCGGTCGTAACATAAAATCATTGTGTAATTATTGTTATGAATTTGATAGGTTATGTAATCAGGATAAAAAAACACCATTAATACTAAAAACGGGTACTTAATTGTTTTAAATTTGCATCATATAGATTTCAGGCATAAATTAATGATTAAATGAAGTAAAAACCCACATTTAGAACACAAACTATAAGTGACTACAATCATTGTGTAATGATTGTTATGAATCTGATTGGTTATGTTATGAAAATACCAAAATATATTTAAAAACTAAAAGAGAGTCCAATTGTCTACAATAGAAACAGAACCTTTTTGTTTCGCGTGTGAGCTTGGACTTGTGATTTAAATTAGTTTGTAAAAGTTGTAAAACTTACATTTAACATTAACCTAAACTATATGTAGCTAAACTTAAATAAACCGCATTAAGAGCCGTCACTATAATAATTGTGTAATAATTGTTATTCATGAACCTGATGATTGATTGGTTATGTAATCACGATAAAAAATATGTGAAAAACTAAGAGTCAAATTGTCTACAACAGTGGTGTGTCGATTTAAATAGAACCGAACCTCTTGTTTCCCCGTGTGAGGGTTGTGGCTTCTACTAGGCACATCCTGGACCTAAAGCTTTGGCCGGACAGACCTCGGAAGCGCGTCTGAGCGATGGCTTGACGGCTTGAGGCAGGGAGACGAATGCAACTGAGTTAATTCTCCTCCGCTGGGTGAGGTAAGAATTAAAGCAGCTCTTACCCCGTCAACCGCTCTACTGTGTAGGCACGGACTCTCCGACAGCAGACCGGCCAGCTTAAATACAGCGACGGTCATTAAAAACTTCATTAAATACGGTTTTTTGTTATTGTCTTTTTAGTATACTTTAGTAAAACAAGACACCAGTGATCATAGTGCCACCTTTTGCATTAAAGCAGAAGTATAATAGGCCACTTGGAATATTAGTCATTTGTCCGAACAGGTAGCCATTTGGGAACAATAGATAATACACCCTCATTAGCTTTACTTTCAGATGGTTCATTCATACATTTGACTTTGTACCTTATCGTCTGAGCATAAAGTATACGAGTAAAATGGTTTTGTATACAAGTTTGACTGATGTGAACCAACTTAACAGTAATGAAACTAAGTGGATATCTATATTATTTATCTCAAATAACAGTATAGAACTATCTCGATTACACTACTATTTTTGAACAAAACGTATAGTTTCGATACACACGATTCATACATTTCTATAATTCAGGGTTCTAATATACCATATTTTCGTTTCTGAAAGACTTAAAAAGGCGCGATACGAGTACTCGACGCTCAGAAATTAGCCCACAGTTCTTCAACAATTAAAATAATTAGTATATAGTTATGCTTTAAAATAATTAGTTTCATGATATTTAAACATGTGTTAAATAATGAAAAAATTGGCATTACCTTTCTTATTGTTCGCAAATACTATAAGAACTATAAGCGCTGGTGGCTCAGCGGTATCAGCGTGCGACTTGCAATCCGGAGGTCGCAGGTTCAAACCCCAATATTACCACTTAGTACCAATTAGTTTTTCGAAATTTATGAACGAAATATCATTTTCTATTTAGCAGGCGCTTTTTGGTGAAGGAAAATATCGCGAGGAAACCTGACTAATCCCAATAAGCCCTAGTTTACGGTCTAGGTTGGAATCATGTGTTTGCCATGTATTGTGTTGTATTCGCCATGGCAAAAATGCCGTGACAACGCGAGGAAGTTTGAGGTGATTCTTTGCAAAAACTATCTGTTAATCACCAACTGCAAGTAATTTGTGTTGTCTATGTTATGCGGCCAGTTGAGACAAAAGATCTTCGCCGCATGGCCCTCTTTCAAGCGCCCTGCGTTTCGACGTACTTTTGAGGTAAAGCAAGAGGTGGAGCTACGGGCGCCAGTGCTGCGCTTTACAATAGGATCGACGTAGACTGTAAAGGAAAATCTTATTTTAAATAATATCACGTTATTTTTTCATGCTCCTTTGTACGTTAATTGATAAGGCAATAGTTTTCGTAAGCATTAAGTGCAATAAAATACTTGAAATAATTTATTTGTCTTTTTTAATTTCACATTTAAAGTTCGATGTTCTACATCACGCTGTTGAAGTTTTTAATGGCCGTCGCTATATATACAAGCTGGTCGGTCTGCTGTCCGAGAGTCCGTGTCTACACAGTAGAGCGGTGTACGGGGTAAGCTGCTCTAATTCTTACCCCACCCGGTGGAGGAGACTTATGTTGTGGGCCATTCGTCTCCCTACCTTAGGCGTCAAGCCTATATTCAGACTGACGAGGCTTATCCGGCCGAAGCTTCAAAAGAAGCCATAGGACCTGGTGTCCTACAAGTCCAGGCTGTGCCTGGTACCAGCCGAAACCCTCACACGGCGAAACAAGAGGTTCGGTTTCTATTGAAATCGATACACCACTGCTGTAGACAATTTGACTCTCTTTTGGTGTCTCATTTTGATTATGTTATCAAATAACCAAATTTTTGGTTATTGGGCAAGTATATATTGTTGTTTTGGACTTCTATTATCTATTAAATTATTTAATTAGCCAACAAAAAATGTCGAATACATAATACACTAATGTATAGTAATTAGTGACGTCACAACAACTGCTAAGTATTGATAGTAATAATATACACAATATTCACCATGTTTTATCGCAATGTAACAATTAGAAGTTATTTGTTACAAAAATATTTGCGACTCCCCGATACTTAGGCATGTTATTAGTTAAAACATAATTATATATGGTAAATTGGTTTAAAGTACTAGTGCTCGTCATGCTAATATAATACCCAGTACTAGAAACGTTACCGTCACCTTTACTGCTAATGACTTTAAGTTGACATACACTGGGACATTGTCGAGCACCCGGACGTCTACCTTGGGTAGTTATTGGTACTTGATAATGTTTGAAAATTATGTCAATCATAATTGGCATATTACCCACAACACAAGCTTACCAAGCTTATCGAGATGGGACTCAGTCAATTTATGTCCATACACAAATCGCCTGAGCCCCACCAGTAATATTTATTAAGACTACGCGATATAATCCTTTTTCCATCGTCAAATACTAAGTGGAAACTCATGGTCGTGAAATACTAAGTTATTTTAGTAACGAAACCCAAGACTTAATCTTTCTAACCATATTAGACTAGTTGCGTTTGGTGATCAAAACTCCTTGTTTCAAGATTCTTTCAAGTTCAAACAAATCAAGTTCTATAGTTATAAGTAGTACAGTTCTAAGTTCTATATATTAATATAATCCTGATAAGTATCCACCTCTGCAATGTGCTGCTAAAGATCGCGGGGGAGGTCTATGTCCAGTAGTGTACACCCGTGGCTGATAACTAGAGAAATAAATATAATACTTACTACATACATTTTTGACTCATCATGAGTTTTATACCTGGCCCTAGACAAAGAACCCTTTTGCTCATTGAAAAGCCGTATGGTTCTCTTTAATTTACCTGTAATGTTAACTGTAACATCACGGACTGAACACGCTAATAGGTATCAAAGTGCATAAACAAGATTGATATTGTTATTGTTGTTATTACTTAAAACAACAATAAAAAGACATCAATTTAATACGTTTTTCACAGGGTGGGAAATAATTAATAAAGTAGAATTTGTTTTTATCCAATATTGTGCGAAACAAACTGTCAAATTGGAGAACTGAAAAAAAAAGTTGGAAGGCGCAGCGTGGTCAGACCCCCTACAAGGTAGACCGACGACACGGTAAAGATCACGGGAATCCACTGAATGCGGGTGGCGCAAATAAAAGAGCACTAGAATAGATACCTACAATAGATATTATGATAAGTACAAGTGTGCCAGGTTGGCAAACGCAGACGCGGAGGGCTTGTTTGTTGAACCATAATTATCGAAATGCTTATATGGTATAACTGTATATTATTAAGTATAACTAACCTTTGTATGGATACTTGAATATATCTCACTTTTGAAACCATTTCAAGAAGTAAAGGGATTTAACATTTTTGAACAATACTTCCACACGACTATCAAATTCCATCGGTTGCAAAGTGTCGACACTGATTTTTGCCACAAAAAACTATTCATTGGAAGAAAAACCTGTCAAAGTTTTTTTTGTTATTTATTAGGCATAATTAACGATTAAATGCAAAAGTTGTAAGACTTACATTTAGTAGTAACAAAGTATAGGTAGTTAAAAATTAAATAAAACGCACAAACAACCGTCACTATAATGATTGTGTAATGATTGTTATGAATCTGATTGGATATGTAATCAGGATAAAAATAATACTTAAAAACTAAAGGAGTGTTTACAACAGTGGTGTATCGATTTCAATAGAAAGCGAACCTCGTCTCCCCGTGTGAGGGTTGTTACTTTTACTAGACAAAGGCTGTGTCACCAGACAGAGCCTTTGGACTTGTAGGACAACGGATCCTTTGTCATCTCTTGAAGCTTGCGACTGAGCAAAGACTTTGCGCCTGGATATAGGGAGACGAATGGCCCTTTCCAGATTGCCAAAAGTGACATAAGTCCCCTCCACCGGGTAAGGTACGAATTAGGGCAGCTAACTTAACTGTGTAGACACGGACTCTCCTACAGCAGACCGGCCCGCTGGTATATTCAGGTCGACGGTCATTGAAAACTTCATCAGTGCGATGTAAAACATCTGATCTTGCGATTTAAATTTCAGAGTAATTTTAAGACAGATAAGGTACAAATTACGTGCACAATACATTTGTTTGTTATGGCAGTCGTGAAATACTTTTGTACAACACGACACCGGTAGGTAATCATAGCGCACCACCTTTTGCATTATTACCGAAGTATGTATAATGAATGGCGCGTGGAACATTAGATGGGTGGATTTTGTCCGAACAGGTAGCGATTTGGAAACAATAGATAATACACCCTGATTAGCTTTACTTTTTGATGGTTTATACATTTCACTTTCTACCTTATCGTCTAAGCATAAAGTCTACTAGTAAATGGTTTGGTATAGAGGTTTTACCAGTGTGAACCAAATTAAAAGTAAAGAAATTACTTGGAAATCTATGTCACATAATACTACAGAACGTTTTCAAATATGACAACTGTCAACTCGTGAATCCGATTAACAGCGCAATCTATATGATTTCATACGTACTAACTCGAAACTACTACTAAGATTAGATAGCTATGTTGCAGGGTAAAGTGTTATCCTGGTCGATAAGCGATGAAATGAATACTTAGTTCTTAGTACCTCCAATAGGAGGCGTTGTAATCAACCTTTGTTATTAATATCGGGCTAGATAGTAATAAGTACATCGCTTTTCGAATGTACATTCAAAGTAGCACACGGTCTTTTCTCCCTCTCCGACTTTGCCACATGCTTAAGGACCTCCAGCCGCAATCTAACAACAATTTTGTATCGTGCGCTACTTACTCAGAAAGTGCGGGGATAAAATGGAAAAATCTCTGGATATCGACATTTGTACCTATAGGAAATTAGGAACAAGAAGAGTTTTATTTTCATGTTGCCTACAAATTGTTGCAGTAATTCTTGCTATTATAGTCGGCATTTAATTACTATTTATAAATGAGGTATTACCATAAATGTGCTCATCATATTTCCTGTTCATATTACGTCCAATAACATGTTGTAGTATAACACACTTGTTATACACGTCTTTTATAACATTCTTACACAAATTGACGGAGCCCCACGGTGAGCGCAAGAGGGCTTGTATTGGTGGTACTCAGCCCACGATATATTATATTTTATTTTCATAGTTATAAAATTTTGTATTTTTTACGTCCTATGCCTTCATTTTTCAATTAAGCATTGTTATAAAATTCTACACGTGTCAATGTCAAGGTACCTACTTCGAGAGATCCTTGGTAGTACAGCGGTAATTATTAATGTAAGTATACGATACTAGTCAGTAGTGTAAATTAATTTTACCGCATAGTCATCTTTTTAGAAAAAATTTAATTTTAATTTATGCATTTGGGTCATACAGATTGATTAAAACAAAAATCGTCCTTTCTGTGGTCAATAGTTAACGGCTTACGTGATTACAAATTATGTTTTTGTGGTACAATGTTACGTAAGAGGGGGAGTGGTTTATGTTGATATATCAAATAATCAAAAATTTGGCTTCAAAACCCTTAACTTTCACAATGTCCACAGGAGAGACGCGAACCTAATTGATGTGTATGACCCATTTATTATATTAACTAATTTTCTTTTTTTATATACTCTTCTAAGAAAATCATTAAGATTCTATTTCACATAGTTTGTTCTGTAATAGCGGCCAGAATCACATGAAGGTTAGCTCCCTAAGAAGGCCTTAAAAGCATCCATTGCTTGTTTTATGAACGTTCTTCCCGGTTGTAAGCGACACTGACGCACACTGGACAGCGAACAAGTAAAATACCTTAAGGATCATTAACAACGTGCTGATTTCATAGCAACGCACAACTGGTTGACAGGAAACCAATACAAGTAGGTATAAGTACACAATATTAATTTAATTAAAAACATTTAGTTATTTTATTTCTAGCTAAGATTTTGCTAAATATTTTCACATCATATCGAAATAACATTAAGTCCATTGAAATATTCAAGTAGATAATTTTCTCGATTGTTTTAAATTTACATCGTATGGTTTTTTTTAGACAATAATTAAATCCAAACGTTATCAAATCCACATCTAGAACGAATAAAAAGTAAATAGCAGTAACTTACAAACCATCGTGTAATTAATTAATGATTGTTATGAAATTATTTGGTTATGTAATTAATATAAATAAAACACCATAAAAAGCGAAAGATAGTTATTGACTTACATTTGCATCATATTGTTTTAAAGGCATTATGACTCAATTTAAAAGTTGTAAAACTTACATTTAGAGCTAACATAAACTATAGGTAGTTTAAATTAAATAAACTGTATAAATAGCCGAAACTATAACAGTTATGTAATTTATTTATGAATCTGATTAGTTGTGTAATCTGGATAAAAAAAAATCAAAAACCAAAAGAGAGTCAAATTGTCTACAACAGTGGGGTGTCGATTGCAATGGAACCGAACGTCTTGTTTCCCCGTATAAGGGTTGTCGCTTTTACCAGGCTCAGCCTGTACTGTAGGACACCAGGTCCTATGGCTTCTCTTGAAGCTTCGGCCGGATAGGCCTCGTCAGTGCGAACTGAGTGAAGGCTTGACGCCTTGAGGCAGAGAGACGAATGGCCCCCCCTGACATAAGTCTCCTCCACCGGATGGGGTAAGAATTAGAGCAGCTCTTACCCCGTACACCGCTCTACTGTGTAGACACGGACTCTCGGGCAGCAGACCGGCCAGCTTGTATATATAGCGACAGCCATTAAAACTTCAACAGCGCGATGTAGACCATCTGGTGTTATAATTCAATTTACAGAGTCATATAAAGAAAAACACACGCTTTAAAGCCTTTAACGGATAAAATGAATAACGATTTATTTATCAACGTATAAAATATCACGGTAAATGAACAAATTCTATGCAAAAAACTAGTTTTAGTAATGGTGATAGTGAAATGCTATAGTTAAACGCAACTCTAGTGACCATAACGCCACCTTTTGCATAATAGCAGAAGTATAAAGAAACGAAGGGGGGCTTGGAACTTTAGTCCGGTATGTATTGTCCGAACAGGTAGCCATTTTCTTAACAATAGATTAAGTACAACCTGATTAGGATAACATTTACCTGAACTGATTGCTTTATACATTTGAATTTGTACCTTATTACCTAAACATTACGTCTACGAGTAAAATGAAAAAGAAACGACACAACATTCTCGATCATGGTAACAGTGTGACATACGCTACTCAGACAGTGCGAGGAAAATATGGACACACCTAGGGATATCGATATTAGTATAGCAGTTACAAGTTTTTATTTTATGTTGCAAATAAGTTCACTCGGTATTTTTATCTATTATAGTAACAAATAAATAATTACTTAAAAACGACATGATTAAAAAAAAAACTGCTCGTCACAAAAATATAAAAAGTTTACGACCATAATTATCATGTTAATTAATATTCATAAAATAACTTTATTTCACACACGATACCGCATTATATCAATGTATAAAATTCAAAGTTATTTGTAAATATATGTACTTCATTACTTATCAAGCAATTTTCAGGTTTAAGCACAAGATACTGATAATCGGATTTCTTTCTGCTTCTTTATTGTCCTCCAGTACATTGTCTAGATCATATATATTTCTACATCTTTTGCATAGGTGTTTTTGTTTACCAATTGTATATATAACCTATTTACTAAAACTAGTATAATTTATAAATAAAGAGAGGTGAACGCCCAACTACACCAATTAACAAAACTTATGGTATAGTAAATGTAAAACTAAATCCCCTCGTATTAAATAAAAACTAAGCAATTATACTAAATTATCGATATCACATTCGAGTTATGTAAGTACATTACTATCGCATTCTTTAACCGTTTAGTGGTAGGTTCTATGAAATTACATCTTACTCACTCTTACCCAGACTGCGCCAGTGTAAGGGAGAAAAAAAACGCGGCAGTAGCGACATCTATTGTCGAATTGCTATGCTTCAAATATGGTACTTAGACTAGTTGACACTAGATGGGGCTACTGTGCGTGAAGGTTAGAATTGCAGATTCAATTTCGACCATGTTTCCTTTTTGTTAAGGTTTAAAATATTCTAACTGACCGTGGCTTGTATTCCTTTTTAAGTAAGATAATGTAGCTAATCAAGTTTTGTGTGACGTTTAAGTAACTGACGTTTGTTAATATTATCATTTTAGATTTTTTTAATGAAATCATTAAATGTATGTTATATTATTAACTAAACGAGTATGTCTGATAAGCAAAAAACTAAACAATTAATAAACTCACAAAAAGCGACATAACATGCAGCTTCTGTTCATGAGTAACATGTCAGGTTTAATGAAAAAATCCTCAGCGTGCTTTAAAGCCAGATTCATAGCAATCATTATTAATTATAGTACATTACTGCAGAGGCCGTGAAGTAAGGGATTTAAGGACGAGATTGCGGTAGACGGCCGAGTCGGAGACAAGGCCGGATAAATTGAGTCCTTTAATCCCTGTTCAGGCCGAAGCCTGTATAGTGCTTTTCTCAAACATTTCAAGAAAAAAATAAAATTAAAATAACAACAAAGCAATCAAGTAAATATAATTTTTGAATTGCCGCCTTTTTTATTTTTTATACAAAAAAAATAAAATTCGACAAAGCTATTCGTACACCTTTTTTAACTGCTTATAAAAATATAACTATCTATGGTTCATAGATTTTTTAATGAATTGACATTGGAAAAAGCTATTCCAGCACCATGTTAAACCGATTATTATAATACCAATTATGCTTTAAAAGAGATTGTAACTTGGATGTATGTATTTTTTCCTTCGTCAGTCTAATCTTAGTTGGCAAATTTAAAAAGTTAGAGCTGCGGACAATAATGTGCTTTTCATACTAACTCCATACATTTATTCACGGCCTAGTCCATAAATGTGCAACTTCTTGGCATCATTTCGTGCCATTAACGCATACATTTCGTAGTATGTTTGAGAAAAATATGAATTTGGATGATCTTGTTATCAGGATAAAAAATGCTTACATAACTAAAAAACCGGCCAAGTGCGAGTCGGACTCGCGCACCGAGGGTTCCGTACAAACCTGCAAGGTTTACAAAGTTTATATTTATTAAAAAATATATATTTTGTAATGTAACTAAAAATTTAAGGTTTTCGGAATTTTTCCTTTATGTGTGCTATAAAACGTTGCTTCATGCCAAATTTCAAGATTCTAGGTCGACTGGAAGTACCCTTTAGGTTTTGATTCCCTTGCGAGTACTTGCGAGTTTCAAAATATGCAGCTTAAATTGCTGTTTCTTTTGATTGCGTTGACATAGAAGTTTGATTTTGCTACAGCTTAAAGGTATTATAGACCTGAGTATTTGGTATGAATTTCAATTTAATACCTCTACGCGTTTATGAGGAAATGGGTAGTAAGTTTAAAATTATTAAAAAAATATATATTATGTGATGTAACTAAAAATTTATGGTTTTCGTAATTTTTCCTTTATCTATGCTATAAGACGTTGCTTCGTACCAAATTTCAAGATTCTGAGTTCACGGGAAGCATCCTGTAGGTTTTGATTCCCTTGCAAGTGTCGAAAATTTGCGGCATAAACGGCTGTATCTTTTGATTGCGTGGGCTTAGAAGTGTGATTTTTTCACAGCTTCAAGGGACAGAGACCTGAGTAATTGATATAAATTTCAGCTTCATACCTCCACGCGTTCCTGAGAAAAAGGGTCTTGACAGACGGACGGACGGACGGACAGACGGACAACAAAGTGATCCTATAAGGGTTCCGTTTTTTCCTTTTGAGGTATGGAACCCTAAAAATAGTCAAACTGTGTACGGCAGCGGTATCCCGATTTCTATAGAAACTGAGTTTATTGTTTCGAACGCACAACGCAAGGCTCCCAGTTGTATATTATTTACCTACCACCTGGACTCTCTGGCTTCGTGGGTACTGTCCCTGCATATGAAGCCGACGGTTCTAGGTTCAAATTTCAATAAGTGCATGTTTTGTGTGATGAGCACAGGTATGTTCTTGAGTCATGTCATGAGCGAGTTCTAAGTACTTGTATATTATATATATTTTTGGCTGAGTCCTAACAGCAGTAGTCTTCTTGAGCTTATCGTGGGGCTCAGCTAATTTGTGTAAGGATGGCCTATCATATTTATATATTTATGTATTTCGCTAAATAGAAAACTTTTATATTAAGTACTAGTAATAATTAGTGACACAATATTGTGTTCCAAAAATAAAAGCCAAAATGCAAAAGTCCATAAAGTAGTTACGTGAATGTATAGATAAGACAATCAAGGTAAAGGTGTTGTAATAGTTAGAAGCGTGTCTCTATGCCGGATCTAATAGGTCGAAAATAATAATGGCGTCTGGCGCTGTTAATACCTGTACAAATCACAGTACAAGTAAATATATCATTCGAATATATGACTTAAGGTTTGGCCAGAGCGTTCTAATTCAATTGTCAGAGTTTAGAATGGATCCTTTTCTCTACACTATGCCTAATTTAAGAAAGTGTGTAAGTTATCAAGTGTATCACTGTATATAAATTAGGTTTTCAACTGCGAGCAAGCAACATGTCGTCTTTCATATTTTATAAGCCGAGAAGTCGAGAGTTAGTTTGGCGCAAATAAAATGGCTACTTGAGAAATGTTTGATAATTATGTCAATCGCTTCTGTTTTATGTGAGGATCAAATGTCTGTATCGGGCCAATTACGTAAACGTAATACAAATGGTCATAAATATGTATAAAAGTTTGCCGTTTCGACCAACGATCGAGACGCCTTATCTAACAAATTCATATGACACGATGATGTCACACGCAATTATTCACCAACCCTTATGTATAGAAATTGAAGAACATTGCTTTTTTTTATTGTTGCATTTATTAAATTAAAAATTAAAATAAATTGCTTATTTATTCTTGTAATTTTATTTAGATTTGACTTCACATAGAAAAATTCTAAAATGTAAAAAATGTAGCGGCGGCTTGAATCGTATACAGACAAGCGAGCTAATTAGGCGTTAAAAGCATCCATTGCTTGTTTTGTGAACGTCTTTCTTGGTTGTAATCGAGACAGACGCACACTGGACCGCGAACAAATAAAATACCTTAAGGATCGTTAACAACGTGCTGATTTCATAGCAACGCACAACTGGTTGACAGGAAACCAATACAAGTAGGTATAAGTACACAATATTAATTTAATTAAAAACATTCAGTTATTTTATTTCTAGCTAAGATTTTGCTAAGCATTTTCACATCTAAATATTCAAGTAGATAATTTTCTGGATGGTTATAAATTTACATCATATGGTTTTTTTAGTCAATAATTAAATCCAAACGTTATCAAACCTACATTTAGAACTAAGACAAAGTAAATGGCTGTAACTTACAAATCATCGTCTAATTAATTAATGATTGTTATGAAATTATTGGTTATGTAATTAGTTGATGTAATTTAGTTTTATTTATATAATAAAACATCATAAAAAAACGAAGCATAGTTATTGACTTACATTTGCATCATATTGTTTTACAGGCATTAAGACAAGACTCAATGTAAATGTTGTAAAACTTACATATAAAACTAACGTAAACTATTGGTAGTTTCAATTAAATAAACCGCATAAATAACCGTAACTATAACAATTATGTAATGATTGTTATGAGTCTGATTAGTTGTGTAATCAGGATAAAAAATAAATCAAAAAATAAAAGAGAGTCAAATCGTCTACAACAGTGGTGTGCCGATTGCAATGGAACCGAACCTCTTGTTTCCCTGTGTGAGGGTTGTAGCTTTTACCAGGCACAGCCTGGACTGTAGGACACCAGGTCCTGTGGCTTCTCTTGAAGCTTCGGCCGGATAGGCCTCGTCAGTGCGAACTGAGCGAAGGCTTGACGCCTTGAGGCAGGGAGACGAATGCCCCCCCCTGACATAAGTCTCCTCCACCGAGTGGGGTATGAATTAGAGCAGCTCTTACCCCGTACACCGCCCTACTGTGTAGACACGGACTCTCGGGCAGCAGACCGGCCAGCTAGTATATATAGCGACAGCCATTAAAACTTCAACAGCGCGATGTAGAACATCTGATGTTATAATTCAATTTACAGAGTCATTTAAATAAAAACACACGTTTTAAAGCCTTTAACGGATAAAATGACTAACGATTTATTTATCAACGTATAAAATATCACGGTAAATGAACGAATTCCGTGCAAAATACTGGGTTTAGTTGTGGCGATAGTGAAATACTATTGTTAAACGTGACGCTGGTGATCATAACGCCACCTTTTGCAAAATAGCAGAAGTATAAAGCTACGAAGGGGGCTTGGTATATTAGTCCAGAATGTATTGTCCGAACAGGTAGCCATTTTCTTAACAATAGATTAAGTACAACCTGATTAGGATTACATTTACCTGTACTGATTGCTTCATACATTTGAATTTGTACCTTATTACCTAAACATTACGTCCACGAGTAAAATGAAAACGAAACGACACAACATTCTTGATCATGGTAACAGTGTGACGTACGCTACTCAGACAGTGCGCGGAAAATATGGATATCGATAAATACCGCTTGGGATATCGATATTTGTATAGCAGTTACAAGTTTTTATTTTATATTGTCAATAAGTTCTGTCGGTATTTTTTCCTTTTATAGTATACAATTATATATTTATTTAGAAACATTATCTCATTACATTTCTTATCAAGTTTGCTTCAATTAAGTGTTGTATCATAGTGCACGTCTTTATGATCAATGCCGATATGTGGCTGCCGGTTTAGTTTTTACAGAAAATTTTCCTTCTTTTTTTTTAATAATGATAAAATTAATAAATTTACGGACATAATAATCGTGTTTACTGATTTTCATAAAATAATTTTATTTCACACATGATGTCGCATTATATCTATCTATAAAAGTCAACACTATTTGTAAAAATATGATACTGACCAAAGGATTTCTTTCTGCTTTATTCTCGTCCAGATCATATATATATTTCCATATCTTTTACACGGCTGTCTTTGTTTACCAATTGTATAACCTATTTACTAAAACTAGGGAAAGAGAGGCGAACGCCCAGCTACACAAATTATCAAAACATGATAATGTAAAAATAAAACTAAATGCCCTCTTATAAAATAAAAACTAAGTAGGGTAAATCACCAGTTACTGGCCACCTTTCAATAACAGGCCACCTTATACTGAAAATGAATACTGTTTACCTATAAATAGAACACATTTTCAAATGGGGTTTCAATTACTGGCCACCTTATACTTAAATAGAGTCCATTTTCAGTATATGGTGGCCAGTTATTGAAAGGTGGCCAGTAACTAACAGTAACTTTGGACCCGGGTATGTCCTTAAACTACGTCCAACAATGAGAGGTAGGGCACAGCGATGACCATCACGCTTGAATCTGGAGCAGCCCAACTGGGGAAGTACCTCCTCCTTACAGAAGACCGCAGCCATAATAGCACTTTCAGGTATGTAGTGCTGTGTTCCTGATGGTGAGTAAGGTTCCCAGAGCTCCAACCCACTTATAGGTCGGCAACGCGCTTGTGACTCCCTGGTGTTGCGAGTACCCATGGGCGACGGTAATTTCTTACCATCAGGTAATCCGTCTGCTCGTTTGCCACCTTTGTCATAAAAAAAAAAAAAAAAAACTGGCGATTTACCCTAATTTGCTAGTTATCCATTCAACTAATTTATAGATATTATTTATTTATATAATTTATCGATATCCTATTCGAGTTCTGTCGGCACATTACTATCGCATTCTTTAACCGCCCTCCATGAAATCTTACATCTTACTCACTCTTGCTAAGACTACGCCAGTGTAAGGGAGAAAAAACCAGGCGGCATCGAATCGCTATGCTTCATCGTAGTTAGACTATTTGACGCTAGATGGGCTACTTACTGTATGTTACAATTCAATATTCAGTCATTTAAAGAAAAATACACGTTTTAAAGCCTTTAACGGATAAAATGACTAACGATTTGTACCTATATGAACGTATAAATAATCACGGTAAATGAATAAATTCCTTGCAAAATACTGTTTTTAGTTCTGGCGATAGTGAAATACTATTGTTAAACGCGACGCTAGTGATTATAGCGCCACCTTTTGCATAATAGCAGAAGTATAATGAAACGAATGGAGCTTGGAACATTAGTCCGTAGTATTGTCCGAATAGGTAGCTATTACAATAGATTAAGTACAACCTGATTACATTTACTTATTGCATGCATTTGATTTGATTTTGTACCTTATCACCAAAGTATTAAGTGATATTTTCTGATATAAGTTCATCAACTTTATTTGTTTGCGTTAAGGAACAAATGCGTTAATTATATCTGGCAATCAACAAAATAATAGAGTAATTTGATTATGTGGGAACGAGCAATAGTGAATATTTGTTTTAAAAAAAATTGCAAATAAGTAAGGGTTTATATAACCGCCACGATTTAGCAAGAAAACATCCACCCAAACAGAAGTGTTATTTACAGTCCTTTTTTCTCATAATAGGTAAGATAATATAATTAAAACTGTTGTGAGCCATGTTACTACTACTTAGTTACAAACGGATAAACTCACGTGTAATTATATCGCACTAGGCGACATGTTTCTGGTAAGCTCCTGGTACCCACTTTCAAGTCGAGTCAGGACACACCGCGCGCATTGAGTGTATCGCTCACTCCTTGTCGCCTAGTGCGAATAGTGCGATATAAATACACGTGAGTTTATCCGTTTGTATCTAAGTAATAGGTAAGATATGTGTATTGTATAGTCATATTTTTAGAAAGGTATTATCATTTTTTTTTTAATGTACAGCAGTGTTGCTGACATTATGTTCCTTATAATAATAGACTGCGAAGTATGTCGTCGTTAAGTTTAACATTGCATGCCTTAAGGCGGCAAGGTCCTCTTTTTAATTGCTATTCCAAATATATTTGTGATGCAGCATCATGGCTATTGGCCATTAAAAAATATTGGCCACATTTTGCTGCCAATAGTTAATAAAGTTTATGACAATTTTATGCATTCTATAAGGCAAGTTTGTTTTTGTTTCAGATTTTTTTAATTCTTAGCATTTTTATGTTATTATATTGCATGTTTGAGGCACTACACATACATACAGTCAGCAGCAGAAGTAGCCACTTCTCTATTGTCAAGCATCTCTATTGTCAAGAATCTCTATTGTCAAGAGAATAAGAGCGCGTGTAAGTTTCACTTCACCCGCTCAGCCAGTTTAGCTACTAACTGTACCAGGCGTGAAAAGGGGTTGCCGGCCTCATAACAAACCTACCAGCCTCACTGAGATCGGCCGTCCACATATACTTGGCCGGCAACCCCTTACTCCCAGGCCTCTTGAGTAATGTACTATTTATTATATTTATAGCTCTCTTTCTAACAGTACGAAAACGAATAAGTTGCCCTCGCAAATATATTTATCATAATCGACAACATCATGATACCGTAAGGCCACATATTGAAATATAATATATTTTTTAAAACGCACCAGCGTACAAATGGGAAATTGAACACGATTTATAATCAGATGTTTGTTTTTTGGTTATATATTTTAGTATCGGATAGAAGCCGAAACACGATAATAGAAAAATGTTGAAGAAAATACAAAATTTGGGTCCTTTTATTTGTCATTGTCCTTGGCTTACGTTAACCGGACAACAGGAACGAGTAAAAAAATGTATTCTGTTTTATATAAAGAATTATAAAAGCGAAATGCATAACATGGCAGATTAACATCGTTAGGTGTCGTAACTTGTTAAAAAAAAAAACCAGAGTTTCGCATCTCGTTCCTTCGTGAACACGAGCGTTAAATGTGCCTCTTACAGGTGGGCGTATCATATCTAAGTAAAAGTGCGAAAAAAAACTTTAAAACTCACCATCTTTTACAGCTCCTTTAGCAGCCAAGAAGAACGCCAGCTCACTAGAATCCACAATGTGGTGGGCGCCATCTTGGAGACGGAACTTGACGCCGGAAATCTTGTGTCCTGAGAGGTAGCCCTTCTGGCACGTGTCTATGAAGCCGCGCTCCACGCCGGGCACAAACTGCTTGGGAATGTTCGTGCCTACAGTTTCATCGACGAATTCTAGCACTGAAATAGTTTAGGACGATTTAGTTGAAGCTGAACTGAAATATTACTAATATAACATACAATCCGATCCTTTGAATTGCTGTATCAATAGATGATATGAAAATTTATAATGAAGTTCCGTTTCTAAGCTTACGTTATGGACGACGAGAACTGACTCTTGTAAAATGTAATAAATAATGATTCATACGTTCAGTAGCTACGGGTAGGCATTTGTTTTATAAGTAACAATGGAAATATTCATTACTACGGGACTTGTAGGTAGTAGGTACCTACGTCTCCGACTCTAACTAACATGTTTTATAGTTCACAGTTTCATTCTTTTAGGCTGTGATAATCGTGCTGTCTTTTCTTTACCCTTGCACAATGGCCAAAAAATGGGTTGAATATATTGCCGCGCTAAACAAAAGTGAAATAACTAATGCTTAAATCACGTTCAATTACTTAAACACTTTCCTGTAAGTACATATTGAAAAAAAATCGTAACATAGTTATTGCAGATGGGGCAGAGATAAATATCACTAATTTATAGACCCCGGATTCTTGTCGCGATGACATCACAATAGGGTAACTTGGGGGAGTAAATCGAACAGTAGTAATTAATATGTATTTATTAAGATAAGATAAAAAGAACATATGGTGTTAATTAATACGAGTGTCACTTATTATTTTTTGTATATTACTGCGAAACTTTCTATAAATCAATTGTCAGTTGCTTAAATTATCGACGCTGTCCTTTCGTTAACTGACTCTCCTTAACAGATCAAAGATTGTTCTAAATGCCTTGCGGTTCGGCTGCGCCTTCTAGAAGAATATATCCTCCAAAAATAATACAGATCAAGTCACTGGTCAATTTTTATTGTGTATTATTCAAATGATATTCCATTGAAATGAATATATTTTTAGCTTTTCTTATTATTTATGTATCATTTTTTTCCATCAACCGTTTCATTTGCTCCCCAAGTTACCCTATTGTGACGTCATCGCGACAAGAATCCGGGATCTACTAATTTATGTTAAAATTCGAATATCGAATATCGAACGCCAACACGCTTAAGGCGACGGCACCAGTAATGGACAAGGAACCAATCATGAACATTACTGCTTATTTCAAAGGAGTTAAGTGTTGTGAATTTGTTGGGACATATTCAATTTATAACTTTATGATTTCTGAAATAAGAACTAAGTGTCCATCATTGGTGCCTGTCAGCTTAAAGTGTCCGACATTAAGGCCATTACCTTAATGATGCTTCAGTTAAGTTTTATCTGTAGCTGTCTATAGCGGTGATGTATCCTTGCTACGATTAAACTTACTAGTGTTCTGGTGTGGCGGCAGAGGTTCCATTATTCCACATACCCGGGCAAACTGGCCAGCGCCGCCCGACTGCTTCTTGTGTAGGTAGTCGAATGTGCAGGGGGACATCATCGTTTCTCTGTAATCGTTTAGGCAGAGCAAGATAAATCACAAATACGATTATATACTAGTAAATTCCTGGCCCCTGTTTCACCACAGCGATAATTGTCACGATTCCCTACATGTTGATTTCCACCATTGCAGGTTATATTGATCCTTTACCATCAGATGGTACGTGTGCTTGTTTTCCACCAACACGTTACTTTTAATAAAATGACAATATTATATTATATTATCAATAAATAGGTAGTAGTTCGGTGAAAAGCTCTTGACAATTGTCACGATCCTCAGAGTTTTAGATATTTTTCGACATGTGATTAGTCCTCTGTCGGAATTTTGCTACAACTGTCGTATTTCTTGTGACAATTGTCAAGAGCCCTTCACCTAACTACTACCTATTTATTGATAATATAATAAAAAAATTAGGGTTGAGGTCACTTGGAAGGTCGATTTTTGCTTGACCCATAATGAGACCTAATCACTAATCCTCACAGGTCAGAAGCGTAGATAGGTCACAGGTTAGAACCGGTAGTAATTTTTTTTTTGACCTTCATTGTAATATGCCTAAAAGCAAAAGATAATTTATCTTTTACCTTATCTTTGTTATCCGAATGTCCACGTCGTCTAGTTGCGCTTAATTTCCATTCGCTGCGCGTAGATTTCTAAATGCAAAACGCCTATACTTCTGTCTCTTTATTGTCACTGTAGATTCACCATTGATAGACCTTATCCCCTTGTAATAAGAGCTAGAATTTGTATAATTACCTGAAGACCTTAGGCTTCCCAAGTTCGAAAGGACAGTTGTATACTCCCTTCATCTGCTGCGCGTAGTTTATAAGTACAAGTAGATACTGCTCACCCATTCGGGTGGGTAGTTTTGTTTCTTCATTGCCACTGCTATTCACAATGGGCAAACCGTATCCCCTTGTAATAAGAGCTAGAATTGGTCAGTACAGGACAAATAACTCTCTCTCACTGCACTGCGCGTAGATCTTGATAGTCACTGTCACTTTCACCAAAAGTCGACCGTATCCCGTTTTAATAAGAGCTAGAATTATTATGATTACCTGAATGCCACCTTAGGCTTGCCAAGTTCCACAGGACAGTTGTACTCTCTCTCCATGCGTTGCGCGTAGATTTCAAGATGGAGTTCGCCCATACCGGATACGATGGTCTCTTTATTGTCGCCGTCGTAGCGAAACTGGAATGTCGGGTCTTCCTTCGTGAACCTGTGTAATACAATCTCCATCAACATGATACTAAATGTAAGTCAGGAAGTGTAATTTTCCGGGTATAACCAGGAATGTACCGGTATTATTTTCACACAAGTTAACCGGTATTCAATTTAGGTATATCGGGTGTTATTGCATATTTTTGCATTTTATTTTGCTAATCAGATAAAGTATTCTCATTTGCATCAAATGTGAAAATGTAGCATTCTACTTTTTAACATTTACAGTGCCTACATATATTATTTATTGTACGACAGTATTACATGTATAAATAAATCACAATCAGCAGTGTCTTTTTACAACGGCGGTACACACTCCGACCACCAACCCGTCTGCGAAGCGTGGCGATTATGGCATGCTGCCATGGTTAGACACCGCTACCAGTAACGGTCTATGGGGGAGGCTTATGTCGAGCAATGGAAGTTCATGGCTGATACCTCTTGAATCACTCTATTTATGAAAACCCGTCTCGTAGTTTTACCCTTAGGAAGGCCTCAATTATACAGATATAACATGCGAATAAGTTTGAGCCTTATTATATAGAAAAGACAAAACTCAGATTCAATTGTATGTGATCGCTATATCGCCTCTGCTTTTATAAGGTTTATAATATTTAAGTGTAACAACGGTATAATAAGCGGCTTTTATGCCATGTAATGAAACAACAAGATCCTTACCTAGCAACAGCTTTGGAGAAGTTATCTCTGTCTTTGTTGTTCTTAGGTTTGATGGCCATAGATACGACTGGGTCGGGCACAAGAATCGACTCCATGGCGAGGTTAAGTCGGCCATCATTGACGAACGTGTCACCTGACGCGCAGTCTACTCCGAACAATGCGAATATGTCTCCGGCGAATACCTGTTTTAATTTATTTATTTATTTTATTTAGTAGGAAAACTTACAGTTAGAATGACAAGAAAGGTAAAACGTAGAAATTTTACTAGTATATAAACGCGGATGTTGGTTGTACTTTAACACTAAAATTAGGGAACTAGTAAAACTTTACAATAATATAGGTCATCTTACTAACACATAGGTTGATTTATAGAAACGTCGTTTAAAATGGCTACATTAAATACAGGATACTAGAAGTGCTAATGCAGCACTTCTAGTATCGGCTGTATCGGCGTGGCTTCTAGTATGCGAGCAGAAGTTAGTACACAATAGAGTGTAGATTGCCATGCGGTGCCGGCTGACTAGAATTGCACCACCCCCATTTCCTTCCGCGGTTGTCGTAAGAGATGACAAAGAGAAAAAACCGACGGATGGGCAGCAGCGTCCGTCAAAACCCAATCTGCAGCTACCATTGTCGCCAACACGCCTGTCAAGCGTGGCTACTATGGCAACTACCCTCCAAGTCATATTCGAATTCATATCCGATTAACCAATTTTTAATGAAATTTGGTATGGAGATAGTTTATATCATGAAAATTGTCCCTTACTGATATACATTATCATGAAGGTGCGATAGTGCAACAATTTGGTTTAGAAGATAGGATTGTGCACTTATTGAATGTTTGCAATTCCACTCATGCAGGCGTTTAATTACTAATTACTCCCTCGGCGAATGCAGATGTAAATAATGGTTTAATTCAATTTACATTAATTATATTTTTTTTCCATTAACGATATTTATTTTTCTAAAACGTTTATGAACACGAACAACCTTATAGTGGTTGCTGAACATGATATGAATGTTTTTTTAACCCAAAATACTATTTATAACAATTACCTCATTCACTTCCTCCATATTGCTTGAATGCATGCGCACTAATCGAGATATTTTGACCTGAAAACATAATAATTTTTAAGCACACTACTTCTTTCATCACGCGCCTCATTTCACGGATTCATAACGGGAGTTTAGTACAAACAATTAAAATTAAAATAAATAAGTTGAGTACTTTTTTTTTTATGACATAGGCGGCAAACGAGCAGACGGATTGCCTGGTGTTAAGTAATTACCGTCGCCTATGGGCACTCGCAACACCAGGGGAGTCACAAGCGCGTTGCCGGCCTTTAAGGGGGGTTGGAGCTCTGGGAACCTTACTCACCATCAGAAACACAACACTACATACCTGAAAGGTAGCAGTGCTATTATGGCTGTGGTCTTCTGTAAGGAGGAGGTACTTCCCTAGTTGGGCTGCCCCAGATTCAAGCGTGATGGTCAACGCTGTGCCCTACCTCTCATTGTTGGACGTAGTTTAAGGACATACCCGGGTCCAAAAACAACAAAATTTTAAAACAATTTACCTTCTTCCCAGTCCTCGCATTGAAAATATTATCCCCCCTCTTCAGCATACCCTGGTAGCACCGCAAATATGTGAGCTGTCCAAACTTGCTCACTTCCAACTTGAACGCCAAACCCACAAACGGTTTGTCCCCATTTCTTGCTGGGTCTAGTATTATTGTTTCGCCTTCCTCGCCTTTCTTTTCATTTAACATGGCTGTGTTTTCTACTTCACCTGAAATTGTAAATAAAATAAACAAATCTGAGACTAAGCTGATTTTTTGTTAATACCTCTATATGTAAATTACGACGAAGCCTGGCGATAGCAATGCCCTATGGCAGTCTTTAGGGGAGGCCCATGTTCAGCCTGTGGATGTCCGTGGCTGATAGCTAGATACGAATTTTATTTCAAGTAAGTTATACAGTCGCCATCTAATATAACGGCGCTGTGGAGGTGGTCACAAATATCGGAACATGCACTTTATTGCCTTGATAATAGAGGCGTTGTTCAGATATTTGCGACCATCTCCACAGCTCCGATATATCTGAAGGCGACTGTGCAACAACAATATGGCCGCGACACCATAGCGGCGCAACCAGTAGCCAGCCACTAACAAATTCTATGCAGCAATATGAAGGGTATCTCACCTAGTGTCCACTTTTTGCCCAAAGCTGCATACAATTTGCGACTGGTTGCGCCGCCATGGTATCCTGCTGAAATATAGGCCTATGTCTAACCTGGATGTGGTAAGTATTCCAACACGGCGTCTAAAAGTGGTTGAACGCCCTTATTTTTGAGCGCCGTGCCGAGCAGTACCGGCGTGAAGGTACGTTTGAGCGCCGCCCGACGTACGGCGCCTTTGATGTCCGAAATTGTTGGAGTTTTTTCTTCGAGGAATAGTTCACCTGTAAATTATATAATTTATATATATATATGTGAAAGTCCTGCTCCTGATTGACTGACTGATCAACGCCCAGCCCAAACCGCTTAACCTATAATTCATACTTTTAGGTAGTTAAAAAAAGTTAAACAATTTTGTCATGTCTTTTTATTGATACCATAGATTTTTTTCACAATAGGTAGTTTATATACCGTAGGCTACTAAGAAGGGATTTTTGGAAATTCTACCATTAAGGGGGTAAAAAGGGGGTTGAAAGTTTGTATGGGGATTGTGTAAAATTAAAAGTGAGAGACTTGAAATTTTGTGTAAACACATTCGAATACAAGAGAATTAATTTCAGCGTTTTTCTTAATTCTTCCCCTAAGGGAATAAAGTTTGTATGGAAATTGAGTCAAATGTCAACTGAGAGACTTTAAACATTGTTGTTGTGTTTAAACTCTTTATTTAATCAAAAGAAAACAACAATAATAGGTAATTGCTACCGGTTACAGGTATTCTTCTGCGCGTGCGAAGCCGATGGCAAAAGCTATTAGTAATTTATAAATGCTAAACTTTTAAATAATTTTTGTAAACGTAGTCGACGTCAAAGTTATATTTACATTTATATACCTAACTCCTTTGTAATAAGGTTCAAGAGTGTAAACATATTTCTAGCCTGGTACCTCGAACGTCGAAGTTCGTATATTTCAAGTACATTTGTTTTATTTTACCTGCAATTAAGGCGTCATGAGAGAGGCAGAGATAATTGTCCGAAATTCTCGGTAGATTTTTTTTTGTGTGTATTTTTTTGTCTATGTTTTCTTCTTGTATTTTTTATATAATGGCATTGACTCCTTGATGTTTTTAGTCAAATGGTTAATAGTAAAAATTTGTTAGACGGGCTATCTTAGTAACCGGGCCATCTTTGGTACCTGCACCTTAGTGGTAGGTATATCTAAAGAGAAAATTCCTTGAAATTTTATTGTTTTTGAAGACCTATAAATAACATTAAAGTCATACCTAAACTCTCATCAACATTAGATAAATGCTCAATCAGCTCATGCCGTCTCTCTTGCACTTCCGTCCTTCTGTCCTGTGGAATCTCATCCCAACGAACCTTCTCGCCATAATCTCCGTCAAAGTATATGGCTTTCTCTTCAATAAGATCTAGAATTCCTTCACACTCTTTCTCGAGGCCGATGGGCAGATGAAGGAATGCAGCATTGTGGTTTAGTTTGGATCTCATTTGTTTTAGTACCCTGAAATGGACATATAATAATGTACAATAGGCACTATAGGCAACGCTCTTTTTGTAACTATATTGATTAAAGAGGGATGGAGTGATAAATCCTTTCCCATCGTATTTTCTCGGAAATGTTCGTATTCGTCATGCTACTTCATTCACACTCAGTACCCATCAACAGAACGTGGGGGACGGTCGCATCGCGATAAATATCGATATAGAGTGGTTAATACCAGATTTTTTTTGTTTGTTAATACTTAAGTTCGTAAACAATTCCTTTTAATGGTCATGCCTAAAGGTATTAACTTTTCAGTGTGATATACGTCAAGCTCGTGGATAGAAATTTAACACAAATAGTTAAGGTCTCTATTTATTTAATACAAATAATATATAATTCATAGACACATCGGCATAATTCGGAAGTTCGTATATTTCGAGCATCTTTCTCTTTTACACCAATTAAGGCGTCTTGAGAGTGACAGAGACAATCGTTCGAAGGTTACGAATATTGTTTTCGTGGTAGCGCTGCAGCTTTCACAGTGGGAAAGGATTTTTTTACTACCTACATTAGTAGTTAGTTTAATAACCTCAGAAGTCATTTTCTCTTAGTGAATTCTGTTGGTTTGCCCAATTTTCAGTTGGTTAAGTAATTCTTCTATGCTATATGTACAAAAATAAAATCAAAGTTAATCAAATATTTTATAGCATATTTAGCACAGTACAGAGTAACAACATTCACAAAAACCTAGTAATGCTGTAATGTTTTGTCTCTTTCTAACAAAAACAAATGAGAGACATTTATGAACCCCAGTGTGCAGGTTTAGCAAGTTATAAACCAATTATGGGATGGGCAGTCACTATTCACTTTCACTACCCAGTACCTAGTGAGAAAAATCACAAAGTAGGAAGACATAGTTGCCTCCTTTTTCAGACAAGGCACTCCTGAAGAGTTAGCAAAAATCCAGAGAACTATCAAGTTTTTATACATTAAGTTCAATTTTATTTTTATTTTGAACATAATTGCTGGCAAGATTCAACTACCCTTACATAGCAATAATATTAAAAAGAATCTTACTATAGTTAATTTGTAATTTACATTATTGAAATGTATAAATTATTATTTTGTCAGATCTCTGTAGGTCACTATAAATATATTACATTTAATTGTATGTCTTTCCAATACACGGAACAATGGTGTTGCGGACGTTTGGGAGGCGTACGCGGAGCCGGATCGAGCCAACGACAGAGGTTCTTTCGACAATTTTAAGAACAATTTTAATAACATAATATTACCTCTCAGGATTTGCTCCTAATCTATCCAGCTTGTTGATAAAAGCCAAGCATGGCACATTGTATCTCTTCATTTGCCTGTTGACTGTGAGTGTCTGACTCTGAACACCTCCGACGGCACACAGCACTAATATAGCCCCATCTAACACTCTCAATGCACGCTCCACTTCAACAGTAAAGTCCACATGACCCGGTGTGTCGATGATATTGATATTATGTCCTTTCCAGATAGTGTATGTTGCTGCCGATTGAATGGTGATGCCTCTTTGTCGCTCTAGCTCCATGGAGTCCATGACAGCGCCAACATTATCTTTACCTCTTACCTTCACAAGAAATATTTTTTAGTTGTAATTTTGTCACCCTTATTATGGTATACTGAGGCTACTTTGATTCATGGGGTAACAGTGAGCTTTTAAACTATAAAGAATGCACTTCAGACAGTAATTATTACAACTATTGGATTTATTAGGGTTGAGAGTGAAACATTATTAAACTCATAAGCTAAGATTCATAAACAAACATTTTCTAGTTAAATAAAATGGCGATTACCCCACAAATCATATTAACCGGAGTCTACAGTATTAATGTACAATAGTGTTTGTGAATAATATAATTAAAAAAGTGTATTTATCAGTTTTTCATAAAAATACTTTCAAATAACAATTCATGTACATTAGATGTAATTGGATTAACCTCCAGCTAAGATCTTAAGAAATGTTGAGCTGAACTTGCAAGCATTATTATGGCTTCCATACTAAGGATTTGGTAGGATAAGCCTTACATCAGTAAGATGTATGATACAGTCCTGCTCACACATATGTGGAAGGACATCAGACTGGAAGAAAATGCGCGATTATTTAAAAGAAAGTTAAAAACATATTTTCTAGATTCCTTGCCATAAATATACACCGTTTTATAATTGTGTTCATAGTTGATATTTTTTGCCAGACTATATATATATTGTTACTATAAATTTATATAGAACTAAATTATTACATAATATGTAATATTAGATTTAAGTTATTATAATAAGTCTTCCTGCAGTCAAACTGTTAAAACAGTTTTGCAGGACTTTTAGTAGTTTATGTTTTTGTTGAATTTTTAATAATAATAAAATAATAAAATGTAAACAAGCACTTAGTTTTATGGTAAAGGGTTTTTAAAAGTGTAGACACTTGCCAAGTTCACATAGGATCCAGAGTGGAACCAAAAATACAATCTTACCATGTTCATGGACACTGGGTGACATCAAAGAAACTACACCATGTCCGTCTATATACTGTCTGTAAATGTGTTAACATCTAGCCACCCAAAGTTATCTAACCTGAGTTGACCTATAAAGCCAAATGCAATTTTGATATGTCTATTTTACCATTCAAACTGTAATGGTAGAGAATACAGGTATATGGCTCTATGAGTATATGCCTCTAAGCAGCTAGAGGATAAACTAAAAATCAATAAAACAAATATCGCCTTATACCAAATAAATTATTTTTAATACCTCGTGCATAGCATCTATTCTGCCTGTGTAGAACAATATTCGTTCTGTAAGTGTAGTCTTGCCAGAGTCAATGTGAGCTGAGATACCAATGTTCCGAATCCTTTCCAGAGCCTTGTGTTCTGCATATTTGACATATGAGGAGTATTTCTGTAAAATATCTATTCTTAGTTATCAAGATACATCACAGAGAAATAGAAACACTTAAATTTAAGACCTTCAAGTTTAAAAAATATACTGAACTGTTAAAATAAACTACAAAGTAAGAATCGAATTTAAATCTAATAGGAACCGGCTTTTTACTATTATCTCTCTTGTCACATGGAATCCAGTTGTGGGGACCTGTAAGAAATCGATCCGATTCCAGTCTAAATCCAACAAAAAGACAACAAAACATGATCAAACGATCATAAATATTGATGCATTGCATATTAGGTATTCAATATTAAATCTAATAAATTATGGAGGCTAAATTACGTAAATTCAGCAAAATCTAAGATAAATGGAAACCATATAAAATCAGTCTTACTTCAATTTGTGTTATGCCTGACTTGTTGGCACTTCGAAAGGCATTCGCTACTTTCAGCGCGTTTAATATGGTCATTTTTAAATAAGTAACATAAATTAAATATCACAGAAATAAAGTTTTTGGATTATAATTTGAGTTGAGGTTATTCATATGTCATGTTAGTGTGAATGTTGGTAGCTATGGCAAGCTGTGCTCTTAAAGTCGACATCGACAAAAAAAAGGGGAACGTTAAAAAGAATAGGCGCGCTTTTGAAATTAAATTTTGTAAATTAGTTTTAAATTCTAGATTTGTACATTTCTTTGTATATTTCTTATGTAAAATAGTCTATATAGTGTTAGTTTTGTACATATTACGTTAGTGCGTTTCCCCATAATGGGGAAGCGCACGGGGCGTAGCGGCCGTAAACGATCGCGAGTTACGGGTGAGTCTCTTACAGAAGGAATAGATCAGGACTTACCTTCTTCATCATCATCGACGACTTCATATTCTGATGCTGAAAATAATGATCGTCCACTAGCGAAGAAAAGAGAAAAGGATAAGTACACACCTTATAAAGCAGGAAATTATAACAGATTTTATGACGAAAACTCGCAGAAGAAAGATTTTATTGTCTTCCTCAATCGCGAAGAAGATAACACTAAAATTACAGATAAGGATAGGTTGGCCATATCTAATGGCATCAGAAAACATTGTGTTTCAGGTGTAATGCATCTGAGGTCAATTAATGCATTCAAAATTGGTATAACTTTCGACCTCCCTAATAACGCTAATGTTTTCTTAAGAACGAAAAGCTCCTAAACGAATTGAGGATGGTTGGTTCAATACCGGCTGCCGAAACAGAAGCCACTGGGGTTCTCACATCTGTACCTTGCGATTATTCCAATAAAAAATCTTTCAGCTTATTGCTTCTAGTAAAAAAGTTATTAGTGTGAGACGTTTCATGCGACGGGTAAAAGACGCTCAAGGTGTCGTTTCCTTTCTTCCAACACAGACAGTTGCTGTTACATTTGCTTCAACGCAGCTCCCCGAGTATGTTACTTTAGACCACTGGAGACATGAGGTAGGAGTTTATGTTCCTCCTGTTAAACAGTGCCTGAAGTGCATGAAATTCAACCACATTGCTAAATTTTGTAAAAACAATGAAACTTGCTCAATTTGCTCAGGCAACCATAATTTTAAACAATGTGACAAGTCCAAAACTCAATGTGCTAACTGTGGCGGTGACCATATTGCAATTTCTACCACATGTCCACTTAAAAACAAAAACTAGAAGAAAACAAAATAAAAGCAAAAATGCAAGATATTCTGATCTTTTAGTGCAGCTCAATTTCCACAGCTAAATTCAAAATACATTGATACTCAAATATCCAATTTAATTAAATCTGACAAATTTATGAATTTATTAGTTGAAGCAATGCTTGAAATATGTTCAAAACCTGATGTGCCAAAAATTCTAAAAGCATTAGAGAAATTTTAGATAACACTTTTAAGAAAAAACACCTTAACCTTTTTATGGATACATTACATATAGTGCAATGGAATGCTCAAAGTTTAATTAGTAATAGGCTAGTTTTAACAAAATTTTTATATGATAACAACATACATATTGCCATAATCTCTGAA
This sequence comes from Grapholita molesta, assembly GCA_022674325.2. Taxonomy (NCBI): domain Eukaryota; kingdom Metazoa; phylum Arthropoda; class Insecta; order Lepidoptera; family Tortricidae; genus Grapholita; species Grapholita molesta. The sequence goes on along the minus strand of CP053124.2, from coordinate 5,761,837 downwards.
ACATGGTTGAAACCACATCAATTTTTTTTTCTATCAAAGGGTACAATATTATTAGAAATGATTGTGGGAACAACCACAATGGTGTTGCAATTTTAATTCATAATATTATAACACATTCTCAAATTACAACTCATTTTGATAGTTCTTTACAAAATGTTTGTGTGAAAATCAAAATTAATAACAATGAATTAAGTGACGTTAGTTTCTACAGTCCATCTAATACAAATCCACCATTTAATAAAAATAATCTAGACGTTTTGCTTAAGTCCATTCCTAAACCTATGATATTTGGAGGCGATTTTAATGCTCATCACATGTCTTGGGGATGTGTCGACACCCTGCCTCGAGGTAAGGATGTTTTAGATGTTATTGATGAAAATGATCTTGTTCTTTTGAATAATGGCAGTCCCACTACAATTGGTTCTTCATCTTGGCGAGCTAATGCTCTTGATTTAACTTTAGTTTCTCCATCTTTGGCACTTTCATGTGATTGGTCTGTTTATGATTATCCTCTGGGTAGCAGTTATCACTTGCCTGTAATTATAAATTTGGTTGTTGGAAATGAAAGTAATCTACAGAATAATATACAATGCAATAATGTACATTTACCATTTCAGCATAATTACAAATTAGTTAATTGGAAAATATATAGTCAATTAATGGATTCAAATTTAAAAAATATTGACTTTAATGCTATGTCTCCACCAGAATCCTACAATTTGTTTTGTAACATAATACATTCTGTTGCTGAACAGTCAATTCCACAGTCTACCTCCACTAATAAATGTAATAATATTGCTAAACCTTGTTTACCAAAACATTCTAAGTGTCCTAGTTTACCCTGGTGGAACTCAAAGTGTTCAGAAGCTGTTCAAAACTCAAAGAATGCTTATATATATTTTAAAAACAACCCTTCTGAGGATAATTATATTGAATTTAAGAGATTGCGAGCTTTAAAAACTAATACTTAAAACAGAAAAAACCAACAGCTGGATGGAATTGTGCAACTCATTTAATAGATGTACCTCATTGTCATTGGTATGGAAGTACATGCGTAAATTTAATAAATCATTTACTCTTAATAATTCTCTTGATGATAGTTGGATTCCAGATTTTATATGTAAATACACTCCTGACTTTGTTTTGAATGAGCCGTTAAATTATAATAAAACTGATAATATTGGAAATAATTATTTGACTGATCCATTTTCGTATCAAGAACTCCATTCTGCGTTGTTTTCTAGAAGAGATACATCCCATGGTCTAGATGGGATTCCATATATACTTTTAAAAAATTAACCCCAAATTGTCTCATAATCTTTTAAACTTACTTAATCGTATGTGGAAGGAAAACTTTATACCTGAGGAATGGAAAACTGATTGTTTGGTTCCAGTTTTAAAACCTGGTAAAGATAAATTGTTGCCGGATTCGTATCGACCCATAGCTCTTACGTCTTGTATTGGAAAGATATTTGAACAGCTTTTAAAACAACGCCTAGAATTTTATGTAGAACAAAATGGTCTTTTACCTTACAACCAATTTGGTTTTCGCAGAGGTCGGTCTTCTCGTGAAAGCATTTGTCAGCTAGTATTAGATGCTCAACACAGTCTGTATAATAATCAATATCTTTTATGCGTTTTCTTTGATATTGCTGGTGCTTTTAACAGTGTTAATATTTCGGTTCTTTGTAACGAGTTGTCAGTGATAGGGATACCTGGGCAATTAATAAACTGGATACAAGCATTTTTGACCAATAGAAAAGTATTTGTTAAATTTAATAATCATTTATATGGTCCAAGATGCTCGTCGTTAGGAGTATGTCAAGGAGGAATTCTGTCTCCATTAATATTTATCTTATATATTAGACGATTGAATCTTATTTTGGGATCGAATGTAAAAACTTACAATATGCAGATGACTTAGTAGTTTATACATCTGGAATGGATTTAAGTCAATTAGCTTCTACTGTAAATAACGCACTTTCCAGTTTATATAAATACTTTTCATACCTTAATTTAGATGTTAATCCTACTAAATCAAAAGTCTTCATTTTCGGTCGTAAATGTGTAGCTACACCTAATATTTTGTATAACAGAATTCCATTGCCTATATATAGTGAAGTAAAATTTTTGGGTGTAACTTTTACTCCAAAACTCTCATGGACAAAATACATGAATAATATAACAACAAAAGCAAACAAGGCTTATAATGTATTAAAATCTGTTTGCGGGACTACTTGGTGAGCAGATCCCAAAATATTGTTAGTGTTATACAAATCTCTCGTTCGTAGTCACTTTGAATATGGTTTTCTTTGTTTTGCTGGAGATAGTAAATTAGTGAATAGTTTGGACAAAATACAAAATAAATGTATGCGCACAATACTAGGTGCCTTTAAAACTAGTCCTATTGCTGCTTTGCAAATCGAAACAAAACTGCCACCCATTAGTGTTCGATTCCGTTATTTGAAAGAAAGATTTATCTTGAAGCTTCATAGTTTGCCTAATAATGATCTTCTTACCAATTTAATTGCTTCTCAATCTGCTCCTTATAAGCAACATATGTTTATTTTGCAAGATTTTTCTTGCTTTTCATTCTCTTGAAGAGTTTAATATACATTTGAACGATGATGTTCTTCCTTGTTATGCAGGCACATTCCAAAGTAAATATGCCGCAATGAATATTGTAATTGATTCAAGCTTGTCTTCTAAGGAGGAAGTTTATCTGTTATTGTCAGAATGGACTAATTATAAATTTATTTATACTGATGGGTCCAAAAATAATGATGCTGTATCATTTGCAATTTACCAGACCGAAATCAATAAGGGAGTGGGATACAAAATTAATAAATATGCTAGCATCTTCACTGCTGAAGCAACAGCCATCCTTTTTGCTTTAAAACATATTATGGAAAGAAATCAGTTGAACAAAAATTGGGTAATAGTCAGTGATAGTATGAGTGTCTTAAAAAGTTTGTCAAGTAACAAAATGAATGCTAACATTAACTACCTGATTTTTACTATTAAAGAATTATGGTGGAAGTTATCCTTAACTGACACTGTAGTACAATTCGTTTGGGTACCTTCGCATATAGGAGTCTTAGGTAATGAAAATGCAGATTTTTAGCCAGAACCATTGTTAATATTTCTGATTCATGCTCAAGTTTAACCATCAAGGAGTTGGATGTCGCTTTGCCGTATACGGATATGATATCTAATCTTAAAAAGCGCATGATTAGTAATTGGGGAAAACATTGGTATTTTTGTAGAGAAGTTGAAAATAAAGCTCATATATATTCTTTGTTAGACGTTCCTGTTAATAGTACGCCATGGTTCTGCAAGCTTAAACATTTTGTTCATAGAAATTTCTATACTATAATCAATCGAATGCGCATTGGTCATTATTGCCTAAATTTTCATCTTCATCGAAAAATATAGTTTCTTCTCCTTATTGTGATCGTTGTCAAATGAATGAAGTTCAGTCTCTCGACCACATCATTTTCGTTTGCCCGTCCTTCGGCATTCAGCGCCTTGTGCTGATGGATGAGCTGCTTAATATTTATGAGGCATCTAATATAATCCCGCTGTCAGTACCAGATTTGCTAAGAGAGCCTACCACGTATATGTCTTTGTATAAATTTGTACATAACACCATAAATAAGTTGTAAATATTTTAATACAATTTTTTAATTTTAGGTTCTTAATGCAGATAACATATAAATGTAAATTGTATATATTTAAAATAAATCTAAATATCGCTACTAGAATATTTCAGGATTGTACTGTTTGGAAAGGACAATAATTAAACTGGATTATGAGATTGAACGTACGGTTTTGACTTAATTAATGGATGATACATACATACTGAAATTGTATAAGAAAATAAAAGTAACTGAAGACATTGAACTCGGATTTGACCTAATATGAATAGTACTTACTGAAGACGTTGACCGGATTGAACTTATGAAAAAGAAAACAAACTACTTATGACAAGGCAGTATGGCTTAGAGCTTTAGCCTGTCCAGATGGACGAAAAAAAAAAAAAAAAAAAAAAAATCGACAAAAAAGGTGGACATACACTATAGTATTGTTATTATCTTTTAGTATTGAGTCGTTTTGAAAATAAACATAGTTTCGTTCTTGTGCTATTTTAATTCATTATTTAAGTTTTAAATCCCCAATTCTATATGACAAATCCATCCATATACATACTAATATTATAAATGCGAAAGTAACTCTGTCTGTCTAAGACGGGCAAGTCGCGAGGAAAAGCTACTTTTATATTTATATAATAGAAAACAATGACACTGTGCACAAAACAACTATACTTAATAAGTCTAACTTGAGATTTAAAAATAAATCATCAAGAATATGCTATTTCTTCGTTATTTTTAGAATAAGAAAAATCAGGAGATAATCATGCGATTTTTAGGAAAACATTTAAAGCTATCATATTAGCCTCTTACTTTTGCCACCATAACGTTAAAAATGGAATCTGAAATCTCATACACGAGATTATTACAGGATTACTGAAATGATTGATGAAACGTAAGCAAAATCTTTACAAAAAATGACTAGGTATAGTGTTGGTGTATAGATACCTACAAACCGGGTAGTGACTATCCATGCTTGGTGTATAACTTAACTACTAGGTACATAGCCCAGGTGCTTAAGCAAGTTTTTCACCTATATCCCATAGTCGATTGGTACAGTGTACTATTATATAGAATAGGGTTGTTTCCAACTGAAGTATAATGTTCTGTATTGTCCTAAATATTGCTGTGTGATGTCAAGAGAACTAGTTTTTACAACCAAACGTTCAATGAAAATGGCAGTCCAATAAAATATTCTGTGACTTAGACAAATATCTATAGATACAGCCAAATATACATAATATAATATAGGCATAGGCTGTAGCAAACGCTTATTTTCTATGTGCCCTCCAATGAATTATTATCACGCTTTGTCTTCGATGCTTTGTCCAAAAAACGTCTTTAACGCGATATCAGCTGTCAATGGATATTTTATAAATTTCTCCTTTTCAAAGCCCTTATGGGGCAAAACTCGAATTTTGTATATTTCTCCTATTCAAATCCCTTACGGGGAAAAACTCGAATTTTATTAGGGGAATTTGTGATCAATATAGAATATTAATATTATACTCTAATTAAAAATTCTCTAATAGTTAACAACCCTATTTTGCGATTCGTGACCTTTTGTCAGAAGATTAGTAACACAATTTAGTGTATACTTAGCTTTATATCATCTTGTATGAAGCTAGCAGCAGGTTTTAATGTTGGTACCAGTGCGCCAATGTCATAGACAATATATCGTCAAGTCAGAAAAGTCAGGCAACTCGGGCAGTTAGATTTTAGTTCGAAAGAATATGGCCGTGTTAGGGCCTTGTGTGAATGTAAATATGAACGGTCAAAGTAATATTCATAGTCAGTTAACAAAATCATTAGAGAGAATTCTTGAGGATGCATATTTAAGTGGTGAATTAAAACTTAGTGGGCGAAAACTGAGAGAATTTCCAAAGCCAGTGAAGTTTGATTTGAGTGATACAGTTGTTGCTGGTAAGTAGTATTTATAAATAATCTTGTTGCATTCGTGTGGTATTAGGGTTTATTATTTTATTTCTCTTGAGGTTTATGTCATGCGATTCGTGCTGGCATGTTTATGGGCAGGAATATGTTATTTTTGTTTGTTTGTGGATACCGGCACTCGATGCGTTTCGGTGAATCGATCGGCTTCGATAGCGACCACGATAACGTAACGGTATGTTTTCTACGAATCATAATAAACACCTAAATCGATTTCCCGATGCATTATACCTGCTATCTTGAAGATAACGATCTATTGTGTGTGTGTGTGTTGACTTTTTACCAGGTATATGCGAAGTAAAAAATCTTATTGGTGTCGCGATATCTTTCTTCCGTCGGCAAGTTTTTATTTTATCAAAAGAGGTCAGCCGTGCCGTCGCGTCCGTGTGGTACTTAGTTAAATATCTGTGGATTATTATGTCTTAACTTATGTCGTTATAAAATGCCCCGTGTCTTCATAAAAACTGGTAAACCCGACGGTGCTGCAGTCGTAATATTACTTTTTCCTGTTATTTCCTTTTATTCCCTCTTATTTACTCACGGCTCGTTGGAGGATTGGAATGGCCTATTTTGTGAATTAATCCAATGCTCAAATACTTTCTTCTGGGGGTAGACTGTTAGTTTTGAATTAACCCTGGGAACACAGTAGTGTTCCTAGTTTTGAGTTTTTATAAAGCAAGTAAATTTAGGTACCTAGTAAAAGTATTTCAAGTGTTTTTGAAACTAATTACTTCAATTACCCAACAACTACTTTTTGTATTATTCTACTCCAGTTTTAAGCTCATACCTTGACACCCTTTACTAATGTATTTCCATTAAAGTTTGTTGTTTGTCTGGTTAGCACAGTTACCATAATTCAGTAGCTAAATACCTACTGTCTATACAATCTTTAGAAATAAAGCTCTACTTACATACTTAGGTATATTGAATGCTCAATAAATATTAATAAGTTTTATTACAATAGTTTGATTACTTTATTAAGAACATCACATCACATGTTTGAATTTATAAGTAGTGTTTTATGTACAAATGCAATAATAAACAAAATAAATACCTTTTCAACTTTAACTACTTAAAACTAGAGATAGGAAATTTGGCCAAAATTGGTGTCTACAGGCAAGGAACCCCTGAAGGCTGGCTGTATTCCTACACTGGATAGCAATCGCTATCCGCAGTGCAAATTAGTAGGCAACCAGGTGCGTTGACAGATGTTTTTTGTAGTTGATGCGAGGTTGGCCTGCAAAACTCTAATGGTTCAACCTAAATGCCACAAATATAGCTGTTTCTAAGAGCGACATACTTGTGGCATTTGAAGTCTTCTGCCAAGGTTGCTACATAAATATTCTTACTAACTAATTCAGTCAATTTTTAACTAACTGAAATTATTAGAAACTTGGTTGTAACAATGCAAGATGTAGATCTAACCAGTGTAACCTTTGGAACACCAGACGACAAAGAAATATGCCATGCCTGTGACGCCATGCTACAGCTTTATGTTGAGCAAAATTTAACTTTACATACCACATTACCCTATCAGTAACCTGAATGTAGTCAGAAATAATCATTGGCATTGGAACAATAATAGTTTTCAAGACCCAACGTCGTCGCTGGTATCCTTAGCGAGGGTCATTGGGTTTAACCATAGACATACCATTTAACTAGACGGAGCGTGCTAATAATAATACCACCATCGAAAGGAATGATCTTATGTAACTTTCCATATTTTTGTTCCCCTCCAAACTGGACTTTTCAGAACTGTCAAACTTGGAGGCGAACAAACAATTACAAACGGAGTTTTCTTGGGTTTTCAACCAAAGTTGCGGTATAGAATAAGCTAATATTTTTGTTATAAAGAATGTCCTGAAAAGCAAAGCTATAGGGAATTGTTACATTTTGGGCTACAAAAGCCAGAATATCTTTGTCCCTTATTGGCGCACGCGGATGCGTTCTCCAGTCATTATTCCTCCTAGGGTTTAACCCAGACTTATAAAAAAAAACTGAATGTAGTTAGTTCTTTGGGGTAATGAGTTGACACTCTAATACCACATTGCAGCTTCTCTCAAACTCTAGCCATACATTTTCAGCTCCAAAGCTATAGACATTGGTATAATTACAAGTACCTACTACAACATTAAGGGTGCAGAAGCAGGGGTGAGTCTGTAACAAAGTTCATTTGATGTCTGTTAATATAGCGTAATCGAATTAGCAGTAGCGCCGCTAATTGGCGAGGTAAACAGATTTGTTCCTGTTGAATTACTTAGTTATTAGTACTAATTAATACTTCTTCTACCTACCACGTTGAAATTGTTTGCAGGCCCAGTACCGCGAACATCGAAGTTCGTATATTTCGAGTATCTTTCTCTTTTACTTCAATGACGGCGTCATGAGAGTGACAAAGACAATCGTCCGAAATTTACGAATATCGTTTTTCGCGGTAGCGCCACTAAAATACAGACAGCATCAAATTTAGGTACCTAATGAGAGGTAGGGCACAGCGTTGACCATCACGCTTGAATCTGGGGCAGCCCAACTGGGGAAGTACCTCCTCCTTACAGAAGAACACAGCCATAATAGCACTTCTACCTTTCAGGTATGTAGTGTTGTGTTCCTGATGGTGAGTAAGGTTCAAGCTCCAACCCCCCTTAAAGGCCAGCAACGCGCTTGTGAATCCCCTGGTGTTGCGGGTGCCCATGGGCGACGGTTATTGCTTAACACCAGGCAATCCGTCTGCTCGTTTGCCGCCTATGTCATAAAAAAAAAAACCTAGTTCGCCATACTGACCGCAACTAACTACCTATATGACGATGAATGTACCTACTTACTATGCTTATAAAAAGATAAAAAAGATAAAAGATCTTTATTTTTCAATTTAGACACATTACATGCACTTATGTAATGTGCCTAAATTGTTGTTGTATAATTTTTTTATCTTTTCTCGTAAAACTAAGGCCCCGGGCACATTAGTGCCGGCCACTCGACGTTTTCCTGGCGATTCCATCGTAATCGGCACGCCGCGTGAACACGGCGTTTCCGCAGTGTGCAATTTTATAAACGCTGAGAAAACGCGGGGCAGAATTACTACTATAGTGTGCCCAGGCTCTAACTATTATAGTGCAGCATCTAACACACATTATCTCTTATATTTTGACAAATATAATTTATTTATTTTAACTATTTAGTAATGATTCCCATTAAATACACTTTAGGTACCTATACATGATCTATTTCCTGTAAAATCACCTTTATTTCCATGGCCTCTTGTAACAGGAAGTTTAGTTCCATTTATGCATTGTAAACAACATCTTCCCACCTCAATAGGCACTTATAGATCATGCACAACAATAAATGAAACATAATATTGTCAATTGCGATACAATAACATTATGAGACCACACGAAGTGAATCTACTAACAATATCTATAGGTATTGATATGTACTTAACTTATTACGACCGCTGCGGATCTTTTATCTTTATCTCTATCTTGTGACATTGTCAAAATTACACTAGGTACCGAAAGGTGTGACATTCTGTGTTGCCATGTTGCCAAACATCTATGACATCGTATGTTTTTTGTCAAATTTTTGTGACACTTTCTCGCGCCACTGCCTGAACACACATGACCTGCCATGTAGTAGGTACTCTCCCGGTACCGCGAACATCTAATTTCGTATATTTCGAGCATCTTTCTCTTTTACTCTAATTACGGCGTCATGAGAGTGACAGAGACAATCGTTCGAAATTTACAAATATCGTTTTTAGAGCACCGCAGGAACTATAAAACTTATTTAATATCGTTGTCAACCTGCCAATAAATAACCAATTTTGAACATTTCTTTTAGTATAGTTGCTGCTGGTTTAGAGGAAGTATATTCTTGCATAAACATCCATTCAAAATTATAAACATCTAATCAAATGTTTAACATGAATTAATCAGCACTTAACTGCCGCCTACAATATTTCACAACAAGAGAAAATCTACGCTTTTGGTATATATTCACAAACTGATTCTATTATGAACACCATAAGTGGAAAATCTTACTAGCAAGGCGCCGACCATAACCATAACCAAGTCTTTATTTCCATAGCTTTCAATGTTTTATCTCATCAAACCAGCAAAATTCTGGTCTGAAACTCCATAGCAATAAAATGTAAGCACAGATCAAGACTGACACTGGTTTGGGAAAGCGACGAGAATAACCCTGGACGGCCCTAAAACCGTTTTAGCTTTTATTTCGGCTTCTCGCGCGCGTGGGCGATGTGTGAAAGGAGTCTTGTGGGATTCTTGTCCTGTACCATTAAGTAATTTAGGACGTGTGAAAGACGCTGTGTGCTTTCAGAGAATCAAACCGGTTAGGTAAGTAGAGTAATATTGTAGATATTTATGTTACATTCTTGTTAAGATTTTATCTTTTTTGCTTACGTCTTGCGCTAATCAAAACGGGTTAGATCGTCAGTGAAGTTGCTGAGATTGCCGTCTTCCTCTGCTCATCATTGGGATCCCACGCTACTACTTCCGATTCGTGGTCATAATTCTTTGGTCATATCGTCAGGTTATCTTTGCTACAAAACTTCTCCACCCACTAACACTTAAGTTCATCATTGTTTTCGTATATTTAAAATATTTGAAATCCGTAATTCCTGTAAAAACCAAAAACACATTTTGTTATTGAAGTTTTTATGTGTTTCCAGAAATTTCGCGTTTGGACAGTCGGCGGAATGCAATTGCTACAGATTTTTGGCACAAGATGTTTGGATGCTCTGGGTGAACCCGATGCTGTTCACTACGTCAACTATGTCAACAATTCAACATTCTTCTGTCTTCTAGATCAAATAAAACAAAGTAGCTAGTACTTGAGCAATAAACATTCGTTTCAATCCTAATTTTCGAATTGGAATTTCCAATGTGGGCTGCAATTTAGGTCGCGTGGTTGTTGACTTGTTTTGTAGTAACTGGGTAATTGTTATTCCTAGTTGCCACTAATTGCTACGCACCTAGATATTTGCTATACACGCTTTGTAATTACCTAATGTATGGATCTAATTTAACCTCCTTTCAGTTAATAGAAATACCTTTGTTAGATAAAAAAGGCCCGTAAATTTACGATTATTTTAACGTATACCGTGAATTCATAATAAAGGTTCAGGCTTTTAAAAGGGAACGATAAATTAAAATATTACTTTACCATTTAAACTGAAGTATATAGGGAAGTGCGTCTGTCTCCATGGTTGTTATGGATAAGTACTTACAAACAGTAGGTAGGTGGTAAGTGCAAACTAACCAAAGGAACACTTTGACAATAGAGGCGTTTTTCAGATATTTGTGACCACCTCCACAGCTCCGATATATCTGATGGCGACTGTACATTAGGCGAAGCAAAATAGTGGTTGCTGCAGCAGGAAGATCATGGCATGGCTCCCGTCTACGCAGGGAGTTAGATACATTCTGTACGGGTCTCCGGTGTACGCTGAACGCAACCTACAACGTCACAAAAGTTGTGTGACGTTGATAAATACATTATGTGACACAACGTCACATTGCATAATATTGCATTAAAAAAAAAATGCATGAGGCCGTTGCCCTAACTATCATAACTGTTAACTAATTTCAAATCGTCCATAGCTTAAGCTACGTTCTATTTTATTTTAGCTGAGATGGTTTTTCTTACGTTTAGGGAAAAGCTTTTCTATTTCCAACACGTAAACATCTTTCGTACCAAAATACACCACTGCTTTCTGTAATTATCACTAAGCTAATAAACCAGGGGTACTGACACACTTAGCGGTTGCCACACGTTTAGACAACTAGTTAATGGCCATACAACACCATGAAAGACAGGAGAGAGTGTGTTTAATTAAGATTCCTTATAATGATAACACATTTCGTCTCCAAGAAGTTACTTTAACCGTACCTACAAAGCCCAGAGAAGAAAAATGTTAGTGTTTTAATAGAACAAGTAAAGCCATCAGGCTTACGGACCAATGAGTTTTCAATAAAAATACCAAAATTTACGATTAACTTTGATAAAGACGGCAAAATTCTCGATTATATGCTACTAGTGAAAGCAGTTAGGACTCCATGTCAACACACAAAGCTTTCTTTAATCATATAAAAACGTGAAATTCCGTACACGCGAGAAAGAAATAACGTCTAATCAAATTACGGTTTCCCATAGCTTCTTGTTGATACAACCGCTCACCATGATATATGATATGAGAGCTTCACGAACAAAAGCAATGTTTTTATATTTGACATTTACAACAAAAGACGACTATTAATGAACCATGACCGTGCCCAAGAGTGTGAGACAGAAAACAATGGCTTGCGGCACCATGGTATAATTGCCAAGTTTAGACTTTGCTAAGTTAATTAAACAGTTTACTCGATGATGTCATTACCAAGGTCTCGATGTTATCAAACTACGAGCTACTTAAAGAACTATACACAAGTCGTTCTTGTGTCTTGAAATCCATCTGCATACAATTTTGTTATTCTGAATTCGAGTTAGCAAACCATTTTTAAATTTTACATAATGGGGTCGGGTATTAACAGTCGTTTCAATTCGCATCGATCTTAGGAGATTTACGATGTTTTCCGGAGTTGAAAGGTGTTTAACGTTTTATGGGACTCGTGTTCATATTTACAAACATTACGATACTCTACGCGTCAAAGTCTCAGTGATGTTAATTTCCTTATAAGTACATATCGTTTATTATATCCTAGTCCTTTTAATTCTTTGCATTGTCGAAGGATGATACATGATTGGTGATGACTGATGACTTGATGAGTCTCTTGAGTACCTACCTAGTACTTATTCGCATTCCGATATTATTATTCCACGGTATCCAGTAAACAATTTTTTTTTTTGATCAATATTTCATCCAGTAACTACTTATCCAGGAAAACAGTTTGGTAAATCAGGAGTCAAATAGCATTTGTTTTCTATTAATTACTATCAACAATTAAAATTTCTGGGCTATCTACTTTTGATGTATATCAAGTTTAACTATATATTGGAAATAATACCTGTATTTCCTTAAGTTGGAAATATTTCCTTACTAGCATAGCACTACACATAATATCGTATATTAACCGTGAAACTACTTTAACAAACTGCCCGTAATTTTAAATCGCTTAGTTTTCTACCGTTGTATAGAAACTTGGAAAGCGGCATTATCGTGACTTATAGTTAGATCTAGATTAGATTTGACTCAATTTTGTACCCGTACGTTTCTTTTATGCGATTATAATTAGGTTGCCTGACTTGATTCATTAAAAAAGTTTTGATACATTCCAATATCGTCCATCATTTTTTCCCTTTGTGAAAGTACAGATAGTAATCACAATTATTATTGTCAAGCGCAATTGATTAGATTAATTAATAGATCGGTACTATCTATATTGGTTGATAAACTTTCATTGGGCATGGTTTCCGCGTGCATTACACCATTCAGAGCCCTCAATACTTGCAAATATATAAAAATTACACTTTGTTTTACACACGACAGATCACAACACAACTTTCGACCCAACGCCGGCATGGACAAAGTTGACTTTTCCGCATGGTAAAGTTACAACACAATACAACTTTGCCACTATAATGGCGACAGGTGCATGCTCGACCGAGCGTCACTCCGGATACAGGGGACGATAACACCAACGTAATTCCAACTGACTGCTTACCTATGCAACCAATAGCACCATCAAATCTAATTTAAACCTTAACGCAGTAGTAACAAGGTATACATTTAAATTTCCTTAAATCCATGGACTAGTGTTCACATTGCAATCGCCTACTGACTACGAACGAGTAGAAGACTTAGACCAGCGCATAGCCAGTTTTTAAAATCAAGTTCAAAGTTACATTAGATAGAAGACTAAACACGAACGAGGCCGCGTACAACCAATATTAGGAATACACGACCAACTCTATTCAAAACAGAACTAGTTAGACTAGTGGCGTAAAAAAAACTAAACAAAAAGAGATGGAACTTATGGAAATGATGACAGACATAGTAAAGATAAGGTGGAGCCTGTTTCGACTGGGTTCAAGTGGGAGAAATGTTTTAGAAAAAAGGTAAACATATCTTTTTTTGCCCGTGTGTTATTGGGATAAGATAAACATTGTTTCCCAGGACTAAAATAGAGTATCTGATGGTTGATTAATCCGTAAAAGGTTCTAAAAAAGACCTGTATCATAATAAATATCTAATGGGCATGAAAGTGTACGACCTCGAAGTTGCTATATAGGGATGCAACACCTGGCCAACCCTTCTGATTTTCCAATTGGACGCCTCGTTACTCGGTATCGGTCAATTAACAAGCAAAAGGGTGTAAATTAATCAAAATTAACCTATACATATTCATAAAGGAATAGCAAACGGCATGCAAATTCGGGACATGATTCTTTTGGCACGGCCGTTTTACAATACATCATTCTTATTCGTACTCGATAGGCGATGTTGCTCCTTCGAATACTGATTTATTAACCAACCAATACATAAATAGTCGACATTGAGGGTTAGGAAACGTTTTTAGACGTATTTTATTTAGTCGGTTAACTGTGGTGTAATGAATCAGAATGCAAGCGGTAGCTTGTTGCTTCCACTGCAGTGGCTGGTCGTGTTCCAAAATTATCATAATACTATTTTGCATCAGTTTAATTGTACGCGTTTTGCATAATGTCAGTCATTAAACTTCTACGAGTATTTCACTAAATAAGTACTCTTAAAAATGAAACATAAAGTAATGAGCAACTTTTGTTTCTCTTTTGTTTAATATATTGCTGTATTTATACGCTCAAGGTGTGAAATTATGCGCAAAAACTTCAATGCACCGAGATGGAAATTTCTTAACTAGTTATCGTAATGAGCTTTGATCGTGAGAAATTCGTTCAATTAAGAATATTAAATTAATTCCTTCAGAAGTTGCGCTGCTGCAAGTCGGGCTTGTAATCCAGTTGGCTGCGCGAGAGAGCACACGAGCATTTCAGAAAACTATCGTAACATAACCGCAAGTTCTACTTGGAGAATACGTCTTCAGAGAGCACATTTACACTGGTTCGTCCAATCGTTTGACTTGCGTTTGAAACTACACCTCCGATGTCCAGATAAACAGATGCGCATGAGTTTAACGCTCGATTCGCGAGCATAAGGAGATCTTGTTCCATGTTTACTTCTGATAATCCGTCGAGAAATAAACCTATTAGCAGCACTTGATGAGGGAGCGTTATCATTACCACATTGCAGTGGCGCAATTTAGATAAAAATACAGATCTTTTACAGAATTTTTCGTTACCCAGCGAAGCTTAATCTCCAGTTTTATCGCTTTTATAATGTAGACGTGGAGTAAGTAATTAAATGAGAAAAAGCACAATTTCCCGTTAAAGAAGCCAGGCGCACACACACAGACATTTAAAAGGAAACACGGAGAAATAAGTATCGTGTAATGTTTCACCCTAACTTTATTTAAAGGCTTTCAAGAAAAATGAGGGTCCGGTTACATCGGTCTGGTATTCTTTGTAAAGGGTTAGACTTACTAGTCTGCCCTATGGCCAGCAGGCTATTATAACGTCTACCTTGAAAGATTTCCAGTGTGATGTTTTACGGGCTATGCCAAATATATTACCTACTATTTGTTTTATGTATTCAAATATTATTTGTAACATATTAATATTCTGTTTTGTCTCAATCTTATCTTTATAAAATTCTGTACTACCTAAATGTGAGACACATTTTATGTTTTACTAATTAGCTACACGCCTATTAGCACTTGTTTGCTACTCGAATTAACAACCAATTTGGAACATGCGAATCGCGAATCCATTCGAAGTAAGCTTTTTATCTTGTTACTTAAATACAATTTGCTTTTTAATTCCCAAACCAGATTCTGATTAACAGCCAAGAACTGGTCATTGCTGCGGGCAATGTAAAAAAGACATGCTCAATAAAATGTCTCCGTTATAATTTCTAAGACCATACATTTGATTTGTTCGTCTGTGACAGTAAAGATATGTGTAATGATGTGATGAACATTAACGAAAAGTGTGGGCTTAAGCCTACGTTCATTTGCAGCTAGCACATAGCCTAAAAATATAATTTTAATTTATAGCTGGTCGTATCATGATCCTTCTTTCATGAAGCTGAAATACCTATCTTCGAATCCCGATAGTGTCATTGACGTCTGTGATAATCACAAATATTTATTCCAGAGTTAGGGTTGTTTTATTCGTATTTTATTTACGTATTTATTTACACGTAAGATTTCGTCGTCTATGTCAAATGATATTTATTTATTATCGTGTACTCGGGTGGCGTAGCGCCAAACTTTATTAAAAGCAAGCTGATTGAAACAAGCCGTAGTCGAACGAGAAGCCATTTGGAAATTGCGTACACTTACGGCCCGGCCACGACATTGGGCGAATTTCGGCGCGGCAAGCGTTTTATCTCTTCATTGCGTGTGATCCGAACTAACCGCAATGCATTGCGCGTCTTGACCGCGCAACGTACAGATAAAACGCTCGCCGCGCCGCAAGTCGCGCATAGTCGTGGCCGGGCCTTAATGTAACGTTTTGTACAAAACGTTACTGTCTCGGCCTCAGGATTCAGCGGAAAAACAAGACAACCATTACTGTCTGCTGTAAGTTATGCAGTAACAAAATCTCAAAAAATGATACTGATATGTACGAAATCGACACCAACAAAGGTTTAATTTAAAGGCTTGCACAGACTATGTAGCATATCATTGTGATTTGGTTCCCTTCCAAGTATCAATCGCAGATCGATCGCTACCCTAGTTGGAACCCTCTTATCTCGCCCTTTTACTGCATAGAGCAGCATCTGCACTCGCTGACCCAAATATCGTAGCGTTGACGACTTGACGATGCAATAGTGCATCATTTGACTGATCTAGTTTAGTGCCCTTCCTATTCTAAACCAGGCTACGAAATTCGTGGTCTTTTGGAAGAAACTACATAACATTAATTTTATTTATGAAGATTATGATGATGAACTCTAAGATTTTCTCAATATATAATTGTTGTATTCTCCTTTTGTAGTTTCTTCAAGATTCACCCTTGTGAAATGTCCTTTACCGTGTCTTCCTGGGGTAAATTCAATTTGTGTCGTATCCTTAGGCTTGTTTTGAATTACATGTATTATCAACATAGACTAGAAGGATACTCGTACTCTTTTAATACGTCAAATTGAAAGAGCCGGATTCTATTTACTGTAGAATATGTTTCTCTTCATTAACTAAAATGCTGTATAATTACAAGTTTACCGCTATTTTTGCTGTTGTAAAGCAGCCGCCTTTGTCTCTTCGCTCAATTTTTTTTTCTTCTATGAACTATACGACCTCTAACTTTAACTGTCATTCAATATTTAGTTTCTTAACATTGTCCAAGACAGTCACAAATCACTTAACATCAGCGTGGTTGGTATTGGTAACCCAACACGTTTTATCCTATCAATAGATGAATAACTTGTCGAGCGTGCTACGAGCTACGGAGGGATATTCAGATTTAATAAATATCATATTAAAGCTCTGTTCCTTCCTCTTGCACCAGCTGAACTATGCGAAAAAGACACGAGTATCGTATTTTTATAATCTGAATGGTGCCACTCGGGCTTTCAAAGCCCTTACTCAGCCTCTCATGAAACTGTGTTTTATGGCCGTCCATTGCTTGTGCAAGATCTGTAGTGTTAATTGTGTTAACATTCTTTTACTCTCGGCCCTTTAGTGGTTCGTTGAAGTTTTTATGTTCGTTATTGAAGACAGTAGTTTGGCTTCCGTCCGAAACATTTTCGTGCATCGATATATTAACCACACGATTTAATTAACCGGGTCCGTAAAAGATACAATAGAACGAGACTTGGCGCGATGTAGGGTGGCTTTTTCAAAGCAAATTACGAATATATTATATATTTCTTACAATCTTTATATCTCAGTCATGTTGCTTTATATTTTACTCCTCGTTTTTTTTTTATAAATCTGATTGCTGTTTCAAACCTCCGGAGCGGGCCTTCAACTTTTAAAAGGATAGTAACTATGTAAATAGATTAACCACCCCAGATGGAAACTAGATCAATTTGTATGACTGACTTCATTCAGTTTTAGACTTTATTAGCCATATCAGAAAACTGACTAAATTACAACTGCAACTATGTTTTAGTTGGCTTGGCTTTACTTTCTTGTTCAATATGCCATTGTAATGAATAGAACACTTAACTTGAACTCTGAACTGAGCGGGAAGATCGTTAAATGGTATTAAAAATGGATACGAATATGTCAGAACATCAGTTATTGACGTTTACAGATAACTTTTTGTTAGTGATTATATTGTTTGGGTTACGCATCATGTTGATAGATATAACAATGATATCATCGCCTTTCCTCATATCACACTAGTTGTCACCAACATTGTGTTTGACTTTTGACTATCCCAATATCCATTATACTGAAATCACATTTCAAGTATATTCGGATTCCAAATTGGTATAAGAACTATATCTACATTAACATTGTCAATTATCATTTTAAAAACTTTTTATCCGCCAAATTTTAATATTTCATTTATTTGAAAAGCGACCTTGATGATGAGTGGAGATATCTTCATCAAGTCAAAGGCCAAATAAAAACTACATCGAGGTACCTCAGCTAAGGCATAACCTTTATGGGTGCGGAAGTACGGCATTAATGCGCTAAACGTCACATTATAGGAACAAATTGTCTCTGCAGAAGGCTCTCGACTAAGCAGGCCACTTCCTGTCTTTGTGGAACGGTACTGCGCCTTTGATTGCCATTTAGATTCTAAGAGAGCTTATAGTTATTCGTATATAAAAAGAGATTATTACAAGTTTACCAATGTTGTAATTACAAATATATATATGAAGGAACCAACAACCAAATTGCTACTGGAGAGTTAGTGTTAGTGGCCACAGGATCATCAAGAGCCCATTTTAATTTTGGTCAACATTATGAAGATTAAATTTCAGCTTCCAATTTCATTTCATACATATTTTCATAGTTTTTTTTTTTTTTTTTTTTTATCTTTACTATTTCAAACCAATTAATACAGCTTCATCAATAGAGAAAATATTGGTATATCATGTAATACCAAATTCCCTTAAGTAGTTGCATTAAATCATTTGACTCAATATATATATGTGTAGCCGTTGAAGTGTCTGTATGTACGGCCAAAGGACATTTCCTGCGCCCTCATCGTGCTTAAAACGGAACTACGCTTCCTTGACTTTCCACTTTGTTGACTCCGCGGCCTATAGTGACTTAAAGCAAGCTGGTCTGAAGACCTTTACACTCGATATGTGTACTTGAGCTGAATAAAATTCATGTTAGTTTACGTTTTGCATTAATTTCAAGTGTGTCTAATAATTTAATTGGTAATCCTGAAGTTATAAATGCCAGTTAGAGTACCAATGAGCCGATACGGTTCAACAAATAAGAATGATCAGAAGATTAAACTACCCAAATTTGCAAGCATTTTTTTATTGGTACGGAAATCCTATAACACTTATTACTCATTTCAACGCCACAAATCTAATAAACAACATATTACACCTTAAATTCAGTCAATGTAGGATGTACGGCATGCCACACAAACATACTAAAATACAAACATGTACTTTCTCAAAAATTATATCATTTTTCACTTATATTTTATAAAAATATCTTTGGAACCATTACAAATTCCTGTCCCACTCTAAGGTTTCACGAAGAAAAAATTCTATGCTTTGCATTACATGTACCTATAATCATTTCCAGAACATCAATATTCTACTACCATCGTCTCATCTCCGCCACAGAGCAATAAAACGTGCCTGCACACAATAAAGGTGTCTCGAAAGCTTTGTATGCTAATCTACCGTGGTCTGTGGATCTTGATACTATAATCATTCGGATTGATGACCTGCTTTCGACACTAGTTGTCAGGGAAAGGGCACGGAATCTCTCTAATGTCAACATCTTCGATTTCTAAGTTGAAAGTGCACAACGAATTTCATTTGGAAGCGCTGTATATTTCGAATCATTTTCATGACTCGTGATGTATTTAGTTGCTTAATAATCCTAATAATAGAGTGATCTCGAGTAGGTCCCCATTTGCAATATCAGAATCTAATATTATGTACGATAAAAATCTTATTTCCGGGCCAAAAGTATTGATTAAAAGAAAAACTACCTATGATTTCCCTAAACTACCGTTACGAACAGTCTTGTCTTAGGAATACTAATATCTCAAGAGATTGCTCGTATTACTAGTCTTATCATACCTATAATTACATTAGTTTATTACAATCACCAACGATACGGTTGTAAATTTGCACCCAATAAACTCCCACTCGAGATCCGTTAAGAATGTGCGAATATAACTAGAGCCAAACAAATATGCGCAGACCCAATTTTTCATTAGTCATGCTAATCTTGGCGAAGCGCGAATACGTATTGGGGTCACATCACATACGATGTTTGACCAATGCCTACTGAGAAAGCAAATTATAATTTAGTTACGTGTACTCAATGATAATTTTACAATTGCTCTATCAAGTCTAAAAATAAGAAGAAATGATATAGTCGCGTGCGTTCGCTTGTCTTTGGCCCCCTGCGCCGGCGCACGGAGAGGGGAGCCCCACGCACGTGCTACATTAGCATTTCAAATGGCGTCCAAATAAACGACTGAGCGCCCAAGTGGATGTATCTTTTTTTACTAAGATTCAAATAAACATACTCCAATGTTAATCTATTTATTGTTAAACTAGAAATCAATAAACTGAGACTCGTAGCGGCAAGTCGTAGCAGGAATTATCGGTTCTTCTTCGTATTTGTCGAAATTACTCGTGTCTCCTGGGGTCTTATACTTAGGTACAAACGGAGGAGCAGTTCTACAATTTAAAATCGAATCCCACTCTATACCTTTGAACCAAGGGTGATTTTTGTAGTCCAGTGTACCATTTCGCATCATTCCAAATCTTTTAGTTATATCAACCTGCAGCGTGTTTCGAATTAAATCCCTTAAACTCGAATTAAAACTGGATGGACATCTGTATTTTCCGGCTACAATTTTTTCGTAAGTTTTCATAGGCTCGCTCGCATAAAATGGAGGATACCCTGAATTCATTTCGAATAACAGTACACCAAAAGACCACCAATCTACTGATGCGCCGTAGCCCTTACTCAAGATCAGTTCCGGTGCCAAATACTCAGGAGTGCCGCACAAAGTCCACGTTCTTCCATGTACTTTCTTGCAAAACCCAAAATCTGTTATTTTCAAATAACCAGTTCTGTCTATCAATATGTTTTCCGGCTTCAAATCGCGGTAGACCAAATTACAGAAGTGCAAATATTCTAGGGCCAAAACTACTTGACTGGCATAAAACTTCGCTAAAGGTTCCTCAAACTTATGCATCTGTCTAAGGTGCATGAACATTTCCCCTCCGGGCACAAAGGGCATGACGAAATAAATGTAACTATTATCCTTGTGGCTAAATTCCATAGATACCGTGAACGGAAAGCGTATGGCTTCCAATATCCGCTTTTCGTTTAAGGAGTGTTCTACTTGTTTCATTTTAACTATCTTCTCTTTCTCAAGCACTTTCATCGCATAAAATTTGTAACTTTTGACATGTTTTAATAATACTACTCTGCCAAAAGCTCCTGTGCCCAGGGTTTTTATCTGCTCCAGGTCTTCGAAACACATGTTGAATGTTGGCTTTTTACACCATCTGTCCTCGAACTCGGCTTTCAACTGGGTCATATATTGCATATATAATTTCTGCTGTTGCTCTGTGTACCCACTCTGTACTTCAGATGTACTACCGGTTATCTGCGACACTGGTCTGTATGTTTCTTTAGAAGAAGCTGCACTTTTCCTAGAATACATTATTACCTATATTAATATTTCGTTGACGCAATGGCCGTAATATGACATTTGGCTCCTGGCCATCTAGATTCAAATCGTCCCTAATACGAGCGAATCCCTCAGTGCTGGCAAGGTAATCTTGTTTTCCTTTGAAAATAAATGCGACTCAAATTGTTTATGGACGTAAAATTGGGATTTCCTTAAACAAGTGCCGAAGGGGAGCGCTAGCGTAAATATTTTTCGTACTGTAGAGATGGAAAGTACGAGGGTGCATAGAGGCGAGGGGTGAGGGGTGAACGAACTGAGGGGGCAGGGGTGGAATCAGCTGTGTCTGGGGTGACACGCCATGCGGCAGCGGCCGTCCCGACAGGCATATTGATCAGTGCACGTGAAACTCGTGTTCCACGAAACTTTCTGCCCTTTGAAATCAATAGCGCCGCTCCTGCTGACTCTTAAAGGCTTGGGCACATAGGCGCGTTTTGTGAGCGTGGCGCAGCGGGGTGCGACGTTGCCGTCCGAATGTGTGCCTTATTTCGTTACAATAGTGATACCGGTGTCTCGCTGCCGCTGCACTGCCGCCACGCTCACAAAACGCGCCTATGTGCCCAAGCCTTAATCTAAGAATTTCTTATGAGGAGAGGCAGATCATATATACTGATAGTTGACATGACTGGTAGACGATGTTAATAGATAGAAAGAGAGCGTAACTTTTACTGCTTGGACTTGGATGTTTTAGGCAAGCGTATTTACAAATGATACTGATTGACTCCAATTATCATATTTCACGTCAACAAAATCGAATGACGGATATTAAAGAGCAACAAAAGAAAACAATTAAGTAGGAAGAGTTCCACTCGTCCCTAATTCGATTGAGTTATGATACAGACCAGTTGACCTGCGCCATTTGACGGGCGATAAGTGTTGTTGGTTTAGGCTGGCTCGTTTGCATAAGCGAGTCGTAACGATTCCGTCTCCTACCTCTATGATGACAGTATTTGCAGATAGCAATATAGACATATCCAAAATATTTGCATTATAATCACAAAGTCTGTAATTGAGAATATTAGGAGCTTTTGCGGAATGTCTACGAATATTTTCACCAATTGTTTATTCTCTAAAAAATATATTTTTTTCGTGGTAACTCTTTACCCTATTTTGTTATTTGTAAAATCTAAAAAGGAGAATTTAAGCTATGTTCTATTTTGTAGGTACTATTATTTGATCATTATTTATATATTTTACTTTAGTCATAACTTCTGTACTTATATAGTTTAAATTGTGTTAACAAACAAATAATGTTTATTTTTTTAATATAGAATATAAATACATCTTTAATATTTAAGAGTTCAAAACTTTATTTGAATAAGTAACTAAGCCTACCTAACTTTACTCAGCTACTATACTTTTATCTAGATATCAATAAAATTACAAGTTTGATTATAATTATAACACATGAACTTAACTTGTTACTAGGTATAGTTATACTTATTACTAGGTATAGTAGGTCGCCTGGCCAAATAAATGGTACGCATGGCGTTCGTTATTATACCGTTATTGTTACTCGGCCACACTCGGCGTACCAATCGCTCGAGTCCATTTTTTATTACGATGACGCATTATCACTAAATTGTCTAGTTATATTAAGGAGCGTATGTTCAGAATACTTGGAATTTTTCATCATAACCACGTGTTCTCATAAAACGTCATTTTTATGTAGCTGCACGTCAACACGTATTGTATACTGGTATTTCTGGTAATTCAATATACTGTTGTAATCATAGCCAACTAAACGGGGGCATACGATCAGGCTCAAAAGATAATAGTAATGGCCGATCAAGTCGCGCATATGTTAGTGCCAATAATGATTAATGTTCCGCCTTATAAGTCGACATTCTCGTCTCGTATAGCGAGTGATTATGGGTTCTTGCACTTCTTGCCCTGTCAACGGACTTCGATGCTTCGATGATAATTTGATTTTAATATGACGTGGTAATTGCAATACGATGACTGAACAACATGTGGTAACCTTATACAAGTTGACTTCGCTTGCGGTGAGGTGATGCTTCAAGGCCAAAGCTCATTACGTGATTCGCCTCGACTTTAGTAGAAGCATATAAATTAAACGACTACCCAGCGCCTCGTGAGATTCCAGCGTAACTGGGCTCTAGGCTCGTAACTTTTTCATACGGTTTTGACAATCTGTATTGTCTTTATGGCCTAAGCCTACAATTTAACTGCCTGTCATTTCTATAAGTTTATAAAAACTGAAATAGATGACATATACTTAAGCGACGAGGACCTATGGCATCCGAGACAGGTTTTGAACCCGCATCTCCAGCTATCGCGCCTCACGCCTTAACCAATAATTAAGCTGGCTATTTAAATTTTTAATTTATATAGTAGTACTTAAAAATCAAAGCAAATCTAAATACTACATACAAAATAATTTAATATGTTCTTAGTTCTATAAGTCTATTGTTTGAAACTGATAGTTGATGAGAAGAGAGTTGGAGCTTTAGCATTTTTATGCTGACATATCATTTAGTCAAAAACTGTTGAGTATCTAAATAATTGTCCTCATAACAAAAATCTAAGTTTTGTGTTAGGACGTACGCTACAATATTTAGTGCTAGACTAGCATGTGTTCTATTGTCCGTCGAAAATTGAAAAGATATTAATGGATTGGTCAGCCGAAGCCGACCGCAATCATTGCTCATATATACCGGCCGGTCGCCGGTCAAGGCTGTGGAGGCCCGCAGTCTTGCTTCGCACATATCTGCAGCTTGGCATGTGATCAAAAAATGGCGCATTGCACTATTCACGACGGTCGTCAGTGACTTATATTTGAGAAATTTATGTTGCTCATGAAATAACACCATGATGAACCAGTACTCAGATCATGGGTAAATTTTACAAATCTCTATGGTAATTTCGTTCGATTTTGACTTGCCTGCATTCGAGCAATGGTTAATATTATACCAGCTGTCAAAATGACGCTTGTTTTGCTAAACTATTCAGTTGGCACGAGGTGTGTCTGCGTTGTTCAAAATTTCAGACGCTCGTGGGAAGTTCAGTCTGCGCCGCACAAACATCTCAAAGTTTAATATCATAATGTAAATTACAACTTCATCTTCGTCTTAACTATTACTCCTCCGAGCCAGACTTAGAATCATTCACTGTCTGCGTATCAATAAATATACGTAGTAACCACAATCTTAAAACGTCACTCACGAACTTTTAAAGCTTGTTTATTTTTACTTTTCCGGTTACGAGTGTAAATAGTGAGACGGCGTCTTTAGTTTGAAAAATAGGCTCGTTAATGTTGCCACAGCGACGTCGGTTACATTTCGAGGACGTTTGGTTAAAGCAAAAACTAGACGGGCGGCTTCGGTACCTCCGATACTAGTTGACCACAAGTAGACTGTATCTCGATGATATAAGGTTGGCGACCATGGCGACAATAGTACGTGCATATATTCGGCAGATGTTTTAAGGAATATGACGTCAATCGGAACATAGAAAGTAATACGTAATGTTTATATCCCAGTCTATTTACGTTCCTTCTGTCTGTCATGTTGAAAATTTGAAAAATAAGAGCGACAGTCTAAATGCCAAGCTCTTGAATTTCTTATGAATTTCGTGAGAGCGCGTGAATAATTTACCAAATCAGCTCGGAAAGTGCTATATGACCTTTAAAAGGGCAAGGCTGTCACTAAACGTCTCTTTAATCTTATTGAGTGCATGGAAATAGAGTATATATTCGTTTAAATGTACCTAAATCTAATTATATTAAGGCTAAAGCTAGCATGGCTCTGGAAAATTCATGGGTGGATCAATGGTAGTGGTATCTGATAAATCACTCAACGGTTAAGTGCTTCAAACAATGTTTTCATGTTATCTAAATGATTTTGTTAATGTATGTTAGTACAGAGTTTCTTACTTCGGCTTTGATTATGCTTGAAGTATTTTTATTTATGTTACTTTTTGGGGTAGTATGGCTAAACGACTTAACGAAAAATCAAATATCTGAAAACCAGTGTTTAAGTGATATAATATAATATTCTCTTATTCTGTATGCTCAGGTATGCCTAAATTATGAACCTTCTACGTCGTAATTTAAATATTTAAAATTTTCATACGGTGCTGCAGAAAAGCTTTGAATATTCTAGACCTATTATTAAAATCCTTTGTGTCCAACTTAATTACTCCTGTAATCTTTAAGGTTGTCTTGAACGTCAAATTTGATATTTTAAAGACTTAATTATAACTGCCCTGTCACTTTAGGTGATTGCCAACTGGCGGTCCTGATCTATTCTAAAGTGACCTTCGCCCTTTACGCAGCGTCAATCAAAAGTCCATGCCATTACGTCAACGCTAATGCCCTTTTACCCATCCCTTCGTGAAGTATAAATATCTCACCTTTCCATTAGGTAAAAATAATCAGCTTAGGGTTTAGGTCAATAGAATATTGTCTCTTCACCGACTTATGTAAGGTCACAGTGAATTTGTGGTTTTATAAATATTTTAACAGTAGACAATGAATTTGTTATAGTGAAACTTTTAGTCAACAGCCGAGCTTACTACTACGTAAGCCAGATATATAAACGGGGGCGTAGCTCTATTTTATACGTATACAGGATTCCGATATTCTGGCCCGGTACCGCGAACGTCGTAGTTCGTATATTTCGGGCATCTTTCTCTTTTATCCCTATTAAGACGTCATAAGAGTGACAGAGACAATCGTCCGAAATTTACGAAAATCGTGTTTCGCGGTAGCGCCCCTGTACCTATTGTCATAGTTAACGGTGGTTAATGAAAATCTTGAGCAGTCAACAAATTAATGAAGCTTATCCCACATTTTTTATGACATCTTACATAACATTGGTACGGTTAGAGACATAGGTACATAGTCTATGGAATTCATATATCATAAGGAATGTATATTTTTGCGAATGGCTAATATGAGTCATCTACGCATAATGTTGAGTGTTTATCCTCATATACATACTAATATTGTATGGGAATCCTATGCAATATTGCCTGCTAACGCAGTCGGGTCTCACAAGTCACAACTGCTATACACAATATTACACACATATGAAAGTCCAGCCGAGCCCAGCAATCAGTAGCAATTTTACCAACCAATTATTCGTGTATCTCGAAAATGGCACAGTGCTTTAACATTTAAGAGTTTCAAGAGCTTGGGATATATAATTATGTCGAAGTATTTCCGTCGGATATTGTAAATACAACTTGCGATGCGTGAGTCATGCCCAGACTCGGCTGAGTAACCTCTAGACCTATGTTGCAATGAGGTCATAAACATGTATACAATTGTATATCTTATTACCATGGATTACGTATAGATATTTTTGAACTAGACTGAATAGACCAGTGACAAGGAATAAAAGAGACTTTTAAAGGTATTTATTTCTCCGTCCAATCTTAAATGCTCGCTTGTCGTTCTCTGTCACCTTGTCATTGTGTTAACTAGAAACAAATGGTTTGATGGCTAATAAGCTGAGTCACCAATCCTTGAGTTACATCATAAATTATGACCCGCTCCTATGGTTTAGCTACAGCTTTACAGTTATCCGTGAAGATTAACGTCCTCCAGGTAAACAAATCTCGATAGACCCTACTACTTTTCAATTAATATAAATGTGCACAATACGCGAGGGTTGTATATTATATACATACATATTTATGTTTGAAGGATTGAAGGTCCCAATCTTAAGTTGTCTCTGCTACCAGCCAAGGCGATGACAGCTTGAAGGGACTGAGTAGGTCAGCCAGTCTATTTGGACTATCTGGTATTACACGTGCGACTTTCGATTATTACATCAAATACCGTACCTTTTAAGGTTCACAATAATTAAATTTTATTAACATTGTTCAAAAAAATTGGCAACCCTAACACATACTTTACTGAGTCGGTTTCCGAATTAAAATCTTGACATTTTTATCAAGGTACAGTCAGCGTCATATAGTTGGCAGCGTTCAAAGTAGTCAAATAGTTCGGTACACCATATAATTTCTATGGTGTGCCGAACTTTATGAGTACTTTGGATGTTCCCGACTATATGACGCTGACTGTATTGGAGTACATATTGCACGGACAATTCAATAATTCATCCAGTGTAAAAACAAAACACAAACTTGTAAAATTTAGATTTGAAGGGCGTTGGAGTTGCATTTCCCGGTGATGTAACTGAGCTAGCTGTTAATGTTAACTGGAACGAACGTAAACATCGGCCACACATCAACATGGCCCGCTTCATTAGTCGGTATCGAATTAGCTGCTTTTCATTTCACTAACACTGTGTAAACACGGTATTAAATAGGGCACTGTTGATAAAATACAATACTAATATTGCCCGAGACCACGCGAAGAACTTGTTTAATTGCACGCTTCTCGGCTGCGTCTCAAGCACAGAGGAATATCATGGTATGTCTTGTTTTTTTTTGTTATGAACCTACATTAATCACATTATTTCACGATGATATGGAAATGAAACGATTCTATTGGTTGTTAACAAAAACATCCCTCGCAATGCATATATTCGCTCTCTGGTGCAAACACAACCTAACGTCGCTCGCTTTTGTACAGATAGAGTACAAATAGTATAGGAAGATAACATCTTTATGGAAAACAAGATTTGTAGTGGACGTTTTACGAAGTTATGTTCTATCGTTGGCGTTGAACTGTAAGAACAAAAGTATCAAGGTCAACAAAGAACATTTTTGCTATACTTAAATGATCTTGGTGTTATCTAGTGCCAATTGAAATACTTATAGACGGATATAGACGAGAGACGACTATTAGAAGACGCTATTGATTTCTATAATTTTGTATAATCAATTAGTTTTTTTAAAACTCTTTCTACTTAATCATAAAGCGTGTCATGAAATGCCATTACGCTGTCACAAACACAAAACCTTCTTACCCAGCAACGCAAGACAATGTCTCGTTTCTTCGCAAACACACACTCAAAAGTTTCATCAAGTCTGAAGTAGTTGGACCGCCGTTCATTGTTCAAAGGCGTCTCGTTATTAATGCTTAGGAGGCTGCCTTTGTCTTATGCTGCCTCTGCTGAAAAAGGACTCTTTTATTCAGCCTTTACACTCTCGTTAGCTGCGCTAGCGTATATGAGAAGTCGACAAACGTGTCCTGGAGACCTGTGAATCTATAACCTAAAAGATTAATCCAAGATCACACACAAGTATCTTAAACGGCTTGAGCCTTATGATATTCCTATTTATTACCGATTGAAAGCAATGCAGAAAACGAATAAGACAACCAGATGTTGAACGTATTATGCTCTATAACGTATGCGGAGTGAAATTTGGACAAAGTGCAATGTTGTTTTAAATAAAAAAAACACCATTATTTTTTTAAATAGTTATGTTTTTATAATAAAGTACCTAATAATGATTAATGTAAAAAAAAGTTTACTCCCATGCGAGATGCTTTACGGTAGTTCTGAGGAACTTTGTCCATCCCTGTCGAAAACATAGATGTGGGCATTTTATACAACTCCAATTTTATTTTACGAATCAAGCTTTGCACATTTTTGGACCGAAAATTATCGCAATATACTCGCCTCTTCAGATTTGCCCAAAAATCTTCAATAGGGCGAAGTTGCGGAACATTAGGTGGATTTGATGTCTTCGGTACGTGTGGGGTGTTTAGCTCCGCCATTTTGCTAAGTGTTTTTTTGGAATAATAGCTTGAGGCTAAGTCTGGCCAAAACACAGCATTTTCTCCTCTATGACTCGTATTTATGAAATCTCGCACTAATGGCAAACAACGCTCTATGTAGCGATCGGCGTTCACAGCTAAACCTGATTCAAAGAACACCGCCTTGGACATTCCGCGTTCCTGATGGCAAGCCATAGCAAAACTTTTTTAGGAAACTTGGTATGCTCAATATATTTCACGTTCTCATCAGTTGGACCATTGGTCTTCTCAAAACAGTAATTGCCTTGCCACTAGTTTCCATCTAACGTGAAATATGACTCGTCATCCATGACGCAACTCACATTGTTTTTGGCGTAAAATATTTCTTTGACCAATTTACGCAGCCGTATTTTCTGAGTGGATTTTTGATTTTCGGAGACGGTGGATTTAAATTTTCTACACCGCTTATCGATGCCCATGTCTTCAAGATATTTTTTGACAGTTTTTCCGTCACATTTAAATTTTCTTCCGAGCTCTCTGTAAGATTTAGCAACACGGCCGGCGGTAATTTTCTTTAGTCGAGCTCTCTCAGAAAACTTGCTCAAGCTGGGATAATTTCCAGAACCAGGCTTTCTAGCAGTGGTTGTTTTTTAAGGTCAAAGACGCTAAAATATTATAAATGATGCTTCGACTCTCACCCATTTGTACAAAATGTTCCACCACCTTCGATTTCGGCCATAGGGGATGTATACTGTAGAAATTACATACAGTTTTACGACGGCGTTCTTGGTTATTTACCATAATTACAAAATCAAACATCCAATTCTTATGAAACTTACCAGATTGATTGACAGATATATAGACTTGATATTGACATACACACATATTTTTTTTAGATTTTTATTTTTTACATTTTATATATTCAAACTTTGTCCAAATTTCACTCCGCATACGTTAAGGTGGCCAGTGAAGAATCCGAATAATTTTAATTGATTCTTAATCGTGTTTACAAGTTCGAATGTTGTTCAAGAAATTCGTATGTTTTCAGGATTCAACCTAGTTTCTGAAATACTGAATCTCACGTTTGACTTAAAAATATTTCTTCTTCTACCGATTCGCTTGTCGCTATGGGTAGCGACTTGCAGTACCGAATATCACATTGGTTGTAAAACATTTTTTTTAAACTATTTAAAATCCTGATTTCTCCAGGAATGAGAGTGTACATTCATTATAAAATCATAATGTCACTGGTCGGTCTAGCACAAGAGGGGCGCGACATCGACAGTATCTCGAGCCGAGATAGAAAAGGATGGGTATAGTCTCTCTCGCGGCGAGATACTCTCGCGCCCCTATTGTGCTAGGCCTGTTGGCCTAGTAGTTTTTACCAATTCAAACCCGTCTCTTAGGGATTAATTATGGTATGCGCCCAAAGTAAACCATTAGCGTAATTAAATTACGGTTTCAGTTTTTATTTGGTTATTAGAGCAACATTTCATGCAAATGGAAATACATTAATGACCTTAATTCTATAACAATCAGCATTAGAAAATATAATACAGACGCCATTTTGTATTTAAGCGAATATATTTCGTTTTCGTAATTAATAAGTATAACATAGGATATCATTGAAACGATCACAGTTTGACCTAGAATTTACCCCGTGTGAATTCAATTAGC
This sequence comes from Grapholita molesta, assembly GCA_022674325.2. Classification (NCBI taxonomy): domain Eukaryota; kingdom Metazoa; phylum Arthropoda; class Insecta; order Lepidoptera; family Tortricidae; genus Grapholita; species Grapholita molesta. The sequence goes on along the minus strand of CP053124.2, from coordinate 5,731,006 downwards.
GCTTAACTGATTGTTTAATTGGAACCTAACTAGTTTCTCTGCTTGTACAGTCGCCATCAGATATATCGGAGCTGTGGAGGTGGTCACAAATATCGGAACATGCACTTTATCGCCTTGCCAATAGAGGCGTTGTTCCGATATTTGTGACCACCTCCACAGCTCCGATATATCTGATGGCGTCTGTATGAGAAAATCTCTAGCAGCATTCCATAGAGCCGACATCGACATTGACTTCGTTCAGTTAGTTGACTCATTTGACGCAATTTGTGGTATTTCCTATTACGACTCTTGCGGTAGTGTTTTTTTTTATTTCCTGTCATTTAATCACTACTTTGCATTTATTTCTTCAATAAATCGTGGTAATGAAGCTATTCGAGATATTCTAAGACCCTTTCTCATAGCGGCTCGTAATATACACAGTAGCTGCCCATGGTCAGAGTTTTTACTTTAATAATTTTACTCTGATATTAGATGCAGATAGAGATTACAGCATTATGCCAATAATGCATAAATTATACAAATTTAACAAGCTTCATCGTAAACAGACATTGTTACTGCGGTTAGCTCCGTAAGACGATCTGTTACCACACTATCCAGAGTTCTCTGCTATGTCAACGAACCTATCACTGGTTTATGTTATTTTAATGCGTGATAGTTCGTAATTTATCTGGCAGAGAGATTATGGTTTCATAGTAAATGCTAATAGCTAAAGTGGCATATCTTCTTATGGCACACACAAATGTATGCTGTTCACATTTTAAGGGTGCGTTTCGGAATGTTACTAACCCTACTATTTTATCATGCCCAATGTAGCTAACATACTAATTTTTTTTTACTAATATAGAACAGGAAACATTGGTCGTTGCATGGACCGTTTTTGCAGTAACTTCCCCTTTTTCGCAATGTTTTTTTTTGCTTTATCCCCTACCCACGAGGATAAAACTCACGGTCAATAAAAAAGGTCTTATTATCGTATCAAGTGACGTTGTCTTGAAATGATTCAGTTGTAAAAACTTAACCGGCAACCCCTTGGAATAACGTATCAATAACTGTAATAAATAAAGCATTCAATACAATTTAGTCAGTCATTTCACGGCCGCTATTATGGCATTAAACTCGTAAAGTTATACGTCGCTATGCCACAAACACGGCCCCAATTTCTTTTGATGTCTTCCTCCCCCCATACGACCATAGTCCATAAATCTAATGGGATTACGCTTATGGTTTCCAACTTAATCTTGACTTTGAGCCGGTGCTATTAAAATCGCGGGCAAGTCGCATGCTAAGGGTATTAAATATATTAGAGCCGTTAAATGTCACGGCCAGGACAGCAACATTTCTGGAGACAGTGGAAACCAAATTACTATCTGACCTAGACACTTCCATAATTTAGGCAAATTGAAAACGCACTTTAAATGGAAATATTTTAGCAATAGTAATCTGGCCTCAATACTTTAAAAAGTGCTAATTTTATTGAATTTTTGTTTTAGGTTGGAGCCTTTTTCCTACAAGCCCACTTTAGATTGTCTAGGTTCCTTCTATTAACTGTAAAAAGTAATTAAATTAAATGCATTTTGATTTGTTTTATACAAGATTTGCGCAATATGGTAGCGGTGTTAATAGCTATTTCTAGCCTAATAAAATAACCCTTAGATGGTGGGTTTTCTGCTATATGTCACTATAGCACTCACGTTCTAACAAGTATGTAAGTGCCAAAGTGATGATATGCGAAATAATGTAATGGCAAGATTGGCAAGGATATTTAACCCATACTGAACTGACGGGCTAGCACACGATTGGCGCCACAGTGTCTTGCAGCGAGATAGACTACCCGTTTTTTCTAGTATGTTAATGAAAGAGGGACGGGTAGTATGTGCTAGGCTTACAGTTCCGCCTAGAGCTTATTTCGCACGATCTACCTACATGCGCTAAGCAGTTGGAAATAACACTGATACTTTGTATGTCTTCAGTAAAATGTAATGAAACTTTTTTCTTTTGTTACAGATCTATCGAAAAATCGCTTTTGTGAAGTGCCTGAAGAAGTGACGACGTACATTTTTTTAGAAAAGTTATTGTTATCGCAAAATATACTTAGGAATCTACCTGATGCTGTGGGCGGTCTACAGTCTCTAACATTCTTGGATCTCAGGTAAGGATTCTTAATACAGTATGATTAGTTTTTATCTACCAGTATACTTAATCTGACATTCTATACCTAGAATGTCAAATTAAGAAATAAAATTTTATTTTATATTTATTCCTTTAAATCTATTGCAATAACATACGATAGCCATTTTATATTTCGCATTTTACTTTTTATGAACGAGAATGACCTAAAGATATAAAATCTGTAATAAAACTAAGCTATTCACCTCTTTCCGTTTTATTTTACACGTTATTGTGTAACATAACTAATATCACTTAACAAAATCACTCTATTAATTGCGAATGTACGAAATAATTAAATTACAACTAGTCACGAACTTAAATTAAATCAGTTTGTGTCCGCGCACGGTATTGTAGTGAGCATTTTGCAATACTTGCATCAGTTCCATTTTTACATTCAAACGGAACTCTTCAGGTATAGCCTTGAAATGCGGTAATAAGGACAGGAAGAACAACTTATCAGGGTCCTCTCCATCTTTCATTGGTTGCAGATCAACATTAGCAAAGGCAAATTCCTCAGGAGGTTTGAACTTATTGACTTTAGTGACAGCCGTGACAGGAACTTCTTCTGGCACGTCGTCATCGGAATTATTAGATCTATTGTCATCATCGAAGTTTTCTTCTTCGTCTGTTGTATCTTCCTCTTCTTTAGGTGGCTTCTGATTCCAAATCTTTCGCCTCTTTACCTTGGTAAACTTGGGTCCTTCATCGGTATCACTCGTCACAGTTTCTACTGGCAAGTCCTGGTCTTTTAGCAGAAATTGTAGTTGCTTGCAGTATAAATATGGCCGTCTTGTTCTGTTGGGATTCGCTATGTATTTCTGGAAACAGTCGCGAATGCTCTTCCATTTCTTTTGTAGTTGTAGTTCTGTAATTATAAAAGATTGATGCTATGAAAACCCGTGCAACGAAAAGATGATAGATCAAAATGTCTCCCTGCAGACATAACAGCGGCGCTACCGCGAAACACGATAATCGTAAATTTCGGACGATTGTCTCTGTCACTCTTATGATGCCTTAATTGGAGTAAAAGAGAAAGATGCTCGAAAAATAAGAACTTCGATGTTCGCGGTACCGGGCCAGTAATTGATTCATACGTCGACGACTTTTACTGTACATCTACCGAATTTAAAGATGAATATGCAAATTATTCAGACTGATTTTCATTTGCTCTTTTGTTGCCATTGTTGTAAAAACGGATGCGAAGGTCGCATTAAGTCATGCGGTATAAGTAAATACCTACTTCTTATAAGCACAAACGGCACATCACTTACAAGGCAATTGCTTATAAATATTTCATTATCAAGATGTTCGCTTTTAATATGTAACATAACTTTTGTTTATTTATATTACACTCAGGATACCCGGCGATGTTTACGATACCTAACACGTCTGTGTAGATGTTGCGGCCCTACCCGCTACTTGTGAAGCAAATGCCCTGAAATGGCCCAAACAGTGAATGCCAATGCATTTTCGTCTCTATGTCTAAGGAAAAAAGCACAAATTATGAACTAGCGCGCGCAATGTTTGTATCCACGTTATCGACATAGTACAAAAACGGCATAGCTACCTAGCTCGCGCATTTCGCTCTTCGACACCTTGACGTTGGTCTGCAACAGCTCATTAACGACTTCGTTCCACAGCTTGTGCCTCGTGTTCTTTGTCCTGTACTCCACATTGTCGAAGTCCCAAATGCCCGGTCGTTTCTTCACCTCTTCTATGAGGCGTTCAGGGTCGTACTCGAACTGCATGGTCGAAAAACGCGCGGGTACACACACGGGCGGGCGACGGGCGACTGACGCGCGGCGGGACGCGGCGGTTGAAGCGCCAAGATGGCCGCGCGCTAGGGTAACCAAGATTTGTGAACTTCTTGTCTGGGGCCTGGAAACAATAGTACTGGATATATTTTTTATGAATGTATTTCTTGTATTATTTTTTTATTATCGTTCTTAAGAACGGATTTTTACACTATGTGACGTTGGGGCTTACGTTGCGAAGCATCACATTAGTATTGAAGCGTAATTAACAATAGCGTAAGCGCCAACCGCCATAAGGTACCTTTTGTCATGGAACGGTCCATATGAATATAAATAATGGGTTCACAAGCGTTTCAACCGCGGGTGCCATTATGATACGATTCATAACAATGCGTGTCTTTCATAAATAACACGACATTGTTTAAATTATAGTATGTATTCTGTCATATACTTGAACACAAATTTTACCAACTATTAGCACCTTTTATGCCATGGACTTGTATCACAAAAGATCAGGCGGTTGAAACGCTAGCGAAATCCACCTAAAAGTAAAATATAATACAACATTGTGGGTCGCTTAGGGGGAGGCCTATGTTCAATAGTGGACGTCCTTTGGCTGATTTGATGATGACGACAAACTATGATATTTATGTATAATGGATTGAGCAAATCACTGTTAAATTATTAATTTAATAAATATAAACAGTTTATTGTAGTAGTGCCTGCAGATCGGATTCACATACTTTTATTACCACTACAACACAATATTTTTATTACCATGCAGTTTGCATTAAAATCGGATATATTTCTGGTCAATAATTCTTCACCTGAAACAGTCAGAAGTCTGAGACTATCTCCGCTCCGTCCAAACGCGCCGCACCCTACACTCGCTTATCGACCGACGAGCGGCGCAACCGCCCCGCGCGGGGGGAAACGATCGTTTTTATCCACGAATAAATAGCAACCGCTCTGGTAGCTTTGTTCAGACTGTGGAAAACGCGTGGTTAAAATAATTGATAGGAATTTTATCGTCCCTTTGATTTGACGTTGTTTATTTTGGTTGACTTTGAATGTTTTTAAATGTCACATTGACGTTTTGTGAGTCGCGTTGAACTGAAAGTTACCGAAGAGGTTGTTTTATTTTATTTACAATTTGACGACTACAATTTTATTGATTTACATTTAAGGCATTCTAGTTGCAAATAGATGGAAAATTAAAACTGTTTAGGATTAAACTTTACGAAATAGGTAGTGTGTACACTTATGGTCCTACAAATAAGATCGTGTCACATATACCTATTTGCGAGTTTCGTTACGTCTTACAATCTTAAAATAGGGTTTCAATTAGAGTACGACTCTTTCAACTCCCGTGTTGAAAATGAAGAGGTTTGACTAATTAAAAGTTGAAATACATGACATATACTTAAGAAAAAGCAAAAAAGCGGCGGTTTGACTAATATTTGGCACTTATCTACGTTTGGAAATCTTGCAAGGATCATCAACAAAAATTCAGATAATCGCATTAATTTGACGACCTGTCTGGCCTAGAGGGTAGTCATACAAGTCTGATAGAAATTAGTAGGTAGGTATGTATTTTATACCGCATAGTAGGTCTAAATTTACGAACTGCGTTAAATTTATGATCGCAGACATTTATGGTTTGACTTCCTTCCACACCGCACTGATCTTTGTTATGATTTTGCTCAATAATTTAGCAAAACATCACTCCGGCCAGCTACTACAGAGGTTGTTGCCCTTTCTCTAATTTTAGTCCAAAACAATAACTATTACAGTGATTTAGAAGATTGCCCTAATCGCGATGAAAATAAACTCTTCCTCTGTGGATATTTATGTATGCGAAGCGGTTTTATTGTTAATAAACTTAGTATGTGTATTAACATAGTTTAGCTCTGACTCTCTGACTATCCTGGGTTTGACACACTTTGTGTAATAAACTTATACAACACCTTTGCACACTTTAATATGTTTATATGGGGTAATGGGGTTGCTTTAACGAATTTGGCGGCTGTGGAATGAGCTCCCTGCCTCGGTTGTTCCTATGGATTATAGTCTATTTCAAATACGAAGGCCCGATGCACTTCAAACTCAACAAAAGGGCTCATAATGTTTGGCTTTGTTATCTACTTAGGAGCACTTCAAATTTGCATGTTCAAACAGTATGGGGTTCTTCAAAAAAGGAGTGTACAGATTTATAAAGGATCGGCAACACGCTTGTAACACCTCTGGAATTGCAGGCGTCCATAGGCTGCGGTAACTGTTTACCATCAGGCAACCGTATGCTTTTTGCCTTTGACGTAGTATAAAAAAGACATTATTTAAAACTGGTTTTAAACTTACATAGGGGTAGAATAGAACAAAAGTTTCCATACCGTACGTACCCATATAAAGCGGAGTTTCTATATAACTTCGCTGGCGCGTCTCATTCAAACACCATGGAACAATACTTAATAATTATATATATATTTTTAATGAAAATGTGGTTGTCTAGCATAGCCTGAATAAACATTCAATTTGATTGAGAAAAATGAGTATTTTCACTTCAACAATGAGAGGTAGGGCACAGCGTTGACCATCACGCTTGAATCTGGGGCAGCCCAACTGGGGAAGTACCTCCTCCTTACAGAAGACCACAGCCATAATAGCACTGCTACCTTTCAGGTATGTAGTGTTGTGTTCCTGATGGTGAGTAAGGTTCCCAGAGCTCCAACCCCCTTTAAAGGCCGGCAACGCGCTTGTGACTCCCCTGGTGTTGCGGGTGCCCATGGGCGACGGTAATTGCTTAACACCAGGCAATCCGTCTGCTCGTTTGCCGCCTATGTCATAAAAAAAAAAAAAAAAAACCAGCATCTTTGATTTATTCGTTTACGGCTGACAAAACATATGGCTGCCTCTCAAGGCTCATAATTCATAATATAACCAGCAGTTCGCAAAACTTCCCCGTTTTCAGTAATAGAAACTTCATACTGTTCTTGTACCTACTAACTTAACCCTTTCGGCTCGAGTGAAAGAGAATAAAAATGACACTGATAACGCGATAACATAAAATATACAGCGTCTTGATAACTTGTTTCATGTTTACCTATAAAAAACTTATCGTGTCATATTGACTACACGATAATGGGTACACCATTACGGTGCATTAACAGGTATAGAAAAGAAAGAAGTTCACATTGTTATAGTTTGTGTGTCGGTATAAAGATCAGTGGGTGGGTTGAACGACCTGAGATGTCACGGCCGACGGTTCTACACACGTGTGTATAGAGACACACGTAAGTATAGATTGACTTATCCCGACCCGTTAGCTTACTGGCGAATGCTTTCATTCATTTGGGGATGTCTCATTCAAATTTTATTACACATCTTTTATCCGAACTCTTTGTATAGATCCACTCGTCTTCTACTAGTGTAGATAAGTGTCTTGATCACTGCCATATTTCAGTTACAATTCCAACAAACTAAGAAAATGTGAGGAAATGTGCGTCATTTATTCACTTTCTACAATACACACAAACAGATAATAGTAGCATCACAAACAAAATATAATTTTAAAATGAATTTAAAAAAAAAAAACGTATTCTGTGTGCGTTGCAGGAAAGCAAAAGGGTTCTGGCTCAGCGATACGCTTCATCCTTTCGGGCGAAGCACTTTCTGCCAGAACCCGGATTACGCAAGCAGATGCACAAAAAAAAACATTTCAGTTTTACTATCTTTGTTGGAGAATTAATATAATATATAATTATAATAATAATGTAACAGTGTGGTGAGCATTGGTGAGTAAACATCCTTTATTGACCGCATTATTTCTCATAGACATATAAGTATATTTAATCTCACAAAGTTTACAAGTACCTACTTACCTCCTACATCTGAAAGAGCCCATATGCCAGGCTCAGTTGAACACATAATCAAATCATTTCCTCCTCATAATTGCACAGGCAACATAATCGCATTGCCTGTGCCATGTGAGCCGGTCCCCCGCATCAGTACTTCGCACGTTCCGCTGGGGTGCTTCAAGGTTGCTATCGATTCGAGGGCGCTATAGAACTAGACGTGAGGACGTTTATACAACTAGCTTGGTCCAGTGCATTTGTATTATCAACCTATTATAAGTTTTAGGGTAATCTAGGCACTAGACAAACCTAAAAGACTACCAGATTCTAGTCAAAATTATTTGAAGACGGTAAAAGAGGCTCGCCGAGAATAGAAACAATTTGCTTATTGCATCACTTTATAGTGTCACCAAAAACGGAATTTTTACCAATGTGACTGTCAATTATTTTATGTAACCTGCCTGATTCTTAATATGACTACATTTTTTTTTATATAAGACTGACCAGCGTTTGTCACACCCGATGGCAACTGTCGACGAGGTCGAAGGTGTAGCACGCTGGGTCAGTAACAGACTATTCACTCTTACCTTGAAAATACCCAAATTATATCTTTCCGGGAATACAGAGGGAGCGAATTCCATTCCTTAGCAGTCTATATTAGGACATTAACCTAATTACAGTCCAGTTTCAAGATTGATTTGAGGATGCTACCGAGTTCTAGCTGAGAACCGATTTGCTTTTGCGCCTGTTCATTTTTTTCATCTAACTTGTTTACATGTGTTTATTGCTCAAGCCCAGGTGTAAACATGTTTATACATTCCCAATACAATAATTTGTTTTTGTTATGATGAAACTAATCAAATTACCTAATTATTTCTTAAACATGACAATAGTATCTATCAGTGCCGCCAGTGGCACTATTATTAAGTGTATAACACAAACCAATAAATCCGATAAGTATCCACGATTTTGATTTATATCACGAGTTTAATTTTACCAAAGCCCGTTTTCTCAAATGTATCATTCGGTTTAACTTCGTGTTCGCGTGCTGTCACTTTCTCGGCAATCAATCTTTCTGTTTATAGTCAATTCTCTAAGGTATTATTAGGTACAGTGTATTCTTGGTCTATGGCTTGGCTAAGCTTCACTTTGTATAAGCTGTTGGTACAGTATTTGCGCACTATATTGATGGTTTATTAACTATAAAGTACATTGACAGTAAATAGCTATACATTGTGCGACTTTAGTAGCTAACCGGGTGTTTCAAATCATTTAACACTTTAGTGTACTTACCAGAAGGAGGACGTGTAAAGATGATTTTACACACCTTAGTTGCTTAGCTCCTTCTTACAATGTATGTAAAATGAATCGTAATACCCTCATTACTACCAGGATTGCGGAACCTCTAAGATGTTAATGTAGTGAAATGCTAAAGGCATTTATATGTGAAACAGTGTAGGCGTTCGGAGATGAAATAATTGTAAAGTGCCCTTCGTACATTAACATTAGACACCTACGCATCGAAAGTTTTACAAGAAACAGCAAGACCCTTTGGAAACCCAACTCCATATTAGCCATTAATGATAGCTTAATAAGATTAATGTGTCTTTAGTAGTACGTACCTATATCATAGATGGAACTAGAAATTTATGTTTACCTACCGAAAGATGTTCTAGTACCTACGAAGAGACAAGCGACTATCCCAAAATAGACTAACACACCCGTAGACATATACAAAATACGAAGAATAAATGTGGTATTCTTCTACCTTTTTAGAAGATATAAAACAGTCGAGTCGTGTGAAAAGACAGATTAGACATTTATCTTTTTAAAGACATCTAAGGAACATCTACTAAATCAATTTCAGTAGGGGTTTTTTATTCAACACGTACGGGGCTGTAATGTCTATAATATATTTTAAAAGTAATTCCCATGTGGCGGACCAATGTAACATATGGGTACTTTATCTAGAATAATTCAGAAAATACAATTAAATATGCATAATTGCTCTTTACTTAAAATAATTGTGTGCTTATCTATAATGTTGAACGAAACCCTCTGTAACTTTTAAGTTGATTTTTCAGAGGGTTTCGTACGCTAAGAATGAGCCTGAGGTCAATATTATAACCACGTTCTATTCAACACTCTCGTTCAACATTCAACACACCTTGGTAAGTTTATTAGTGTCTTAAGTGAGGAAGGGATAGCGGTTGATAAAATATTAACCTCGACTGGCCCATAACGTTGATTTTTTAACGGATTTACTGCTAAAGTTCTTGGTGGGGGATCACCTATTCTAATTTATAGACGACGACGGTTAAGAAGACGGTCGAAGCACCCCTAGTTGATAAAACAAAAACATTTGGTTTAGTAATCGATTTCGGGGCAGTCTAGGTGGGAGAACCCCTAAGAACTTAAGAGGCTACGAACAAGTTATTTCATTGCCTGTTTTTGTAACGGTAGTGAAAGAGAAATAAATATGAATTGTATAAATAAACTGCTGTCGGTGTTAGTGAGATAAAAAAAAAATACTTTCAGTTTTACTAGAAAATATGTTTGAAATAACACAATTAAAACGAATTATATTATCGCGTATACTAATTTCAACTTTAGTAAATATTTTCTCGGTTAGAGTAGGGACAAATTAGTTATTATTTATACATATTTAGGGCTTATTTAAACCTGTTATTAGAGTAGTAGTTACGTAGTAATACGCATCCAAAAAACCCGATTTCCAACGGATTAACGTAATTTTTATGCCATTTCTTAAATCATTTTTTTTTCTTATGATATAGGCGGCAAACGAGCAGACGGATTGCCTGGTGGTAAGCAATTACCGTCGCCCATGGGCACCCGCAACACCAGGGGAGTCACAAGCGCGTTGCCGGCCTTTAAGGGGGTTGGAGCTCTTGGAGCCTTACTCACCAGCAGAAACACAGCACTACATACCTGAAAGGTAGCAGTGCTATTATGGCTGTGGTCTTCTGTAAGGAGGAGGTACTTCCCCAGTTGGGCTGCCCCAGATTCAAGCGTGATGGTCATCGCTGTGCCCTACCTCTCATTGTTGGACGTAGTTTAAGGACATACCCGGGTCCAAAAATTCACAGTTAATATTAATTTCGGAATCACATTTGCTTGACTTATGGGGTTTGAGTTTTGACCACCCACACGGGGATTAGCTCCCGTTCAGCTAAGAAAAAAAAAATGTACTGGCCACTACTGTCGTGTCGGCTAAATAGCAATAAGTTCTGTAACTAATATCTATCCTTCTTTACCAACTCTGCAGTAAGGTAAACCAATCATTGGAAACCACAAATATTTCCATCAAAAAGCGTGCACCCATTTTATAGTCCCTAATAAATAATTTACGTAATGATAATGATCATTGTATTTTCCAAGCGCATGTTCCATTTTCGAAAGCTCACGCGCAGTTTCCATAGTACGTTTATTGTTATCAGTATTTTGACTTTATAGTTGCAAGTAATATTGCACTTATATGTATGTGGTTTCAGTCGAGGTTAAAAGACGAGTAAACACGACGTATTGAAAAGTATGTCCTTTGTAACTACTCGTATTCTTATCGCAACGAAATTACATCGTAATAAATAAATTTGCACTTAAACTTAGTTAAAGATACGTCAGTCATCGCTAAAAGAAGTCAAAAATGTAACATTGCAAAAAAAAAAAGCAAAAAGTTTGTTGGGCTCGTCCGGGATTTGAACCCGGGACCTCTCGCACCCTAAGCGAAAATCATACCCCTAGACCAACGAGCCGGGTATGAATGGCATCGAAAATTATAACTAGTTTATAAGAACGTGTTATAAATTAAATCTAAAGATAGCTTGGTCATAAATTATGATTAGTTGATTTATGCAATTGTCAAAGATAGGAAAAAAAAACATTTAAACACTTGTCTGTCAAAAAAAAAATGTGGTAAATGAAAGTGATGTCATAAGCATTCGCAGTTATCTATTATTATTTTATTTGTTGGCGAAAAAATTAACAGATATTAGAAAATAAATGGCGGTATGCTTGTCAGGCCACATAAATTGAAGGGTGCGATACTTACATTGTGTATACAAGTAATCCGTTTGTAATACTGGCAGTCCTGCTCTTGCTGTGCTCACGCGTCACGGTGGTGCGTGCGCGTCGATGCGCGTTCACAATGCGCGATATACCGCCCGATGTTGCCTTTATGACAGTATTTTGTGAACGTGAAACCACGATATCGCAAACAGCGCCGTTTCGCGAATTAACTCCTCTAACTAAGCGAGTAGTGTTGCATTTCGATAGGGACAAAGCTATTTTTTTTAAGCCTGAGTTTGTGTCCCACTGCTGGGCAAAGGCCTCTCCTCTTTTTCTCCACTCAACCCTGTCGCTTGTGTGATCCCGACACTCTACGCAGAACGGGTCCAATCCAAGCTAATATTAGTTTCAAATTGTTTCCGAAGGATCTAAATAAAATTGTAGATGATTCATGTTTTTGAGACGTTTGGGGTAGTTAGTCAAACCACTACCGCCACTATTGCTGTAAGACGGGAATTCCTAATGATCGATGTTGCCTTAGTTAGTAGTGTTAGTCGATTACTGTTGATTCCAAATAGTTCAATGTACCTACTCGTCGCAAATGCATTCCTCCTAAAAAAGGTATCCGGTCTTAAACTATATTCGGGATCAATAGAAAACGAGAAAAACGTAAACATACCCATTTAACTTCATGGCTTCGTAATTAAATTACGCACCTTTAAATGATTTGTTCGCTAAGAACTTCAGTGTCAGTCAGCCATATTTCTTTATCTTATTTTAGTTTTCTATTGAACCTAATAAGTGTCCTCGTTTCCTTTCCATTCATTCCATTAGCACACTCCATATTATCTACAGTACTTAACTATTTCCTAACACTTATTGATTACCTACATTTAATTATACGTATAGAATAAGAAGGCAATAAGGCAAAACCTAGTTCCACATAACACATAACCGAAAATGATACATTCAAAACTAACAAGAGTATCCCGCTTAGTATAATCTGTTGTAAAGTAAAATAGAAGTCAAAAAAAAAAAGTAGCTAAATAGCATTGTTTTCGTCGCAAATTCGGTTGTACAATCAGCATAATATTTTATATTTAGTAGCAATTAAAATGGTCTAATGTATTGTAACGCGCTCTACTGCTCAAAGACAGATCTGTACTAATCTGATATATGGGAGATTTCAGAAGTAAATGTACTAAATTAAAAGTCAAAAAGTTAAAATAATTTCAGTTTTGAGATGATAATTAAGCATTCGATTTCTATAAATACTTATATCTGATGGTGATCTTTTTATAAATATATAAGCAATATTGCAAAGCAAAATAGGCAATAAAATAATTTCCATATAGATTTTTCACGCTTAGTTATCGTCAGAAAACTGTCAATAAAACTTTTTACACTATTCAAGCTAATTGAGTACACTTTACACTTTTTGAAAACTACCATATTTGGTTACTTTAGCTTTTGACTGTACCGTCTTCTGATTCTACGCAATTACCTATTTACCCTACTCCTTATCCAACAGCTACCAGTTACCAGCTACTCGGTATCTTTTAACTCCAGATAGTCCGGAGAAAGCATCTACCAGGCCAATAAATATACGCCATTTCTGTTTCCGCCTGCAATGCGGCATTTAATTAATGCTGTGCGCTTTGGATACGAAGTTACGAAGTAAGCCTGTCCGTGTGTTATATTATATATTATATAAAATTTTATGAAATTGATTTGGACGTGTACCTATTCTGAGACGTAAAATATAGCATATGTTGTCCGTATTAGGTTTTCGCATTTGTATAGTGAAACAACTATTGCTGATATATTGCACATACATACATATGATACATATAAGTTATAACTATGGCTGCGTATTTATAAAATAAATCTGGCCTTAACCGTGTAGTAGCTGAAAGTATTGTTACCCATATTTATGTTAAAGTTTAAAAATTGCTACTCGTATGACCTCCTTGTTGACAACGTCTTCTTACTGTGCGATGTTTTCCAACTTTTTTTTTAAATACAATTTTGAGCAGTTCTTCGGTTAACGGTTTGACTCTAGGCCACTGTTGTCTCTGTCAAGAAGTACCTACTTTCGTATCGCGATTAGCACTAGGGTTTTTTATTTTACTTTTGCAGTTTTATGTGAAACAAAAATAATAAGACCATAATCGTGACCATTATGGTTTTGAAAACTTGACAAGAGATTATTTCTATTCAGAGCTGTACCTAGACCAAGTACTTGTCTTCTTTTTAACGAAACTCGGCTTGTGTCTGTATACAAGCATAATCTATGCGACTTTATGCACGATATGGTCGCTGCATAATGCGACGATTAGGCATGCTTTGAAAAGTAATGTAGGTCGACGAAACTGCAGTTTGTATCCCACATGCATATGTTTAAAACGATTTTTAAGTACACCTAAGATCTTAATCGCTGACATGGTTGCGGAAACTTTTTGGATCGCTCATTAAATTCGGCTAACGAATGTAGGTGAAATTGGCAGCTATTCATGTTATGCCCAATTTGCCGAAACTTTGCCTAATTCCGTGAAGTTACGTAATACCATACTAGTATGCAAGTTTTAAACAAGGGTGGTTAGGTTTAAGTGGTATACATCGTGGGCTGTTTAAACCCGACCGATTTTAACCATAGCTTCCTAAGCTTAAATGAAGTAAAAAAGTGTTACAACATGTAGTCCAAAAACGCATATTTTTTTTAGATAATCGCGATTTTAAGAATTTACCAAGTGTAACACACCTTAAGAATGTAAAGTAACTTAAAACGTTTCTGCGCAGAAACACTAAAAACTCTGTTCACACAAATGACGCGTCCGTTGCCATGGTTAAATACAACAAAGCTCGGTTAGCCAATGACCGATCCCGCGAGGTGCACCGACGCTGACGTTGCCATGGTTAAATTACAACAAAGCTCGGTTAGCCAATGACCGATCCTGCGAGTTGCACGGACGCTGACGTTGCTATGGTTACATTATAACAAAGGATGATTAACCAATGACCGATCACAGTTTTACCGAAAACTGATGTTGCTATGGTTACCTTATAACAGTCCCGTCTTAGGTAGGAACTTTAGATCCTGTCATCAATGTCAAACTGTCAGAATTTTCGTGGCTAAAGCCCTGAGATCTGTAGAAATGGCGGACTGACCGATAAAAGCCGATTAGTATTACACGACTGTACCTACATACTTAAAATTAGTTGTCATAAAGTAGCAAACAATCCATGACACATACTCACTTTTCACTGACAGTGTATCGTGTTGTGTCGGAGTGATTCGTTAAGTGTTTGCTTACTTACTCTGTTTCTCTATCAGGAATTGGATTTTCTTATTCACACTCTGACCTAAAGATTTATTCACAATGAAGTGCTAAGCTTAATTTATTAATTTTGTTTGAAAAATAAAAAAATAAAAACTGCGTAATTAGGCCTATGTTCATATAACATTATTTAATTGTAATATCGTCAGAAATACGTGGTTGGAATCGGTCGGGTTTAAATAGCCCACCCTGTATATTGTTCAAACAATAATATTGTTATGCTGAGGTAAACAAGGAAAACAGAAGCATTCTGACGTAAAGTTGTGTATTCAATGTCAGCAAATCTAAGGAAACATTTACTTCCTAAGCCCGTATTCGTAGCAAACATGTTTAGCAACATTGTTGAATCAGTATGTCGCTAAGTTGCTGGCAACACGCTGCGGGCAATAATGCTTGTTGAAAAGTTGATCACTGCATGTTGCCGTGTTGCCGATTGAAAACTCAGTAACACGATTATTCATTAATGTTGCCCATTGCTTACCTCAATGTTTGTTCAAAGATGAGAAAATGTTTTATACGGAACACCAAATTTTTGTAAGCTCATTTGCTCAAAACTAGGATATACAATATAACAAAGCTGTTAGGAACTTGACAAGCAAACTGCGGAATAATTAAGACAGACCCTCGTTCCCACACTGTGGGCCCCTAGCTCGTAAACTGGTCTCATGGGCAAATGTTATCATTGCGCAGACTAATTTCCCAGCGTGACGTGTCGTGTTTGTGCGGGGCTCAGTAAAGTTTGCAGATAGTAGATATAGGGCTGTCTTTGAGGAGTTAATGACTCTGGAAGATGTTTAGAAACATGTGGGGAGTATTTATTACACTGGAAGCGGTTGTCTGGCATTTAGATTCTAGAGCAGCATGTAATCTAATCGCTCGTTTTTTTTATTTACTGTAGCTTTTCCTCTGTAAACTGAGAACACGCTAAGATCAGATTCAAGCGTGGCATGGAAAGTGTTAATATACGAAATGGAAACCGCAAGAAATAAACTGAGGAAAACGGAGGAGGCAGTAAAACGGTTAATGCTTGTCCGGCCATTAAAATAGTCTCCATACCTATCGCTAAATACATGCGAGATATATAAATCACCAACTCTAATAAAATACCTTGTAGCATACAAAAGAGTTTACCTAATATCCCGCTAGATGGCGCTGGTGAACAAAATAGCTCGCTCCAACGTTTGTGCTTCGCGTAATAGTTAACGGTTAAGATTAAAATTGGTTTGTGGAATGGATTCATAGGCGACATAGTTATATATATGTGGTTTTCAGCTACTCTATGCACTTACAATCAGTCTGACTGGGTACTAAATATTTTTAGCCCGTAATCAGCCATATTTAGTACAAAGGCCTAGGGCAAAGTAGTACACGATTGGCGCGATCGAATCTCTCGGAGACTGCTCATCTTTTTCTATCTCCATTAATGAGGAACGGTTACATAAACCTTAACTTTTCGTCGAACAAAGTTATATTAGTGTGGGTTACGTTGTTCAGGTTTTATCCAAAAGTTGCCCCGCAGCTTGTCGCCGTGGGCGTGTGACTTCCATTCACGTAGGTGGCGTGTCACAAGTGTATTTGTACTAAGTGATGCCGTAGGGAAGTTAGTTATGGGTTAGTTCAGCGCTAATGATACTTTAAAACTTTAACGGGAATTTGATTGTGGGAACGTCAAAGTAAGGATAGCACAGGGAAGATAAATATTTCAGGTTCAAATGCTAGCTGGTTAAGGGGCTTTATAAGTGAAAGTTGTAAACGCTAAATCAATGCTATTTATTTTGAGCATGAACATTCATTTTCACTAATAGTTAACTTATGTTAATCAGACACTCGGTCGCAGCAGAAAAAAGTCCAAGAATACCGTTAGGTATATCCCTATACTGCTGTGATAAAAATGGAAAGCGTGAATATTTTTACTATTTAGCAGGGCTGCATAGCATAATTTATACGTTATACAATGCTGTCAGAACCATTCACGGGCCGTTAGCTCAGACATATTCATAATTTGACGCTCATGACGCATATAAATGTCGAAACCAGTACTTTGACTTTACATATAAAACTCAGCTCAGGCTCTATTCAAGAGATCTGTATGCCCTTATATCACCAATTCGAATAGAACTATTCTGGTAAGATACTAAAGGTAACAATAAGTAAGCAACCGGCCCCGAGTCAAGCTACAATTCATCATGATTGTACTGTGTGTGATACTGAATATTCCATATTATAGCCCCGTGAATTAATTACGTAGATGCACGGAATTAGGGAGCTTTGCCGTTTCGCCGGCGGAAACGTTGGAAATTTCCAGATAAATGTTGTACCTCCAGAGAAAAAAAGTCACATATCCAATACAAGATGTATGAATTTTATACCGTTTTTCACTGGATCACAGAATTTATCTAGCGGTTCGTGTAACATCAAATATTCAATCGGCACAGGCGTGATTCGTGAATTTGCAATTTTCGCTGGGAATGTTGGAAAATTTTAGACGGTAAATATTAATTTAGATGCTGAGGTTTGAAATGCTAGAAGCATGCTGGGTGGAAACTTTTCTACTACGTGGTTTAATACCACTAGGGTCGAACCGATAGGGGTTAAGGCATTGTTTTTCTTTGTTTATCAGGTAAGTAGAGTATTAAAAATAGTTGAAAAAGCATAATAGTAGAGCACTAAAATTAGTTTTTGATCGTTGCCGGCCTTTAAGAGGGGTAGGAGCTCCGGGAACCTTACTCACCATCCACCAGGAACACAACACTCCATATATGAACGGTAGCACTGCTTCCCCAGTTGGGTTTCTCTAGACTCGAGCGTGATGGTACTTCGCTATGCCCTACCTCTCATTGTTGGAAGTCATACACTGTACTTCGAGTTTTTGCCACTTTTATAAAAAAAGCTAGGTTGACTTAGAAACTTGAATGTTGGTATTTAGTGAAGAACCGACAAACGAGACCATTATTTTTCTAAATGACCGACATATAAATTTAAAACACTTATACACAACATTAGTAGGCCCAGACAGCTTTGTCCTTGTATAAAGTTCTGCTCGTTAGTTGAAAGCTTTTTGCGTTGCGGATTTACCCAGAGTGGAGACATTTTAGGTCAATTGCTGCATTTTGATCTTTAAGCTTTGAAAGCTTTTACCTGTATATGATTCGGGTTAATAGGTGGAGGTAATCGCGGAGGCTTTTCTAAATAGTCAAACACTATTTTATTGGAGTAAATACGATTAGGATAATTTATGAGTTTATGAGTTATAATATTGTCTTCGTTTGCCGCGATAATTACTCATCAAATAAAACAACTAAAACGGGTCATATCGCGTATCACTCCACCCGATGACCACAAACGCTGCTGACGGTTTTGATTAGTATACGCGATATAATCCGGTTTAGTTGTTTTATTTCATAATTTATGAGTTGTTTAAAAAATTATGATAATTTTGATTAAAATCTGTGACGATAAAAGGTAACACCACGTTGGTGGTTGGCACTAGGGAATGAACAGTGAACGGAAATAAAACATGGAAGCATTCTGTCCCTTCAATAATAGCACCACGTAAACTTTACCTGGGTGGGCGGGCTTTAGCTTATACTTTACCTGGGTGGGCGGGCTTAGCTTAGACTTCACCTGAGTCGACTTCAGTGCGATTCGTATGACAGTGAGTGACGGATGCCAAAAATTGTATTTTAATAGAATGTTTTAAAATACAATTACGCTAGTTAAACATGCAGTGCAGTGAAGTGGTGCAAAAGCCATTCCAATAATTTTAAAGATAGTGGGATATGTTTACACATGTACTTAAACGGATAATTTCACAGAAATATGCAAACTAATATTACGTCATTTTCTCTATGGGGATGATGTTATGCCAAATGAAGAACATTATTGTATTGTGTAACTGGATTTTAATATTTAGTGTGTGTATTGTAAGAGATAGGGAATGCAATACCCGTTCAAATCTGTAACCCGGGTATTACCCGACTTCAAGTATCAAAACCCGGGTACCCGAGTAATAACCGGGTTTCACCAAAATTGGGTCAAATGTTACTTTTTAGGCATTTTACTTAATCGCCAAATTAGGTTGTCAAGCGAACCTCAGGTTCAATTGAGCCGTGGCAAAAAGCCAGGACAAACGCTAGGAGGATGACGATGGTTGTTACAAATCCTTAACTATTGATTGTATATTGAACTCACAAATAATAATTATAATACTGTTTTCTTTTATTCAGTTTTCCTAAAGATCTATGGAAAAAATAATCAATTTGAGAGACAGGAAAATAAGGAACAAAAGCAACAAAATTTTATTGCTACTATTATACTGCTTAAGACGCTAACACTCACATTAAATAATAAAAAAAATATCACAGAAACACCGAGTCCTACGAAATGTCTATCGGTCTAATTTATTTCTAGTATATTACTCTTGCTTTGTTTTCTTCCACTTTAGTACTAGCACTAATATTTGGAAAAAACAAACACGCTATATTGGGGTCACTAGTATGTGCCCAACATGGATAACTGAGTTCATGGATACACGGCCTCGCTACCTGTCATAAAATTTTGCGTCCTGAACTCTAATATGAGCTTATAACATATATTTGCATAATTATTGGCAATAATCGATCTAACAATACGTAAAGCAATTGTACCATAAGTACCTGATCTCTAGTAATATATAAAATTATACTAGCTCAAGTTTTCTTGTTTGCGTGTAAATGTAGCAGTAATGAATTAGTTTCTAAAATAGTGTTCGAAAATGTGGATTGTTTTTATTTCATTTTGTACTATACTATCAATAGCATACTACTATTCATTGAACCCCTACTATTCCTATTTTTGTCAGCCTACGCATAATGTGTGTACACTGTACATGTTTTCAAATGTGTTTGACATGATTGATATATCATTCTTAAATTGACATTTAAGCATTGGTACGTGAATCAGATTTACTTTATCACATCGATAGTTACATACCGGGTGTGACCTGTAATAGAAGCTATTATAACTTTAGGGATCGCTTCTACATTACGAACGTAGCAAAATGTTTTTCTACAACTTAAAAAATGTGACTTGTGTAAGTGGATTTTTTTTTAAATATTATTTTCAATAAAAAGCACCCAATAGTCCAGTTGACATTTACTTTCTGCCAAAATCTTTTTTTAATAATATTTAGTAAATTATAAAAAATATTATCAAAAGTCGTAGAACAAATGTTGCTACGTTAGTGGTGTAGAAACTATGGCTAAAGTTATTGCTCTTATAACACCCGATGTAATTAAAATAATAATAATTCGTTGTTCCGCTGCCTCTGATGCCGCTGCAGCGTTGACCGAGGTCTTTGAAAGGTAGGAAGGCGCAAAAGTATCCACACATGTGGCGTCTGAGACAAGAGGCCTTCCTAACTTCCAAAGATGGTATGACCCTCCTTCATGCCATCCGGCCGCTTGCCATCGTTTCTAGCCAGTCCCGCAGGACTTCATAAAGATCGAGCAAGGAATATTCCAAGGTGACAGTTTAAGTCCCCTATGGTTCTTCCTAGCTCTGAATCCGCTCAGTACTTTACTAAAGGATTTGGGACTAGGAGAGAGGGTGAAGTCATTTCTCACCTTCTATATATGGACGACCTCAAATTACTTGCGCGAAATAACCGAATCTTGCTGGAACTACTGAAAACCACTGAAGTGTTCAGTAGTGCCATCAAGATGGAGTTTGTTGTCGATGAGTGTACATGCAAGTGGTTCTGCATATACAGCGGGGGAAAGTAGTAAATTCAACAAATTTACAGCTTTCTGAGACGATATCGTTCAGATCTATCTCCAAATCAGAAACCTATAAATACCTTGGTATGTCAGAGTCTTTGGGTCTCGAGGATGTGGCTATTAGACAGGCGGTGAAGGAGCACTTCTTCGGTCGACTGACAATATTAGACATTTTTTCAGGTGGCAACAAGGTTAAACGCTTGGGTAATTTTTTTTTTTTTTATGATATAGGAGGCAAACGAGCAGACGGATTGCCTGATGGTAAGCAACTACCGCCGCCCATGGACACTCGCAACACCAGAGGAGTCACAAGTACGTTGCCGGCCTTTAAGATCCCTATACGCTCTTTTCTTGAAGGTTTGGATGTCATATCGGTCCGGAAATACTGCACACGACAATTTATTCCAGTTTTGCTGTGCGAGGCAGGAAGTTTCTAGAAAAACGCACAGTTGAGGACTGCCAACCATCTATGTGGTGAAGATGGAAATGTTGTCGTGTAGAGCGCTGGCGGAAGGAAGCAGCTGGGATTAACCCGAACAATTCCTC
This sequence comes from Grapholita molesta, assembly GCA_022674325.2. Classification (NCBI taxonomy): domain Eukaryota; kingdom Metazoa; phylum Arthropoda; class Insecta; order Lepidoptera; family Tortricidae; genus Grapholita; species Grapholita molesta. The sequence goes on along the minus strand of CP053124.2, from coordinate 5,709,566 downwards.
GGAGCACTCTCCGTAATAGATGCGGTAGAAAATGCAGAGTGAGGCCACATCTCTACGCAGTGCCAAGGAGTCAAGCCGGTCCGAGATATCCTGGCTGCCGACAATTCTAGCTTGGGTAAATACCCTTACTTATACACTCCAGTGGCACAGAAGATCCAACTCAGACCGAGGTGGATGCCCTGGATCGCAGGGTCCGACTACTAGTCACCACACATCGCCTGCTATACCCACGCTCGTCGGTTATGAGCTTGTATATCCCACGGATGTGTGGAGGCCGCGGTTTTTTAAATGCCAAAAGTCTCCATAACCGTGAGGTGTGCAATCTCAGGAATTACTTGCTTAACCACGAGTGTGGGATGCATCGTGATGTGGTGGCAGTAGCCAGGAACCTCACACCACTCTCCTTGGCAAGCACCGAGCACCGAGGACCGCAAGGCCATATGGAAGAGTAAGGAGCTACATGGGCGGTTCTACAGGGCCCTAACGGGACCAGACGTATACCTGCCCGCGTCGGTGAACTGGCTACGATTTGGGGACCTCTTCGGAGAAACCGAGGGTTTTGCCTGTGCAATTGCGGATGAAGTTATCATGACGAATAACTACCAGAAGTATATTCTGAAGGACGGTACAGTCGACATTTGTGGGGCATGCCGCCGTGCCGGAGAGTCACTCAGACATATAATTTCCGGTAGTTCTCATCTTGCTAACTGCGAGTACTTGCACAGACATAACCTTGTAGCCAGGAGTAGGGTCGCTAGAGCTACGTTCTCGCGGGTAGATGTGGAAACCTAAGTGGCGAGTTGGCTATATGTTTTAAGTCCAGTGACACATCTCTACCCTTAGCCCTATGCACCGGTGTTACCCTTGAGACATCTTTGATTTTGTGGGGCCCATCTCGCATAGGGCGAGTCACCGTCTGCTGGAAATACAATTGTATACCATTTTATTAGGCAGAACTCCGGTTTTTTATCCAATAGCCCAGTAGCTAATCCGCCCTTTTCCACCCAATAGCCTCGTACATTCTAGATTCCATTAAGACTCAATAGTTATTACACCATGGCCGGTGCTGTCTCTGTGCGCGTCCCGTGACATCGGCGAAAATGAAAATAACGCATAAAAATACAATTTCAAATTATTATTTGATTATAAAATATATTTTTTTATTTTACAACTTATTTGACTGTCACTTTAATGTATTGCATAGACCTATCCATGTCATCTGAGGGGCTATTGCTAATCACCTTGTTCGTTCGCTTGTCTCCATCGCTCTTGCATATAGGAACAATAGAGAGCTAAATAGACGAACGAATGTAAGATGAGGTTTAAAATAGGATCCCTGATGAAGTATGATTGGCGAATATCTCTGCTGCTGTCAAAAGCCTATTAGCCGAAATGTTGGTGCCCTTAGAGATTGGTAGTTATTGCCTAAATATGTGTTTCTTTTACACGTTATTATGTAGAACAGTGTAAAAGAGATGACTATAATTTCACTTAGTCTTTTCGAATAAACGCTGTGTATATATAACGTCATATTTCAATGTGAGCGTATTTGTGTCTGTGAGATAATTGTCCCGATAATTCTAAAGGTAATGTTCGCGCATGCTGCTTCCATGTTTTATTTCCGTTCACTGGGAATGAATCCCTTCCAACCTGTTACTGATCCATTATAAAACATGGGTGACACTTTATACCTTCGAATAAATCCTTGAAAATCCTTTTGCTTGTTATCTGCGCTGTGACGTTTCTGAACAGGACGGTCGAAGTAACTCGTTCTCTAAACCGCTGTTATTAAGTTAAAAACGATTCTACCCACTTTAACATGTATAACTAGAAAATATAGTTAATTTGATAATCTTTTTATTATAAACTGCACGCTAGCTTTAAAAATATTGTAAAATATTAGTGTATCTCATTTAAGTGAATTTTGCAAATTCTTTATGAGAAATAAATGTCTTAAACCAGAAAAAGCAGGATTTATCTGCATAAACCTTTTGCTCCTCAAATACATCATCTCCATTCATTTTTCTTAGTCCTTGTCAAAACAATGACGGATAGTATGTAAATGAGGTAACCGCTTCCAAGTTTCGTGAAAGCGTGGAAGTTCAGAACCCTAAAAAACCGTTTATAATACCGACGTTCAAAGATGGGAAGAAGCCTTTATAGCGACTCTTATGTTACAGTAATAGCACAATTTTCATTTGTTTTAAATCTTAGTAGGTAAACGACACACATGTCTACTTATACTATATGTAGTTACTATAGTTTAAGCGTAGTATAGGGAAATATAAAAGATTCTGGGCTGATATGTATACATCGTACCTAATTCGATTTGGTTAGCAGATTAATAATAAATCGCGTAGATTCTTACAGGGGCGATCAAATATATCGGGGCGGTCAAGATATTTATAAACATCGGAACATGCATTGTATCGCCTTTTCGATAGAGGCGTTTTTAGGACAATTAAGGTACGGTACGGTACAATAGTCATCTCAGATGCGTTACTTGATCTGACATATCATTATAGTGTCAACTCAGCCATATTTCTGTGTAAACTTTGTGTATTACTAGATGATGCCCGCGGCTTCACCCGCATGGTTATAGGAAAATGTAGCCAATGTCAAATATGTCAATCTCCATCCCTTCAACTACCTCCACTTAAAAAATAACGTCAATTCGTTGCTCCGTTTTGCCGTGAAAGACGGACAAACAAACAGACACGCTTTCGCATTTATAATATTAGTATGGATTGTTGGTTCATCGATGTACTGTCGCTTATATGGTCAGATCGGACAGAAAACTGAGCTACCGAGTAGTAGCGGTGGGTCAACAATTTTCTATGGGAAGACGGAGTCAATATCGCTTTCCATCTCTTAGTGAGCCCATGCATTAGTTAAGCCGGCGGGAATGCATGCTCCGGCGCTGCTACCTAGTTATTATATCACCCCAATACATACACATTACCTATTCATCTACTTAAGTATTTACAAACAACGATATCGTATAAGGAATAATACCTTTCGATAAATAAATATCAATAGTCCAGTTCAGAAACTCGATTTACTGTAACCGGTATGGTTCTCTTTATGTAATTACTATTTTTTCTTAGTCGCACAAGGCGCTGCCAAGTTTTTCTCAACGGCGAGCATTCAACCTAAATCTATTAATTCTCGGTCTAGCAATCCAATCCAGTTCCGAACGAGCCTGTATAGTGTCTAGGCGTCTAGACTGACAATTGGCTAAAAAACGATACGGCTGCATCCTTCTGTTGTATTATTTCTATTTTCTCTCCCAGGTATTCTGCTACAGTTGGCTTGTCACAGACGGAAGACCATACGCATTCAAATTCCGTTTTGAACGAGAACTTTCAACTCTAATAAATTTCGTAAACAATAAAATATGACTGATATAATACAAAACACATGGTTGTATTTCTTAAGCCCATAAACGTGTCATAAACTATATTTAACACCTTAAAAGTTTACAATTTTAGTTTAGGAGATGTATCAAGTTCTCTTTTGTTTTGAAATACAAACATGTGATGTTATAAAAATGTGAGAGAAATTTTATGTCTTGAAATATCGTAAAACTAAAATTCGGGATGCTCTCCACTTTGGGACTTGGCACTGAATGTTAAACTACAAGAAGGAGCGCCGAAATGTTTGAATCAAATCAATGCAACTCTCTAAGTGGTGAGCATAAAAATAGTTTATGCACTGAATTGTTTATGTTTCCGAGCGTTCACTGCAGGGATAACCACAATGTTTTGTTTATTCTGATGTTATGAGTTTGGTTCATTTGTATCTAAGTATCGACAGTTTATTTGCCTAAATGGCCTTTCTTTATTTTTTGGAGACGGCTATGTTATCATAGAGATGCCGCACACGATGGTCTAGCTATACAGGCGGAGGTCATTTATTTAATAAAAGCATAGAAGGTTTATCGCGTTCTGATTTTGAGATGCGGGTGACACTGCTGACATCGGATGTCACATCTATGATTTGCCGTACATAAGGTTTCGGGTAAGAATGAGGTAAAGAGGAACAGTCAAGGTACATGATATCGACACAGTCCAAGTAACATGCCATATATGTATACCATGTATCCTAATATTGAGACAGTAAGTTTTATTAACAAGTGTTTTCGCACTTTGACTGTACCCCTTACCATGTTTGACTCGATAATACAAGTCGTTGAAAACTTTTAGAAATTTGAGTATCTAGTAAAATTAGGCTAACCGCCCTACTTATGCGCTGTATGTAACGTAACATTTCTCCAATACAAAAGCGACAGTAAATGATATTAGAACCTACGTCGTTAAGGCTCCATGCTGCGGGCGATCATTATGTTAAAAGCATGCTGGCCTTTCATGATTTGCATCAAAAATGATTGATACCACAACCGGTTTATGAAGAAACCCCAACTGTGTGTAACGACAAATTTATGAATCATATTGTTTGCAACTAAACCTAATTGTCATTCTGCTGAGGGCGACCCTAAGTCACGACTTCGACAGACTCTAAACAGATTTATTGAGACAGGACAACCTTTATTGGTCATTCTCATTTGTTATAGGGAACAATGAATTTATGGTAATAATAATATACCGAATGTGAAATGCTTTTGCCAAGTTGTATCTAAAATGTGTTAGCGTATATAGTTCGCAACGCACTGTATTTTTCGCATGATGATGCCGAATACTTGTCCAATGGAGAATAGAAATTACCACCCCTTATTGCATCGGGTACACCGTACACCATTCTAATCCACTGCAATATATTTGTCCACAGTTCAAACCAGCTTACGGAGCTGCCGCGAGAAATATGTCAAATGCCGCTGCAAGTTCTACTAGTACCAGACAACCTCCTAACAACATTGCCAAAGGAAATCGGGAAGATGACGACCCTAGCAGAGCTGGTGGCGTCGAACAATAGGCTGACTCAAGTGCCGATGACGCTGGGCGACTGTGCTGGTATGCGAGCATTGGATCTTAGCAATAACCAGCTGGGGTTGTTGCCTTTACGTAAGTACTTTTACACACTTTCGCCAAACAACGTAACGCTTTTGTTAAAAGACATCAGGATGATAACGGCTTTAGTCGAGCTGTGGTAGCTTCTAATAACAGGCTGACGCAAGTGCCCATGACGCTAGCAATAATCTGCTAGGCTACAAGGATAGGCAAGCCCTTTACTTAAGTTTTTATTTTTACTACTTGCGTCAAACGACCTCCTGGCGACGTTTTTAAAGAAGCTTGCTACCAGAGCTTGTGGCGTGCCATATTAACACTGTTTATCCATGGCAGCAGGCGACTATGCTGCCTTGTGTGCTTTGTGCCTTACAAATGATCAACTAGGTAGCCTAGCTTTATATGAGCTTATCTGAATCGTTTACCCAGAGAACGATATGTAAAAACTCTTAACTAAGCATTTTTTTTCTTAAATGAACTCCTTCAGTCCAGTAGCACGCATACACCAACTCGGACTTGTTTTACTATCGACAAGGGTCATACCATTAATGACAAAGCACTAAATATCCACTTGCATATTCCAGAGGTGACATATCTCCGGCTAGAACACCTGGACGTCAGCTGCAACTGTATCTCCTCCCTGCCGCTGGAACTGCGCAACATGAGCACCCTCGTCACGCTAAACCTGGACAATAATCCTCTCGTTTCTCCTCCCACCACAGTAAGTTGGTGTTATATGGTTCTAAATGGCGTTCCAACTGATCGCCGTAGGATGTCAGATCAAAATCTTCCAAACTAAAAAACCTTGCGCTCTAAACACGCAGAAAAATGTTAACATGAACTGAGTAATATTGTTAATCAACTACTCCTTCGTATTTAAAACCTTCTTAACTTTATTAGCAATACTGATTGTTACATTACAAACAAACTTGAACCAATAAAACTCCAATCAAGGAAACTTACTCGGTACTTATAATGAACGCCAACTATGTATGACCTTCATATTTATATGGCGAACCATATTACATAATTTTATTTATCATACGCTACTGCGACCGGTACACATTTGTACGGACTTTCAATGACAATTCCTGTGTTTACTTACAGGTTTGCATGCGCGGGCGCGTGCACATATTCAAGTACCTAGAAAACATGGCGAACAAGGACACTCCCGCGCACCGTCGCGTTGAAGACACCCGGAGAACCGCCAAACACACCTCGTATCTTAACAGTCCAACTAACCAAATAACTTCAGGCAACGCCACGATAGATTGTCTAAGGCATAAACCAAGGCATGTCGTGGATAGTGGGTACAGCACCGACGGTGTGGAAAAGAGGTGGTCGAATGACGGTGAGATCTCTTCGATTTCTTCTCTTATCTTCATAAGCTATTGGCAGCCAGTCTGTCATATTACATGACATTCTTACACATATTGACTAAGCCCCACAGTATCTTCAAGAAGGCTTGTGTTGTGGGTACGATGTGTATAATATACAAATACTTAAATACATATGAAACACCCATCCGAAACAAATTCCTTCTCGTCATCATCACACAAATAAATTCCCTTACTGAGATTTGAATCCAGGATCGTCGGCTTCATAGGCAGGGTCACTACCCACTAGGCAAAACCTGTCGTTGTATTCACTTGATTTATGTTACACGGAAGGTTCTTTGTCTGCGAAATGAGCAGGCTCGAGATTAAGTTAAAGTAAATATTAAATAAAATAAAAGCTAAGCTAGACATTACTATAACTACTTAAAGTATCTTACACAAATCTACTTGGTTCCACAGTAAGCTCATATTGATGCCCTTGCAGGATTGAAACCCGAGACCTCTCAGTACCCTTACCATGAGTTGTGACATTGAGGTTTCCGATAACGAGTAACGAGTTTACTATCTGTGCATCTCGCAGTCACAACTCATGGGAAGCGTACAGTAGGTAGGATCACTACCGGCTAGTAACAAATCCTGTCATACCCAGCGAGCTGTCATACTCATTGACGGCCATTTTTCGTCAGGTGGAGGCGAGGCCGGTGGAGGGTCTGGCCGCTCCACTCCCAGCACCCCATCTACCCTGTCTCCTGGTGCTGCTCTGTCCAGAGCGCAATCGTTGTCCAGTGAATCCCCTTTACCACAATTGACTCCGCTTCTCACCGGGTAAGTGTCTGGGTCTCTTGACTAATGGTGTTCTTCTAGCCACCTAATTGGTTATGACGAAACTTCATGCATGAGAATAAAATATATTTGGTTCCAATACAAATCTATGGATTAATTTATGCAAGTAAATTTTTTTTAAGGTTTATTTATTTTATAAAATATGTATTTTTTATTTATACAATTGTGTACATTTTTTATATTACAAGACCGACCGTAGGCAAATCGTTTGTGTGCCGATGGGGAGTTCAAACATATTTTATAGGTATTGTTTTATAGTATCCGTTTTATCTACGTACCCTCAACTGGATATACAATAAGCATTTGAAGTTAAGAATATTTATAAATGTTTTAACGTTTAACGGGTCTGTTTACAACAAACTTTTAATTGTTCTGGGTTTTCCTGCTGACGACTTTGTCATAATATTAGTTTGATTGGTCCTATTGTAATGGCTGAGAGTTAACAATATATAACTAAAATGATTCCTATAGAAGTATACGACTACTTCTACTTTGTGTTAATCGTTTTAATTGGTGCCGTGATCAGGATATTTCATATTTTCTTATTTTTTTCTATAATTACTGTAGTTAATAGAAATATAAATTGAACTAACTACGTTTCCTTCAATATTAGTTATTTAGTTGTAGTGCTTTTATAACATAGTTTATGTCTAGTATTTAATTTACAAAATTTTCTTTTATTTTGCGTTGGCCGTACCAGAGGTAAACTTCAAACCTAGCTATTGTCACTGCCATCACATCCTCTGTCACATGGTTTCCTATTAGTGGTTGGGCGTCACACACTCTCCTCTTAGACTTTCATAACAGTTTGTAACTAGTAATATCAGCAGAACTCTCTTTCTAACAACAGCTATTGAAAAGAGACTTTCGCTAATATTACAAGTTTATACGCCCCGCCGCTGTTTCCTTTTTAATTTGTTTTTATTATTAACCCCGGTGTTGTCCCTTTCAGCCTCCGTATATCACCCGAAGGGAACATTTCCAATGGCGACGATAAGAGTAAATTAGCCCATCAGCAAACCTACAGGTACATTAATCATTTGCACACATTCACGCATTTAGATGCACACTTGGTGTTCAAAGATAATGTTCATCTTGAACTTATACTTATCCTTAATCATCAGAAGAAAAAAAAAACTTTGATAAAACAGGCAGTGGTATTCATCAAGACAAACTTGTTGTTATAATGTTAAAATAAAAAGACATATTACTAAAAAGTTTGTCAAAGTTGGGTCCAATTTAAGATGAACGTTATCTAATTTTAGAAGGAGTTTTATTGACACTCAGATGAATAACAACTGCACACTAATATCATTATTAACCAAACCACACATTGAAATGGGTGTATATTTATACGCATGCAATATAATCATATCTAATATATTTATGACAAACCCTGTGTCGCGATTAAGAAGTTTTAATCGTCTGAGTTTCATTGAAACTTCGCAATGCTTCTTAAACCGCGGTATTAATTTTAAATGTTGAAAATTCCAGACAATACAAAGAAGCCTTAAGACAGCAACGCCAGCAAGACATCTACCGGCCCCGTACTGACCAATCATCGCCCGACCTCGACTCCTCCCCCCACCAAAGCCCAATCCACAACCCCCACTCACCAGTAAACGGCCACAGTAACGTATCTCCCATATACCGTTCCACTAACTCTAGCATATCACCAAACTCCTCCCAAGTGCCAAACTCTCCGCTCCTACATTCAACGCCGAGGAGGTTCCAAAATCAAAACGGGAACACGGAGAAAGAAGAGAACAAGCGGCCCGTACAGAAAGTTGTACCTTCGCGGAATGTGAATAAGATCTATTCTGCTGTGAACGGGAACGTGGAGTACGGGAGGACTAACGGACACGATACGTATACAAAACCGACGTCGCCTACAAAGTCGCCGACGAATACTTTAGGTTATAATAGCATAGGTAGGTATTTCGACTATACATATCCAACATGAATAAAATGACTCAAAATGTTATCCATTTTGGAACAACTTAAATCTGCTGGTTCACTTAGCTGTATTTACGTGAATACAAAGACAAGTTCAGTTAGCACTAGAGGATCAACATTAGCTGATATGGTAAACATACAATTTAAATCTTCTACTTTCTTGGTACTCAGAAGTGTAGTTACGAGCCCATACTCTGGAAACTTCATAACTTTATATTTGTAATGTTTAGTTTGTTTGTTAAAAGAAGAAATACGTAACTTCTTAATTTATACCCAGTACGCAACTTCGTTATTTTTCACACAGTCACTATGGTTAATATGACCCTATTAAGCATATAATGATTTTTATGATTATGATATATCTTAAAAATGAAGATAGTTTTTACGACGAAGGAGAGCCGAGCTAGTCATTAAACAACCTATAGGTGAAAAACTATACTAAAGCACCTGGCCTATGTAGTAGTAACGTGTGTATACACCCATGTCGGCGTGCTATATTCAAAGACGTAAGTTCCATATTAATTCTCTGCAAAACTACATAGACATGTCTATGTCTGTGTCCTTCAGTTAAGTTTTTCATCTATACCTACCTAGCCTGCTTAATATATGCCACCCACATGGAACGCGACTGGGTACGATCTCAACAGCTACACATGTATGGGGTTATCCGCTAATCTAGTTTACTACGCTAATAACGAAAAAAAAAAACACTTCATTACAGGCACAAAATCGAATATCCCGCGGCAAACGAACGGCGATCCAAAACTACTAACAACAACAGTTTCGTATCTGAAAGGAGCGGCGCCGAAGCCCGCGGGCAAGGTTCCGTGGAGGGCCGACAAGGACGACAAGCTCAGTTTCACAATGAAGAGGGAGTTCGACAAGCAGAAGGAGGAGTCGGATTTATTGGCGCAGTTGAGGACGGTGAGTTTACAATAGACTAGATATGTTATGAATCGATACATAACTAACGTCATTACTTCATTAGAAACTCTCTCTAACATGTGGTATCGTAATGAAAAAGAAAAAGTTAAAAATGAAAGTCAGTCTGTCATTCGCACTTTCCGCTCGAATGCTCCACAATGATACATATCCTATCCTTAGTCGGCCTCCTTAAATTGTGGTAAAATAATGACGTCGTTATTTTAACCGTGAATGTGAAGAGTTGAAACGTATCATTGTCCTTTTTTTATTTAAATAAATAACTATTTCAGGACATTTAAAATCCTAGTAAGGGTAATTATTTATGTTGTGTAATGAGATACTTGTTACACAGATATTTGTTCCTGAGTCATTCGTGTGTTCTATGTATTTGAGTATTTTTATCTTATTTATATCGTTGGCTGAGTACACACAACATAAGCATTCTTGAGCTTACCGGGGGGCTCAGCCAATTTCTGAAAGAATATCCTGTAATATTTATTTATTTATATACTATAGTCAGTATAGAGCATGTATTATAATTTACTCTTTCTTCGCATAATTATTAGCAATAACAATGCACTTGTTCAATAAACCTATTTGCATTGATTGATCAAAACACTCGATGTACAGTATGATTTGAATCAATTGTCTGTCTAGTGTATATTGAATGATTGGCTTTGATTAATCAAGTATTGTTAGTTGCTGTTCAAAGGTTATTTAGAGCTGTTTGTTTAGTGACGTCATCATTAATGAGATGTATGTTAAATCATGATACACACACACACACACAAATAAATACCCTTACTGGGATTTGAACCTTCAAATATACGCAACTTTTCACCTCACTAGTTCGGAAAGAACTGTTTTGTTCTTTAAAAACGGATAGCAAAGTTGCATTTTATTCACAAGAGTGCAAATTTCATACAATTTATTTATTACTAATCGATTATTTTTTTGATATTATCTGGTCGGATGTTCTTTTATTTAATGTTTTTGAATGAAGAATGATGGATGCCAATAATTTTGAATAGTTTTTACTTAGAGTAATTTTTTTCCTCGCGGTAGTAAGGTAAAAAGTTATGTGTTTCACTCGGTAGCAAAGTGTGTTGCCCTCTCGTGCTTTCAGGCGCTATCTCGGGTCTCAATATTAGCACGAGAAGGTAAACACTTAACTATTTTTAATCTGTTAGTATTGCTGCTGTATTTACTGTTCGTTGATTGTTCCAGATAATTGAAAGCCGGCTGAAGATGAGCCTACCAGAGCACCTGGCGCCGGTGTTGGCCGACGGTGTGGTGTTGTGCCATCTAGCCAATCACGTGCGGCCGCGCTCCGTGGCGTCCGTTCACGTACCGTCTCCTGCGCAGGTAAACCGACGATCCAACTTAGACTCACCAGACGAGGCCGCCAGGCTCGCCCACACTCAGAGGCCTGAGTGCAAGTTTTTAACATAACTAAACGTCACCATCGCGTTTGAGTTTCCCATATAAATAACATTATCACTAACGCGTTAGAGACGTTTTTTTACGTCAAAAGAAACTTACAGTCCTTACGGCCTCTGGCCTTACGTTTATTGGTCTACGTGTTTCCTCCAACCGTTTGCTAACTTCCTAATAAAATAAGCTATAGAGGTAGTAATCTTCCCTCATAAGGGAATTGGTGGTATCTTCTATTTTGTTTGAATTGAAGATAAATGTATAAATAATGTGTCATTCCCACTTGAATATCTTGAATTTTAATCATTTATTTTTTTATCTAACCCTTAACGTTTTGTGTATTTTCAGCCCAAATTAACAATGGCGAGATGCAGACGGAACGTGGACAACTTTTTGGAAGCGTGCCGGAGAATCGGAGTCGAAGAAGTAAGTAAAATAATACTTAAACGTACCTATTAAAATTGAACTTTCCGATTTGATATCTCAATACGAGTCTTCCCAAATCTGTCGAGGTGGAATCGGCTAGCGTCCGTCAAATGAACCTCTAACCGGAAACACATTAAAAGGTTTTCCATTTCATTTTATTTATTACTAAGGCAAATTATATTTCACTTCATAAACTGTGTGCTATGTTCAGGCAGTGAGAGCAAAAAGTTTTTCACTTTTTTGCAAGTCGACCGCTTTGGGGACACCCTGTAACCTTTTCAGTTCCTAATGGCATGTTAAGCATATTATCAATACTCGGATAGTTCACCTTTGGAATTTTGCTTCAGATGTTCTAGTTGAAATTATATAGTCATTTGATTTATAATGTGAGTGCCATGCAATGATTTTCACAAGATAATTTATTCAGAATTTTGATCCAACCGATCTGTAATTGAAATGTTCTTTGAAACAGAAAAAAACTGGTTGGTTGGGCTTACAGGGAAAATTAACACTTTGAACGCCATAGACGGCAAAATATGTCGACGGAGTTGTGTTCCAAACTCCTCAACGTTGTGTACTGCTTTACAGTGTTATGCTGTTTCATCTTTGCACTGGGCCGTCAAGGGGATGTAATAACGAGGCATAGCTAGTTAACATTTTCTTAGTAATTTTATCGTCGATTATCATTCTATTAACCCTTTACCGTATAACGAAAAAAGCTGTTAATCACGCTAGCAATAGAGTTGAAAATGATAATCGTATGCAGTAAAGGGTTGATTTAATGGTTAGCTAACTAGTTAATTTGCGCTTCGCGGTTTTGACATTAACCCTCCGGCCGTGTACCTATTCGAGTGTTGCAGGGTTGTTTATCCTTTCGCGAGCAAGATAACAAACATTACATAACTAAGAGACGGGTGGCGTGTGTTGCAGGAAAACATCTGCTCGCCCGAAGACATTCTGGGCCCGGAGCGAGAGCGGGACGGGACCGTCCTACCTCTCGCTCGCACTGTATGCGCTCTCCTATCACACGCCACGCCGCGAAAGGATAACCAATCAGAGCACTACCGTTACGACCAATCGCAAGAGGAATACGAGTATTACCGAAGTGACGTCGCGGAAAACAGCATCGAAGTTAACTATTATCAAAGAGTAGGCAGGTATACTGAAGACAGAGTAGTGAGCAACTTCAATGCGTTAACTGAATACCAGAGTCAAAACTATACCATCGATGAAGCGGACGAATATCAAAACTACGAAAACAACAACACAGACGCGCATTACTCACCAGTTCACGAAGGCGTAAGGAATAGAGGACCGTACTACCATAAGAATAAAGTTCAATTCGTCACGCCATTCTTCAAAGGGGCCGGTCTTCTCAAAAGCGATAACTTCGACATATACGACACGGACGAAGTAGATTTCCCAATAGAGTTGACACAAGAGGATGCACAGAGATACGACAGGGGGAAAATGAATTTAGATATACAGAACAATTTGAACAGGGATCTGACCATAGAGACTGAAGCTATGAAGAAAGAGAGGCTGTTTTTCACTTGTCTATGCCTAGGCGGGTTTTTCGCGTCCGCCATCTTGCTATTATTCTATCCGCTATAATTTGATGCAAAAAAATTAGGTCTGGGTGTGTACTGGTGATAAGATGTTATACTATCCGCAAAACTATCTGGCCGGTAGGGTAATAAACGTCCGCTACCGTTAGGGGCGTAACATGTCGATAACTTATAATATAAACGTCGGTATAATTATTATATTTTCAAATGAAATCTTATATCGTTATTGATATTGATATAGTTTTAAAAGTTATCTAATGAACAATACTAAATGTTATAATTAGGTATTATTTTATTGTAATAATTTAAATCAATAGTTCAATATACCTATTTAAATTTCGATTGTAACTATACAATACTGTTATATAAAACACCACGTAATGTATATTCTTTGTTTCATTACTTTATCGACATTCCCTTTTATGCGTAACGCTACCTGCCCTATTGCTGCTCGGCCCGCTCCATAAGCCGTGCAGGTGTGAAAGAGATAGCACAATTCCGATCATTTATTACCTGACCGGCCAGATAGTTTTGCGGATAGTATAGTAAATGATAGATCATGGAAAGTATTAAACATTTGTGATTGTATAAAGCGAAGTATAGATTGTTGGTTTGTTATGCATATGTATGGCTTTTTTGGCTTGGCAATAATATTAGTATGATAACAATAATGTTTCAAGAATATATTTATCAACATCTATTATGATAGTAGTGATAAGAAAATACATAGTTTTGCTCTAACATTTTATGAATAACACAGTTTCACCCTACGTTTTTTTAGTTATTTTCTAAGAGCATTTGAAGCACTAATAGTGCTGAGTGCCTGTTTGAGTGGTCATCACTTCACGGACTGTCACTCTCAAACTCATTATTCAATACCGCGACAGTGGCAAACAAGCATACAGTCCGTCTGATGACTGTAGCATATAGGCGCCTACAATCCCAGAGGGTTCGTACGCGGGCTGTCTACTCTTTAAGAACCTATACATTCTTTTTTAACCCTCGGCGACTGATGTGAGACTAACAGAAAAGTCGCCATTATGATGTTGACAACAAGATTCAATCATTTACATGTCACGTGACCACGTCAGTTGCAGAGGTTTAAGAACCTAAGAGTCCGAAACCGGCGTCGTTATATGCTCTTGTCGTGTAATTCATAGAATATAAGTGTTATAAACAGGTGTTTAAATTCTGAAACAGATTATACTTACATGAACATTTTTTTTTTCACATCACAAACACTTCAAATGTTGATATTTTTATACTCTTGAAACATTAGAAGTGGTCCACTGATTAGCTAGTAGGTTATAAACCTACTTATGTATAGTGGGTAGGGATAGCAAAATAAGCATCAGTACATGCCTAGGTATACTAACAATGCCTTAACGGATACTGTGATTCGATTTTCATTCAATGAGGCTGAAAGATTTGAGAGGCTGTAGGAATTATGACGGTATACCTATTAATAAATTTCCAAATCTACAGGGGAACAATTTTTGATGTATTTTGTTTGTATTAAAATTCCATTTATGTATTCATTCCGCTGTAAAGGCATTTATTATCTTTGCACTGATTAGGTTTAATTTGATTGTTTTTTTTTTTTTTTTTATATATTGGTGTGTTTTTTAAAGTTGCGAATGCATTGAGCAATTGTTGTTTTAAGGTGTTTTGGTAACGACTAAGTTCACGTGTACTTTCTTTTAGGAATATTTTTGTGGTATAGATTTTTTTATTAGATGAATGAGTTAATTTTAGTAAGCGCAAGATCTAGTGTTGTACTAATAACAATTGACCTTACTTGCTAAATGCTAGAATCCTGATGGGGAAGTAGTTCACTTATTAAAAAAGTAACGGGGTGAATTTCTTCGTGTCACAGTAACGGTCTCCTGGACAACGGTTTAAATCGCGGTTTTCTTTTAAAATGTTTTGTAATTCATAAAATATGACTTTAAGGTTACTTGAGCGAGTGTTTAACCTCGTAACGCCCACCATACTAAAATATTTAATAGTTAAAACCAACCTTACTATGAAGTGAATTGGGTTGAATTTTCTTTTGTACGAAAACTAGTGAAACAAAAGAAATTCTACCCTATTTCTTTTTATAAAAGATTTTAACTCCATTGACAGTGTACATTGTAACGCACACTGGGCCTTACGAGGTTAAACGCTAATATGCATATTTTGTAAATTATAATGCTATAAAACCAGGTCTTAAAATTAACAAATATGATTGACTAGTCTAAAAGTCTTTGACTTGAACACTTCGTTGCCATTATACCTCTTCGTCATTATTTGAGCTTATTCTGTTCGCTGTGTAAGATTATTTTGTCTTTATTCCACGGATCTCACTTGTTTATTGACAGAGCTATACTAGATTATTATTTTTTGTGTTAACAAAACCTGTACTCGGTATCTTTAGGTAACTATAAAAGTAAACAAAAAAATATATACATTTTCGGGTAGTTACATGTATAACTACTTAGTTACAAACGGATGAACTCACGTGTACTTATATCGCACTAAGCTACTTTGAAGTACACGGGAGATCATCCGTACATGTAATAACATGACTCACAACAGTTTTAACAGTTTACAACAGATCGTCGGACAACCTAGTTGGAGGCCGACCAACGCTATAATGTGACTATAATTGCGACTTAGGTTGCTGCTAACTATACATACTTAAGCACTTAGTATAGAATCTCTGAGGACCCTGGTGAGCTGTTTAACTAAAACACAGACTTTTGAAATATCTGATATCCACTTCTAAGACTTAATTATTGTCTATATCTTCCAAATAAGCCTAGCCCAACCTAGCTTCCATTAGATAGCAAGTATGAATGAAGTAACTGAAATTAATAATTTTATTGTCATTTGCCCCTTATGTATAGACAAGAAGGGCTAATGCAATAAATCTCAAATAATTTCAGTCATAAACTAATCGCCAGGGTTTACGCTGACAAACATGACTCTTCCACCAAAATATATACTAAAAATAATCCTAAAGTACAATAATAAAAAACCTCATTTTGGATGGTAAATGTGGTGCAAAAGGAATATTGAAATAAACTAAAGTGTAGAATATAGTTGTAAGCTAGCTTAGCTGTTTAATGGATCTTAATATTTCTTATATAATAAGAATTGTATGCCTTAACTTCATATCGTTATTGTATTAACAATGCAAGGAAGTAAATTTAGTGCTAGTCGATTTCGGTCATGGCGTAGACACAGTGTTAAAATTGCCAATGCATAAAACTGGCGAAAGTTCTAGGGTTTTTCTTAGTGTGAGGCCTAAGTGCGCTCGAAGCGGAGCGGTTAGCGGGGCGTACAGCGTTTTTTTACTTGAATTGGGTTCTATAAGCCGTTCGGTTTATGATAGCGATTGGACTGTGTGGGTGGAAGGTAGCCTAGGGAAAATCTAGGCACCCTTCCGCACCATCCGATTCCGAAGTTTCAAGAGATTTGAGCAGCGTGTCCTCTCGTACGTTAACATGTTTTTAACATGTACAGTCGACGTCAAAGATATGTATACACTTTTGCACCTTATTACAAAGGATTAAGGTGAAAAAATGTATACATATCTTTGACGTTGACTGTACCTTGCACGCTCCTCCCCGCCCCGCTGTACGACCGACTCAGGCCTTGCACCTACTCATTGATAATTTATAAATAAAGAGGTGGAATTAAATATATTGGAATCGTTTATACAGCAAGAAACGGAATATGTGCAATAAGTGTAATACTAGTTAATATTATATTTCCACATATCGTTACTACTTTGAAAAAATCTCACGCGCTGCTACTCTAACTCAAACCGCAGTAGCTCTCTGTGCATTCCATACATAGTTGCGACCTTTTTCTTGTGATGGAAAGAATAAGATACTTTTTTCAAAGTAGTAATGGTATATTTTCGCTTTGACGTCAAAAAGAACCTGTGTCTATAAAACAAATATGGCCGCGACGTTTGCGCGTAGTATTTAGAATGTAACAGAGGCTTTCCATTGCAATAATTGGATAATTATAGGTAAAATAAAAGACAACGTTTTGTAACAATTTTGAATTATAATAAAATTAACTAATATTCCTAAACGACGCCAACCGACGAACGGATGCCAATAAACAGTATAGATTCTTATATATAATTATGTATCATTGTGTTTAATGATTTGCACTTAGTACTTTAATATGGTAAGATCTGAAAATGGTCATGTTACTTTAAAGGATACGATATATTCAGCGACGGAATATACATAGACTTCGTTTACAGTTCAAAATGGCTGCCTTCCTCGGCTTAGATGTTTCTTATACAATAAGCATATTAAAAAAGTTGTAGTTGGTCCATCAATTTATTGATTAGCTAAAATAAAAAGTCATACGTTACCCCTTGCACGGTTGAAGTACTATATTTTAGAAACCGCCTTTGTGTTTGTGGGGTCATTCGTAATATTATGTATCAATCGCTGGATATTATATATTTAAGGTCAATTTTCACACCAAAATTTTAATCGCAATGTTTTTTCATTATTACTTAATCAGTGGCGTAGTTTCCATAGAACTTTGTCTTGCCAAAGATACTTTTTATCATATTATAATGTTTTTTTATGTAACATGACCATAAACGAATATAAATTTTAAATGCATTCCAAAGATAATTTAACATATTCAAGACTGGACTTATGCACTAATTCCCTGCCAATACAATGCCATTTCCAACTTCTTTACTAATCGAATATACGTAATGTATTTTAATATAATGTAATTTCTTATTATTTCTTGGTCAACTATATAATATGTGTGGTAGCTTTCTTGATTGTGCTTTTTTCAACTTTTTTTTGAGCTTTAACATACAAGTACAATTGTTATATTAAGAATGTAAGTTAGATATATTAATATATAATTTATAGCTTGCATAGCATAACAAATATATCATATTTATTGGCATGTGGTGCTTGGGTACTTATTTATGTAGTTTATATTAAACTGGATTTAATGATTTACGTCACATAGATTGATAGTACACAATTGTATACCTAAATTATCATAATAGCAATACGGTAACACGTTTCAAAACAACCGTGAGACTTAAAAATGTTTATTGAATTTAGTTAACAGTTTTTTAGTTAACTGTTTTAACTCACTATTGTAAGTCCAATATTGCTCGACATTCGCTCCCGTAGCGAGGAGTCCGTTGGTCTGCCAACGTGAATCCCTTTTGATAAAGCTCCTCGTTACGAGGTGGAACATTTCGAGCAGTATTGGAGTAACAAAACGCGAGTTACTCGATAAAAATTTCGTTATTACCTAATTGGACAGCCAAAGTGCTGACTAAAATCAAAACATACTTCAAGGCAGCTTATGTTATTTACACACGTGGATCTAAGAATGCTCAGATACCATCGTATCTGGCGCCGTGGTGCCAAGACATACCTAATGGTAATTTCTTAATTTGACTGAATCGATTTTGATTTAAAGACCGCTCTTTCCTCGCGGTATGAATGTGTTTGTTGCCTTGTCCCGTCCACTAGCACACAGATCAAAAGCTGTAAAGTTTAATGTAAGTTTATTTGTCATAATTAAAATTCATAATTAAATGGATTTGTAGACCTTTTTAGAGGCCTATACTCTGGGCGGCTGAAGGTTTATTAGGGTGTTGCCAGAGTGTTATGAATCCGGGCGTTCCACCACCGGACGTCCAGGCGAGGGGATCGGTTTCATCCTTACGTTGTGAATATTCCATTCATTCGCAAGAAGCGATTCGCTTCTACCTTCCTAATGCGGACTGCTAATTTGCATGCATTCGCTCCCTTCGTCTGTATTCCCGGTTAATATAATTTGTGTCTTTCAAGGCAAAAGTGAATAAGCTGTTACTGAACTAGCGTGCTACACCCTCGACCTCTTCGACACTCACCATCAGGTATGAGTGAGGTCAAACGCTTCAGTCTTGTATAAAAAAGTCTGTCTTGCATCAATAAGCGTTGTGGTATCTGTGTATTCTTAGATCATAAACAAAACATTAATTCCAGTTTATTCTTGTATTCCATTATAAATAGTTATGGTCGTTACAAATGATAATTTTGTTAAATGATTTTCGTACTCCCACGTCCAGTATTACTTCTACTTAACCTAATATTAATATATTTTGTGTTTTACTGTTTTTCGAATTTTGTATGCATTTAAATATAGACTAGCTTTGGACAAGTGTTTGCATTTGATGACATTTATGCGTGTTTTTATAAGTATTTGGCTATAGCTATTATTACTGTATTAAATTGTTTACGCCACGTTCTTTTTTGTACTTACAAGTTTTCTCATAAATAAAGATTAAATTACTTATTGGCCATGTTGTTTTATTTTGGTTATTACTTATTTTTGTCAAAGTTACCCCGTGCCACCATAAAAAATGTTGTTAGAAAAAAGAAACCATTTATATCGTTTATTGATTTGAACGGAGTTAAAATTTAAATCAATCAACTTGGCAAAAGAAGTTGGCAAAAATTAAAGTAACTACCTACCTTTGTTAGTATAGTCTATTATGTACATGTATTTGTCATGTAATATTTCTATAAGGACAATTAATTAAGCATTTGAACGCCAAAGGCGGCAACGTGTCGTCAGAAAGCAGTGTCCTTTTTTTTCCGTTTAAAGGCTACGGCTTAGCCGGTAGGCTGTCAGAGATTAATTAGTTGAATCACTTATTACCTCTTTAAAACAGGGACCGGACAACCCTTTCCGCGGCAAAAGCCATTAAAAGGGCAACCCTTAAACACGGCTAACACATTGAAAGACTTACCAGTTTGAACTGCTAGCCCATATATTTGACTATCCCTTACCGTACGACTAAGTCAAACATAAAACTAGCCCTTTACAATCACTAACTGCTATCCTTTATGCCTTGCTATCCCTTATAAAGGGTTACCCTTATTACTTAGCGCTTTTTATAAAGCTTTCCCTTTAGTAATGTCGTAGTTAATCCTTGCGTGAAAGAGACAGGTTTAGTATATGTCTACGCTAGTGTTCGAAAAGCGCGCATCCATCAAATCAAAGAAGTCAAAGAAAACGCCGCGTCACCGCGCCGCCTTACTATTGGATCAGAGCAATGTGTGCTTTATGAACAAGGCAGACGATTTCAATTAGCACGCTTGTAAGTAAAAGGGAAGCCCTCTTATAAGGCTAACCCTTATAAGCGATATGTAGATTTTGGTGGTAGGGTTTTGTTAGGGTATTGGGATAGCGCTTAGTTATAAGGGTTAGCGCTTTTATAAGGGCTTTAAAAGTAAAATGAAAGGGTATTGTCGAATAAGGGTATGGTGAGTAAAGCCTTATGTAAAACCCATACAAAACCCTTTATACGGGATAGCGGGCCGGTCCCTGCTTTAAAAAAGTTACGATAACAAACTCCATAAAATGGTTTTAGTGCAGTTTTTAAATCAAAGTGCGTCCAGACTCGGCGAATGACCTATATAATACCTAGCTTTTTAGACACTTACGTATACGCATACGTATATTTTAATGGAAACCCGACACCTCCAGCTTACCTATACCGACTAACTGGACTAGGAAGCCCTTACAAACCAAATCGATGATCCAACCTTACTTCTAAGAAATGTTCAGGTCTGACGAGTAAACCATTTGCCACTGTATGAGAACACGAGCCCTACTTCAGTAGTGAATTAGTTAATTTGTGTAAAATTGTCTCATCATATTTAATATTTTCATAATACTTATTTCAGAAACTAATGTGCTGCGCAGCGGACGTCCTCGAAGGGAAGGGCACCGTACAGGTCGCCATCACGGTAACGGAGCTCCTTCGACGGCACGGCGCGTTACGAGCGACGCAGGCACCCGCCTAGCGGCTCACACTCGCGCCCCAGTCGCAGCTCTCGCTCTAACGCGAGTACACACCCTGTGACTGACAAGGACGTAAATATAGCTTAAGTGATTGTTGTAACCGTATGGTTGGTCACAGATCCTGCTATGACGTGAGTACCCTGTGAGTGATAAGGACGTAAATAGGGTAAGGGTCATTGATGTGACTGTTGTAACCCAGAGGTTGTCACCGCGGGTATAAATCCAGCGGTGTAGTCGCTGCTCTCGCTCTAACCGAGGGAGATACAGCTAATAAGGGCGTGAACATACCCAGTTTAAGTTGATCGATATGACTGTTCTGTTGCTCTAATCTTAACAAAGCTTACTGGGTAAGGGTACTGCCCCCTAGCGCTTGGCTTTCTAACTACAAAAATGAATGTAAATTATGAGTTGTGCTGGATCACAGATCTGGATAACAGATGTGGCTCTGCCTATAATTAAAAACAAAATACGAAACATTATCTGGCCAACCGTTTTCACAAACGCTGATCACTTGTAAAGTTCAGGATCAATAGCATTTTAGTGACGGAAATGGCCAGACTACTTTGAATAATCAATTTTAGAAATCTTTGATTCACGAGTGTCTATACAAAATGGCGTTTGTCCAATTCCGGCAAGCTCAGCAGCGCCATCTATCGCGTTTAACTGCAGATCTATTGCTGCATTGTTTTATTGAGATGTCTCGCTGTCAAAACAAAGCCAACTTAAGTTCACAGGTGGCGTTGCGTCTTATAGTAGGTACCGAAAACAAATGAATAACCTGAATTCTGAAAGAACACAACTTTGTATAGATTTTGTGAATTCCTGTGTTATATGTGAGCCTCGCAATGAAGTGATCACTCGATCAAAGCAACATACTACCTAAAAGTTTATGCGTAATCAGATCATTGCACTAGAATCTATTATTCTATGAATTATTGATGTTAGGTTCTAAGGTAATAATTTGATCGTGATACAAAATAAGTCAATTTAGCGTATTAAGCTAGGTTATTTTTTAACGCAAGCGCAATGTGTATTTTTTGCAAACACTTTAATAATTAAATGTGACAGCGAAAATAATGTTATAAGATTGTTTTTACATTACTAACTAGTACAAGAGTCAACTAGTTTGTTATGTATTTGGTAAATACTGATGACAAAAAAGTTAAAGTAATTAAATACCTACACAAATAAATTCGGTCAGACAGTGGCATTTTTATATTGGTGTATTTTGAAATCTAATATAGGTAATTTTTTTTCGAACGATTCATGACAAGTCAAAAATATCGGTATTTCTAACGTTCATTATTTCTTAAACTAAACTCAAAATTGATGTATGAAATAGGACGCTAATTCAGGCGCGTGAGTTACATACAAAACTCGGTTACATGTGTTTTGTAACCAGTTACTATATAATAACTTTTATCCTCGTACGAAACTAGTTACGATCGATGGATATTAATTCTTCGTATGAAACCAGGTGTAACCATTTTTATCGTAATTTGTCCATTTCGACGGAGCCCCGCGTTGCTTCATCATTTTTATTAGTCTGTAGCTGGTTACGAGATAATATTTTTTTTTCATAATTGGGCTTGTTCCATTTTTTTGGGGAATTAATAGTTTAATATAAAGTGAAAAGTTTTGGATGCATCACGTTTGATTTTTCAGGGGGACTTAATTATTTATGACACTCGCGCTGAAAATAACTAAATAAGAATTCCCTGAAGAAGAATGCCTACCATTACTTTACAAAGGTTTGGTAACTTACTGCCGAACTAAGGTGACATATCTCACAGTGAAAAATAAAATGCATTTGTATAAAAAAATTAACATAGCAGTAGAATTAAATTTAAAATTGTCACCTAAAGTTTTATACAGTTGCCGTCAGATATATCGAAGCTGTATAGGTGCTCACAATTATCTGAACAACGCCTCTATGGTAAAAGCGATAAAGTGCATGTCCAGATATTTGAGAGCACCTCCACAGCTCCGATATATCTGATGGCGAATGTATAATGAAACGGTAATGTTTCATGATCTAAAACAGATCTAGTATTGTTATCTTCGTATAGAGGATGTTTCAAGTAGAATGTTTTGTACTGTTGAGGTAATAAGTTCTTCTACTATTTATTAGTACAATTGACAATGTTTCGGTATACTGTTTATATAAACTTGAGTCATACAGATCAGGATCACGGCGTGATCACGCGGACATAACGAAAGTTAAGGATTTTAAAGCCAAATATACGATTGTATGAAATATGAACATAAACCGCTCCCCCTCTTACGTAATACTATACATACCACAGAAACACATTGTGATCGCATAAGGCGTTAAACTTAATATGTTCCTACGATAAACGTGTAGGTGTATAGTCAAAGGGACCAAAGATATCGTAAAACGTCCTTACTGCTATACAGCCTATACATATAAAGCTGTGCTCTGATCTATTTGGCTAGTTTCACGCTGACTCCATAACCTCTATTTTATCCGTAAACAATTTTTTAATTTACTAAATGTAAGGGAAGAACTATTTACCTCAGCGCAATAATCAACTTAAGGTGCTTGTACTCCAGCACAAATCACGAATTTACTAGTGAAATTTTCGAGCCTCTCTTTACACATGTTATTTGGCACGTAGCGAAATTGACTTTGAAGTGCCTAGCGATGGTTGAATTGATGTAGTCTGAATTAGTGTCTTCCCAATTCTGTCGACCCGAAATCGGCTAAAGCCTGTCGTAAATACTACATCCACAAAGTAAGAGCGGGACGAACATCATGCTGCTTTTATGGCGGGAGACGTCTTTCGCTCATACTGCAATGTAATAGATGTTTTTACACTCGCCCTAAGCCGCTGGTAGTCTAACAGTAAGAGCGTGTGACTAGCAATCCAGAGGTCATTGATATTTACTAGTCGCTTTTCGGTGAAGAGAAACATTGTGAGAAACAAGGCCTAGTTTCTCCTAGGCAAAATCCTGGCTTTGTTGCCAGGTGGACCCTAGGCTCCCATGAGTCGTGGTGAAATGCCGAGACAACGCGAGGAAGATGACATTCGGCCTAAGCCGAATCCGCTTCGACTGATTTGGGGAGACCATTAGTATCAATTGCTAAACGTACAAACAGAAACACTTAACTGACCAACGGTAGTTCTTATGCCGTTGGAATAGAGTTTAGTTTACAAATGGTCAGTTAACTGTGTGATAGTTCATGGATGTGGAACATTTTGAAGATATACAGTCAGGTGCAAAACAAGACGTAATATCTGCATGAGCATGGGGGCTCAAAACTGATCACTGTGATGTATTAGATATGTATACTCTTTATAATCGTTTGTAAAGTTGAAATTCCTGTGCTCCATAAAACTAGGTTCCCTGAATGTGAATAGGAATATAATGTCCTATTGCACATTGGGACGCTCGAGATTAACTACATAGAATATAATACAATTATGTTTATTAGTAAACAGTCATGTATCACTGATTGTTTCTTAAAGGATTTCATAACTTATCAAGTGTTCCATTGTCCATGTATGTTTAGTACATTTTAAGATGTTGGGATTAGGGATAGGAATTAACTAGGATTGATCGTACTGAGAACAAACTGTCCCTATAGTTTTGAAATGAGGTGTTAGTCCAATGAACATCCGCTTGAAACGAATGGCTGTTAAAAAAACCGTAAGCACTAATTGGTGTGGATTAGTCGAGGGACGAAATAACATTTTTCGCCCGTATTATACATTCTGCTTTTCACTACAATCGCAGAGAAATTAAACAACTATATTTCATTTAAAATAAAATCTTTTTAATTTATTTTGTATGATCGTAAACTACGCACTTCACGACCTAGTTTGTATTCGAAAAAGTCAACTTTGCTTGAACATTTTGAGGACATTTATTTACAAGCGCCAACAGTATATTTCATGGGAAAAGGCTCTTTTGCATATTTAATAGCAACAAGACAACTGTAAAGGAGTTTTTACTACATTAACCCTTTTAATGAAACACCACACATATAGGAAATATTGCCTTGAGTCAGGTGTAACTGTGCTAATACAAAATTGACGAACACCGTACCTTTTAAGCGGATGAGAATTGTGCTTTAAGTCCTCACCTTCGTTCCTGTGAAGATAGAAGTCACTACGAGCCTTATGTATGTTAGAGTTTAAAATTGTCAAAATTTCAATGACATTAGAGGTTTTTCAAACAGCGCTTAAAGTAATATGGAAACGAAACGTTAAACAATAAAAGTATTGTTGTTTCACTTATAAATTCCTTTGACAGACATGTCACTTTCTCTCTCACCTTTCTTTCTTACAAGACAAGGATGCCAATTGTAACACAAACTTGTCTAATGGCTTTTGTTGTAAGGTCAATGTGGGTAAGACCGGCATACTATATTTTTAAGGGAAGTCCGTCATATGATACTAAATACCTATGAGATAATGTAGGAAATTGATTGGTAGACGGTCTTTCCAGATAGACGGTCTTACCCACATTGACATTACCTTGATATTGTTTTAAAAGTATTTAAGTTCCAATAAATGTAAATATTAACCTGACAATATAAAAGAACCAATGGGCGTTGTAGTGTCGCAATTGAACCATTATTTCGGCTGTGCAAGTGTCATAGAATGTACTAGAAACCTAGTAGATATTTTGGAATACCATTTGTTGATAAACATTGTGATGGAGGCGTTTTTTACTTAATAAGTTATTGTATTATACTAATCGCGTAAGGTTTTTTATAATTGAAATTATGTAAGATGAACGAATAATTTCACACAAAGATGTTTAGACAATAATAATCAGATTGTAATAAACATTACATGTTTTGTTCATCTAATATAACTTCAACTATAACTCGGGTAACTTCGATTGGTAAGAGACTAAAAGTACTTTTTCTTTCCATCTAGGTACTTTAGAAAGAGATGGTAGATTTTTCATAGCGTCTCAAGATGTTCTCATAATGTTACTGTTGGTAGTGCAGTTGTCAAATTAGGTGTTTTAATACATTATGTTCGTTAGGAGGTGGACTATTATGTCATGCAAGCTACATTAATTTCACATATTTATACTCCTCGCGGCGAATCATGATCCCTATGACAGTTCATATTAGTGATGGGTCGTGTCGATGTAACTTAACTTTTTTATAGGCAAAGGCGTGACTTGCATTCAGCCACGTTAGTAAACGTGATTTTAAAAATATAATCTGCATTTCATATGTGTGTTATGTTGTTGTTCTAGTAATGATTTAAGTTTTTTGGCCGAGAAATGTAACTTTTTAACATTTAGCATCTAGTATTTTACGTCACGCTTGACGAATGTAAAAATAAAAATCCATCTTAAACATAGTGCTATCGAAAAAAATACCTCACTATATGTATAACTGAAAATATAGGTACATCGGACACTGAAAGTGTATTATTTATTTCGTACACTCGTTTCCATTATCGACATTTGTTTTTGATACTTTTTGCACTAGTCGATATCTTCCAAACGAAGTAAGTTTTGCAGGGCGTAAACGTAATATCTGATTGAGATAACTTCTTGATAATGTTAAGAATTGTTACAATTCCAACGGAAAATCATTGTAATGGCCTGTATCTACCCTAAAATTAATAAACGCCATTTTTAGACGCCTCCAATTTGATTACAATGTAACGGTGACGCCACTACAAGTTTGTGTTGTCGGAATAACTGTCAGTGTCATAGGGATCATGATTCGCCGCGACGAGTATAAATTGACATAATATCTACTTTGATTATATAGGAAACTGTTTAAATATAAGGAATTGGTTTGCTATTGTGTTAACGTGTATATTATGTCAACTTAAACTGCCATGTATTGGCATGTATATAGTAATATGGATTTACGATTTCTATACATATCTTTCGTTTACCACCGAATTGACTCAATCCAAAAGTTTCTATACGATGTAATACTCAATATAATGTAAGATCACATGTATTTTAAGATAAATTTTGCTCTCGTCATAATTGTAGTCAATTCTTTATAGTTAGGTCACAATATTGTATAATCGATTATATTTGAATAATTCTAATTACATGTATGATTCACTTCAATTGAAATTATCCGCATATTTATGTTTGTTTATTTTATGCGATTATAAAAAAATGGAATTTTTAATTTATAGTTTATGCTTTATTATTTAGTCGTACTATTATTTTATGAAGCGTTACCACAAATGTGAGATGTATGTAATTATTGTATGAACCGCCTTTGGAGTAGGTTAAATTAGACCCTATGTTTATTATTGTACGGTACTGCCCTCGGCCACCTCATGTTTAATGAATTAACATTCGTCCTTATAAGTCTTTAAAAGATTTAACAACTTTTTACTTAATCAAAGATAGAAATATAAGAAACACTGTTTAAGTTTATTCATTAAATTAATACATCCATGTAGGGTAAATTCGTTAATCACTGACCACTTTTCTATAACTGGCCATCTTACTGGAAATAATTTCTGTTTATCTATAAAGTAGTGCGACTGAGGTCAAACGCTGGTCAGTCTTTTATAAAAAAAAAATAGGACGCATTTTCTAACGGGGTTTTAATTACTGGTGCTTCTAATGACTGGCCACCTCACACTAAAGCGAATTCTTATCGCTTCTAAACAAACTTAATTTTCTGTACAATGTAGCCAGTTATTGGAGGGTGGCCAGTTACTAGCGAATTACCTACCCTAATAATATTTAAAAAAAAAAAAACTATGCAAGGGTCGTCCTCTAGATTCGTGCCTGCGACGAAGTTCTAAAACCATATAACATATATGAAAAGTTTAAAGGAGTTGAATTTAAACTCAGACATCAAATTTGAAAATGGCCCTAAAACTATAACAAACATGTGCCCTGCCCTGAGAATAAAAAGTAAGAAATAATTAGTATTTTTCTATCTACCTTTTATGGTTCTTTAAAATTGATGTGGCCTTGTTGGGTAGCACACTATCTTCAGATCCAATACCCAAAGTATTAACGCGTAAGTCACAAATTACATTTCTTGTATTTCTGTAGTAAACGTTTATCTAGTGACAATTGAATGAATTAACCCGAGTTTGAAGTTAAGCGACACATATTTATCTAACTTAATACTATTTTCATATCTAACTTCAAAACAACAGCAATTCAAACAACAAGTATTCAAAAATGTATTATTCGTCAATGTGTATCAATGGATATTTTATTCTATTATGGTATGAATTATTAATATTATTATTCCAGAATTCCTTATAATTTTATGAATTAATTGATTGATTGAATTAATTGATCGATTAATTGATTAATTGATTGATTGATAAATTGATTGATTGATTTTATGAATTAATTGATTGTCACTAAATAAACCAGTAGTAACCCTGTAAAAAGTAGTCCTAAGGTACCGGACTGAAAGCTAGATTGAGTCTTTGCCCGTCAAAGATGCTGTGCCAAAGACTAGGGTTGAGGGTTTTGTATAAAGATAATGTAACGCACTGGTCTCTTAGATTAAGCCTGTAGCAATATCCTATCGTACACTGTGTTTATATGTAGATAAAATAAAGGTATATACATTTTCGAACTTTTCTTTTCAATAAACATTACCTACCTATGCTGTAAAACCTATGATTGCTTGCCCAATTGTCACATTTGAACAATTAAATAAATGTGAAAAGGTTGCAAGATGAGATAGGCGATATGACATTAATCCTATCCGTTAAGATTTTTTACGATGCACCCATGTTGTATTGCGTTTGATTTTCAAATATTAAGACAAACAAGTCAAATCAGGTACCCAGTCTTTATGAAACGTCAAAGATTCTTTTTACCGTTCCTATGACAATTTTACATTTTTAATAATTAGGTACTTACTATTAAATACGAGTAGTCCCGTATTTATGTCTGAGAAAGTCGCCTCTAATCGCTTCGCTCTACGCTTTCATAAATATACTTATAAGGATACATTGAAGATCATTAAATTCTAAGTACTATTCTAACACTCTTTAGCGACATCTATAATGTTTAGCAGGAGTACGTTTCAGTGCTATACTAGTTTTATGGAGATGTCTCGCTGTCAAAATAACTCGACAAGTATCCAAAGATGGCGCTGCGCCACATAGTACCGAAAAGAAAGAAGTAGCTAGCATGTCGAAGGAATGCGACTTTGTAGAGATTGTAATTCCAAGTCTTGTAAGTTTCTTAGTTCTAATAAAATACTGAAATAATAGTATCCATGCTGCTTAAATTAATTGAACTCTCATTGTATCTTACATCAAGTCAATGTGGGTAAGACCGTCTATCTGGAAAGACCGTCTACCAACCAATTTCCCACATTATGTCATAGGCATTTAGTGTCATATGGCGGACTTCCCTTAAAAATATAGTATGGCGTCTTACCCACATTGACCTCATACACAAAAAGTCGGTAAACTTAAAAGGTTTCAATAGGTACAAAAGACGGAACTTTTTTATTTATTTATACAACGACGGTGGCAAACAAGCATACGGCCCGCCTGATGGTAAGCAGTTACCGTATCCTAAGGACGCCTGCAACTCAAGAGGATTCACATGCGCGTTACCTACCCTTTAAGAACATATTATACACTCCTTTATAACTTATCGACTATTACAAATACTTGAAACTACCGACCCGAACTTTATCGGAGCGGTTTACAAAACCACCCAGACAAACGGAACCCAAAACAAACAATTACGGAAAAAGCTATTTATTAAAAAGTTGCACGGTCATACGGTATTATGTCGGTGATTGCAGAGGGCGGGGCCCGTGGGCAAGTGCCACGCCCTGGCGCTGGGCCAATCTGTGCTACTGTTAATTAGGTATTCCATGTGTCTCACACATGTCCCATCCTTAATCAGCTAATTGTGGATGCTGCTTTGACACGAGCAATACATTCGTCGTGTTTAATTTGTTGAACTGAACAACCAGAGCTAAGCATAAAGTTAAAAGTAACTATGATCGTTTTCAGTGTAGTTTTAGCGAACTCGTTACTGGCCCCGTACCGCGAACATCGAAGTTCGTATATTGCGAGCATTTTTTCTTTTACTCCAATGAAGGCGTCATGAGAGTGACAGAGTCAATCGTCCGTTTACGAATATCGTTTTTCGTAACGCCGCTGTTACAGCTCATCAAAGTAGGTTTGTCCCTTCTTCACAAACATGTGTGGCCGATTGTGATTGCTAATTAAGTAATTATTAGCGAACAAGCGACAATGCCTAACTTGGCTTCGGGAAGTGATCTAAGAAATTTGCTATTCTGCTAGCAATCTAGTTAGTCAGTCGAAACTGCCCGATTTTAGGCGGTACCGTACCCTTACCATGAGTTGTGACATTGACGTTTTCGATAACGAGTATCGAGTTTACTACCTGTGCATCTCGCTTGTACTATTTTAGTGCGAACGAGATGCACAGATAGTAAACTCTTCTTCTTCTTTTAAAAAAATATGGCTTCCATCAATAAAACAATCGATGATTTCGCCAGTGTCAAGTAGAATAACAAATAAGTATAATAACATATAAGTTTGCCCTTAGAGCATGACGTTGTTCGGTAGTAGGCCTTGCGTTTTGTAAAGCGGTAGCTGGACTTTACAGAAAGCTAAGAGGCGGCCGTGACCCCGGGATTGCCGGGTGATGACCAAAAATAGTGGTGAAACACGTTTTGAAATCTATTCTTCATTAGCTGCACAATTCTGCGTTAGATCACTGCATAATACGCTATCAATATTACACACTAAACTACGTTTGAACAAAAACAAAAAATATATTTTCAAGACGACTTCGCCATTTTGAGGTTCAACCCTCAGTCGATAGTAAACTCGGTGCTCGTTATCGAAAACGTCAATGTCACAACTCATGGTAAGGGTACCGACCGCTTTCCGCGCCGCGTTCGCGACAAAATGAAATTGAAAAATCCCAGTTGGGTTTGTATTGTACGTTTCACATTTCGTATGGTAACAAAATGGAAAAGGGACGGGTGCGATGCGTGTAATCAGCACGTCATGATTCGCAAGTTGGCGCCACCGCCATAGCCACGCCTTGGGTTACGTACTGGCGTCAGTGTTTCCGGCTACTCTGTGACTAAGCATATTTTATAATTGAATAATTTAGGAAACTTGGGTGTGTTTTGATTGTAATTAGCAAGCTTAGCTTTAGGTTGGATGTTCAAATAAAATGTATTTTTTTTTTGGATACGAGTCAGTCAGGTGTAGTCGAGTATGTCCGAATGTATAGATGTATAATATAATTCCAAAAATCAGCATATATCACCTTTGTACCATTACGAACTTACAAGAATGCCCTAATTATCCGCTGTTTTTTAGTGTCATGAGCACAGAAACTGTAGTGCAATATGCTGAGCCAATAAGGCTTCTTCATGAGCCCAAGGAATATCGTTAAATTGCGGTAGGTACAGTTAAGGCGGAGGGAATCGATTCGTATGGACCCATCACCTATGCTAGGTACCTTACTGGGGCTATGAGAGACACAATTATTGCGACAGATGAGAGACGGAAACACGGCACAATGAATTTGAAGCTAAAAATGCCTACCTGTATGATAAGTACTTAAAGAGAACCTAACCTCAAAAACCTATACAACCGAGAATCTCGGGTATATTGATAATAAAAAACAATTCCATTCTTTAAGATGGCACCACAATCTTTATAGGTATAGGTAGAGTAGAGAGTAATATCTATTTAGTACTTGATGACCGGTCTGGCCTAGTGGGTAGTGACCCTGCCTATGAAGCCGAAGGTCCTGGGTTCGATTCCTAGTCAGGGCATTTATTTGTGTGATGAGCACAGATGTTTGTTCCTAAGTCATGGGTGTTTTCTATGTATTTAAGTATTTATATGTATCTATTTATTATATATATCGTCGTCTAGTACCTGCAACACAAGCCTTATTGAGCTTACCGTGGGACTAGGTCGATTTGTATAAGAATGTCCGAAATATTTATTTATTTAGTAGAACATGCATCGTAGTCATAATAGCTGGCAACAGTCAACGTTACCAAATATATCCTAACGTATCCTTACTGCGTAACATGTACCTACTGATTTTACAAATTACATGCACTTATGAACGTCAAAGAAAAATCTACCGGTTCTAACCCTACACCTCTGACTCGTGAAGATACCGGCAAGAAACTACGGCGGGACTTATTTTGTCAAAACAAAAGTGATACATCAAATCTTAAAGTACTGACATAATTATGCGTAGTTCCATGAGAAAACATATCAAACAGTGTCATGAGTTATAACTTACAAGATATAACTAAAAATACTAAAATATAAAAGTAAAAATAATAATGTATAAACAGATTTGACTTCACAAAATAGACATACTTTGATATGCTTTTCTTACCTGAACTGTGTCATTTACGAGTACATGATCTGGCAGTACATACAATTGTTGAAAAATTATTATAAACTTATGTAACGCTAAATGTTGGTACCTAATTATTCAAGTGTTAATTTCTATAACGGTAGGTGTAAATACTACTATACTTACTAATATAAATTCCATGACACATGGCATGTAAATTTGAAGGTTAATAAGAATAAGTAGGTTTTGAGCTACCTAGCCAAAAATTCTTATTAACTTTCGTCGCGCCCACTATTTACCGAAACTCCAGTTAAACAATCAATCTAATGTAATTTCGTAGATCAACAAAAGAAAGGAAACACCGGCCTCCTTTGTCCGTCGAAATTGACGCCCGATTAATTTCGATTCCACAAAAAAGTAGAAAATCAGGTGGCATTGTTAATTTTACGCCGACTAAGCTTTCTACGATTATTATTTGCTTTTCGTAGAATCATCGCCCTTGTTTACTACTAATTAATTAACTGCAAATGAGGTCTTTACGAGGCATGGACTCATTCGCTTTATTTCTCTCTATGAGCCGCATGACAAGCTTGTTTTGTATTAAGTATATATTGAATAAAAAAGATGCTTGTTAGCGCCTTTATGTCTATGTCAAAAAGGTTGTATTTATATTGGTTTAAAAAGGCAAAACTTTAATAGAGGATGTGGAACTTCGAGGGCAAATCGAGCGGAAAATTGGAAGCGTTTTAGCACCCTTAGTATTGGGTAGGTGGAGGGTGCGATAGCTTGTAATGGGTAGCAAAACTTTAATGAGCTGTATAAGAGGGTGCTTATGGTGGAAGGTTTGAATAATATACCCAGTTATCTCATTTATAGTAGGCAACCTCAACAGTTAACATCAAATATCCAGAAAAAATAAGCATATACCTAATTCAATTTCTCATATAAATGTTGACATTTTGCGCAAACGAAGTCGCGGGTATAAGTTAGTACTCAATAAAGGATTACACGCATATTTAAACACCTCACATCCAAGTCTCAAATCCTGCGATAGTAAGATTCTGTGCGCATACGGCCAAGTGTAAATAAATTCTTGCTTTAACATTTCAATAGATGCAACCGATAGGCAGACACGCGGGTGCGGTGTCGCATTATGTGCGTTGTTGTCGCTTTATGAGTGTCAGGATAAACTCCACGAGAGACGTAAATACAGGGATTGCTTGGAGCCGTAAACATACTGAGATCTAGTTTTACTCTTGCAACTTTGTTGCTTTGTACAGAATACAAAGCTTAAATAAACACGCATGATCAAGACGGCTTTGGTATGTTCTGTATTTTCGTATCTGAATTCTATTTAGCTATAACGTAATCGTAGTATTACTTAGTGAGTAATTGGGCATGCGACAATATTAAACTAGGATAATGTTATGTTGATGCCTAATTATAGTCAATGATGTCGATGTATACGTACTCTGCAATATGTTTCATGCGTTGTTTAATGCGTTGAACATATTCGAATATAGGTAAGGTTACAGTGCCTGACATCGTGTGAAGAAGTCTAGCATAAAATGTGTTTAATCAGGCTAGGTAGTACTGGAATAAAGCATGTTACAGAAACTTACCTACTCAATATTTTACTCAATAGAGAAAAATGTTACTCAATAAATTTTACTCAATAGACAAAAAAGATCTTAGTCAATTTTTTTAAACAATAGTTCTTTTCTTGTGTTTCGAGTTTTTTTTTGTGTTTAAACTTTTCTGTTAATCCTGTGATAAATGAATAATGGTATTAGAACTACATTTATTCAGTAACTTTAGTGAAATTTATCAATGGATAATAAAGAATAGGTATGGTATACCTATCCTACATGGCTAATACCATACTGTTTTGCTATTTATTCATATGGGTTGATGTTAAAGTTTAAATTTGTAGAACAAATTAATAGATAGGTACCACAGCAGAGCAGGCTGGCAGCTTTCTCTCGCAGCGTATTAGCATTGCCATTCAGCGGGGAAATGCTGCCAGCCTTCTGGACACGAAACGTTTGTTAAACTAAGAAAAAAATGGTTTAAATTACTTTCACGTTATTTATATTCCTATTTTCATTTATACTTTGATAGTTTAAATAAAATTCTCTATATAGTGTCTAAGGTTTTTTAATGTATTCATAGTTTACTTTCATCGTCAATTTACTTTATTATTAAAATAACATTCCCCACGTAATTCAATATCCTCAGTATTGACACTGGAGTTGTCACCTACCAACGCAGCCCGCAGCATGGGGCCCGCGCTCCGTTGTCCGTATTACCATACCACGTGGGCTTGACAATTGAATTAGATAGTGTCGCCTCTACCGCTCATTTGCATCGACACGACTGATTTAAAGCGTTGATATTGAATAATTATCGTGCTTTGATTTACGGGTTATTGGGTACTGTATATGATAGGCGTGATTGAGTAAGATTAATTGTGAGTGTACG
Organism: Grapholita molesta; assembly: GCA_022674325.2. NCBI lineage: Eukaryota > Metazoa > Arthropoda > Insecta > Lepidoptera > Tortricidae > Grapholita > Grapholita molesta. The sequence continues at coordinate 5,674,451 of CP053124.2, read as the reverse complement.
GAACAGTAGTTATTGGTATATTGCTTAGTCAGCATCAATAATAGCGTATGAAACAGCGCACCAAATGTATCTACCATTTTTTAATTGCTTCACAAACAGACAGACTCAACTTAGGAACTTTGAAATGCGAACTCTATATATGTAATATTCTCTCTCTCTATACATATATATATAATTCTTCTTAGGCAACATGGTGCCAATATGCCTTTGCCTTTCCTTCATGCACGAGCACAAAAACTGTAACATAAAGTTGGTTAAGACGCCGGAAATTGGCTTTTAGGTTCTCGTATAGACGCACCGTCGTTGGTATGTAATGTGTAAGTGTTTAGATTACAAGAAATGATAATTTAAATCGAAAGAAAACTAGAATAAATTGACTCGAAGCATGACTCGAACACACAATCCCTGGATCACTAGCCCAGTGCACTGCCACTACTACTTTTTCTATTATTTTTTTTATTTAAAATATCGATGATATTCGGTAGCAGACATTTCTGCTTAATAAAAAACTATTGAGAAATGATAAGTATGTAAACTCAAGTGTTTTGATTATTCCTTATTAATTAACTGTAGGATCTCTACCCTACCTCTGTAGGCAGACAGTTATTGCATTCGATTATCGACGAGTACACATATTTATTTAGGTCAATTAGTTTCCTTCAGCAGGAGAAAGAAGTCGAGAGACGCATATAAGACTCATGGAGCAGCTATTGGTGTCTAAAAGAGCTACTTAAAGGAGACCCTCAAACGAAAACTCGTCAATATGCGTATTCTTCCTGTCCTAACCTACGGTATGGTGCTCTAACATGGTCAGTCACGGAGGCACAAAGGACCAAATTGAAGCTTTGCCAACGAGCTATGGAGCGTAGCATGCTAGAAGTGAAACGGATCGACCGGGTCAGAAACTCTGAGGTGCGCTGAGAACCCGGATTTCAGACGTTGGGGTCAAGACCGCCACGCTGAAATGGGAGTGGTCTGGCCACAGAGTGGGTGCCTCACGATGGGCGGCGACGACGTGGCAGGCCAAGACTAAGGTGGCGGGAGGACTTGGATTCATTCCACAACGACTGGCCAGAGAAGAAATCAAGAGGGGAGTGGAGTAGCAGTGGGACATTAAAAACTGGGCTTTAAAAAAAATCTACAGGTTTTTTTTTACATTAACGATATTATGATGATTGGTAGTTGCTTACTTTTAATAATGAGAGTATAACAATGGTAACTAGGCACAACTGTTTCCAATATGCTTGTCGGTTTACTTATTTACACAACTGGACGCCAATTTTTAATATTAACTTTAAACATTGTGTAAAACGAAAAAATGTTTGAGTAATTTGAGTAGTCCTTCTTCAAATTGTGAAAATCGATAGGGCAATCCTTACCTTACCAAGTGTACATTGGATTATTAACTGCCTTGACACTGAACTCATAATGGAAAATTGCAAAGAATAGATTGCTACCAACCCGAAAGGATCGAAAATCGGCAGCTGCCATCGATTTTATAACTTGTATTTCCTTATAGCGAGATCTGTGTAAGTGTCATTAAGTTATTATAATATAAATCATAGGTGTTTGAAAATATTATCGATATTTAAAACGAAAAGAATAATATAAAAAATTGACTCGAAGCGGAACCCGCCACCACTGGATTACAAGCAGCTAGCAGACGTTACTGCTTAATAAATAAATAAAACAATTTGACAATATTAGCGTCAAACTTTTACGAGCGATCATTTTCAAACTCTGATTCCTTGATTCCGGTTTAAACTCCAAAATCCCATGTCCTAACAAATAAATGAGCTCATGCAAAAGAAAACCGAACCCTTATCTCACTACATATTGTTTAGTAATGATTTACCTGTATTTACACATCGACTCAGAAACCTGTATAATTGGAAAGAGCCGCGGGCGAGGGTTATTTATGCGGCCATGCATCAGGCAAAGTGGAAAACAAACACAATCTGTATGAATGCAAATTCGGTTAATTGTAATGCATCTTGACTTTCGTTATGTAAAGAAACTTAAAAGAATCATAACACAACTGGTTACGTATAAAACTGGTTACTTGAAAAACACCTAAATGTCTCTGAAATTGAGCTATGTACGTGCCTTTTGTTTAGGAACCTCATAACTTTTGTCGTGTACACTATAGTGTATCGATTTAACACATTCAATTACAGTGTCTTTTAAAGTGATATTTGCAAGCCTATAAGTATGGTCGGGTTTTGTCGCAATATCTGTCCCGCTCCAACAAGTATGTGTGTGCAAAAGTGACGGAGAGTGCAATAGACGATAAATAGTTTGGCAAATAGGCTGGGCATAGTTTTGTTCGTGGTTCTGCCTATCTATAAATATATTTAATAATTACCTAAAATATTTTTCGATTAATATTGTTGGGTTAATGTGCCTGGCGCTAATGAACAATTAAGTAGGTAATATTAAAATTAATTTCCTGCGAGTTAATAATTTTGCATAGTTAGGTGGTCCATAGTCATATCTGTAAATAGGTTTCAACCAGTATACAGCCAATTAAAAAATCTATTTAACCAACGTAATTAAATACTATCTATTAGTTTAAGTCAATTGGAGACCTCCGAAGCGTTCATTAATATATTTAAATAATTAAAAAGCTCGTGCAAATCTGCATAGGGAACCAATCCGTCAGTCTGTCACGACTGTTGTGTGTTTGACAGATGATGGGGCTAATTGATAATATTGAGCCACGAGATCACTGATAGCTTTAAATATGTTGGAGAAACGGGTTCCGTGTTTTTTTTTTGGAAAACCTTGCAAACATGAAATATCTTGTTCATTTACTCTACCGCCACATATTACCTATAATAATCACTCAAAATGTCTACAGTTGTAGTTGTAGATTAAAACCGTAGTTTACGAAATCAAATATTTGTATAGTTTTGTGCCAAAATAACTGTTGGTCAGGGTAGATTAAGTCAGATTTAGGCTAGGGCTCATTTTGTTGCCTAGAGAAAGAAATTCCAATGTTCTATGTTAATCGCCTTACCAAGTCTCTGCTTGACCCAAACGGTCAAATAGAAGAGAATACCTTTAGAGGTGAAAAGTGTTTCTAGTAGGTACATTCAGCAAGTATAGTAGCGTATGAAAAGCGCACCAAAAACATAGAGCATTTTTTAATAGTTTCATAAAAAATGCTTATTAATTGAAATGCCATAGAAACTATGAAATGCGAACTGTAGTAAATAAGTATCTCAATTGTAAAAAAGCAGGATGGCAGATATACTTTTGGTGCGTTTTTTCATACGTTACTATTGATAGATTGTACTAAGATAAAAGTGAGAGTTTCTCATTTCTATACGTAATAGCATAAGCTTTACTTTGAACTACTTAAAATATTTGATGTAATTAGTTCCAAGTCTACACATGTAGGCTGTTACAATGACAGACGGACGGACCCCCAAAAAACTAAATGAGCTTACAAAAACACGAAACTTATTAAACCCTTTTAGTATTCGGTTCGTTCGCCCTAATTGAGTTGAGGCAGAGGTTAATTTCTTATATAGATAAATTATTGTTGTTTTATGCAAATGTATTACGCCTTCAAGGTGCACTTAAAGTCAACCCTTTAAGAGCTGTTTTTGACTGGCTTTATTTGGTTAAAGCCTGAAAGATCTTAGAGCTCGGACTCTAGAGTAATTAAATTCGTTTTTGGCTCGAGGCAGGGATAGTTGGAATACTGTTTGTAAATGTTTTATGTGATTAGGAAGTCCGTTTGTATGTATGTCTAATTTATCAGCGTGGGTAGGCGAAGATCAGATACATTAGTAGATAGGGGACCAAGTGGCAGTATGTTACAAAATCAACAGCTATCAAGGATCACAGAATACCTGTATAGATAATGTTTATACAAAGTACCGTTCCTTCACAATTCCTGAAAATAAAATGTGCATGCATTTAAAAACGATAGGTATATAGTGATATTATCACGCAGTCTTATAATTTACGACCATGTTTGGCCGTCAGGTGTTGTCATATTATTCTTGTCAACTATGTAATTTTCGCTTTACTTTTTAAATTAGCCTTGTTTTTTTGACACACGCGAGTATTCACTTGTAAATTATTGATTTTTCTTGAAATGTGTGTATCCAACACATTTAATGAAAAATCAATAAAAAAATATTGTGAGTAACTACAAAGAAAAAATATACGTATGCCTTTAGTGTTAGCGTAGCTTCAGCAACAGAAACAATATGTAGGTAATAACTAATAATACTTCGGCGAGAACACTGGCCACATAAAATTATATTCAATGTAAATTAAAAGTTTAAATCAAATTTTCATCGTCACGAATCAGAGCAATTTTTTTTTAACAACTCGCACTTATTGGGTACCTACACTTATATCAGAAAAGTCCCTTGTACGGACTGTGTTTAAAGTGATAATTGTTATTGTTGCCAAGTCTAGCTATGTAATGCATCTAAGATTACTATCAATGGGTGGGTTGCGATGACACGTGGGCAAAGTAAGTTTTCAACAGGAATACGCGACTTGTTGAAACTTGTTTTACCGTACAAATTGTATGATTGTCTTCCGTGTATGTTTATATTGTTAAGTTGCAAACAGGGAGGGAATCCATCTAAAGCTAGAGACGTCGGTAATGAAATAGTGGTTAAGTGCTTTGAAATTTTAAGTAAGACTAAATGAGAAATTATGGATAATGTAACTATACAACGATTTATTTATTTTAAAATAATAGGTTTATGTTTTATAATATTTTGAACCACTTTGTAAACGTTGGATTTTTCACAAGCCTCCCGCGGACGTTTTGTTTTATTTATTTTTTTGGTTTGACAAAAGAAAAAATATGTATATATTATACTCTTGATCCATCATGATCTTGATTTATGATTATCGAACTGAACAGAATTTTGATATTTTACTTATTCATCAAACTATGACTATTTTGAAAATATTTAAAAATTTTATCATCGTCATTATTTCAGCTGTAAGACGTCATTACTGGTCATAGGCCTTCTCCAAATAGGACTCGTATCATTTCGGGGGAGCTTCAATGTTCATCCGGATCAAATATTGAAAGTTTTGGTCGATACAAGTCATAAGAAAAAATCAATACTGTAACCAAAGTTCCGAGGTTATTAAACCTACTAAAATAATGATTATGTTAACCAAGCATTAATTGTTTGGGCCTTACATTTAACAGCACATTAGTACACTCTAAAAACCCTCACAATACGCACTTAAACAGAATGAGGCCCAATCCGAGAGTATATTTGCATTCCTAATGAAATTCCCTAATAATTGTTATCGTAAAAATTAATCGTATTTCTGTATCTGATGGCAACCAATCAACCGGCGTTATTGCTTTTAATTATGTTTCTTAAGAGACCGGAGCCGACAGCCACGCGATATATTTATAATCGAAAACGAAGAGGGCGTTCGCGTTTTCTTTAAGGTGTAACTACACGAGCGAATAAAACACCCAAGTCTAGGCAACTTGTCATTTTATTTATTGACGTTAAAGGTGTTGCTAAGCAAGGGAGGTTCTTACTGAAGACTGACAAAGATAACCGATATGGACGATATTATATGTATTTAAGTATATACGTATCTACATATATATGATATATAACCTCGTCTAATATATCTCGAGTGTGGCCTGTAATAAGAGCAACAAGTTTAGGCTAGACTTTCGTTCCTACACCTAAATAAACAAAGTAACATTTGTTGTTACGACGTTTGAAAATAACTTATAGTTTATAAAATATTAATTATAAAGGATTTTCCAAGTAAGTAATATATTGTGAAAAATTAGACTATTGATGACGATACTGTTCATTAAAAATACTACTTTGTTTGTTCGGAAAAGTAGAAGCTAGAAGCAAAAGTTAGAAGCAGTCCTTAAAGTTATTGCTTCTATAATACGCTACACCACACACGCCTACAAAACAACACGATTGAACTTAATATGAAACTACTGAAATTTAATTTCTGTTGGATAAATATTTATATAATATTTACTTATTATTTACACGTTGCATAATGTACCCTCATTACAATAACTCCAACTTCCTTAAGCATGTCCTCTAGAACTATACAGGCAACTGCCCCAATAATCCGATCGTGTAAGCGCACCTTTATTTAAACTACACTCTCCATAGTTATCAAAACGTAAACGCGCGCGTTATCGTAAAACATCAGAGACTACGAACGTGCGTTTGGCAGTAAACAACTTACATAAGTAGGCTTTTGGACGTTAATGTCCCAAGCCCGACGTATGACCCAAACATGGGCGGCTAGTGTTTGTTTTAAAATAAAGCGCCATAAATTTAATATCATAAATAACGGCTAATTTGGTTCATTATTAAATTTCGAACCGGACTGTCCAAGCGCCTCAGGCTCTTGGGATGAAGCTTGATTTGTACACATTCCTTTTAAAGTTTTATTATAAGTAATTTAATTAGTTCATTAAATTCAACCGGATATGTATCGGTTTACTAAGTTAAGGTTTTTATCGCAATCTTTGTTATGTAACTACAGTATTTTCAGTCGATAATTTATTAAAATATATCTCAAATGTTACTTAATGGTGCCTATCAATTTAGGAAAATTATGCCTTTTTACCTACACAGTAACTTCAGTAACAGTTATATTTTAAATTTTCAATAATTCTAAAGATATATAATTATATTCATTCAATGGGTCACATTACTACTTAATTATAGTAATAACATAATATTGTGATCTAATTAAAAAAAAATTGACAAAGCTTTATCATTTGCAATAGATGAAAAAAACGATGTGTATCGTTTTTTCGTCCTTCGAGTACAAGAAAAAGGAAAATGTTATATGGTTGTCTCTGTCTATGCTAAAAATAAGAAACTCACAATCCAAATATATCAAAGAGCTGGCCGTAGGCGCGCGAAGATTTTCAAAAAAAGAAAACGGGACGCATCTTTCACAATCAAAGGAATAACGCTCGTTCGCGCCGCACCGCTCGGTGCTTCAATAAAATATGCGTACGCGCATCAGACCAGGTACTCACTAGATACAGCATATAAGACGACATGTCACCTTATAGATGTTATGTAGTAAGCTTGAATAAATGGTAAGTATCAGTAATTAGTTCTTTACCTATTTTAAATCATAATTAACCATCAGCAAATGTCAAAAAAACCCTAAAAAATTTGAATTCAATAATAACAATATTTAACTACAACTACTTAACTAGTTATTGCGCTAAATCTAAAAAAGGACCTTGAGGTATTGTACCGCAATTATTTGAAATAGATTTCATTTAGTTTTAGCATTATTTCATTTTCATTATATTGAAACGGGTGACTCAAGTTTTATACTCATAAAACGTAGTAGAATATTGCTTGACATATTTCGCTCTTTAACGAGGATCTTAATCATGAGCCGTTCGCGTTGGCTTACAATTTGTAATGCACAGTCTATATGAAGTAGTCTACGGCATACATATAACGAGCCCCTCCATTTAACAATTAACTTAACAAACAAATGTAATATATTGTTGTTAAATTTCAATACAAAAATGGCGGCTCGACGGCCGGCGATAAGTTATTTTGAAAGAGATAAGGAATACCGATGTTTGAGTTATTGTCTGCGGCTGAACTTATTTGTTTCATTTGAGGGGTGCAATTGTTGGTTTTGTACTAATTGGCGCTCTGAGGTGAATTTATTTTGGTAACGGGGTTTATTAAGCAGCGATTGATGAATTGATAATATACATAAATGACGAATGAAGTCCATAATTACCCCCCCAAAAACTACCACATAGGCGGAGTTTAAAAAATCCAGAAAAAATCCTTTAATATCGCATGAGGTTTGACGGATGCATTTTCTTTCAGCCAATCAAAACTTTGATGGACCAATGTCAACTTTTTTTGAATAGAGGCCACAAAGGCGGAATTTATAAAATCCTTCAACCACGCATGAGGTTTGACGTATGTCATTCTATTTTAGCCAATCAACATTTTGAGGGACCAATGACAACTTTAAACTTTTTTAATAGCGGGAATTTGCTTATTACATAATATAAAGACGAGTAAGGGGATCAGTAGAATATGGGGTAATTTTTGGAAGCCATATTGTACTAAAAAGAAGTATATATGTAGTTGCTGTTATTAAGTAGCTTGTGCCTGCGACTTCATTTGCATTGAATTGAATTTTCTTATGGTCTTTTCCGGGATTCAAAGTATCTACTGAAGAGGTAACAGATAGACATGATTTTGTATATGGACGTATATTAAACTGAAAAACAATCAAACGACATCTTTCCATAAAAATGGACACTAAAGTAGCTTATTATATCGTGAATCATTCTAACATTTTATGAACACGTTAAGATAGCGTCACTCACGTTTATTTCTCACCTCGTTCTCACTTTCAAACACTAGGTGCACCGAGCCGGCAATCCGAAAATACAAAAAAAAGAGATTATTAGTAAACTTATAAACATCACATAAATAAGCCACTAAACCAAAGGTTGTCTGGAAGAGATCGCTCTTTAGCGATAAGACCGCCGATTGTGTTACCTATACTTTAAGTTCGTGACCTGTTCTATTTTGTATTTTTTTTGGGTTATGCAAGTTGTGAAAAATCAGGAAATATTTAACAATATATTTTGATTCGTTCCTAATTGCAAGATTATTAGTAGGTATTTGCAGCCAAAAATAGCCAAGTAACTCAGAGTGAGTGCTAAATAATTGTGATATGGTACATACAATTAAAATGTATATATACTCAAAAATAAAATGTATGTACATCAAGTCACCCGAAGGCGTTGGGCGGGGCGGCTTCTGGGCGGGCCGCCCTTCGCTCACAGTAACATCAATGTTATAAAGAAGGTTGCGTGTGAGCTACTTAATTAAGGGCCAGCTTAAACGGACTGCAACTTAACTGCAATTTTAATAGAATTGGTGCAGTCGGGATGCAGTCGGCGTGCAGTTCGCATACAAACTTTGGTCCACAATACGTATATTATAAAAGGTTATAGTCATCAGGCAAATTAGTATAAGGTGCCAGTTATTGAAAATTGGTCAGTTACCACATACTTACATAATTATTTCTATTTATATGTATTTCTTTTACTTCAGATAAAATTATAAGCAAATAAAAATAAAAAAAATAACATAAAATATGTATTTCTATTTCAGTAATTATTACTAATACCTTTAACATAAATCACAATTAAACGAGCCTCAATCGCCTATAATGAAAACTTACCCCCGAAGTTTCGAGAAAGAATTTTTCCGTGTCGAGCTGGGTAAATATTTTTGTCCTTGAAGCTGTATCGTCGTTACATACATACATTTCAGCCTCATGCAGTCCACTGCTGGACATAGGCCTCCCAGAATTATGACTTGTATCATCTTGGGGGTAGTTGCCATAGTCGCCACGCTTGGCAGGCGGGTTGGCGACCGCAGTAGCTGTAGATTGGGTTTCGGCGGACGCCGCTGCCCGTCCATAGGATTTTTCCCTTTGTCGCCTCTTACGACACACGCGGGAGGAGATGGGGTGGTGCTATTCTGGTCAGCCGGCATCACGCGGCAATCGTAATCGTCGTGTATCGTCGTTAGTCGCCCTAAAATTTAGATAATTACCGCATATTTGAACTTTTAAAATTTGCCTAGTTGCCAAGCTAAGAAGGTAAAATGGATTTGTTTATATATTTTTCGTTTTCTATTGACCTCGAATATAATGTACGTAAATAATAATTATGTACAAACAAAGATAAGAGACCAATTATTGGTGAATGGTTTATTAAGGAAAATACAAAGATGATGTGTTAAAGACGCTACGGGTGACCAGAGGGCTGGTTCATTCCTTGCCCAGCAATTTAGCATTGCCATTCAGCGTGACAACTCCGCCAGCCTTCGGGGCATCCTTCCGTCGGGTTCCGAGCTTCAGCCAGATATTTATTTGTAAATAGGTAATAATAATCTATAAGATAAGCCAGAGGCAGGGGACCTGTCCGACAGGGCACCCCAGGGGCGCTCAGGTACGTGGAGTCGCTACTCCCCAACAGCTCGCCACAAGCTGCCCTGCGTTGACTGTTTGCACTGGAGAAAACCAGTGGGCGATGGGGTCGTCACATCCCTACGCCATTAGATCTATAAGATTTAGTGTTAGTAATTTTATTTTATAAGATTATTAATAAAATGACATAATTTAACGAAAGTATTTAACACTATCGACATTTGTTCCCCCTCAAATCTCGATTCTCACAGTACATTATTTAATTACTTTATTCCCGTTAATTGAAGAAACAAGCTCCAAAGCACATTAACACATTTCCACGGACAATCAAACCAATTTGTGGCGCGGCGCCATCATAATTACTTACTTAGAAATCGACACTAAAACGTTTATTGACGTCCAGTAACATAGTATTCTTGGGCGCCCCTCTACCACGACACGCCACAGTTGACATATGTGGCGTTTTTAATATCGATTTGTTAATCTTCGTACATTTCTTCATACAAATATTTTAGCCCGATGCGAGTCCGTTTTTGCTTTCTGCCAACTCGTGGTACAGGTAACGATCTAGAAGCAAGAATATTATACCGTATGGCTGAAACGTCACTTCTACCTGCTTGAAGAAAATATGATGGCTAGAAAGCATATGTTAGTTGCATTCATTTGAAAGTTGAGGACTTTCAAGAATATACCCAGCAAAGAGAGATACCGAAGTTTAAACAAGGGTGTAACATCCTTGTACGGAGTCGGTATTGGTATGTATTAAACCACCATATCCTTCAATGCAATGGTCCCCCACGAGGTGGACCGACGACATGGTAAAGATCGCCGGAATCGACTGGATCAGGCGGCGCAAAATAGGTCATTATGGGTCACTTTGGGGGAGGCTTATGTCCAGCAGTAGACGTCCTTCGGCTAATATGATGATGATGCGCTTTCAATGCGCTGAGGAGGTGCCTAACGACATCTACTGTAACCCTTTTTATAATATACCATCATTTGATTTAACTTTTTCTGCAATTGGATATTCTGCTATGTGATACCAAACAAACATTATTTTCTTGCTTCCTTCATATGGGAATTTAAAAAAAATAGTGTACCCAATTAGTGAAAGTTGTTAAGAAAAGTTTCGAGACGACAATTAAGCATTAGATTTCGATAAAAAACTTCAATCGATATTACAGAATAATTAAAGGCAAAAAGTCGAGCTCCATAAAGATTTCATGCTTAATTTTCGTCACAAAACTGACAACGATTTAACTAGTGCTAATTGGGTACACAATTTTTTGAAAAGCCCCATATATGTTTGTCCCTGATGTTGCGGGTTGCACATGGGTGACGGTAATTGGTTACCATTAGGCAAAAAAATAAGATGCTGATATTAAAAAAAAACAATTAGGCGACTTAATGTTTTACCTTAAATACCTGTACAACTTATTAATTATGACCACTAAATTCAGTAAAGAGTGAATAGTGTCAAAAAATTATAACTGGCGACGGTTCTCAAAGAATGTAATTAACAGAACACCAATAAAAATAATTGGTTACAAAAAGCGATCCGCCACGGCCGTCATTTATTATTTTGATTACCCTTGTTATTGTTATGCTTATGGCTCTCTTCCAACGAAACAACCGCTGCACACTGTGCCATACGAAGAACAAATGCCATACCTTTGAAAACAAATTCAGAATCAGCTTTGCAATATCAATTTTAAACACTGAGTATTAGAGTTTGAAATCGTTTCTCACAAGACGTCCGCATGTCTTTGTTTCAAATTACAAAATAAAATTGTAATAACTCAATAGAAAAAAAGTGTTTTAAAATCAATCTTAACTCAATTGACACAAGGTTATAAATTAAACGTTTGTATTGTTATTTACAGCCTGTATATATTTGGCAAGACCATTCCACATGCATACTGAACTTAACCACAGAAAACCAATATATGTCAGATCTCTCGGTAGATATTTTTATTCAAGTTGCCTCTGCATTTATACTGGTTTGCCAGAGGTAATACATATGTGAGTTATACTAATAAATTGAGGACTTTTGACACTGTGTCTAGTTGGAAGATGGTTACCGTGTAATATTAACGACTGTTTCGGTTGCCGCCGAAACAACGCGTGACTCGAACTTAAAAACTATTATTGTTGTACAAAATTTTTGCGTGTTCATAATGTTATAATGATCTCGCTATTTCTTGACGTAAGTCGGTGTAAATGTTTTCTCGAGACATGATTAGTATGTTTTAATTAAGTGGTTTTGTTTGGGACAATGAACAGTTTTAGGGTTCTTAAATGCTCAAGTAGAGTCTTAACTTTGTAGAGACTTGTAGATTCCGGTATATGACACTATGTAAGAATTATATATAATATAGCTTATTTTATATGCAATAACTGCATGTAATAACTTTTTCTTGTATAATTATATTATAACGCAATGGACCCGGACCCGGGTATGTCCTTAAACTACGTCCAACAATGAGAGGTAGGGCACAGCGAAGTACCATCACGCTCGAGTCTGGAGAAGCCCAACTGGGGAAGTACCTACTCCTTACAGAAAACCACAGCCATAATAGGACTGCTACCTTTCAAGTATGTAGTGTTGTGTCCCTGATGGTGAGTAACACCCCTGGTGTTGCGGGTGCCCATGGGCGACGGTAGTTGCTTACCTTCAGGCAATCCGTCTGCTCGTTTGCCACCTTATGTCATAAAAAAAAATGAATATAAATAAATGCAAATAGGTAATATTACATTATAATAAAAAATAATTATACGTGCAAATAATGACATAATAATGAAGTACCTTACCTTACCTTGACAGGGGAAACATCCGCTTAGCGTACCTACTCCTTACATTGTAAAAAAATAGTCCCGTAAGGCATTATACGTATATAAAGAATGCTGAAGACATTTCTTCGCAGGATCGAATATTTATTAGTTCGTCTATAATCGTTTTTTTTTTACCTAAATTAAGCTTTATTTAAGATTTTCCTCATTATATAAATATGTTGTCAATTCTTTAGTTATAATAATAGGAATATTATCAAATAATCATATCTGTACCTAGTGATTTATATTCATATTTATAAATGTAAGACATATTTATCGGTACGAATGTAATAATAACATAATAATTATTATTTAGATGTATTTTTATATTTTACTTTTATAAAAATGTTATAAAATCCTAACATAAAACAAATAAATAAATCATTATTTCATTATTACAATATTACAAAAAGAAAAAAAATACAATCGAATCAACTTCCCACATGGCGGTTACCTTGTGAGAAAAGGGACCTACTTGCTGGACTTGTCCTAAAGAGAAGACTAAAAACAAAAAAAAAAAAAAAACAAAACAAAAAAGTATCACATTACAAATGCTAGGCCCCGACGAGATTCGAACTCGTGATCTCCTGTTTACTAGACAGGCGCTTTAACCAACTAAGCCACGGCGCCGTTGAGCTCGCATGCGAAATTTCGATATAGCTAATGGAGAAAAAAACTATCTATTCAAATGCAGAACGCCATCCCAGTTGAACAAATATAGCTCTTAAAACATTGACTTAGAGTGTAGCTAAGGGCAACTGTCAAATTTAAAGTTTGGGATAAGTAACTAAAAGAAATAAGAGCTTTTGAAAGTTAAGTAGATCAAACTGGTTGGATGAGAGAATAATTTCATTGTTACCTTGTATATGAAGGTCAATTAGATAAATTATTGAATGATTCTTTTTTTTAAATGTTACAATTATTGAGGTCAGAACATTAACTATTCGGTGAAGGAAAACATCGTGAAAACCGGACTAGTCCCCAATAAGGCCTAGTTTTCCCTCTGGGTTGGAAGGTCAGATGGCAGTCGCTTTCGTAAAACTAGTTCCCACGCCAAATCCTGGGATTAATTTGGCAAGCAGACCCCAAACTCCCATGAGCCGTGGCAAAATGCTGGGACATCGCGAGGAAGATGATGTTTTACTTATATAGCCGTAAACTGTTCAGAAATGATTATATAAAATAATTATTAATAACAACGTAATAATTATATTATTGAAATTATCTTTCCTCTGACTAAGTTCACATCAAGCAAACTTTTTTAACTCCGATTTCACCCGAATGGGGTTAAAAAAATTAAATGTCTCCTAAGAATCTTAAGATTATTCGACCTCTCAAATTAAGAACATATCTATACATTTTTTAAATATATAGTCAAAAAGTCTGTTTTAAACGATTTAGGCAATTGCCTACTGATATAATTATATCAGTCATTATAACTCGATAAGTGGATTTAAGGAGTATTACTTTAACATTTATTTATTATCTGGCAGTGTTATCAGTAATTTGATTAATTGGATTATCTTGTTTGTTCAAGTGTGTCATTGACAGACTGATAACTTGATAGTGTATTACCATGTACATTGTTATTTAATTATTATTGTATTTTTCTCTGCATATATCAAATCCGTTCAATGCATTAAGGGGTAAAATATTTGCCACCATGTTACATCCCATTTCAACCATGAATAGTCCACTACTGGACATAGGCCTCCCCCAAAATTGTATCACCTAGTGGGGTAGTTATCATAGTCGTCACGCTTGGCAGGCGGGTTGGCGACTGCAGTAGCTGTAGATAAGGTTTCGACGGACGCTGCCCATCCGTCGGATTTTCCGTCTGTCGCCTCTTACGACACCCGCTGAAGATGGAGTGGCGATACTCTAGTCAGCCGGCACATAGCTCCTTTTTACTGTAATAAATAATTTAACAAATAATGTAGCTGAACCAGGGTACGAATACCGGTATTATTTTCATACAAATTAACCGGTATTCTAATTCGGTATCTCGGTTGTTATTGCATATTTTTGCATTTTATTTTGCTTATTAGTTAAATTATTCTCCTTACCTAAATACCATTTAAAAATATAATGGTTTTATTTTTATTTTAACGACAATATTTAGGTTTTTAGTAATACCGGTAACGATCCCTGAGCTGAACCCTGTAACAAATAAAGAAGAACAGGCATTTTTATATACAGGGTAGACCATGAGTTTATACAGTTGAAATGTTTTTCGTTACAAAACATTAATTAGAGCGTATATTTGTTGTATAGCTTTAAAGTTGGGTATAATGCAAAGATCGCGATATTAGAAAAATGGTTCAGCTCACTCGGTTGCTTTAAAATATATAAAATATTGAAGTATGCTTAATATAACATTATATGCCGAGTAGCTCCATATAAGCCCCATGTGATATAATTGGAAATCCTCTACTGTGCGTTTGTCTAGAAACTGCCTGCCTCGACCATCAAAACTGTGGAATTATTTGCCGTGAACGGGATTTCCGGACCGATACGATAAACCTTCAAGAAAAGAGCGTAGGCCTATCTTTAAGGCCAGCAACGAGCTTGTGACTCCCCTGGTCCTGCAATCGTCTGCTCGTTTGCCACTTTTGTCATTAAAAAAACAATGTTATGAAAAGGTAAGGGTAGGTCGTCAACCCGCCGGCCAAGCACGGCGACTATGATGAATATGGTGATACAAGTCATTTTTGGGAGACGCCTATGTCCAGCAGTGGAGGCCTTACGGCTCAAATGATGATGATCAATGATGAAAAGGTAAAGAACCAGTATTCCACCTTCCTTTGCGATGTAAACCGCTTTCCTCAAATAATTCCGGGCAATCACCATTTGTCGAGGATTAATTAAACGCTATCACGCAGACATTGTTGCTTACAGCGGTAATAATGGATGTTATGGCCGGTAATAATCAATATTACCACTGTAACTATCAATATTAACCGTAATTACGGTGAGGATTATCGCTTTATTCAGAGTAGGGTTCGCAGATATCCGGATTTTTGTGATGTACATACTAAGGTAAATCAGATTAAAGATTTTGCTGATTTAAAATGCTGAACCCTAATATAATAAACCTACTTACTCGTACTTATATGATTATCTATTTAAAATCAATTGATTGGTCATTGACGACTCCTAAATTAAAAAAAAGGTGTAATACCGAGTTATTTACAAAAATATATTTGTAACTGGTTCTCTGAAATGTAGTGTTTTTATTATTCACCAAAATATTAAAAAAACTCTATCCGGCAGAAATATAAAATCAAGCTAATTGCAATTCTAATTTGTTTAAAAATAATTTGAATTGTAATGTACCGGTTGGCCTTGCTTATTTTCTTAATTGAGCTTTTGGGCTCTGTGTATTGAATAGGTAACCCTATTCCAAAGGGTCTATTAGACAAGAGTTTATTGTTGTAATTCTGTAATGACTCATCTGGCACGCTAGGATTTAGATGTGGCTATGGAATTAGTTGTTCTAAGGGCTGAAATATTTTAAGACTGACTTAATACTTATATTAAGGGCCGGATTGCGGTGTGTGTAGATCTCCCATAAGCTGGTCTTACGACCTAGTAAGGTCGCAGGAACTTGATGGTGGCAAACAGCCTAGAACCGGTCGGTTTGGCGATGCTTGGGGGAAGCCTATCAGCAGGTCTACCGCGAAAAACGATATTAGTACATTTCGGACGATTGTGTCTGTCTCCGTCTCATGACGCCTTAATTGGTGTAAAAGAGAAAGATTTTCGAGATATATGAACTTCGAAGATCGTGGTACAGTCGCCATCAGATTTATCGGAGCTGTGAAGGTGGTCACAAATATCTGAGTAACGCCTCTGTTCTCAAGGCGATAAAGTGCACTTTCAGATATTTGTGACCACCTCCACAGCTACGGCTCATTCATCTTTCTGCTGAAACTATGAATACCATTACTAACATATTGGTACGTTTTTCCTCATTAAACCAAACATTTAGTGATTGTAAAACTGTTTAAGCAACATTGATTTCTGAGCATAGGTCTTTCTTCTAGTACGCCACTTGTCCCGGCCCTGAGCTAATCCAGAAGTGACCCGCAATCTTCCGAATGTCGTCGACCCAACGTGCCAACGGACTCCAGGGACTTCTTTCATTCGAAAGCGGCCACCACTCCGTTAACATTCTAGTCCACCTGCCATCACTCTGCCTAGCAACATGCCCTGCCCAATTCCATTTTAGATTTATAACTGGCTAAAAAGGCAGTAGCTGCTGACGCTTACCTGTATTTTTTTAAATTATTGCATATTAACCCTTTCCATTTCAATAACTTAATCCTCAATAAGGAGACAAGAAAGTATTTTGCACTTCTCATTTAAGGGAACAAAGAGTTGTGGGACAATATTCTATGGGGTTTTACAATGTTTACTTGATCCTGTTAAAACTATTGTGTACATTATTATGCTTCTTGAAAAGGGATTAAGCTATAGATTTATTTGGTAATATTTAAAGTCTGGTTTAGGTATTCTTGATAAACCTTTTAAACTGTGTGGGAAAGTTGTAATTTATAAGGAAGTTGAGACTTTTAATAAATTAAATTGATTTTGACTTCAATACAAGCTTTAGCATTTTGGAAATAGATAGTTTATTTAGCCGCAAGGTTACGAAATCATCATAAGTATGATTATGTATATGATTGTAAGTTGAAATAGATATACTTAAGACATATACTTAAGAAAAAACGACGAGGACTTCCGGTGTTCGAGACGGGATTCGAACCCGTATCTCCAGCTATCGCGGCTAACGCCTTAACCAATTTGGCCACCCGTACACAGCGGAACCCGTCGAAACAATATGTGTGTGTCAAGTATATGTGATCTTGTTCATTTTAACGGTTTTAGGCACCGTTTTACCAGCTCTAAGGTGCAACACAACGTGCTTGCATCTCCTATATTCATATGAATATCTTTCGGGATTCTGATATAGCTAGAGAGGTGGTGCTGCCATCTATGAAACTAAGAACAAATCAAATTATTATTTATGAAATATTTTGATTTGCTTTGATTTTTAAGTAGTAATACTACTATATAAACTAAAAGTTGAAATAGATAACATATACTTAAAAAAATAAAAATATTTCATAAAAAATAATTTGATTTGTTCTTAGTTTTATATGATTGTACTTTATTGTTGTTTATGTATATAATGAAGATACATTCATAATTAACCGGGACATTGAATTGGATGCCGGTTAATACATGCACTGTATAATGTATATCGGTTACTTGGCCCAGGTTCAAAATCAATTAAAACAACTTACAGTAAACATATTCCCATTAAGTTATATGTATACATAAACAAGTATTCCCTCAATTCCATTTAAAAAGCAGCTCAGTTCCGGAGCTACAGACGAACATGCGAACCGGCAATAAAGCACAAACGTAGTCGGACTAATCAAGACACAAATTGAATTTACTACTTGTTTGTTTTAGTTAATGTAGGAAATTGCTGTTGCGTTCAATTCTGTGCAAATGAATGTTAAAACACATGTAAAATATGATTAAAAGTTCAGAGTTATTTACATTTACATGCGATGTGATTAAGGTATATTAAAAACAGGTATAAGAAAAGAAACTAGGTACTTAATAATAAATCTTTGAACAATACTCAGATATAATACTGATACACGTTTTGGGTTAACTAGGGATCCTACTGACATCTGAAATTATTAACACTTTCACGGAGCCTTATAAGTAACGTGTACTCATACCTATGAGAATATGTGCCATGCTTCTAGTGTCGCTGACGGCAAAAAAAAATCACGGGATTAATAAGAACAATTGCCACGTTTCAAAGGATTATTCTCTTACGCAAATTTTATGTTTATTCTAGTCACAATCACGAGCTTTTTCTAATACAAAAGGAAAAAATATTGGTCCCCAGATTTTTGCCTACTGCCTTACGATCTTCTATGTATTTTGAATGGCGGTAACAAAAGAGGTAAAATGTAAAATGTATGGAATATTCTGGGACATACTTTCTGTCTATTGAAAATATTGGAATAGAAAGATCTCCTGAGTAGAAAAAAACATACTTATAATAAACTTTTAAAGATTGCCATTTTTTTTCGAAAAACACAATTATATTTAGAGCGAATTAAATCTATACATATTTATACACTCGACCGTATTTTTATTTCGTCCGTACAAAAGTTAGATACTGTTTTTTTGCGATGCCAAGCCACACGACATTCCTTCAATCAAACAGATAACACACGAGACGTCGACAGACCTGTCGACTGTCGACCCGGGTGGTCCATAATCCGATTACACGAGGCAAAACTAGCAAAAACTAAACAACGAACTTATTAAACTTAAGCTATATTAGCAACTTAAACTTAAACCTTAAGGGGCAAATCGCGTGCTTACTTAGCTTTTAAAAGTTAAATAATACAATGGCTGGCTGCCGCAAAACAAAGTAAGTTACGTTTTGCGAAAATCAAATTCGGATGCAGAAATGTTTGATTGAGATTTAGAAAAAAATGTCTTGTACTAGAAATGTATTGTTTGCCACAAAATATTATAGTAAAAATCATACCAGAAAATATATATTAAGACATAACAGGAAAAAAAAAAGCATTATCTCGAAACTAAAAACTTAAGTACTTACTTGTAATATCTCGATTCTAGTTTGATTTTCCATTTGAAGTTTGCTAGTATTTCGTAAACCTACATGCACTTAAGAGTGAAATGATTAATTCATTTAATACCTATACTCGTAATGGAGATGATCCATAACACTTAACTTTTTTGTTTCAGAAAATAAACAAAAAGAAGTTACCTCCTTCTGACACAGGGCGGTAAAAACGAGTCAACACGGTTCCTAGAACGAGGTTTCACCGCCTAACAAATTAATTGGTTAGCGTTTGTTAATCGGCGGGAAAGTCACAGTCCTCTTCTTTCCAAACTCTTCAACATTTTTTTAAAAGAACTTCGCCATTTAATAATTGCTGTACAAAAATCCTACTCCATCATCCCTCTCCTTCTGGGCCGTTTCCAATGAAGAACGACTCGAATTGTCGGCTGTCAGGATATTTCTGATCAGCTTGACTCATTGGCGCTACGTCCACATGTAGATTCGCTATGTGTCTTCTATCGCCTCTGAAATGGAGAGTGTTCCCAAAAATTGTTCGGATTAATCCCTGCTGCCTCTTTCCTCCTTCGTCCTACGCGACATCTCCATCCTCCCCACTTAGATGGTTGGCAGTCCTCAACTGTGCGTTTCTCTAGACACTTCCAGCTTCTTACAGCAAAACTGTGGAATAAACTGTCGCCAGCGGTATTTCCGACGGATACTACGCCCTTCAAAGATTCAAGAAAAGAGCGCACTCCCATCTTAAAGGTCGGCAGCGAACTTGTGACCTCTCTGGTGTTGCAGGTGTCCATGGGCGGCGGTAATTGCCATCAGGCGATTCGACTACTCATTTTACTAATAATTAAATAAATAGGTACATATATTTACACACACTTGGATACATGACTTATACTCATAATACTAGCCGGTAAAATGAAACTAGATCCTGATAAGGTCTAAGGCCGTACACAAATATGCTTTTTTATGACAAAGGTGGCATACGAGCAGACGGATTGCCTGATGATAAGCAGTTACTAATTAATTAGCACTTGTGTACCCGCAACACCAGGAGAGTCACAATCACAACGGTTCTAGAGCACATGATATTAATCACTTCGGTATAGGTAGGTTCACGAGGGTTGAAGTCACGCAAACGACAACATCTCATGTAATGATAGGGAGATTAGCCATTCATTCCATTCGTTCATTCTTTTGCAATCAGTACTTTATATAGTTGTGTGCGTAATCCATTCGACTCAACTCTCGTGGAACTACCTATATAAGAAAACATAGTGAATGAATGAATGAATAAATAAATATTTGTTTATTCATAGACAC
Organism: Grapholita molesta; assembly: GCA_022674325.2. Taxonomy (NCBI): domain Eukaryota; kingdom Metazoa; phylum Arthropoda; class Insecta; order Lepidoptera; family Tortricidae; genus Grapholita; species Grapholita molesta. Next base: position 5,653,666 of record CP053124.2, on the reverse strand, counting down.
ACAACACAAAGGTGACAGAAATACAAATAACATAAAACATACAAGGAAGAAAGTACCACGAAATGGCCTCATCTCAGCGTAATGCTGGCAAGATCCAGCGCTGATCTTCTGATGAGTGACGAGTAGTGAGAAACGAACCCCAATAAGGCTTTCTCTGTGTATTGAAAGGCCAGATGGCATCCGCTTCTGTAAAAAAATATCTCGCTGTAATACTCTAAATCTTGGGATAATATTACCAAGCAGATTTGTTTATAACTGTCTATCTACTTCTAACTTCAATTATATGTTGTTTGAACACGCATTATGCTTAAGATAATAGTGATAACAACCAACCACAATGAAGCTAAATCCAGGGCAATATTCACAACTAGGCAAAGGCCGTATGCGTCATTGAGATACTCATTCAATTTTTTACCGTATTCTTACACAATAAAATCCAAATTTGAACTAGTATGAATAGTTAAACGGTTGTTATGGGTGGTGGTGTATCCCTAGCATTATCGGTAGTAAATGAGACATCAATGCATTCGCAGGCGCATTAAATGGCTTGCTGCACGCAATGTGTGCCCCTAATGTTGGAGCATAGAAACGGAACAGAGTTGCAGCTTCACGTAATCCTGCTACGTGAATACATGGATGAAACTATATCTCGCTGTTTCTGTCTCATAAGGGAATTTTTATAATTTAATTGGTACACCCAATAAGCGAAAGTTGTTAGGAAAAGTTAATTCTTTGTCAGTTTCGTGACGACAATTAAGCATTAAATCTTTATAATGATCGACTTTTTGCCTTTAATTATGTTGTTATATCGATTGAAGTTTATAAAACGAATATCAAAACCAAATTTTTGTCAAAATTTAACGCTCAATTGTCGTCACGAAACTGACAGTGATTTAACTTTTCTTCAACTTTCACTAATTGGGTGCACTATGTTTTGAAAACTTCCATAACTTTCACCACCAGCATAATATGTTAAAAATATTATAGAAGGGTCAAAAGTGGCACCAAGTAGTTCGTGTAATATTACACTCGGCTCTGACTAGCCAGTTCCTTCGCTTGAACTTGGCTTGACACGCTGCCGCGAGTCTAGATATAACTTGCCATGCAGGTAATCCATTGTGAAGCTTATGGATTGGGCAGTTAATTGCTAAACCGTAGTATTAAGAAAGTCTAAAGAGACTACACCCATGGCTATTGCCAATTGTGACAGTAGGTATTAGTCACAAGAAATACTTAGTTAATTGAGTTCTAGGAAACCTGTTCAATTTTAACTAAATCTAAAGCACTAACAGTAGAAATTGTGTATAAAGGCGCCATTAATATAGCCGATACAACCGTCGCTGCGCTTGTATGTTCCTAGCCGTTGACTGATCATACACGTTACTAAATACATTATAGCGCGTTTATGAAAAAAATGGAATAATCTCTTTAATGGAATGGTTCTCCTATAACATTAATACAACAATTGAATGGCTTGGATTAGCCCTAAATTATGATAATTTAAATTTGACACATCGCTATCGATGTATAAAATAAAAGTCAAACTCATACTCTGTTAAGATGATTTACTCATGTACCCTACTTAGCTAACAGTACCATAAATGGGTTATAGGAAATATGTATGGACAGATCGTTGTTTTGTAGGTATAGTCACCGCATTGAATAATCTAATCTTTCATCGGAATTGACAAGTTAATATTAATTGTTTACAACAAACTTTTAAAGCAGTGAAAACTTCCATACAAACGCAATGTGCTTCTTCAGTGTTGCTTATGGACATGTTTATTTACTTTTTGCATCCTAGCATAAAGCGCATAAGAATTAGAATAGAACTATGTTTTATACTGTTATTCATTTTAAAAGTCGAAATTTTCCTGCTTGACTAAATTCTTAGGTACAAAATTATAAAAGTACGTATCTAAAGTATAACACATGTTCTAAGACATTTATATTTTAGCAGCGTTATGTATTTTCACGCTAAAAGACAAATAATAGCAGTAAACCAGTGACAGATGGGGCTGCTAGGGTCAAAAGTCGAAATTCAAATCGCTCTCCATATTTATATTCTATTTTATTACTTAAATCTAATTTTAAGTGATAATACATGTTTTAATTTATTTTGACATAGCCTAAGCAAGTTAACAAAATTTTAACAAAGTATAAATAACATATTAATGTAGCTTGTCATAAAGGTCAGATGCGTTCATTATTTATACACACGAGACATTTAGCGAAACCTTGACAGAAAGAAACCCAGACAGGAAAAATTAAGACAAGAGTTGGGGTCAAGAAAAAAAAAGTCATAAAATGTCATCAGACAGAGTGGGCTTCCAAAAACTGAGAAAAATAAGCATTTTTTAGGTAGAGAGAGAGAGACCAAAAAAGAGATAGTTTGGAGGTATTCTGTAGCGATTAGCCTGACAACGTATAACTCGTTTTCTCTCCCGCAAGTCTTCGCCCAGCAGTAGGACTCGAATTAGGCTAATTAAACAGAAAACTAGCAAAATGGTGATGAGTATTTTATTTGCATCGATTGCTTTACGTTCTCCGGTTGGAAGGTTTGTAATTAGCAGTGTTCGTAAATATATAATTAACGCAGAATTAATCTTGAAATTAACGACGCATGACGCATTCCAGGGAGTGGCGGCAAATTGGAAGAATGCAAAAAGCATTCCTTAAGGCAAAATAGTCTCAGGCCAGTTATAATTACTTATTATTTTATGCAATCGTGATAAAATGATTCATCATTTTTTAAGTGCTAATTATACAATTCAATCGAAATAATCAATAAATCTATATATATATGTCTATTTTTAGGACACTAAGGCCAATTTAATATAGCCCGAAAACGGCTGCTCAACCCAAGAATTGCATATAATATATTATGCAAATAAATATACAGAAATTATTGACTGCAACGTGGTACGAATTTCGCGGGGTCAGCTAGATATATTTTTGGAAAATGTAAATGTCACCGAAACTGAGTAAGTACGGGTTCAACGACTGGAGGAGGTTCTCAATGTATATTTATTATGTATAATAACTTTTTTACGCATAAGTTTTTACAGAGTAGTTCGATTTTGATAATTATTTTTTTATTGGAAAGCATATAAATAGGTACCCCGAAATCGGTCCCATATAAATTTTGAAAAAAGTAAAACGACCTTAAGGGTTGGAAAATAGGTGATGATTGATTCGTATTCGAGATGGAACTGGCTCCTGGGACACAGGGAAACTTTCTTTGAGAGTCAGGTGCCAATTATACAAATGTACCTTAAAAAGTTGCAATAAAAAAAAAGATTTTTCACTCACCGATTGTAGCATATGACCACGCATTAACTTTTTACAGAGTAACCCGATTTTGATATTATTTTTTATTGAATAGTTGCTTTTTAGTACATATTTCAAGTCGGTTTTATTTTTGTTAAAAGTTTATTACGTATTGCTGTTTTGCGGCGGCTTATGTATGGGATCCGAAAAGAAAGATTGCCTTTCGGATTGGAGTGACAGTGTTAGATACAGATCGTTTCAAATTATGACTATTTAGAAATACCGATTCAATTATAAACTTAACGGAATGCGCAATTGAATCGGTCTATAGCTCAATCGTAATAGTTCAGTTGACATTTCGCTAACAAGCCTTTCGCCCCAGGGTTGCCAGGATACCTAATTATCAGTTAATGTTTACTGTGTGAGTTTAACAGGTTATCATGAGCACTTTTCATTCGAAAAAGTCAACCGAGACCACTTAGCGACTTTTTGTAAATGACAAATGATAGACAACTAAGCAACAAAATGTTTATATGACCCAAACCATCCGATATATAATTATTTATTCAAATTTAATAATATATATGCAGAGATAATACAATAACTTAATTATACAATGATAAATAAATTCGTGCCAAATATCCTTTTTCCTTTATTACTAAGAATTGTGGTTTAGTTAGCAGACGTTTATTCTGCAGCTAAAATATAAAATTAACTTTACTTATAAAAGGTAAAATCGTCATCTATGCCATGGTCCTAAGGATGCTGGCAGTAGTTCCTCGCTGAACAGCAATGTATGGAATATTATTTGAGCATGGAAGCATTTTGTCACCGGCGGAATAGATCAGCCGTTTAGCCAACCGGTGGTACAGTAGGTAGGACTGGACCCCACAGACCGATCTTAGAAACATCGTTCAATATTAATTTCATTATTCATTCCACGTCGCAAATTAAATACTTAATGGCAATTAGCATTAATTGAACCAGCTTCAGACCTATCAATTATGATGATATTGCAATTAAAACCAATACCTAATTATCAGGCATTATTGATTTGCTGCGTTTCACCAAGCGCGAAGGGGGCACTTTTGTGTTTGACAGCTGGCATTTCACGAACCCAGCATTCTGTAAGTTGTTCTACAACATTTTTTACCCTATTGAAAAGGTCGCTGTATCCATTTGAGCGCGAACACTAGAGTTACCAAGTTAAAAATGCAGATGTTGAAATATCTTCACGAAGTTCTCATCCTTTGTCCGTTGGCATAAGATTCAAACTAGGTTTTTCATCGTTTTTCCTAGTGCAGCTGTAAATGGGTTCCGGTTATGGTTATTTCTGCTATTGGAAGCAACTGATGCTATAATTGACTTAACTTAATTAACGCTTAGTTTTGTTTACTTTTGCACAACATTGACAGGAGAGAATCATACTTGTTAATTGGGTTAAAATATATACAAGAATAAATTGTTTCTTCAGGGAAACGATTCGTTTTTGTATCATAATTCATTTATAACAAAGTTTGTTTAATTGCCTTATAAAAATATTTTAGCAAGCCCTTTTTTTTAAATATATTTAGCCTGGTGTTTTAGCCATACATACCAAATATCTATGCCTATTTAGGGTAGGTAACGCGCGTGTAAATCCTGAGTTACAGGCATACATAGGCTACGTTGATTGCTTACCAACAGGCGGTTCGTGTGCTTGTTTTCCATCGTCGTGTTATGCAAAAAAGAATGGTAAATTATATTCGCTCCTGATTGCTTTCTAATACATTATGTTCCTATGTGATGCTGTACATTTTTTTACTTAAGTTTATTTAATGAATAAAACCAAAAACTATGAAGAATCAAATTATTAATATTCATTCTATCTTTGTCCTCGTACGGCCTTGGATACATCTAAAAATACTAGTTGTAAGCGATTATGGCGATAGATGTATCTATTCATCTATTTTTTGTTTAGTTAGTAACTAAGATTTACAAATTTTAGTGCCCTTGCATGGTTCACAATTGAACTTCTTTGTGTTATAATATCTTGGTGTACCTATGAAAGCAATAAATCACTGATTAAATAGAATACTTACATAATGTGTATACTCAAAATGTGACATTTTCTACGAAAAGGTACCTACGCTTCGACATGAGTGCCATCGAAATTAAGGTCCTTATCTAGATAATGTCTCAAATTTGGATATCGCTAACATGTTACTATTAAATTCCAGCTCAGTTTGGTTACATTATTCTCAATTTTCACAAAATAAACTACGACGCCATAAAACCAGCTTTTTACATAATCAAAAACACAACAAGGGCACTTGATATTCAGATTTCCCACCAAATTGTCATCTAATGTATGTAAAAAAAATCAATTTGTTATGAGGTCGTTTTGGCGGGCGACGGCGGGTAATTCGTTCCTAAGTGAGCATGCTTCCTGGGTCTATTGTCGGTTCACACCTCGCTTCATTATGTGTCCAAGTAGCGTGGCAAGGGCTGTGTATGGAAATCACGTTTAATACTGATTTTTTTTATGACATAAGCGGAAAACGAGCAGACGGATTGCCTGGTGGTAAGCAATTACCGTCGCCCATGGGCAACACCAGGGGATAAGCGCGTTGCCGGCCTTTAAAGGGGGTTGGAGCTCTGGGAACCTTACTCACCATCAGGAACACAACACTACAGACCTGAGAGGTAGCAGTGCTATTATGGCTGTGGTATTCTGTTAGGAGGAGGTACTTCCCCAGTTGGGCTGCTCCAGATTCAGGCGTGATGGTCATCGCTGTGCCCTACCTCTCATTGTTGGACGTAGTTTAAGGACATACCCGGGTCCAAAAACTGATATAAGAATAATAAATCATATTTGATAGATACATCTAATTATTCTGTACAACTGTTGTCAACAAATGCAATATATTTATGTCTGCCATGTGTTTTGGGTAAGCTCTGGTACCGATTTTCAAGGAGGACACATCGCGCCCGTTTAGGTTGCGTTACTCACGCGCGAGCTTACCCGAAACATAGCTTTTTGCGACATACATGACGGTTTACTGTTTTAATTTTTCAGGCAACCAAAGTGGCCAAATATATCGATACAGATCTTTATTTATATAGCAGAAAGGGTGTGTAACGATGTTTAACTTAAGAATAGTATAATAGTATAACGACACACACAAACATTTTGTACACGCTGTATAAATTATTTGCGAATGTATATGGTAAAAAAACTGATTAACCATCTTTAAACCTTTATTTATCAGTAAAAAATTAAAAGTTTTCAAAATAACTCCAACTTTCCGATAATACATTCTAATAATTCATTCATTTTATAATATGACGTATAAAATATAAATTAGACATCAAACAGTGTCAATACATATTACATAGGTATCTTATCTACAAAGAGTTGGTAACCCGAGTACTTTTTGAATGCAAGAATGCAAGTATTATTTAATTAATAATAAATTACAATGACTCTTTCTGAGCTTTGAGTACACGACCGATTTATCGATATGTATCGATAAAAGATAGTGTTCTCTCCCTTAGACTTTTCCAAAACCGCACGCAAAATTCCGGGCCCTATTCATTACAAGCAAAATTTTGTCAATACCAATAAAAATAGGATATACCCTTAAAAGGTAGGTAAAAGTACCCACTAACTTAACTATAAATGCTTTTTCGTGGGTTGAAAATGTGGGCATTATAAAATACATCTCAAGCCAAGTCTACAGTTAAAAAAATACATGGTAATACAAAAAATGATTATAATATAAAAAATTTACTTGTTATTTGTATTTCAACCCTAGGTGAGCAGTGTAGTTTTATTTGTTTTACAGAGTGACCCGATGACAATGCCGTCACACTAGCTGCTCGATATCATTTCTATACACGCGTTAATCTCATTGAATCTTTATAATTTCCTATAATATCACCTCTCTGTTCCATGATATAAGTGCATCCTTTTGAATTACTAGCTGCAGGTACAAGTCCATTATTTATGAGTATATCGGTCACCACTTTTTATTTGTATTGTCATTATTGTCAATTAAAAGACAAAAGTTGTAACTATAATGGCGATGAGGCTTTAATGGAAGGTTTAATTTTACTTCCCAAACTGAGCATATTTTGTTTTTCAACTTTTGAAAAACACGTTTATTTTTCATTTTATTTTTATCAAACAAGTTAAGTCTTATTTTCAATGTACACAGTCCAAGACGAAATCGACAGTACGTTACTGAAACATTACCTTGTTTGACATTTTCACTTTAGAAACGTCAAATGTCAAACAAGGTAATGTCTCCTCATACCACGAGAGCATTAACATTGCGATAATATCGCAATTTTGGATACAATGACCTTAGGATTTAACATTGAGGTCCGAGTTAGGCACTGGTCCCACTGCGAGCCAGTAAGCTATGAGCTATCAGCTATTTCAAGGGACAAAAGATAATCGATCCCGTGTAAATAAAAGAGTAGCTCTGCGATGAACTACGATCGCCCGGCTATGACATATATGTGTCTTTTATTTACACGGGATCGATTATATTTTGTCATAAATAGCCTTGAAATAGCTGATAGCTCATAGCTCGCGGTGGGACCAGTGCCTAAAGTGTGTAGAAACGAGCCTTGATTTTTTTTAGCTCCATCTGTAAATAGGTAGATGGGTTACACCTACAGAGTTACAGCCGAGTACTTCAACTTAGCGAGTACCAATAGTATACGAAATTATATCTAAGGAGTATGTAAACGATGTGTTTCGTAAACTATATAGGTATTTAATTGTATCAATGAATAAAAACTCCCAGCTTAGCCCTCTCCATTGCTCTTTGGGTGACTTTGAGCCTTTTATGGCCAATTTAAAAACAGTTTATAAGTTAGCTGATGCCTGTGTTTGTTTTGTTTCATGATTAATTTTCTAAAGAAACAATAGTTTCTTAAAACACAATATACCTACAAACAAAGACTAATTCATTAAAGAATTACGACAACATTAGAACTGAAATGAAGACCGAATCATGTTATTTAATCTGAGTTGGGATTATAATCTGTCAAATTGAGGCGCCTGGCGGATGTCACGTCCTTGTGCCGGCTGATGGGACTTTAAATCATCGCTTACTGATCACTAAAAAACCCTTACGTGACTATGCAGTCGGTAATTGTATATAAATGTTGTATAAGTTTTATGAACATAATTTAATATTGAGACATTTATTTGGGTTATTATAGTTTTATCAGGATTTATAATTATTTTTGGATTGCACAGTCATGACTCTGTGGATTCTAGACTTTCGTTGAGCCTCATAACGATGAAGTCTAGAGGATATATTTTTTGTTCGGAGTAATACCTCAGTGAAAGGGACCCGTTACAACTAAGTGACTTAAAAGTAACGAAAAATATGACGCAAATTGTATTGTACTTAAGTAGAAACGCAAATTCTGCAATTTGAGAACAAATCCAAGACAATCCTAATCGCGACAATTATGATGACATCAGTTAAACAATTTTCTCAACATTAGGTAACTGCGTTGGCAACTAAATGGTTTTTTAATTGACCTAAGTGTGTGTACGTTTGCTTACGGTTACTTTGGTAGTGTGTTGATTTCAACATTTTGGTACGACATGTACGACTTGTAAGAATTTATTTTCATGATATTTTTTCTGCAATGTCTTTTAAAACTGTTGTTAGCCATGTTACTACTACTTAGTTAATTACATTACAAAGGATAACGTCTTGTGTGCTTTATATCGCACTAAGTGACATGTTTCGGGTAAATTCTGGTACCCATTTTCAAGTCCGAGTTATAGGACACACCTCTCAGGGTAAGGTTGTGACTCGGCTAAATCGGATTTGATTAGTTTAATAAAATTGTTTTACACTGCCTAAAATATTATATAAGTACTTATTTATGTAAATTTTATGTAAATATTACTTTTACTTCAAATGCCTTTGAAAATTCTAATGGTACCTAAAAGAAAAAAGCGACAAGCTAGATTAAAAATACCTTGGGTCAAATGCCACAATAAATGACGTCGAAATGTATAGCATCACATAATTTATAATTTTTATCCGCACGTACCAACATAATAAAGGAAAAAAAACAAATGGCCCGACAATGTTTCCTAAAGCCATAAAAGGACAAATTAAAAAAAAGACGCAAGTGGAAATAAAATTGAATTTTCGGAAAGTAATAAGAGAGGCCTGTCCCGAATTATTTTTTATTACCTTTAGAGGCCATTTTGTGTCATTTACTTAACCTGTTATCGGAATAAGCCGCTGGATCGACTTCATAATACATGCCCTTACGAAAATTTGTTTAGGGGTCCTTTTTACTGTTGATTTCTTGTAACTGTAAACTTTATTACTTAAGCTTAAAGGTCACAATTGAATAAAAAGCAGTTTCAAACTCGTAATACATTAATATGGTTTAATATACTGATAATGCTATTGTAATAACAAATAATTGAGCACGAGCATTTGATCCGTTAATCTCATTTTGGAAATGTGTTTCGTTTGGAATAATTGCAGGTTAGGAAAACGTCAAATCAGTTTAGTGGCCACGATTAAGGATACATTAGTTAGTAATCATCATTCCCAAATTCAATTTTCGTAAAGGATACAATTTCAATTTTCATCGCCTACGTCCATTGATACCTATTCACATATATTTCACCTTTACTAACACTTAGCATGTCCAATTTGTGTTAACTTTCATGCGCATGCTTGAAAGCAATTTTCGAATTGAAATCGAAAATTGCGAACATGAATCGAGAGCATCGCCTACGTGCTGCTATTTAGCGCCCAAACGGGCAAGCGCAAATTGGAAATCAAAACAAGCATTGAATCGATACGAATCGAACTTTAGCGTCGTGATCGATAACCATCCGATTATCGAAAATCACGATCATTTGAGACGTGTCTGATCCTATGAGCCTTCGATACGACTTTGCCAGGGTGTATTTCTGATTTGCATTCGAAGTTTGATTCAAATTTCAACCGTGTGTCATTTGTTTTAGTGCATAGCCGTTGAAGCTTTGTTTGAATTTGGAATTTCGTTTTCTATATTTGAAAATCGATTGTTGCGTGGCGTGGTGTCTTACACGATTGCAACTATTTCTTTGGATTATTTAAATTACGGGCAGCGTGAAATTCGTCCGGTAATGTGTCGAGATTGGCCGTGGGACTGGCCGGCCGTATCATTTGCGATCATGCCTTTAAGTGCGGGTAATGGGCGTAATCTTTGAATTAGCCGTTACATGTTATTGATTCTTGTTTTATTTTTAAATAAATTATACAGTTATATAGACCGTTGGTATTTGTTGCTGGTGTTACAATAGTTAATTTGGTTTGGAACAGTAATGATTACTTGGGTCGTTACTCGATACATATATAGAGGTAAAACAGAAATATTTAGATTATCTGGTACCTACCTACTAAGAATGTGAACGATCACGACTCAGGCTGCCCGTGCTCCGTTGCTTTCCTAATTTCTAGTAAGTACAGTCAGCAGCAGAAGTAGCTAAGCATTTGAGGTGTTCAAAATGAGGTCAACACGTCTCTATTGTCAAGAGAATAAGAGCGCGTGTAGGTCATTTTGAACACTTCAAACGCTTAGCAACTTTTGCTGCTGACTGTACCTATTACTCTTCGAATACTGTAATAACGAAATAGATTCAAACAATCAACATCTGGCTTTACTTTTACAGATATAATTTTGTAGGTATAGGTAGGTACTTTGAGAGGTGACCGAAGTAGCTGTGTTTTTGATTGGGTTTCGACGGACGATGCTGCCCATCCGTCTGTTTTTCTCTTCGTCGCCTCTTACGGCAATCGCGGGAGGAGATGGTGTGGTCCTATTCTAGCCAGTCGGCACTGGACGGCAAGCTTTTTTGTACATATTTCCAATATATATTTATAAGTATTTAAACAGAAATATATGTCTAGTAGCGAGAAATAATTTAATAAGAATTAATTAGAAATAAAGTTAAAACCTCGCCCGAGCTAGCTGATTTTTAAATTTTTTCCATTTTCTCTAAGAATTACTACAATAAATTTAGTATAGGTAATCCCTTTTTAGTTGTTTTTTTTTTTCATGAATACCAACAGGTTTGGCCTAGTGGGTAGTGACCCTGCCTATGGTCCTGGGTTCCCAGCAAGGGCATTTATTTGTGTGATGAGCACAGATATTTGTTCCTGACTCATGTTTTATGTATATACCTATTTGAGTATTCGACGATTCGTATATTATATAATATCGTTGGCTGAATACCCACAACACAAGCCTTCTTGATCTTACCGTGGGCTCAGTCAAGTTGTGTAAGAAAGTCCTGTAATATTTATTATTTATTTATAATAATAATTATTGCGGCATCAAAAAGAGTATTACCGCCAATAATGTTAAGCAGACATAATTATCGTTTAAGATGAAGTTAAGACGTTACGTTTACTTTAACATTTTCTAATAAAAGGACGACATACTTGAGAAATTGAGTTAAAATTTATGAATTAACAGCGGCCGACACATTATTTAACACGACAAGTAATTTATTTAAGTGATATAATAACTCTTGGGGCCTATTAACTATACAAAGTAAAGGGTAATATAAAGTTGTTCAGAAAGACGTTATTTAGTGCTAGAGATTTTTTTTTGCAAATGGCGGTGCGGTATGAAATAATTATAAGTCGGCGTACGACAAGGCCTTGCGTCCAGATTTATAGTAGTTATTTGTTATACAAGGGAGCAAAGTTGGTGTTTACCTTCTGGTGCATATATTGAGACCCGAGCTAGCGAAAGATTCCAAAATGGATTCACGAGCATACCGAGTATTATAAGAGTGGAATCTTGAGCGTTGGGAGGGTTTCAAAGCACGAGAGGGGAACACAATTTGCTACCGAGTGAAATACACAATTTTTCAACTTATCGCCGCGAGGAAAAAAATAACTCTATTACTTTAAAAATGTATACAAAATTATTGGCATCCATTATTTATCATTCAAATATATTAAATGAAAGAACATCCAACCAGCTAACATCAAATATTTAAACACTCGATTAATAAAACAATTTGTATATAGGTAATTACTTTGCACTTCTGTGAATAAAATGCAACTTAACTATCTGTTTAAGAATAAAACAGTTCTTTCCGAGCTAGTGAGGTGAAAAATATTAATTATTTATTATCAAATATGTATCACATTTGCCGTGTGGTGCCGACTGACTGGGATAGCATCACTCCATCTCCTACAGGTCTCGATAAGAATACGACAATGGAAAAACCAACGGGCAGCAGCGTCCGTCGAAACCCAATCTACAGCTACTGCGATCGCCAACCTGCCAGGCGTGACGACTACGGCAACCCCCCCAAAATGATACAAGTCGTATTTGGGGGAGGCCTGTATCCAGCATATAGGCTTGAGGCTAAGATGATGATGAAATCTATCAAACATGTTTTTAAAAAATATATCTCACTGGTCGAATAATCTTCTCAGGTCAGAAGCGGTGGTAGATTTTTTTTGACGTTTTTAAGTGTTTTATCTTTTAAATACTAGACAAGTTACCTCAAGAATGTGTAAAGTATATTAAAGATTTTTTACGTCATAACGTGGAGCGTTTATTTAATTACCTCTGCAGACCCTCCTCGCATTAATTAGCAAAAAAAACAAACATCATTGTCAAATAAATTAATGATTCATAATTTCATTAATCACCTATACAACCCCTCTTTCATGTAATTATAATAATTCCTGTCTATTAGTGATGTACTGGTGTGATGGTGGGAATATTCCCGTTCCCGTTCAAAAATGAAACCATTGTCACTTTACTGTTCACTTATGTCAATTTAATCATTTTAGACGTCACACGTCCACTATTAGACATGGTCCATAGTTGACCCCCAAATAAGGTTAGTATTATCTTGTGTGGGAGTTGCCATAGTCGCCACGTCCGGTTGGCGACCAAAGCATGTTGAATCGGTTTCGCCGGACACTGCTGCCCATCCGTCGCTTTTTTCCTTTGTCGCTCTGTCTTTGTGTTACGTTACGACACCCGCGGTAGGAGATGGAGTGGCGGTATTCTCAGCCGCTACCATACTGCAGCCGACGGGCAAGCAACGTTGTATTGCACAAAGCACAGAAAAGGTCATACAAAATATATATACTACTATCTATTGAGGTGTATGTACAGTCAGCGTCATATAGTTAGTTGCAGTCAGTATGGCCAAATATATCGATACTGCTTTATTTATATAGTTGTATCGATATATTTGGCTACACTAACTGTAACTAATTATATGACGCTGACTGTACAGTCAGCACCAATGCAATTAATATGCCCCAATATACGTGACACGTCGTAAATGCTATATAAATAAAGATCTATATCGATATATTTGGCCACTGTCCTTGCCACCAACTATTTGACACTCACTGTATGTATATATCTTTCTACACTATGGCCTTGTGTTTACCAGCTAAATGTCAAAGTTTTATAGGGAATATTTTCATTATTTCCAAGGGTGGGATGGTACATACCTACGTTTTATTCATAAATCATGTCTTTTTATTCATCAATGACTAGGGATGCGCCCGCGCAGTGTAGTTAGAAAGTTGTGCCAAATGGACTTTTAATTATTCGGTAAGAGGCTTATTACAGTGACATTAGTCGTGAGTGACGTTTATACGTTTTCTATTATTTAGGGTTCTGTTCAAGTTGTAATATGTTTGATAAGGGGTTTTTCTTAGTTTCTACTTTACATAAATCGGGACTCTTTTTTCAACACAGTGAATTTCTCGCGAGATTCAATATCTCTAACAAACCTAATAAGTATGTTAGGAATGGCAAGTTCGAAAGAAAAGTCACGTAATTTTTTTCCAAAGATTATTTTCGTTTCGATTCGACTTTTCTATAAACTATTGTGATTTTTGTTACCGTCAAGAGGGTCTACCGCAAAAATCGAAGTTCGAAAATCCAATTTACTCCAATTTAGACTGACATAGATAAATGTTCGAAAGCGTTTGCTCATAGGTATTATACATTTATTGTCAGCGGTCTTCCTTCTTAAAGGTCAATTGAATACCTACCTACCTATCAGCCATGGATGTTTATAGAAGAAGAACAACTTTATTTAGCATCAAATGACAAATGGACAAAGGCCTCTTCTACAGACCACCACTGAGAGCGGTCTCAAGCACACTGTAGCCACAGAATCCCAGCGACCCGTGAGAAGTCATAGCTCCATCTAATTTGTAGACGTCAATCTCTGCATATAATTCCAGTAAGGTATTTTCTATCCCATCCGATCTCTCCGAATTCAAATAAACCTTAACTCAAAAAACTATCGAGGTTATTTTAAGAAATTTTACACAGTCAATTAGTTACATAAGACTTTTTTTTTTATATAACTACGGTGGCAAACTAATTTAGAATTATATTTCGCTTTGTATTCATAGGGAATTTATTTAAATTCGTATCAAATTTGTGACCGATCTTACCGAACCCTTGGTTTTATAAGTTTTGAAAATCGTATGTCGTGAGACGCCGCGACGCGAGCAAGCGAGCATGTCGAACACAGTAATGTTGTTTTAACACATGCTAATGCTCTCCAAACTCGTGCGCAGCTAAACACTAACCTAGTCACAGACCATATAAACGACTAGTTGTGTTTAGTAGCAAAATTCGGAATCAACAGAAAAAAGAAAGCTTGCGTCCATTACGATTGCGTCCACGATTACAATTGTTTAAAAATAAACAAATAAATAAATTTTACATGACATACCTACTCACATAAATAAACTAAGTCCAGTATGAAACCTTTGTGTTGTGGGTACTCAGCCAACGATAAATATCTACATAGAAAAACACTAAAACACAAATGAATGCCCTTACAGGGATTCGACCCTTTCGAGCTTTCAAAGGCTCTAGCGTAAGTTTCCTTTGACGTAAAAAAAACGTTTCGAACGCGTAAGTGATAATGTTATTTATATGGGTAACTCTAACGCGATTGTGACGTTTTGTTACGTTAAAAACTTACAGGGCTCAGGTGCCCACCATTTAGGCAAGACCGGTCGTCAAAAATAGTATAAGATGCTGTAGCTTGAGGACTCAACTAATATTTCGTGAAATTGTATCATTAAACCGGGTTTTTATTCTTATACTTATACAATACATACATAAAGCTTTAAGAAATATATTTTGGAGTTACTATTTGGAAATCACGTCTCATTAAAATCTTAAAACAGACGAATTAATAAAATAACCGACATGTACCCAATTGGAAATCTTTCAGTTTCGGTTTACCCTGGCATTCTTTAGTATTGCCACTCAAATCCTTAGTCTGTTAAAAGTAAAAATGGACTTTTTTTGGTAACCTATGTTAGTTATTTTACTAAGCAGAAATGTCTGCCAAAGAACCCATAACGTTTAAAAATAAAGGAAAAATGGAAAAGTCCGCAGTCTCGCTCGAGGCAGCGGAAATGTCCATTTGTCTTTTATTTCTTAACCTATGTCTATGTACATAGTAGTATTTCGTTGTCTGTGTTGTATGTGTAGCTAAACAATAAGATCTAATGCAATTGTCAAATAAAACAAAAACAGCATAACCGACTCCACAAGTGTTGAAACTTACACACCAACTTTTTTGAGGCGTGTGCCGTTGACACTTACGACTTTTGTTAACCGACAGGAGCCGACATTAAGAAAGATTGGTTGAAAATAGAAGTCATGTGTTTTACTTAGAAGCAAATTATGATTACTTTGACTACAATCCTTTTTGTTTTGTTTTATACAAACTGCATTTTAATTCAAATGTAGTTACGGCAATTTTCAGATAGGAGGTGAGCAAACTATTGAAATATTGTTTAACTTAGCTATTATTTCAAAAAGTAATTACTAGCGGACAAAATTTGCATATTTGTGTATTAAGATTTGCATCTCAATTTTAGATCTTAACTTAGTCGAGTGCTAAGATAGGTAAAGGGCAAATTTCATGTTTTACACAATAGGTACAAAGTATTATATAATTTTGTATAAGGGACATCTCCCGTCTCCTTCCGCGGGTGTCGTGACGTGAAAAAACCGATGGGCAGCAGGGTCCTTAGAAACGCAATCTACAGTTACAGCGGTCGCCAACCCGCCTGCCAAGCGTATGGCAATTACCCCCAAAATGATACAAGCGTATTTGGAGGAGGTCTAAATCCAGCAGTGGGCGACTTTCGGTTGAAATGATGATGATGATAAGGGAAATTTGTTTAATCGTACTATATAAAAGAACTATTTTCTTTCGTATGGCAGTTAAACTAGTTCGATGTCCCGTATCTCCACTAATAACCATTCTGTATATAATCCATCTGTTCCCAGAGTCCATGTGGTCCGTCGTGTTTTACTTTTAAAGACACGCTGCGGGCTGCGACCAATCGATTCCAAAACCAGCGGCGTACAGTTTGTTTAACCCGACCGAATCTTCCCAAAAAGATGACTCTTGAATTGAATCCGTACCTTCTACAGGAGTTTTCACTACACAAATCTAAGTAGATCTAATACAACGACGCGTGAGCAGAGGTAATATTAACCTATAGCGTGAAAAGTACGCAATGAATGCAGCGTAATGAAAATAAGCTGTGTAAATGTAGCGGTGATGGTAGTGGGGCACCGGTCTGAAAAACTTCGTCATCACGAGCGGATCCCGATCGAAAATGGCCGTGGTAATGGTATTTGTTTGTTGATTTTGTCTGTTTTGGCCTGTAACTCGATTTGCTTTTTGTGTCTGGACACAAAGGCTAGGCTAAATTTTGTTAGTTTGTCCGAGTTCGTGGCCGAGCGTCGTGACGCGATGCTAGTAGATACACGTTTTGGGCGTGGACAATCAATTATTTGTCATTAAAACAAATATTGGGTTAGGTTTAGTTTCGGGTTGCGGGTAATTTCAATTCCGGTGATGCTGTGGCGTTAAATACATATAAAAGGATACACACACTTACACACATAGGTACGCATTTTATGTGATTGTAGAATGTGCAATTTTTTCAATTTATCTATGTCACCCGACCTTCACAATACCCTAGCAATGACACTGTCAGTCCATTCTAGAGTTTAATTGGTCATAACCAGCAATTTAATATGAGACATCATTACAAATAACATTTGCTTTACAATGAATCGTAATCATAATTCAGATCTAGATAAACGGACACTGAAAACTGATTGCGCAAACGCAGAAGTGATTACAAAATAACGAGAACTTCCTCTCACGGCGGCCATTACGCTCAAATTACACAAATAATAACATATGAATAATGAACAAGCGGGATAATTTTTTGTCCTTGCCGCGGCCGCAGCTAAACCACTCGAATTACGGCTAACAATGTAATACCCGCTCCAAACTAGCCCATATTTAATTTTGGGAAAATGTCAAAATAAACGTTTTTATTTGTGTAAATAACACAATAAAACCGGCGACGTTACGTGCCCGACACGAAATTTGTGCACGAATTACACAGATAAGATCAGTCGTCGTAATTGCAGGAGTCGTTAGTACGATCGTGTCAATTCAGTTAGGGGACGATTCTTTCAAATTCAATATGGATGTGTTTTTGTTGACGGGAAGCGGACGCGTTAGAAAAAATTATGCGCTTCCGGTCGTCCATAGCTTTCGCGGTTTGCGATAACTGTAATTACCTACAACAAAGACGCCATTTCCGATACACATTAATGTGACAATATTAAAGAGCACACGACCTAATATGCCACTTTTGACAAACTAATACCCGGCGAGTCAATCAATTTTGAGTTCTATTAAATAATGCTGGGGCGCTATAGTCGCTAGATCACGTTTCTTTTAAGTTCGCCGTCAAGTGTTGATCTAACAGCTAATAGTGTCCATTTGTGGTTGACAAAATCAATCACTGTGTCATTTGTGTTTTTTGTGGGCGAGCTCCGGATGTGGCGATTGGACTCGATTCAGATACTGGCCAGTCAATGGGAGCCTCGATTTCTATTTAGTGTACGTGGTTCAAACAAATTCAATGAAAAGAGTTTCTAGATACATTTTGGTTAATTTATACACGTGAGGCGTTTGATGTCCATTATGTAAAAACAGATGCTTATTATTTAGTAAATAACATATTTGTCAATGATGCATTAATAAATGTGTAGATTTTACAGTAACACCTTAAGTTTGAGTAATGAATATAACGACGAAAATATTTTAAAGGAGAGTTCATCGAGAAATCGTTCAACCAGAAACAATACAAATAAAAATATACCTACACTTATTAAATGATTCTATTAAAATGCGGTAGCAGTGTGTTTACTAATACTTTAAGGTACTCTATCTTAAATTGACATAGATGACATATACTTAAGAAAAAGTGAGGAAAACCTCCGGCATCCAAGACAGGATTTATGTATTACTCTAGTAGGCTTTTCCTCGCAACTTCGTCGGCCAACTATGCCCGTCTTTAAAGTATGGTTGCGGGATACAAATTATCCTATGTCCTTTCTCGTAGCTCAGAGAGTTTGAGCTACGAGAAAGGACACAATACCAGAATCATCGCAAATGGTTCAGAGGTTTAAGCGTGAGGAGGTAACAGACTAACATTCCGGGTGCGGCCTGTAATAGGAGCAAAAAATTTAGGGATAGCTTCTACACCACGAACGTAACAACATTTGTTCTACAACTTTAAATAATTGGGTAATATATTACTTATGATTTTTTCGAACAAAGTAAATAGTATTTTCAATGAACAGCATCCAATAGTCTAGTTGACGTTTACTGTCAGCCTACAAACTTCAAAGTTTTTGCAATACATTGCTTGCTTGGAAAATCTTTTTTTATTAATATTTAGTAAACTATAAGTTATTTTCAAAGTCGTAGAACAAATGTTGCTACGTTTTTGGTGTAGAAACGGTGCCTAAAGTTAAAGCTCCTATTACAGGCCACACCCGGTATATGGAATATTAGTATGGACGGATTTAGGTAGTATCTTATCATTTATTGGTTAGTTCTTGTAATAGCTTGTTATGTAGATCACATGATTAGCCATCTTAATTACCTATGAAAGGAAACGAAAAAATATTGATGTCTAATTATAAATAGATACTCAAAGTGAGCGATGCCCTTTCTAATATTCTCTGGATGTTATATTGATTTCTCTAATATACCATCCACAAAATTAAGTATAATTTTTATCAGTATAAGAAAACAATGATAAGTGTGGCGCATTTGCGTCAAAATAAAGTGAGATCACCGAAATTGCTGTGGCAATCTTGGTTAAGAGACAATTTGGCCATAAAATCTCATGTTTGAGTAACAATCCGAGAGGCAAGCCGCACGCGATGGCAAATGTTATTTTAATTGTTTTAATTAGTGCGACCTTGGTTACATTTATTTCAATAAGTTTTCTATGTAATTTAATGTATATAAAGTATGTTTATTATATTTATAGTAAATTCGTCGTATAAAATATCGAGATATGCATATATGTACAGCGTTGATTGATTTCTTAACGCATTCACTGCCACCGACGCACATGTGCGTTCATTTCCATACATTTTTGGAGGGGGTGGCAGCGAATGTGTTAATATACATGCAATGTTATATATGTATAAGTATTCGTGAAATATAACCGTTTATTTATTACCAAAAAACAACTAAATACGTAGAAAAACAATTACTAATTTTAATTACGTATGTTATGTATAAATGTAGTATTATTCATACTTTTAATATTTTATTAGGTCTTCGTGATAATTATTTATGAAATAAAATAATTGAAAACGGATTATATCGCATAACATCCTAATTTACATTTCATCTCGAAGTTTCGAACAGCTTTCGTGGTTAGTTTATTTGATTCCATTTATTTCACCAGAGTATTCTCAGAATGAGAGAATATATTTATCTCATTAGTTGTGTTTCATTCTTTGGGACGTGATAAAACTTGAATCTTTTTACGGATTAGAAATCCGTGAAAAGATTCGAGTGTTCTTGAGTGCCATTTTGGTCTCGATTGAGAAACTGGTAAAGCAAATAGTTAATATACAAATACATGTATTAAAAGAACATATGTGTACGTTTGTTAAGGGGAATGACTAATGTAGTGTACAATCTTTTCGCTAAATACTGAAACATGTCGAGCAATAATAGTCATATAAAACGTGACTTCAATATATGAACCATAAGTCGACTTAAGTTGTTATATACTTCCTTAAATAAAATAAAAACAAAATGGTAAAACAACATGCCAATACTTAAACTGCTTGCAATTTTTGTCAAGTTTTTAAGTTAATATAATTAAAACTGTTGTGAGCCATGTTAGTTACAAATGTCCCAAGTGTATCTATATATAAGTACACATGAGTTTATCCGTTTGTAACTAAGTAATCTATTAAGTTGTCTTACAACTTGTAAGTAATCTTCATAATTGTGAAATCACTTTCTACATATTTATTATTCCTATTATATTACTGAGTACCCAGTGGTTTTTTCGTAACTTTGCTTCCTCCATGAGGCTGACATAATGATCACCTAGTGTGTTCAAAACCTCGATAATTATTAGAAAAAAAAAAATCTTTGCATCCTATAATTATTAGTGGATAGTTACCTGAATAAATACTATCTTTTTTTTTATGATATAGGAGGCAAACGAGCAGACGGATTGCCAGATGGTAAGCAACTACCGCCGCCCATGGACACTAGCAACACCAGAGGAGTCACAAGTACGTTGCCGGCCTTTAAGATAGTAAGATCTTGTCATTTCTGAGGACACAGACTTTGTCTATGTGAAGTTTAATCATAGGTAATCAGTTAAGTTTACGTGTAACAGACAGACATACTTTCGTGTTTGTAATATTAGTATAATTTTTAAGTAGATAGTTTTGGCAATGAAATATTAAGATGAGCTAGAACCGAGCTGATAATGGTAACTGCCTTGACCATGATACAACAATACAATCTCACAGACTACGAGTTGTAGGTTCGAATCGTCTCGTAAATGAAGATGGTCGATGACACAAAATTGGAGTTGGCGATAAAAGCTTGTATCAAAAAGTTCTTTTTAGCAATGAAGTCATTTAGGCATAAAATACAACGGAATATGTCGCGTATACGTAGGTACTGAACTTAAATTTAATGCCGTCTTCAATACTGCGACCGTTGTTGTTTGGTGACCCGATGACTTAAAAAATGTGTTTAGTTGTTTTATGTCATAAATAATCATCTCAGCTACAGACTAAAATATAATTTTAAATCACGTGGAATAATATAAATGTTTGGTGTCGTTGAAAGGTGGTACCTATTCTACCTCATGTAGACTGTGTACCACCTATGTGCTGTTAATTACTTTTATAAGTATATACATACTACTACTTTATATATACATAAAATAAGTATACATATACATACTAATAGCTTACTTGCACCTATTACTTCAGACTCAAATGACCGCTTCTCATATGCAGTAATTACATCAACTTCATTAACGTTGGATAGGTTGATTTTAATGTTGGTTACAATTACCCTTTTATTAGACACAACATAAGTAGCTGCGCTTATAAAATATTGCTCTCTAGTAACTAAGTTGCAACAGTTGCAACCAACGCATCTGAATGGTTTTACAGCCTCTGTAATTAGACCAAAGAAGCCGCCAGCGATCACTATACAGCCTATAGAACCTAGTACTCGCCGCCACAGCCGTAATCATACACATTTCATAGGTACTAATTGGACTCCCAATAGGGCCTGCAAGGGAAGGAATTTATAGCTTCATCTAGAACTGGTCGGTAGAGGTCTGTTTAGAGAGGACGTTAGCAGCTTAGTTATTAATTTTTAATGTCCTTTCGTTTCGTTAAATAATTATGAATAACTCGTATATATGTATATATAATCCATCACAGGAGGGATAAAACAAGGTACTTGTTTAATTTAGAAACATCCCAACAATATAAAGATATTTAAAATTTCGGAAAAGTAAATATACTTTCATACAATCAACTTCTTTAAGTAGGAAGTTTACTACCGAATATATAAAAAGTTGAATTTAGTTACAAAATATTTCCCCAGATCTAAAGAAGTGATATAACATAATTCATAAATATGACAATACAAATGCCACAACAGCAAAGCATAAAATTAAAGGTTCAGAAACCACCATCAATGCAATTTTAATTTACACCGTCGCAACGAACAAATAAATGACTATTAATCAGTAACTTTAATATTCTCTTATTTCAATAGGGCATATTGAAGACGTCTGAATAATCTTCCGTTCAAATCACCCATTAACTCGGTATACTTAATTACATCGCTAGTGGGCCAGAGTTGAGCTTTTGACACTGCGGACAAACGCATATATCGTGACTCGGGCCAGTAAAGTCGGTTTGTTGATAAAGTCAATTAGTAATATCAAAGTGGGGACCGGTATCAGTGATTCGGGCCCACCCTCAACTGAGCACACAGCAGTGTGTCGCATTGGCGAGACGTGATTGGCCGGGTGTGCCGCAGGGGAGTGGCTAGAGCCCGCTACTCTTGGTCGTGTTTTTACGTGCTGCGTAGGCGACCAGCCCGCGTTATTCTCTCGCAGTCGATCGGACGCGTCGGAGTGCTATAGTTTATTGCCGTGAGGGTATCAAGTAAATTGTGGCTCATCGACGGCGATTTATACGTGTTGACTATCTTTCGTCGCGTGCTTAAGGACTTTTTGTGTTGCCTACGGTGTGAAGTGAGAGGTATGGAATATTTTTCTTATTTTTTATGGCGTTTAAAAAAATGTAAGGTTAGATTGCATACATATTTACTTTGTTTATTTCATTAGTAATTTGTTTTTTCCTGAAAATATAATTATTAAAAAACATTTTTTTTTTGGTTAGGTAATGAGTTGTTTAGTTAGGCTTATTGATTATAAAATTTTATAAGGTTTTCTAACTATTAGAAATTATAAATACTTAAAATTTTGGATAAATACTAAAGTACACACTAGTATCTATGTTACTTAAGTTTGTGACAAAAATATAAATTGTGTCCGTTAATGCATGTGACTAAACAGCTACATAAGTATATATTGTAGTATGTGTGGTTGTGTGCCATATGCACATATGTAGATGTTTATACATAATAAGAAAAATACAAAGATAAGTGTGAGAGTTATTGTAGTTTATCATTTAAGAACAGTGATTATCGTTGTTGCAGTTAATTAAATTTATTAATGTTTTAATTTAATATAATTAACAATTACCCATACTAATTGAAAATACATCACAATAACACTAAAATTATAATTTATTCAAAAGCTTTATACAACTCACGCCTCCTGTCAAGTTGCTAATTACGTTTAATAATTAAAATACAAAAATAATAACGTTATTATTTTGATCAGACCCGCTCCCATTAATCAAAGTCCACGATAACCTTATTTCACGGCTGGAGAATATTTTTTCGGAGTCAAAAAAGGCATAATACCAGATATTTTAAAAGCATTTGCATAATTAGGTGAATTTTATTGCTTTATTGAATTAAGGCCGATGTCAGACTCAAAATTGAAAGCAGCGGGGGTCCCACGTTGTTAATTTTGTTTATGGTCAGAATCGTGGCCAGTTTGGGATGTTAGTTCCATATTACGAGATCTATAAAAATGAGCCGTATGAATCGACAACAATAGCGTATTTATTTTATTGTTTTTATTGCCATTTAATAATGTCCGAGTGGGTTAGAGTTCTTGACTTTGATTTTATTTTATTATGTTTATTACACTGTAAAAGGTGCCATAAATTTTTCCGAACAAGATGCGTGACGTTAATGTGCTCGTTGGTTAAAATGGTGTTCGATGAAAACTTATCAAAAATCACAATACAATAAAAGATTTTAATGCGTACTAAATTATGTTTTAGTAAAAGAGCGATACAAAGCAAAGAGTAAAGGATTGATTATTTAAAATGAAATATGTGCCGGCGGCGACGGCGCCGGCGCCGCAATTAAATCCTTCTGTAATATTAACTTTGTTTGCGTAAGGAAAGATTATCTTTGACAAAAATATTTTATAATATAATTAACGTAGATAAAAATAATTTTATCATAACTATGGAATTCTTATAAATGTATATCTTTATTTATTTACTTCTTAACTTTATAAAGTAAATAGTGCGAGGTATACTCGTATTGTTAAAATAAATAAAAACATTATTATAATTTCAACTTAAAATATATAAAATGAACATGTAAACTTGATCTCTTTTTAAATCGTTCTTGTCAATTTTCAAAGTTGTATATCTCAACAGATGCATTTTATACTTTGCCGCACTTACGTCTGTTCTTAACTGACAACATTTATAATTGCTTGAAAAAAAGTTTGATATAATCTTTATTACCCTTTGAAATTATTCCATGTATAATGCTAGTGTTGGCTAGATTGAGTTCTCACATCACAAAAGGCCTTGGAACGAGTGAATTTAACCGATTTTTTACTAAAGGGTTGGCCGCACTCAATTCGATTATCATTACCGCCGTGCTAGACCTCCCTCTCTTCCCGCGGTGCGAGTAACTCCGGGTCTGTGTGGAGTTTTTCTTGGGGTACAAGAGGTCTGTGGATATTGGTTATTTGGAGACCCTGGCAATGACTTGCGGATGCCTCCGGAACGCGCGCAGCATTGTTGATTGTATTAGAGTTAATTAGATCTTAATTAACATTCTGGTTTCTCATTACACGCTACTCGCCGCTACTTGGTAATAGGAAAGTCGATTTACATCGCCCTATCTCGATCGTGATTACGTCATATTCAAATAATAGTTTTGATTGGTGTGATGACTGCACAATTAAAGTTGATAACAATACATTGTTTGATGCTGAAGATGTTTTTCGACTAATGTTTTATAATGTTGAATGTAATTTACTCATGAGCCGTTACTGAAAAAGCGAAGTAAAAAACAGATAAACTATCATGATTTTATCGTTACTTCTATAGAATATATGTAAATTTCTCGTGGTACCTATGTTACAAAATACAAAAAGTGTAAGCCCAGAAGTTGAACACAAAATGTTTGGTTACAACACTCAAATATAACCGGTTTTATCTTTAAAATCCTTATAATCGATCATGAACATGGCCAAGTAGCTACCTACTTTTTGTATTTCAGCTAACAATTTATTATTCTTCTTCCTTTTTTCGATTACCTTTAAAAAAACTTAAATTCATTTCATTTCTCATGTTATTTTTACATTTCTCAGAAAGACGAATAGTGTCAGTGATTTAAACAAATAAAAAATTAGACGACCTTTCAAAGTTTATCCACCCCGCTTAAAACACTAGGCTGAGGAAATGTCAAGGTTATCAGGCAGAAGCCATCAGTCAGTGACTCATGGTTATCATTAGGGAGCCTAATCCGGACCATTAACACTTAAGCGGACCCACAAAGTGACAAAAACTAATCCTCAAATTCTTAGAGATAAGGCCAGTGCAAACCGGAGATACCCGGGTGTGGTTAAGGAGTATAATAGGTTAATTGTTTGCCTGGGATTAGTTGGTTGACTCGGTTTAAACTCGTTGCACTTTCATTTGTTTGTTATACTACTCAGAATCTGAATTGTCAATTGATTTAATCAGATTTTTTGTCCGTCGTAAATCAGTTTAAAATTTTAGCAGAAGCCAATGGAATGTTTGAAATTAGGTACAGAAATCCGTTTGGCTTGGATTTCTTAGCTTTGGACTCTCAGGAAAATAACCAGTCTGTATTTTCGGTTACCGTGATAATTATTCACTTCTATCGTTTTATTACTTGTATGACTTATCGCGCCATTTCGAGAGACCCACAACGGAAAAAACGAATTAACCGGCTACCTTGAAATTAAAAAAAAAGTAATTAAAATTACTCGACGCTAAATTGAAATTGGAAATGTGTTAATATGGAAGCGTTTGCCTTTTGCGATTGTTAATTGAAATTAATCAATAAATTTGATGCGAATAGTTGAATTACGATGGTTAATTAATTCCGTGTAATAAATAAAAGGCTAAGTAATATTCCTACGCAATAAATATTACATTCGAGATGGTCATAAGTTATAGGTATTATATTATGGGCCAAAGTACAGGTGTTCAATGTATAGGGCAGACTTTAAAGAACATTATTTTATTCATTCATTTAAATTATTATTATACATCTATATAAGTCATAGAGAGTTACATGTAGGTAACCATATTATATTGTTTTATGACTTGGGAAGGTTTTAATAAGGGATATGTACAAAAGCTTATACAAGAACTACGTAATAATGAACCGATTATTTGTCCTATTCAAAGAAAAGGTTACTAAATTTCTATATATCCTATGACTTGTAATTTTATTTTATATTCCTCTGTTGAAATTTATTTTATTAACATCAGTGAGACTTTCGCCAGATCGAAATAGGTAACTTACATAATGATTAATGAAGTATAGATATATAATATTTATCGCATATAAGAAATATGACATCTCTGTCATTAAAAAATTTATATGAATTATCTATTTTTAAACAAGTATTTACGTTGTAAAATTATTTTCTCTTTTTAACGAATTCCTTCCCTGTGACCGTATGTGACCGAATTGACAACACCGAAACATTGTTTTTTTTTTGTAGTAAAACATATTTAGTTAGGCAGGCTTTACGGGCCTTACTTTTAATTAAACTAGAACAAAATGATAATCCTAACATTACAATTTATGAATACATCACTTTATAAAAATATCACTTTATTCATCATAATAACTTTTATAATTTAGTTGATAAATAAATGAGATACTACTTTTTAACAGTTGACTCCTTATAATGAATGAATGTTGCAGTTTTTATTTCTGTGGCAGTTTACGCTTTTCATCGTATCTTTTTACTATAGTTTGTCACAAACTATTCTATCTGTCCCCTGTTCCGTCACAGCCGGCGCCTGGAGGATTAGTTATCCCGAGTCCATTAACCGAGTGTTAATCTACTGTTGCCGATCCTATCGCAGTATTAGAATAACAATGTGGGGCTTTCGTCCCGACTCGGATTGCAAATAGAAGTTGACAGGCTTGGAGAAACCAGTATTTGCCTACTTTACGAATAAAAAATTGCTACTGAAATAGATGTTTTATATTTGGGTGTTTTGTTATTTATGTTAGTTTTTCTCTTTGTAAAATTTGAAACGGAATGTCATGAGATTTATTTTTGTTCGGCGAGACAGTACCTATTAGTTTTTTTTTTACAAACTACTAGTATTTAACAATTAGGTATATTATGGAAAATGCTTAGATGAATAATGTAGGTGACCACAGAATTTAGACGATATATAATTGGCAAATAATTGCTTTTAACTAAATTATATTTGTAGGGCATACGTATGATATGCTCTTAACTTTTCAAATCAATTAAAAAGCTAATTATACAATAAAAAAAAGAAAGAACAATAATAACAAAAAGAGGGTAACATAATTACGATATGCGATATAACATGATAAAATTTAATTACAGATACAATTTCTGTAAGTTTTATAGTCACCACAAATACGCCTCCGCTATTTTCCTTTGAAGTCACCGCGACTTGCGCAAGAGTTTTCACTTAAATTTCCTTTTGCAAGTTTCCTGCGGAAGCCGCTAATGGCACAAAAAGCAAGAGGTCAATGAACTCGGTACAGTTAGCGTAAAAAGTGTCGCGATTACATGCTCGACCTCACAGCGTTTCGTGGTAGTGGTGATATTGAAGGACGCCTAGCAGAGGTTGGTAGGCTCAGATTTCTTTCGGAAAAAATAAATTAAATTTAAAATTAATACAGTAACAACTCTTAGATGAAATCAATATACAAAATACAGAAAATTACTTTTTTTATAACAAAAATAGTCGCCACTCAGCAATACTCTACCTGAAGTAAGGCCTAACAGCCTACCTGAAGTACTAATTACTTTAATGAGATTTCAATTTTATACAATTGGAATAGAATTGAATTTCATTTGTTTCCTTTGATTTTGATACAAAAGAGATTCTACTTTATTTCCTTCACTATAAAGAACAAACAGGAGGATATGTGCTGCCACCAAGGACGCGCGTTTTCCAAATGATTGTAGTACGCACAAACTACTAAGAAGCTGCTAATAGTATGTAAAACGAAGAAGAAAAAATGAAGGATACTCTACTATTATAATTGAAATCGTTGTGCCGAGAAACACCTGAATAAAATAATAATATTTTTTCGAATAGTATTTAAAATTGATACTGACTGTTTAATACAGTTTTAGCAATAAAATAACTAAAGAATTCGATCTAATAGTGTTAAAAGTAATCTACAAAAACCTGCAATGGACGCGTAACGGCACTGGACCGAGTCATTGCGTCTGTTTTATTTAATTTACAGTTTCTTGCGAATCAGAGCACTTTGTCACGAATTATATATTTTTTGCTATTGATAACTTTTATAGATTGAGATTGTTAGACTCTGTTTAATTTTTACGGATTGCCAGGAATATTACAGGACATTCTTATACAAATTGACTGAGTCTCACTGTAAGCTAAAGAAGGATCATGTTGTGAGTACTACGCAAATGACATAGGTATATAATATACAAATACTTAAATACATAGAAAATTCCCATGGCTCGGGATAAAAATATCTGTGCTCATCTCATAAAAAAATGCCCTTACGGGTATCGGAACCAGTGCCGTCGGCTTCAAAGACAGTGTCACTGTCACTACTCACTAGGTCAGACCTGTTGTTGTGTTTATTATGGATAGGCCATCAATCACCTGACTCCTGGCGGCATTTCCTCGTTGTATCGCAATGCTGATACGTTGTGCGAGGGAGCCGCCAGCTCTTCAGTCACCAGTTACATCAACTAGACGCTTCGCGATTTCTGAAAAAAGTTTGTGCGTGTTGCGACCCCATGGACCTAGCGTTTCTACGCCAAACGGTACAAAATGGTATCTGCCCATATAAGTTGTATTTCCTTCCCTCCTTCTTAGGATTTTATTTTGGTTAGTTATACGGCGCATTGAATGTATAGTCACATAAAATATTGTTGTTATAAAAAAATATTTATTTTGATTTATTTGTGAACTATTTCGTCAGATACTTGAGCAGGAAACAAAGTCAATAACAATTTTACTACAAGAAAGTTTATTGTCTACTAACTATTTTCTAACTAACTTTACGACTAAGTACTAATTACATGGAGATTTAAAGCTAGTAAAAATAAGTGAATTGCTATTAAACTAAAAGGTGGAACCATGTAAATAGCGCTAGCAGGAAAGAAAAGTTTAGACCACTTATTTTACGCTCAAGCTGATCGATTGATTTACCTATTCCGCTTTATTGATTCACGCGTGAGTCCGGAGAAGCCCAACTGGGGAAGTACCTCCTCCTTACAGAAGACCACAGCCATAATAGCACTACTACCTTTCAGGTATGTAGTGTTGTGTTCCTGGTGGTGAGTAAGGTTCCCAGAGCTCCAACCCCCTTTAAAGGTCGGCAACGCGCTTGTGACTCCCCTGGTGTTGCGGGTGCCCATGGGCGACGGTAATTGCTTACCATCAGGCAATCCGTCTGCTCGTTTGCCACCTTTTGTCATAAAAAAATATATATATCTGTTATTATTATTATATCTGTTTTGACATGTTGACATTTACTCTGAAATCGATGAACAACTTTTAATACTATTTTGAAAAATAAGTGCCGTTGAGCTTCTTACCAGGAATATTGTCCAGTGGTAAGTAGTTCTGACGTAGATTAGTGCCTAAATGGAAAAACAAAGATCTTTTATTTTAGATCTTTACCGACACTTAAGACAGTTTAAAACTAATTTCCAATAAAATGAGTTCTATGATTCGCTAATCCTGCGCGCGCGCCGATGAACCGTGTCGCCACCTGCCGGCCATCTGCCGGTAGCGACGAACTTTCTACCATTATCCGTTAATGCTATGTAATGACCTGAATACATTTCGATCTATAAATCAAAAGGGCTGTTAGGATTAACTATGATTATTGATTAATCTGGTAATTTTCCTCGGAAATACTGCTAACTGTACCAAAATGCTCACAACATTATTTACCAATAATATCTTCTTGGTTTTTACGTCGTTCCAAATATAATATAAAGTAAATTAAAATGGTTGATTGTCTCTCTTTTTATTTGTATCATTTATTACTGTGTGTTATATTTTTGAGGCGCGCAACAAAACTGAATGCTTTGCCTTAGGGATTAAATAAAATTATTATTTTAGTATTCATATCATATAGGTTTGTACTTACTATTAAGTAACTATGTATAACATTATTAAATATACCAAATAAGAATCGAACCTTGATTAACGTAAACAACTTTAATTAATTTGTGTTAGTTAATTAGCTGAAAGTAATTAGTTTTTTCAGACGC
Organism: Grapholita molesta; assembly: GCA_022674325.2. Classification (NCBI taxonomy): domain Eukaryota; kingdom Metazoa; phylum Arthropoda; class Insecta; order Lepidoptera; family Tortricidae; genus Grapholita; species Grapholita molesta. Next base: position 5,623,043 of record CP053124.2, on the reverse strand, counting down.
TCCGGTATAAATGTAATATCGGTTTAATTAGCCAATTAGAGAAGGCATAGGTATGTCAGGATACTCATTACGAATATACCGGTATTATTTGAATACAAATATACCGGTATTAAATTTCAATATTTCAGTCGTTATTGCATATTTTTGCGTTTTATTTAGCTATTAAGATAATGTGACGCCTCAATTGGAGTAAAAGAGATAGATGCCCGAAATATACGAACTTCGATGTTCGCGGTACCGGGCCTGTATGCAAGAGTAAAACCACGCAGGAGCGGCACCAGTATCGTTGTTCGCGGTAGCGCCGCAGGCTACACAAACATAAAAAAAGTTCGATCGAATTTCGACTCTATAAAAAATGCAATAAGATGCAAAACGAACTTGTGGAAAATACCATCTGAGGCTATGTGGTCCCTACGGATACTGAGTGCAGGCAAATTTAAAATTTATTGATTTAAACTTTCACGGTTTTTGCACAATAGTACACATATAAGAATTTAAAAATACCGATATCTTTAGTTGTATGTCGACCGAGTGACATCCCTAGTGGACAAAACGCTCCAGTCGATAGACAAGATCAAGTGCGGGTAGTTCGAAAACTCGCGCGGCTAGATGTTTATGTGAACTTTAGCCAGTCTTCGTTCGAGACCACTAGGATAACGTCGTTCTCGAAACGTCGAAGGCATATGAAAGTTTATAAACGAAGTCAAGTCATCAAGTCCCGTTTATTTGTAATAATGTGTCATAGACAAGTTTGTAGTGTACGCGACTCACAATTGACCGTTTTTGACATAGTTGTCATCAATGGTTGTCACTTGTCAGACTAACTCCGCGTTTAGACATGCTGGCTCGTGACTCGCCTCGCTATTCGTCGAAACGTTACCCCTTACCTGAATAAAAAAATAAAAGAAAGAAAAAATACAAATTGCCTTATTTCGTTTTTTTTTAATATCGGTAACGATCCCTGTTTGGTACTATAATTATTATTGTTTTAATAAGATTTGTGTCATTAAATAAAAAATATTTTTATACAGTAAGTTATACTGAATAAATGTTGGTGATCATATTTGTATTACTAGCATATAGAAATAGACTTTTGTAAATGACCTCCGACTTTTCAAAAACGATATTGTCCCCGTGGTCCCGGAATGAATATATAGAGCGATAGAAGTTCTACGGTTAACAATCGTTTTTTAACTCACTTATTGCCTCTCTTTCTCTCAAGTTTACGAGAGTTATGGAGAGGTAGAAGGTAAATTTTCGAATTGCAATGCTCACGGTAGGTCGCCTGGGCTCATTGAGTAGATATACAGAGTTGAAAGATCGAACAGCACATGGATGGAAACTACCTTTAAAATAGCACATTCTGTGTAAAGCAAAATTCTGCATAATCCATAAAGGATTTATCCACAATTGCTTGCCTCAGTCGGGACTAGAACAGGTCAAAAGTAGCAAAAATATTATAAGTTTTCTAAATTGACAGTTTTTTTAAACATTAAATTAAATTAGTTCAGTAAATTGTGAAGAATCGAGCCTTGAACACACAACTCCGTAGTCGGACACACGCTACTATATGCTCTAGTTCAGTAACAGCCTATTCACTGTGACCTTAAAAAATCTCTGTAGCATTCTAGAGTTAAATGAATAATTGATAAATTACGAAACTATAATAATGACCTATAGCTGTCAGGACTTAGGCATCTAGACCAAAGTACGAGGGCGTGGAAGGTGCCGGAAGTTTGCATATTGCAATTAAGATGAGGAAGCTTGATAATGCTGTTGAATTATCGATGTTTCCATACCGAAACAGCCTAAATATCAACCAATTTCATTCTAATATAAACTCTATTTGAAAGTGAGAGAGTACTAAATCCTTTGGGGCTTATTGAGATTTATGTTAGTTGAGCGTGGAAAAACCGCGATTGCTGGAGGGTTCGCGAATACATTTGCATTAACATTGTAATTATGTACATTGTTATTGTTGTTGCTAATTGTCTATGATATGCAAATCGGAGGTGCCTACTAAGATTGCTATTTTTTATAAAATTTAATGTGTAGAAATGTACAATTAAAAAACGGGTACGTTGCTATATTTACATACAGAATGTAAAGTACTTCATTTTGCTGTGATTGTTACAGTTATAAGGAAAATATTGTAACTAACGTCAGTCGGTGTCAACGTAACGTTAGTTTTTGTCAATTAGTTCCAACTTGACAAAAAGCCGTTTCACGTAATTTTGTATCTTGTAATAAAAATAGACAATAATAAATTTGAATTACAAGTGACAAAAGCCTAAACTTGAGATTTTCTCGGACTTCAAAAAATGGTCTCTCGAGTCTCGACATATTTTATGTATGTACCAAAGTCATTTGATATTTACCAGTCGCTCGGTGAAGAAATACAATCGTGAGGATTATATAAACCGGATATTATAAACTCAATATGACACCCTTTTCCTACCGTGTTCAAGGTTTCGTAAATTAGCCAATCAGGCCCTAGACTCAATAGTCTTGGGGAAATACCAGATTAGGAAAAATCATGCTTGTGAACACATAGAAAACGATAAATTTTGAACTAAGGTTTCTTTGTTGCAGCTTTTCCTCAACAATTTTCACCATGGGCGTTTCCGACCACACCGAGCTCCCGGACCCGGAGCGGCCCGGATCCGGCTCGGGGCCGGACGACGACGACGTGCCGCGCCGGAAACAACGCCGGTACCGGACCACGTTCACCAGCTACCAGCTGGATGAGCTGGAGAAGGCGTTCGGCCGGACGCATTATCCGGACGTGTTTACCAGGTAATTATATGGCTACGTTAAGAGACATTTTTTTTATATAAACTTTAATTTATCAGTACCCTTACCATACCATACCATATAGACTGTGACAGTGTCAGTAATCAGGAACATATATGTTCTACCGCGTGTCTCCGACATAGGGGCTTTAAATGTAAAGATTAATTTTGCTCATAATACTGAACTACTTTTATTCTACAACTAGTCAAATAACGGTTATTTAATGATATCATTTTTATCATACAAACTAAATACTATTTTCAATGTACGATATCCAATGAACCAAATGACATCGTCTGTCTGTCACACTTCAAACTGATGATTTTGCAATGCATTGATTGCTCTAATAAATTTTGAACTGTATTATTTTTTACCAATCCAGTTACTTATTTTCAAAAGTTAAACGTAGCTCAGTTTTATGAGCAAAATCGATCCTTACAGTTAAAGCCCCAATTTTGGAGACACACGGTATATCGTTAACAAATGTAGAAAAACATAGGTTGTCCGTAATGCTTGTTGACAACTTAAATAAAACTGTGACGTACCTACAGATAATATCCACAGTCATCCAAAATCATAAGAAGATTCTCGGATAGGTATATAGGTACAGTCAGTATCAATAGTAACATATGAAACAACGCACCAAAAGTATACGCCAACCTGTGTATTTTTTTTTAATGAGATATTAACTATCTACAGTCGTCGCGTCGTTCAAAGTTTATATCGTATTGCAATTTGATAAACATGCAGAGATCTGCCTCTTTTTGTGAAGCAATTAAAAAACGGTATATACTTTTGGTGTGTTGTATCATATGCTAATGTTAATGTTGACTGTACCTACTTAATGGTTTTGGAATAATGTAATAAAAATTTATGAATGTAAATCTGTTCGACAAGCAATACCACAACATGATGTTGTTAAGTTTACGACATTTTTATTGTTACCCTATTGTGTCAATATTTATACTTGTTTCTGAATAAAATCACATAAACTAAATACAGTATTTTTGTTACAGGGAAGAACTGGCTTTGAAAATTGGACTCACAGAAGCTAGAATTCAGGTGAGGAAACTATTTATTTTTACTGATACTAATAGTATTAATTTTATTTTTATAGAATCACCTTTCCGAGGAATTTCTGTGGATGAACAGACAATATAATTTTTAATCTTTAAAACTATATAATCTTACTAGATTAAAACTATATTGGCTTTAGCCATCCTTCACTAATTCTAGACAAATACGCAAAATTATGTATAATTGAATCATTAGTGTTTAGCTAGCTTTTGTTTTAATTCTTCAACCAAATTAGTATCCGTAGGGTGTACAAAAGTTGAAACTCATTAATTTAAAACTGCTCCTACTTACCAATAGTTGAATAGTTTAAGCTATTCAATAACTCCCATCGGCCCACGTTAGTCATAAATAAGTAGGTTTCAGTCGATTAGTCGGCTTTTAGACAACAAAAGGGCTCATATCTTTTTATGTGCGTGCCAGGAGAGGGTAAAAACTCGCACTTGTGACGTCCCGTCGCGCCCCGCGGGGTTTGGACGATATCATTATGGACGCTGTTTACACGTTGCCTATTATTGTATTAATATTAATACTATTTAATTCACTTTATATGTTTATACGGTATTTAGGAATGTGAATAATTCGTTATGTCACCTGTGGATTTTTTGCCATGTATTAGCTGTTGTACTCGAATTGATAAATTAAAACATTTCTCGTACAAAATATTGTTTAAAGTGAATCTATGTAAGCAAACTTTGTTTTGTTTCAATTCTTTTAGTTTACATTTAGTACGGTTTTAAAGACAAAACTATCGTGAGATTCAAACATATGAATTGTATAGAAGCGATTATGCTCATCGATATTTGAGACGAGCAATATTCGACTTATAAAACGTGAGTTACCCACTTCTATACAATTAAGTACGGTGACCAAAATTCTACAAAGTTCAAAGACAAGTTCAGCAAGCCTCGTATCAATAATATCGCAGCTCGCAATCCAAAATAGTACCACCCATTTACTTATGTTAGTATTTAGAGATTCTTATCGACAAACTTCGCTACATGCAACACTTCGTCCGTCGAATTTCGAAAATCGCTGTATGCCGTTTAAAAAAACATAATTTAAGTGACGCGCTGTAAAAAGTCAATTTTTAACAGCGCTTTGTCCATAAATTTAATGTTTTCATTACAGTAAATGGGAACTGCGTTCATTCGTCACATGTCATGTCCATAATTGCTTTATTTCGTAAGTTGAACTTTTCCGTAAAGCTCGGCTGCAGGGAGTTAAATGTAATCCATTTCGGGCGACACCTGTTGATTGGCCACCGGCGGCGGACGGTGAAACGTCAATAATGAACATCATCAGGGTTATAACCAGTTTTCCACGCTGATAATAAATGTGAAAGTGTGTTTTTGAAGTGTGATGTGCTTTAATAAACTGTACTATCATAAATAAAATATTACACGGGATTTATTGTGTACATAGCCACGTCTCATTCGCATCGCACATCTCATTAGCCACGTTTCTAGAAGTATAGTCCCAAATTGAAAACCCTCTGTATTTTCCGGTTTCTGCCATTTTGGCCGCCTAAGGCGAAAATTAACCTATTATGCCCCTTATTTCACACTTATAGGTTACTATATCTTTTTAAATAAGACTGGCTGGCACGTTCATCTTCATGTGCTCATACATTTTGAAAATTCTGTTATGTTTGACAACTGATTTACGATTGACGAAGTTGTTCGAGAATGGTAGAACGGCACCTTTAGTGATGAGAGAAAATATAACGCGAGCGTAGTTCCATAAACCAAGTGACTGCAGATAAAAAATAACTGCCACTACTTAACGCGTTTCATTCAAAAATGGAAGCCCATCACCTTTGTCGCTCTTATCCAATCAGAGGCGATTAAACGATTAATATCCGTCTTAAATTATGGTCACACCATTCATTACTATCAATTTTTGTACTCCTTTATTACTATAACTATAAAGGTGATTTTTGAACAGCGCCGTTACATACGAGTTCTACACAAGATTCCTTATAAGACAAGGCTCGGACCCATCTCTGCTCGCTCTAACAACGCTAATGATCACTTAATCACCGTACAGAGAAGGTATTCTATTCCGTACGCATATCGACGCCCGTCTTTCGCAAACCAATATTTTTTGTCCCATCTTACCATGATACTTTCAAGAATACGAAGGGTTCTTTACACTGGTTTAACTGAGGCAGAGCCTCGGTATGTACAGGACGGGAGATGTTGCAGATACTTGTATTCAACTGCTGGACTGTTATTTAAATAGTTAACAGCATGCATGCGAGCCTTCGTATTAGATAAACCAGTCTAACAGGGCACTCCAACTATACATTCTTTGGTTTTGTAAGTCACTCATATATCCTGGCCCGTGGAGACAAATGACAGAGTGAGTTGTGAATATAACGCCATCACAAAAATGTGCGCCTAACCCTGAAATGGCAAATTCATTTAATATGGAATGTCAGCCGAGTTTTTGTACTTGTCAAACAGTTATTTAACGTGAGTAAGAAATTATCTAGAGAACTGTAGAAGGCGATGGCCAAATTAGGTATTTTGGACCCGGGTATGTCCTTAAACTACGTCCAACAATGAGAGGTAGGGCACAGCGAAGTACCATCATGCTCGAATCTGGAGAAGCCCAACTGGGGAAGTACCTCCTCCTTACAGAAGACCACAGCCATGATAGCACTGCTACCTTTCTGGTCTGTAGTGTTGTGTTCCTGATGGTGAGTAAGGTTCCCAGAGCTCCAACCCCCCTTAAAGGTCGGCAACGCGCTTGTGACTCCCCTGGTGTTGCGGGTGCCCAAGGGTGACGGTAATTTCTTACCATCAGGCAATCCGTCTGCTCGTTTGCCACCTTTTGTCATAAAAAAAAAGGTGGTATTGAAAGACGGATTGTTAATCGTGTAACGTTTCCTCTTTTCAATATAATAAATCGGCCAAGTGTGAGTCGGAATCGCACGCCGAGGTTTCCGTACAAACCTGTTCCGTACAAAGCTAAGAATGTTTGGTGAAATCTAAGAATGGTTTTTTGTTTATATGTGCTATAAGACATTGCTTCATACCAAATTTCATTTCTCGGGAAGTAGGTATCCTGTAGTTTTTGATTCCCTTGCCAGTGTCAACAATTTGAGGCATGTTTATGAAATTGCGAAGTTTTTTTTTCACAGCCCTAAGGGACATTTGAGCGGAGTATTTGATATGGATTTCAGCTTGATACCTCCACGCCTCCCTGAGTAAAAGTGTCTTGATAGACAGATGGACAACAAAGTGATTCTTAAGGGTTCCGTTTTTTACTTTTCAAGTACGACACCCTAATAACGTGCGATATTAAAAAACATACAGTGAATCAGTGACAAATAAAATAAAATAAAAGTACTTAAAGCCTTTAAGATTATCGAGGTTCTAATAATTGTATTAAAAATACCTGAAATTACTAAAGCCTAAGTAGTAGCTGTAGTTTGGTTGAAGTCTAATATACTAATATTTAATATATTTCACGAATTGTCAATTACTGTATGATTATGACTCAAACCGTTAAAACAATTGTTTACTTGTTAGTGGCAATAAAATTTTGCTACGTATCAATGCCCTATAAAGTGCATAATAATGTAAGCTTATAAGAAGACGCAAGTACTCTTTATAGACTAAGAGTTAGCCCGGGAAAAATGGCAAGTACATCATTATGAAAGTTGTGTAAACTCTAGTTGAACTATTGTATTATCCTATGCATAATGTGTAGCCGACCAACAAAAATATATAAAATTAATTAAAGTTATGCATTTATAGACCTATTTAGCTAGGAACATGTACTTATTGTATACGTATTTCTCTCTCTTTCTGTCTCTCTGTCTGTCTTTGAAACTATTAAACCGATTTTTTATTTATATATAGTCCGTTTTAGGGCATGGATGGTATAGTTCAGTATTCCGAATTATTTACAATTTTACACTGCTTCTTTGACCATCGGTGAATTGCCGACAGAATTCTGAACTAAGGATAGTATATAAACCAGCACTAAAAAATTGCTCTCAAAATTGTATGCAATTTTCCAATGCTAGCTCTCTAGCTATTGAGACATTTTGTATGTCCACAAATACCTCATACCTATTAGAAGTCCTTATTTGGACTAAATTGTTTCATTTGAACTACAAGTTCAGTTTTTATTTAATCAATAACGATTGTGGTCGACAATCGATATGATCGAGCTTGGACCCATAATCGATTTAATTGCATGTCTATATACGCATACTTTCATGTAAAAAGTCAATCGAGTTAGTAAGGGATTTAATGTTAGAGACTAGTAAACAATTAAGACTGTCAAGTTTCAAAGGTTGTTTTTACAAAGTTCATCAAAATAAATCCTTAATTTTTTGTTTGTGTAATCATTATTGCACATATAATAAATTATATGAATGGTGGACTTAATGCCTCAAGACATTTTCTACCGGTCAACAATTGGATCAAAATGAGATAATTAATTGGTAATGGTTTTAGGGCGTAAAGTATTTAAGGAAACCTCACCAATACTAAATATAAAACAAATATTACTAAATTTAAAGTAGGTAATAATTATGAATTAACTTACACAAATACTTCATATGATATACATACACACATAAAATTATGGTACCTTCTCTGTAAGAAACACTGCAGCCATGACATGACTCATGCAGTTCACGCGAGCGACTGAGTGACGTTGGTATTGCATTTATCAATTATAAATCAAGTATCAATATTTTAAGATATTTTATTACTGTACTTATACATTTTATACTATTTTGATTCCAAGTCTTAAGAATTTCCTATTGGTGTATCAAGTAATTCCATTGTTACCTATACTGTCCCATCAGCCAGGAAACATGTGCATAGTTTATTAGAAGAAATATGGCCCCGTGTTCTATTACCACAAAAATGTTTATTCCCTTTACATGTATTAGCACCTTCGCTGCGGCAATTAGTTACCATCGCAATTAACCATACTTGTACGGGGTTGAATCAACCTCTTGCCGCAGTGAGCGTGTAAAATGGTGGTTTTGCGAGTATACCAGGGGACCATAACCTTGGCAACGAAAGAAACAAAATAGTTGATTGAGTCTATTAATATTTTTCGCCTTACAGATAGAATGCACTAACAAATATACAAACGAAAGTAATTTATATTTTTAATGGATCAATTACATTATATATTTCATTAGATTGTTATACAAACCGCTATCCACAGCGCAGGCTTCGTCAGGTGGCAACATTAAAATCAGCAACAGGCCTCGTCTCATACAAACTAACGATGGAATCCGCAAAAGGCTTCGTCATAACTTTAAAATGTTTATACTTTATTTATATTTACTAGTCTCTGTTATAGGTACTTTATTGGAAACTGTTTCATGCCCGTTATTCCTAGTAGGAGTTATTACCAGTAATATTGGTAATTAATAAGATTACTAACCTGTTCTATATTGTATCGTCGACATCTTATTTGCAGACTGTGTTTTTTACACGTTGATACAACATTAGTCCTTTTGATACAAAAAAGTATATCTAAGTCATTATTTATTTGTTACAATTATTCATATACACTAATTAGTGTTTATATATTGTATATAATGTGTTTGCTCCTACCTTAAATATACTTTACATGGACTTAATTATATTTGTCAAACATAATATTTTGTAGGTATATTTGGGCCATTTCATTTAAAGTTATACATATACATATTTATACTAAACTTTTATTTTATTTCTATTCTTTTGTGTGGTTTCTACTCAGAATCATGAGTTCTGTCGAGCCTGATACGAGAAAGAATGTGCACAAAAAATGAAAATTAAAAAAAAAAGGAGAACTTTAAATAAAATGGCCCATTTATCTGTTTTAGAAATTTCATTAAAAGTGTGTTTGAACCTTTGTTCAGTGCTTGTATGATTTTTTTTATATAGGCAGGTTATATAATTAATTATTCGTGAATTATAACTTAATACAAAAAAATCATAAATAACTTGTCTTGGTTTAACAAATTCGCCTTTTTTCAAAATTGAAGATTATTTTAACACTTTAACAAGGTGAATCGCCGAATAAGTGTATAGAACTGAAACCTAGATGGCACTAGTGATATGAATCATATAATCCTTGCCAATTACGTATTACTCAGTATTAAACTGAACCCTTTTGCCAACAGGTATGGTTCCAAAACCGGCGGGCGAAGTGGCGCAAGCAGGAAAAGGTGGGGCCCCACGCACACCCGTACAGCGGGTACCTGGGCGGTGGGCAGCCGCTACCCACGTCCGCCACGCTGCCACCGGCGCCGCACCCGCTCGGCCAGCTCGGCTTCGGTCTTAGGAAGCCATTTGAGAGTGCCTTGGCTAGTTTTAGGTGAGGAATTGTTTGCGTATACTAATATTTACTTTTTAAGATGTATGAGTCAGTTGGTGACTTTCATGCGTTTCACAAACTCAGAGATGAATAATGATCTATAAAATGTGTAAAAGGTTACGTAATGAAACCCTATGATAATAGGAGTACAAAATTAATTTAGTTATTGAAAGTTTGTTTTTAAATTCTATGACTAACGCGTTTATCGGTGGAAGTATTTGTATTGGTAACCAGATATTTAGTTACAACATAGCCCTTTAAAATAACGTTTTATATGGTAAGAAACTTTTAAGTTTTAGTCGGGTCTTTAATAAAGCACTATACATCCACAAGAACGTTATTAACGATTTTTTTTGTCTACAGATACGCCAGCTCCCCTCTCTTCGGCGCCCAATACCTCCCCCCACTTTCCCGACAGCCATTATTTGGCGCCCCGCTATACGCTACCTCTCCTCACTTCCACTCCATATTCGCCAACTTAACCGCGCCGGAGCCACCTAGACTGTCGCCTGAACATTCCAGAGTATCAGAGCACAGCCGAATGTCAGAGCAGAGCCGATTGTCAGATGTTTCCAAAACGCCAGAGAACCGTCTGTCACCTGGGCGTTTATCGGTGGAAGTAAACTCCCCCGCTCCTTCAGTTTCACCCCCGATTTCGCCTGGAAGCGAGTCGATACCTCAAGCGATAGAAGATGTGCGAAGCTCTAGTATTGCCGCTTTAAGATTAGCGGCTCGTGAACATGAACTAAGGCTGGAGCTACTAAGGCAGAGAGCTGACTTGATTTGTTGATATTTGCGATTAAATTGAAATAACATTTCATTAGTTATTATAGCAATAGTATTGTTTACCAGTGTTCATTTCCTTACATGTAAATGACTTGAGCTCTTACAAATACATTGAGGATTTACTAAAAACGTATATGTAAACGTATATACTTGAATAATGAACATATCCTGTCGGCAATTGTATATTTTCTTAATCAACTCATGAGCCTAGTAGGTTATACACTTTTACAACAAGAAAATATTGTATTTAAAATCTTATTTGTTAGACTAAAAAATGTAAATATCTTACTAATCTACATATGTAAAAGGTTCCACGGCCAGTTAAAAGTTATAACATTAGTAGATTGCTAACCTCCATAGTACTTAGTAATGTTAAGTTGATATTTATAAAACGAACATGTAAATTTCTGGTCGTGGTTGCCACACACCATATTTTACTTGATAATGTTAGTTGCTAAGTATATCTAGGGCCGAGCACACCCACGCGTAGAGCTGTACGCAACTGTATGGTATAAGTTACATTCTATATTTAACGATCGCTGACGCTTATGCCTTTTAAACTCACCTTTTAAATATTTTGTGCTCAAAATTATGAGAAACTACCGGTCGGTTTTGTATTGTAATCAAGCCTATTTATAATTATACAACAGTGACAAATGATAATTACCTGTGATCATAAGAACATGAAACACATTGTGTTCTTATTAAAAAAGAACAACTCAATCGCGTCAGTGTGCCAGCCCTTTACTTCTTTCCTTCCAACTAGTATTGTACTTATTTAATGCTTATACGTACTTATAAAATGTAAAAACAAAGTAATGTTGCAATATGAATAAAGGTTATTTTAGTACGAATGCCTTGTCTTATTACAGAGCCAGCCGACGCCCTGCCTCGTTACGAGATCGTAAAATAATAATGTACTTGTTGTACATGCATTTTACGCTAAAGTACATTGAAAGTGCCTATTAGTTTATCAGAGACAAGCGTATAGAGAGTTATTCAAATGGGTTATTCTGGATACGGCCGAAGTGATTACTTGTGTAAGGGATCGCCTTCGCTCCTCAATCTAAACTTAGGCCTACCATTTTTTTAAAGACGCTTTAGCATTGTGTGTAGTCAGCATCAATAGTAATTTAACGTATCACACCGAAAATATCTACCAGCCTCTTTGATTTATTTCTACAGTTCGTGTTTCAAAGTTTCTATAGTATTTCAATTAATAAACACGCAGAAGACTGTGTCTTTTTTGTGAAGCAATTAAACGGTATCTACCTACTTTTGGTTCACTGTTTCATAGGCCATCGGTGCTGTACGTGTAGCATGTTAAAGGATGATTCACGTTAGACCGTCGCGCTTCCTACACGTCGACCTCACGAGCACGAGCCCACCGTCGACCTATCGCTTCACTTACCTCGACGGTCCGAGTCCGAACGGCCCGAAACTCGAATATTGACATTAACACGAGCGTCGCGTCGCCGCTCCGCTCACGAGGCCCACCGGCTCGAGCGCGAGCCACCCGAGCCGCCCGTCTCTAACGTCAGCCGAGCTGTCTAAGTCATTGTCACTTGATGTCAATTAAATTCCTTGTCAATAATAATAGCAGAACTAATAGAAAATAAGAAACAGAAAAATTTAGTTATTATATTAGCCATTCACGGCTATAATAGCCAATGAAGAACAAGAAAAATCACGCAGACAATGAGGCATACACCCCTTTTGGTGCACACGTTTGCAGTACAGAGAATATGTGTTACTATATTCGTGACGATTTTTGTATAATTTCCAAACCACGAGGAAATTAAGCACCGGTTGATGAATAAACAAAGCTCCAGAGTCAATATCCTGTAAAGATCGTCTAGCAGCCTACTTAAGGTAACCGATAATAAAATAATAAAATATATGTATAGGTATAATAAGTGCAAACAATATCGTAGTCTTTTCTCTTTAAGCCTATTAGGTTTAATAGTAGCCACGTATCGTTATTTCATAATTTTTCAGTTAAAAAAGGAAGTAGAACTTGGTCTTTGGTAAGCATTTTTATTATTTACAATTTTAGGACGAGCATTACTTTTATTGATTACAGTGTCATCAAATGAACAATATACGAACAGAGGATACACAGTCTGCAGTTTGATGAGGAGGCATTGAAAAAATTGCTGACATTCATCCAAAGATTGCTTTGTGCGAAACACATTCTGTGCTGACGCGCCTGCTTAAAATTGCTACGGTATAGATATATATAATATAATATCCAAACAGGCTATTCTATTGTTCAATAAGTATCTAATGATATATAACGAGATGACATAGGTAGGTACAGCAACTCCGGAGATAAATTAGAGCTCTCTTACGAAGCAGATCCCATTCCCATCCCATGCCATTTCCTTCGTTTTTCTAACAAAGCAAGGATGCTGGTTCGGGAAAAATGTAAGTATCGCGCAAAATACGCGAAGCGATTAATATAGATAGTTGCTCTAATTTTAATCGTAATGGTAGTTGGACTGGCTGCCTATAGAAGCCTGGCATGTATGGCCAAATTTAGAAGTGGAAGTTTAGTAAAGTATAGTTCCGAGCAAACTAACGACGCCGGTTGAGGATTGCCGTGAACCGGCCACAACATCGAGAGCGGCAAAGGCAGCGCAGCGCGCAGCAATTCGTTGAAGCAAACGGGTGTCGACACACAATGTTTGACAATAGTGTTGGAAAATTTAAACCATCTTATAAGTAAGGTACTCCAAAGCAGTTCGCGTGTGTGAGGCTGTGAAATGATACAGTGACTCACGAAACTTTAAATACAATATCAAAGGACCATAAACTATTCTACCATGAAATTACATTATTAGTTGCTGTATTATAAGCATATTACAATACCGCAAAGAATAATGTACGTTTCTGACCTATTGAATTAAAAAATGAGCATTATTTTGTTCACACATACTCGTAGATAGAATATTAAACGTAGATCTTTCTGTTATAACAAAGATCTTTTTAATATTTTCTCCTTGGATAAAATAAAGTGCATAAAATACTGAATTCATAATGTTCATCACACGATTAGAAACAACGTGAGACTAGTGAGTATCTTTGGCGTGAAGGAATTTACAAAACCCTAGTTTGCCTGTACCTTCATAACAGTATATATATACCGCCTTCTTACTAGTCGAAAACTTTCTGTCAATATTGACAAGCCGTCTAGTTCCTAAATAATTGTATGTTTAATAAGGGCAGGTCGTTTTTAAAGTAAATCGTTTCTATTTAGAACATACAAGCACCAGAAAACTATAAAATAAGTGTAATGGATGTGACAGTGGTCAGTTTGTGCCTGTAGATACAGAAGTCAAAAGGGTAATGTTTTTCCAGCGTAATGTAATAATTTCCAGTGCGACCTAACAGCCAAGGTGGTCTCATAACAACCAAACAAATAGGACTATATACGACTGTACGTATAGAAGATTATAAACCTAATTGTAAAACATGCGTGTCCGCTTCAAAAATTAAACTTCCCATAGTAATGTGCCTTGCCTAAAGCAACTGTAGTCTGACAATGATCTGGCCGACGGTATATATGCATCAACATAATTGTACCGATAATGCTTTTGCAAAATTGTATCGACGTCTTGCTAAATCATAATAATATGTTCACTGATTTTCGTCTCATTTACAGGTTTTCATCAAAAATTTTAAGGAACGCGACTTTGGATAAAAATTGTTAGTCCTAGTTATATAATCATTGGTAAGCAGTAAGTCCCTTACAGGAACTTAGTAAGTTAGTCTAGTTTACTTGAATAGTGACATACAAAACATAATTTCTTACAAGCAAACAAGACATCTAATACAGCGAACTCTCCGTGATAAGACTATTCATTTTAGGTCCTGTTTGTTATAATAATGTAATATAATGTACGTATTTAGGGACCGTAAGTATCAGGACATTGACAAGATCCTATTACTGTCCGTCTTTCTGCCCGTCTTTTTCTGCCTGTTAGCAGTTAGAATGTACCTATGTACTATGTAGGTACCTACTTTTACTGTCATCCATGTATGGTCCTGAGATAGCTCTATTCATCATCTTATCAATCATTCTAGTACCGAACCGTACCGAAGGACGTCCACTGCTGGACATGGGCCTCTCCCAAAGCAACTCACAATAACCGCCACCCGCATCAGTGGATTCATTCTGTCTTTACCAGGTCGCCAGTGCACCTTGTGGGGTCTGCCCACGCCGCACCTTCCGATATATGGTTGGTTCTATAACCACTTACCCGTGCGAAGACAGGAGAGGTTGCTAGTACCTACCAATAAATTATTATTTGTGTAATGACGTTTTCCGCAGTACTAGGTACTTACTGTGAATACTAACTACATAAGGTTTGTAGTTGCCTAAATAATGGGTACTTACACAGCGATTTGGGGCGTACGTTTGTAATGTATTTACAACATATTATATACTTTCCCGAGCAAAGGTGGTTAGTTGCGAATAAAATCAGATTTTACTAACGATGTTCTCCGCAGTGTTTGGTACTTCTTATCCCACTAGTGTTTTCTTGTAAGAAACATTGACTTCCATCAGTTATCATCATCAGCCTTGAGCCGTCTACTGTTGGACAAAGGCCTTAACTTCGGTGTTGCCGTATTGACCACGTGTGGTAGGCAAGTTGGGAATCGCAGTAAAATACACTGTAGACGCGGGTCGCTACTGCTCATACCGGTGGGCTTCGACGCAGTTTAAGGACATACCCGGGTCCATGTCTCATTAGTAATATTAATAAAGGTTTACTGCAAATTACTTGCAATTTTTGTTGTATAATATTATTAATGTTATAGGTGTATTATGTAGCAGCCAAGGGAACTGGGCTGAATGACTGCAACAAGCGATCGACAGCCCGCCTGAGTCCGGCCGGGCGTCCCTACACTACATGCACATCTACATAAAGTATCAGTGATACATAATAAGTAAGCTTGTAGGATCTGTAGATGCCTTTAACAGTTATTTAATTTACCTAGTAGTAATTAAGTACGTAGGTTATGTTGAGGATTTTTTAATAGAGTGTACTCCCAATTTAGCCGAGGTACAGGCAGACTAAAGAAGAAATGGTGGGACGACCTAAATGTTTTTAGCGACTGATGGCAATACGCACTAAAGAGGAGCACTGGACACAAACTAGGCTAAGAAAAAACAGTAGAAAGGGTCAGGACCATTATTGGTAATCTTAGTGCGGACTATTGATAGTAATTTAATATAAGTTGTGGTTGTATAATTAATTTAATGAATGGTTGCTTAAATTGTAAATCCATGCTGATTACTTCGTTCGTTTATAACATATATATTCAGGACAATGAGAATTTGACGATAGGTCTGGCCTAATGGATAGTGATCCTGCTTATGAAGCCCATGGTCCTGGGTTCAAATCCTAGTAACGTCATTTATTTGTGTTCTGAGTCTTCTGAGTACCCACAACACAAGCCTCATTCGTCGGTGTGTTGTGCGCGCGTACTTGTAGTACGGCAACTGTTGGTGTATAATCCTGGCTACGAGGTCAGTCTGGGCAAGTTCTCGCCGTTAGCAAGATGAGAACATAGAGAACAGAGGTTTTCCAACCCTAAAAGGGTTCCGGGCCCGATTACTATTACTAAGACTCCCCTGTCTGTACGTTTGTTCGTCTGTCTATCTCTCCATCTCTCCGTCTGTTCGTCCGTCCGTCTGTCTATCTCTCTGTCTGTCTGTCTGTCTATCTCTCTGTCTGTCTGTCTGTCTATCTCTCCGTCTGTCCGTCTGTCCGTCTGTCCATCCATCAGTCTGTCCGTCTGTCCGTCTGTACGTCTGTCAGTCTGTCTATCTCTCCGTCTGTTCATCTGTCCGTCTGTCCATCCATCCGTCTGTCTATCTCTCCGTCTGTTCATCTGTCCGTCTGTCCATCCATCCGTCTGTCCGTCTGTCCGTCAGTCCGTCCGTTAGTCTATGTATAGGTCACCAGGCTGTATTACATAAAATGTACTGACCTCTATGTCAACGAATACTTATACTGAGTAAAATATTAGGCTCTATAATGTTGCGAACTTTTCAAGTTCTTACTAGCATTTGGCCGGTTTAATTTATAAGTAGGCAGGTTAACTAAGGTAGGTAGGCAAGCCGATAGAAATGGTGTTATGTAGACGCCATGCATAGTTAAGTATGTATATATATTAAGTTCATACGTTAATTTGAGGATTTTAGAATATTATAAGTTGATTTACAGTATGTATAAATAAGAGAGGCAAATGCATAGTTAGGTATATTAAGTTCGTAGGTTAATTTGACCACATGATAATTTTATATTAATTCTACGCACAGGATACTGCAGCAGAAGGTAGTTTTTAGGTCTGGCCTAATGGATAGTGACCCTGCTTATGAAGCCGACGGTCCTGGGTTCAAATCCCAGTAACGTCATTTATTTGTATTCTGAGTACCTACAACACATGCCTCATTATTCGCCAGTGTGTTGTGCGCACGTACTTGTAGTACAGCAGCTGTTGGTGTATAATCCTGGCTACGAGTTTATGTCTGTGCAAGTTCTCGTCGTTAGCAAGATGAGAACAGAGAGAGCAGAGGTTTTCCAGCCCTAAAAGGGTTCTGGGCGCGATTACTATTACTAAGAACCCTGTCTGTTCGTCGTCTGTCCGTCTGTCCATCCATCCGTCTGTCCGTCTGTCCGTCCGTTAGTCTGTAGGTCACCAGGCTGTATTACATAAAATGTTCACAGATAATGTATTTTACTTACCGCTATGTCAACGAATAACTAGCATTTGGCCGGTTTAACATTTATAGGTAGGATAACAATAGGCAAGCCGATAGAAATGGTGTATGTAGACGCCATGCATAGTTAAGTATGTATGTACATTAAGTTCATACGTTCATTTGAGAATTTTAGAATATTATAAAATGATGTACAGTACGTATCAATAAGAGAAGCAAATGCATGGTTAGTTAGATTAAGTTCGTAGGTTAATTTGTCTATTTTTGAATATTATCAGAACCCGAGGTAAGTATGACGACATAATAATTTTATACTAATTCTACACACAGGATACTGCAGGCAGAGGGTAGTATATATAAACAGGACAGCACAGGACTTTTATCGCTCATATTGAGCACTATTACGAGTGACTTTGCAAAAGCGTCACTGACTAAGAATCTACTTTGGCTGGATTGAGGACGTTGTCATTATCATATTTCGAACTTTAATTCATCATCGGCCGTAACACGTCCACTGCTGGACACAGCCCCCCCAAATAGGACTTGTGTCATCTTGAGAGTCGCCTCTCACATTTCTGTTATTGACACAAAAACATTTTGACCGGCGTACTTGACACATTTTGACGCAAGAGGAAGAGCTTTCAAAAGCTTAACTCGTTGGCTGCCCACCTTATAGTCAGCATCAATTAGTGCATGAAGCAGCGCACCAAACGTATCTACCGTTTTATAATTTCTTCAAAAATAGTGACATATTTCTGAGTGTTGATCAGTAAAATGCGATAAACTTTGAAACACGAACTGTAAAACTGACATTTGTAAAAAAATACACAGGATGGCAGATGTTAGATATTGGTGCGTTTTGTTTCATATGCTATTGATGCAGCATTCATCCCATACCCAGATACCCAAAAACATAAGCTTGTGATCCCACCAATGATGCTCATGGCCACACAGAGAAGACAACGTGATCCCACTCGTGATGCCGATGGCCACATGGGGAAGGTGACTTGATCCCAAGAATGATGCTCATGGCCACATATTCCATCCGTGATGCTCTTCGCAGCCTACGTGTTAAATAATCAGTATCATATCATAACGTAATTTGTTTTAATTTCATATATGACGTACATCGAGCGAAGTTCCAAGCTTCAACAAACTGGACAGCAGCGCTGACTATAACTAGATCGAGTACTAGCCCGAAAAAAGCGAGCCGAGTGAAATAGCTACTAGGCAGACCTTTGTCTCTTTCTATGGGGTGACAACGTTCATTTTAAAAGTTAGGAAAATTCCATTAATTACAATAGTGTTTTTATGTACTAGACTGGTGTAGAGACTACGCCAATTTACTACGAAAAATTTTGATACTTGTCATATTTTATTCATTTTATTTTAGTCTAAGCGGTACAGTCAGCAGCAAAAGTGGCTAAGCGTTTGAAGTGTTCAAAATTATCTACACGCCCTCTTATTCTCTTGACAATAGAGATGTGTTGACCTCATTTTGAACACCTCAAACGCTTAGCCACTTCTGCTGCTGACTGTACTCATGTAGCACAATTGGTAGTGAACTGGGCTCGTGATCCAGTGGTTGTGGGTTCGAGTCCCGCTACGAGTCAAAATTTTTATTTTTTTCCTTCGATGATTTAAATATCTAAGATAATATATTATTAGTAAAGGAGTGGTACGAAAATTTGTAGGTGTGGGTCAATATGATGACATATTTTGTACACATATTTTTCTATATTTTTAATATATATCGAATAGGTACAAACAAAGAACTAAAAAAATCTAACCCCACTTTGGGAATTATTTTGACCCAAATTGCTATATGTATATACAATGACAACCATTTTACAAATTTTGATAAATATGTTTAATGTACTTTATCTAAACATAAACATTGTCCTCGTCTATGTACAAGCATGGTTACCCTACATTGACGTTACTGGTGACCGGAGAGCTGGCAGCTTTCTCGCTCAACGCATAAGCATTGCGATACAGCGAGGAAATGCTGCCAGCGTCTACGGCACCTTGCCGCGGGGGGATCCTATATTTTAGTTATTTTAAGTTTAGTTTCTAGCTTTTTATAGTTTTAGTTTTTTAATTTATTTAAGTTTTATTATTATGTTTTAAGTTGACATTATGGTTACTGACATTGTATTATTTGTAATTTTGTTAGTAAGTAAGTACCTATATCAATTTAAATTGTTTTTATACTGAAACACAATTATAATATCTTATATTTGGAAGGGCATCATATCATTCATATTTGGCGAGCGAAAGTAAACCTATAAATGATGCTTATAAAACACATTTCACTTATTGATATTTTAGTCGCAGGAATTATTTCAGTAATATATTAATCTTTTGAACGCTTTTCCTCTCGCGTCAAAATGTGTCGTGTACGCCATGTTATGACTTGTGAAGAAAAGATATAAACTCCAATATCCAATATCTGTCAGCAGGACTATTGCTTTGACAGCGTCCGCCATAGCCACTTTAGTGGTCGGTGGCGCGGCAGGCACGACTTCACGCGACCAATTTAGTAGTGCTTAGCGTTCAAAAGGTTAAAAAATCCTTTTCATGACTTATGTATACAATATTTAAAAAGTTATTATTATTTAGTTTAATTTGATTACTACATTTTTTTTGATGTTTGTAACTTAGATAAGCTGCAGAAGACATGGTGTCAAGCTCTTTTACGTGTAAATAGGCTGATCAAAGCAATAAATTGTGTTTTCGTGTTGTTTTATTTCTCAGAGGTTAGGAAGAAGTAATTTAACTTTAAGTCACAAGGAAATCAATATATTCAATCAAGTCTAAGGTACCGTTCATTTTATTACAACTAATATCCTATAGATGGCATTCAAATATAGCTCGCCAATCCTTCCTTATGGCACTGGTACCACCGCAAACTAGTAAGCTATGAGCTATCAGCTATTTCAAAGGACAAAAGATAATCGCTCCCGTATAAATAAAAGAGAGATATATATTTATTGCTCATCGCCTGGCCCGGCTATGACATAATTATATGTCTCTTTTATTTACACGGAATCGATTATCTTTGTCCCTTGAAATAGCTGATAGCTCATAGCTTACTATTAGCTCGCGGTGGGACCAGTGCCTAAATACAAATATCTATATTGATAACCTTATTTTCCTTTGTACCTCATATACCCACCGTTATACCCTATAATATACCATTTGGACGCCAGACACGCCTTTACTGGTTTATTATGTTCGCCTTTACCAGTTGAGACGTTGCGCGTTTGCGAGCCTTGGTTCTTTGTAGATAATAATAGTATCTAAAAATCAATAAAAATTACAAATATTTAATTTGTTTTATTTTAGTAGTTGGTGTGAAAATTAGCCTGAAAAATAAAGGGATAGACAACGAAACAAATGTGCTTGCATAGAGTCTGGCTAACCAATTATTACTCGATTGTTACTCTTAAAGTTGAAAAAATAAACTATACTCTTCCCTCTTTTTTGGGGCCGTAGTGCAAGCGAAAGAAAGAGACGGTATGATTCAATCGTCTATGCTTTAAGTGAGTAAAGCAATTTTTTTTCACTGGTTAAACTCTACTGCTAATACTTGGTCGCTGCAAATTTTAACGCCACCCGAAATAATATTATGAGATAATATATACTGCCTATAGTTTGTACAGGGCGCGTTACTTCGTACACGTATATCATAGAATACAAATGTGTCGCTTAACTTCAAACTCGGGTAAATCTATTCTGTATTAAGGTTGAGTAAAAAAAATGTATAATAATCTGAATGCTAATCAACCTTAGAGCAAAATGGATTTACCTGAGTTTAAAGTTAAGCGACACAAATATAGATAGATGGTCCGAATACCGGTTATTATTTTTTTTTCTTTCCAATGCAAAAATATCTGGTAATATTTACAAACTATTCATTATTTATCTTTCTGGCAACATTTATGAACAGTAACAGTTGCCACATTAAGCCGGCTAAATATAATGTCGGTTTGGTATCCATATTTCAGAAAACAATTTGTGACATTTTGTAACGCACATAATTTTGACGTATATTCCGATTCAGATACATGAAAAACCTCTTTGGTGATTTCAATTCAGACTATTCAAACACAGAAAACTAAATAATAAAGACTGTTTATTGTTATTGAGGAATTCGTCGAATTATCTTCATACTGGTTTATAGTTACATATATGGTTATGTAGACACATGGTTAATTAAACAGGCGTTAATTAAATTAGTTAAGAAAGGGCATAAGAAGGGATTCAATTATTTGTTGAATTTTACATTTGGTATTTAAGAAAATTCATATACTATACCTATACCTAAACCCTACCATACCACTAGGGCCTACATCGAACTTTGATTTTTAGTATTATATTTTTTAAATTTAGTTTAAATATTTATTTTATGCGATAAATATTTATGTTATATGTTAAATGAGGTTTTGATAAAAAAAATATAAATTATGAGCCCTTTGCCTAAATATTCGGTTCTTTTATTTATGATTAACGAATATTTATTCTTTGATTATTTTTAAAGAAATGTGTCAACTCAGCACTCTTTGTTAATTCCTCGTCTCTGCACTAGTAATATAACCCGACTAAAGAAAGAATTATTTATCCCCTCATATTTAGCAAACAAATTGATGACATTTTGCAACCTCCGTAGTTCGGCCAATATATACCGTTCCATCCGAGCCATTTTTTGCGACTAGGCGACCGTCGCACGCCCGTCGACATCCTGTCGACATCCCGTCGCCCTCACATCACCGGGCCGAGCCCAGCCCTCTGTACATAGCTGTAACGGCCGTCGCACGTCCGCCCCGTGCCCGAGTCGAGTGGATCGGGCGGCTCGGTGGTCACGTGACTCTTTCCATACAACGGAACGCTCGGAGCGGAAGCGCGACGGTCTAACGTGAGTCATCCTTAACGCGTGAAAATTTTTAGACGGTATGATATATTTTTTATCTCAAGGGCGAAAACCCTTAATTACTTAAGACATTCGTGTCATTCATGGTCACAATCTCATGATATCATCTTCTATATATTATTTATTTAACTAAATACTAGGCACTGTGGCGCTACCGCGAAAAACGATATTCGTAAATTTCTGACGATTGTCTCTCTCTCTCTCATGACGCCTTCATTGGAGTAAAAGAAAAAGATGCTCGATATATGTTCTATATATATAGGAACTTCGATGTTCACGGTACCGGGCCAAATAAGCCAAGCTCCGCTAGAATCAGGCATGACCCTGTAAACACTTTACTTGCTGCACGCAGTTTGAATTCTTAATTAATTGCAATTTATTGGAATGATGCTGCAACAAGCGGACCGTCAGCTAAGTAAAATGGAGCGGGAATGTTAATTATTTTATTTAAATCTATCTAAACTTCTTTTGCCTGGGGCAGTTATAGCAGTGAAATATATTGTCGTTTCGCTATATCAAAATGGCATGGAAACTCTTTCAATAAAAACATTAACTCCATATCCGAAGTCGGAGGTATTATGTAAATAGACACAGTTTTACACGGATGTTTGTATAAGAAATAACATTTATCATTTAATTATGAAAAATAGAATTTAAAAAAATGCTCCTGCCAATTCGTCAGGTTTCCGAGTCGTCAGATTGTCCGTTGAAATCGAATTACAGATATTGCGGTCGCCAACCCGCCTGCGAAGTGTAACGACTATGGCAACATTAGCAACACCCTCCCAAGATGATAGAAGTCATATTTGGGGGAGAGAATTATTGATGAAAAAAATAGCACAAAGAAAATATGGTAGCTTTAGGTACTTTATGGATGAATAGAACTAGGTACTTTAAATGCGCTTCGTTTTACTTTTATATTATTATAACAGATAGACATTGAGCACCTACTAAAATACCTAAACTTCCAAATTACCCAAGAAATAATTTTGAGACAAGCCAAATGAAGTTTACTATGAAATTTAAACCTGTATACATATAAAATCATTCAAAGGTGGGCAGCAGCGTCCATCGAAACAAAATCTACAGTACTGAGGGCGCCAACTAGCCTGCCAAGCGTGGCAACTATGGCAGCTACCCCCCAAGATGATACATGTCATCTAGGCGACACGTTTCGGGTAAGCTGTAGTATCCATTATCAAGCCGAATCAGCGGTGCTACCGCGAAACACGATATTCGTAAATTTAGGGACGATTGTCTCTGTCACTCTCATGACGCCTCAATTGGAGTAAAAGAGATAGATGCCCGAAATATACGAACTTCGATGTTCGCGGTACCGGGCCAGGACACCGCTCGGGGTGACACACATACCCCGAGCGGTGTGTCGCCTAGTGCGATCGACACGTGAATTTATCCGTATCCAACTAAGTACAGTCACCGACTTTAATTGTTCAGCCACTTACGGTTCTAGCTGTTTCTTTTGTTTAATGGTTACTCTATGAAATGCCCACTGTAAGTTGAACCCTAAATGGCTCAACAATTAAAGTCCCTGACCGTACCTAGTAGTAACATGACTCTTACTTTTATACCAGACTGCCCACCGCTTGACCTCAGTCACACCTGATGTGTAAAGTGTAAACACTTGATCTCCATAAACTCTTTTTCTCATCATCATAATAATCATTCGCTCTCTTCGCCTGTATTCCCGGAAATATATAATTTGAGTATTTTTAAGGTAAGAGTGAATAAGCTGTTACTGAATAAGCGTGGTACACCCTCGACCTCGTCGACACTTACCATTAGTTGTGACTGAGGTCAAACGCTGCTAAGTCTGGTATAAAAAAAAATCATCATCATTAGCAGCAGTAGCCTATCTGCGTTTACTGCTAAACATATGCCACCTCCATTACACGACAAGGTCTTCGCAGACGATCCTCGGTCTCTCTTCTATATTTGATATCTATTTTATAGCAATATTTTTTGATATCATGTAAGGTGTATTTAAGGTACGGTAGATAATATTACATTATGATTGAGAGATCCATTTTAATAGTAACGTAAACCGTTGGGCACTTAAATAAGTCACATTTTCATAATACAATAAACTGTCGCGTTGCATGAAATAAGTAGTCATAAAGCTCTTTAAAACCAAAAGGATTAACGATTTTAAGAAAGTAACTTAAAAAATTGTCTATGGATGCGACTGCAAAATATAACTTTGCAAAAACAACAAGTCAATAAAGATAATCAAAATTAAGCTCCAGTCACCTCAAGAGGCTCAAGGTCTATGATTAACATGGGCGACTTACCGCAGAATATACACAATTATCCCAATTACTAGCATCGTGTCATCCCTACGGTTCCTATGAATCACATACTAATTTGGCGTCAGTCAAGGCTGACTACCTAAAATTCAAATCTGAACTTTATTTCGTTCGCTATAACGTCTACATTCAAATACAAGAGAGAAGAAGGGCTCAGGTTGATGCTACGTGCTGCAATTATGTCAGCTGGCTGTTATTCTTAAAGCACACTGACTTCAATAACTAGTTTAAGGCAGGCCCGGGATATGTAAACTTAATACGGGTTTGGAGGTCATATTATATTAGACAGTTGACTGTCAAGATGTTAGAAAAGATAATGGCTGATGAGATGAGTGTGACCTTAGGGTTGCGGCTGTGGTTGGATGTAATGAGAATGACATTTTGGGTTTTTACGCTGTAAGTTACACAAACATGAATTCTGTGAGTAAATACCTACTCGGATAATCTAGTAAGCATGAATCGGCCCGAGCTCATTCAACCTCGAACATTCTTTAAACTAAATGGTCGCTGAAGCTGTAACCGAGCAATTCTCAAAAAGTTTGTACACTTGGATCACGTATCATTTGGATCTTCGAAATGATGCTGAGCAAGATCTACCATATTTCCCAAAATGTTCCATAAAGTTAGTATGGAACTTTATGGAACATTTTTTGTTACCATGACAATACCATGCTTTGAAAATACCATGCTTTTTTGTTACCAAATTTCTATAGACTTTCGGTAACAAAAAAGGAAAGTTCCATACAAACTTTATGGGACATTTTGGGAAATATGGTAGATCTTGCTCAGCATCATTTACTCTATCAGTCTACCGCTTTTAATCAAAATCGAAGACGTGATCCAAATGTACAAACTTTTTGAGAATTGCTCAACTATTTAGAGGTTTTTGACCGGAACGTAACGTGGCCATCAATAGTAGAAACGACAACAAAGACCATAAGTTGACCTGACTTAGGCTCTATAAACCGTTCGGAATGTTAGAGCGAGCGGACTCTTTGGGGGTAAGGTAGCCTGGGGAAAATCCAACACCCTTCCGCACCAGACTTGATTTGATCTACTACTAGAATACTCCTCCTGATAGGGATAACTTACCATGTATGTTATGGTGACAGTGTGTGGTTTGTCCATCGTTAAATGCAATCTCAGTTACTCTGCAAAGACGGCGGTCGCAAACAGCGTGCGCAATGCAGCTGAAATTCTAAACTTCATAGGTGTATCTTAAACTTAGTAAAAAAATTCTTCACTCAAGACTTACAGGCTTGATTAAGAGATTTAGAACTCTTGAAAAGCTTGAATGTATGTTGTGTAATATTGTTGTGTATTTTTTTATCAGTGTCATATAATCTGTTTGTTGACTTTTTTGCTTTGAACTTATCTCACATAATTTTTTTAATCATCTTTTCCGTTATAACTTATTTTCCTTTTAAAACAAGTACTTATAGGTTCATTTCATTCCCATGTCGCTTGTATGATATGCTAATAGCCCGACGTCTACTCAAAATTAAATTTCAATTCCGATTTAACCACCAAGTCTGATTGCCACCATAAACAAACCCGACAAATCTCGCTCTCATTCCGTCTTGTTACTCAAAAAACGACATACATCGCAAGGCTTATAAGGCTATGTCATTTTGTATCAGACTATTTGCCCCTAGCAATACATTAATAACAATAAAATATTGCTTCAAATTTATAGAGACGCACGGCAAAACAGAATTGATTCAACACTAAAGTTATTATCAGTATTCTATCTATAACACAAAACATCTTAACTGACATGATTCCTTGTGTATTTTCTGTCCTATTGTTAAAAGGCTTACTTGAATTTCTATTGAAAATGAGGTAATAGCAACTTTAAGCCTTATTACATTGAGTTAAGACTGTGTTTCATAAGAATTATTGTTGAGATGGAAGTTTGCACGATTTTAAAGTGTATTAATATAATTTAAGTATAAACGTATAGGTTACGTCTTTATTTGCGGATATTTATGGCGGGGTATAAAGTGTGGGGACGAGGACACGGATAAGGGTTCGGCAGAATGCGTCCGTGACAGCGCAACGTGGGTACGGCACTAAAAACTGAATTTGATAGGGATGCGGTTGTTTATCGATAGCGAAGGGTACACACTTATCGATATTGTCATAATACCTCATTAGTCAAATGTATTATTTAAAATATAAATACATTTAATTTGATGTCATAACTACGATTTTTAGTAAAGTATGTACTTTACTAAAAATCTGTTGAAAATAAAAGTAATAATCATGCCCTCTAGAAACAAAGTGCGGAATTAAAAAGCAGAAGCTAAGAGTAATGAAGTAAACAATAGCAAAGACTCGTTAACTCCGATAATCTTGGTTTTGTATTGCAGCCTACATATAACGTTGCCATTACTCGTTGTAACGAAATGTTTATTTTTATTATTTTTTATATAATATACAACCTATTATAAACCACGTAATAATACCTATTACATGTTAATAGTGTCACATGTATGTGCAATCAACAATGTTAGGGATAATTTATAGGTACAACATTGATCTCAGAAGCAACCTGCATGCCTGAACTGAAAATTATCGATATAAAATTTTCCCCGCACCACACCCACTCCGGCGCAGCTCATAAAACCTTATGATAACCGCCATTACCATCACAAAGGAGGCGTGTAATTTTTTGTCAAATAAATACTAATAAAGAATTGATGTTTATTAAATATAATTTCGTATACGGAGCTTGTCAAAAGGCACCGTTTATTGTTTTTTCTTGATTTGAATTTAAGTTGTTACGTAAAATAAATATTAATTGGATTTGTCTACGTGACGTGAGATATGGTGAAGTTAAATTGAGTTGCCGTAAAATATCGACATCCGATTAATACTGTGATTAATTTATGCATATTTGAAAACATAGTTTATTTGTCAGTTTAGCCGAGACTCGATCGTAATGCCATCCATACATTTTAGCAAACATGTACATACATGTACATACATTAGAGATACCTACATAGTATTCTTTGAGGACCTGAATTACTTTACTTTGTAGCAACTATAATTTTATAGGTCCCTGTGTAATTTTTTTACACTAGAGTCGCAGATCACTATCATCATCATCATCATCATGTCAGCCGAAAGACGTCCACTGCTGGACCCAGATAGGCCTCTCCCAGAACGACCCAAGAAGACCGATCCTGCGCCTTCCACATCCAGCGGTATCCCGCGACTCTAACTAGGTCGTCGGTCCACCTTGTGGGAAGTCTACCTACGCTGCGTCTTCCAGTTCGTGGTCGCCACTCCAGCACCTTTCCGCCCTACCGTCCATCGGTTCAAAAGTACAATCGGCAATCAAAGCTTGTACCAAAAATTGTACCAAAGCTTGTACATTTTTGACTGAAACTTTTACTGGTACTGTCAGGTGAACTGTCCTTACTATGCCATATGTCTACAATTTTGCTTGAAGCCAGGCCGTATAACTACAATTCTGGTCTATCTACGAGTTCCTAACCCTTTAAAACCAGCGAAACAAAGACAAGCATTATTACCACCAATTTAATCAAAAACATTATAGTTTTATGAACAATAATAATGTCCAATTAACTCGAAAACTAATAACTTACGCAACATTAACTTCAAGCTTTATTCACAGCTATTCAAAATTAGTCCTTACGTACACGTATTTAAGATCTTGTCAATCATTTTTCAGGGCTGGCCCACTTAATTCCTGATTATTTAAACGCTTGAGATTCATAAAGAATACTCCATGGAAACTAATTTAATTCTGACCTCTCAGTAGATGACTAAAATAAAATTAAGGGACTATATAGTCAATTATAAGTACACAAGCCTCCGCAAACTTGCAAAAGTACATATACAATTCTTTTTTCTATATTATGAACTCTTATAAAAACAAGTAAAGGCACAGAGCCTCGGGAAGCTACATATAGGTATATTGTAGGTGCAAACCCTATCACAATTTGACCAATCGAACTGGACCGAATGGTAAACACTAATAATGAGGGATATAATAAGTACGCCGTCGAAATATCACTATAAACATAATTTAACTAACTGCAGGTTTGATAGATTACTTTATACATTGTTAAATATTAGCGTTTATTCCTAGTACATACAAAGTAATGTCAACATCTAGTGCTTATTATAAAGCATGTTCTAATTTTTTTTCTTGCAACAAAAACGTCTAAATGCTACGCCGCATGAAAAAGAACCTAGGATCTAGGGGTCCAATTATACTAGCAACAAGCTAACAGCCGAAACCCAATAGTTTATGAATAAATTAGCTGATATAAATTTCGTAGGCACTACACTTTGATTAGTATAACGAGCCAGCAGACTGTTTGATGACCGAATTAACATTTATAGAAATTAATCGATTCGGTATACATCGATTATAGTATTCGATGAATCGAGCTGTAAATGTCTCGTTAACTAATGGGAACATATGGCCGGAGCATGGGAAACAGTAACTACAGGTTTCCTGTTTATTTTGGATTAGTTTTTATGGAAATTTACGATCTAGACGTTGTAAAATTAAAATGAGAGTTAGTTTATTAAAATGGGCATTGACGCGGCCTTTGATTTCGTTGATGAAGTCGATTTCAATCAAGGAGAATTACTCCGGTTCATTCATAAATTGTTTAGGTATAAAGTATTAAAATGGAATGGAAATCTTCAATGAAAAGAACTAGCACAAGTTTTATTAGAATTTCGACACAACTAAACTTCATTGGTCAGACAACAGAAACAGTCGGTAGACATTTTCGTAAATTAAGCTGGTAAATTCGTGGAACGGAGTCCTTGTAATTCCAAATACGAACTGGCTATCTAACCTATCGGCCGGTAAGGCTAAATTATATAATATATCAGTCACAAATGTTCGTGACATGGACTAAATTATAATAGCAGATCTTACACAATTTGTTTCACTACTTTTTTGTAATTTGACGCGAAGTCTGAAGTCTAAGACAAGAAGAGATGAAGCATGCATTTCTTGTACAAACCTTTTTTAAGGTACTATAATATATAGGTAATAGATATGAATACATAACGTATCTAACAAATACACCTTACATAAAAATAACTACCAATACCGATATTTAAACCCGAAACCAAAGGCTCTAGTGTAAGTTTCTTTGGAAGTAAAAAAACGTCTCGAACGCGTTAGTGACAATGTTATTTATATAGGAAACTCAAACGCGATGGTGACGTTTTGTTACGTTAAACACTTACACTAAGGGCTCAGTAGATTCGCAGGCATATTTAAACCACCGAGTGGAGTAGGAGGCAGGCAAATGGACAAACCAAGAGTACAGTGCGCCGGCGGTCACTAAAATGAACAATTATTAAGAAACTAATTTATAATATAACCTTACAAATTCTAACGCAACAAAGAGTTTCCCTTCATTAGTCCAGCTATGAAACCGTTTACAACAAGCCATAAAACGTCGGTGTAACGTGCAAATTGCGTATATGATTAATACGTACATTATCATCTATGCGGGTGTCGGCTCTTTGAAGCGTGGTGAGTACAGCAGTTTGCAAATAATAAGGAAATGTGGTAGCCAGGAATGTGGGTTAGCTTTAGTACTGTATTTGGTAATGGGCGACTAATGACCAACAATGAGAGGTAGGGCGCAGCGAAGTACCATCACGCTTGGATCTGGAGCAGCCCAACTGGGAAAGTACCTCCTCCTTCCAGAAGACCACAGCCATAATAGCACTTCTACCTTTCAGGTCTGTAGTATTGTGTTCCTGGTGGTGAGTAAGGTTCCCATAGTTCCAATCCCCCGTAAAGGCTGGTAACGCGCTTGTGACCCCCTGGTGTTGCCCATGGGCGACGGTAATTGCTTACCATCAAGCAATCTGTCTCCTCGTTTGCCACCTATAAATGTCACCGATGCACGGAACAAGTATTTTTCTAGTTACTTTTGGAAAATCGGTTTTTAGTCCGCGTTACAAAAAAAATAGTTTTAACTTTACCTAGAAATAGAGCTGAAAATTATAAATGCCGTATGTAGAGAGGGGTAATCTTAATGGGAATTATTAGGTACTTATAACTACTGGTACTGCTGTTAATATTTTTTTACTAAAGAAGTAAATTACTTGAAACTAACGTGTAATAACATTTTTTGTTTGCTTCACACAAGACTGATAGTAAGATCGAAAAATTGGTAGGTTGTTACTTCAATTATTAGGAAAGGTGAATAGATATAGAAAACTCTTGATTGACTCACCTCAGTAAACAGATACAAAACTAAACAAACAATTGATTACATGTATAGGCAGACAACAGGCGGACTTATCTCTTAAGATCGATTTCTTCCAGTCAACCTTTAGGTGGAGGAAACAGGAGGTGGGTACAAGTTGGGTGTGTCGCACTAGCTTATCTACCATCATACAGAATAAGATATAGTATTGTTATTAAAACTTACAAACTATATAATATATATGTACCCAATTAAGGTAATGGCACCAATGTTGGACACTTTTAGCTGACAGGCACCAATGATGGACACTTAGGTCTTTTTTCAAAAATCATAAAGTTATAAATTGAATATGTCCCAACAAATGCACAACACTTAACTCCTTTGAAATAAGCACTAATGTTCATGATTGGTTCTGTGTCCATTACTGGTGCCGTCACCTTAATCCATGCAACTTTGCATTGCAATCCGCATTTTGTTTCTAGGTATAAAGTTTATAAAAACAAATACAATTACCTCACACAAAACTACACGTATCGTTTCAACATATAAAATAACCATTTCGATATTAATGATATCGGTAAAATATTGACATATTGAACTTTTGAACTATTTGACTCGTTTTATTTGTACTTTTGTTGATGGTATCTGAAATGATGATGATGATGTTCGGTTTAGTATAATTCACAGGTGTTTATTATAATTGGGAATTACCTAGATGAGTTTAATTTATAAACTTATTACCGCAATGAAAAAAGAAAGGCACAGGTAGTGAATTAGCTCAAGGTGCAACCAACTTTCTGTCTAATCTAGAAGTTAGCAAAACATTATAGAGTAGAGGGTGCATTTACAATTTTTTGTTTTATTACAACTATTACTTAAAATTGGATAGATATCGTGATATAGTGAGAAATTATTTTCCTTCGGGAAAACTCGGATCTTTATCGGAATACGATGTCACCCGAACTGTCATGAATGATCGTATTAAATGAGTGACTTTTTCATATCCAGTAATATGGCACTTTATTATTTGGTGTCAAATGTCAAATGATATGTGACACTAAACAATAAAGTTCCATATTAATAGATATGAAAATATCACTAATTTATTGATAGAAAGTTCTGCTGCCGTCGTATGTCGATCGAGATACGAGAAATAACTAGTTTTGCATTACATTTGTATGTTAATTTTGATGAGTTTACTAGAACTAGCCCGTTTTAAGTAATACACTAAAAGAAAATTTTAGTTGGTTTTACCATATCTTAACTAAATTTTAGGGTTATTTTAGCACCCACCCTTGAGTTGTGTTGAGTCGACAATATTTCTGTTAAAACAACAAATATTCATGTTGCTTTAACCCATTTTTTATTTATTTAAATAATCTGTCACCAACACGTGCTAATTCAACCTTTTTATCTTTCACTGTGTACCAGGTTAACTTAAAATTATTGTATTTATTACATACGTACCTATATAATTGTCGTGTACCGATATGACCTCCAAACCTTCAAGAAAAGAGCGCATAGAGATCTTTTAAGACCTTTAGGTCGGCAACGTACTTGTGACTCCTCTGGTGTTGCGAGTGTCCATGGGCGGCGGTAGTTGCTTACCATCAGGCAATCCGTCTGCTCAGTCCAAGTCCGGGTGCCAGCGTCCCAATAAATGCCACTTTCAAGTTTAAGTCATCTGACGGAAGCGTATCGAGCATTGGTAGGTATACCTTATGTTGTCCAGCAGTGGACATGTTTGTGGCTGATATATCGGTAATTTTACATATACAGTCAGACACTAAGATTTCCCGGCATTTTGCCACAGTCATGGGAACCTGGGGTCCACTTGGCAACTAATCCCAGGATTTGGCGCAGACACTAGTTTTAAAGAACGACTGCCATCTGACCTACCAATTCAGAGAGTAAACCAGGCCTTTATTATAGTATTAGCCCGATTTTCTTCACCGAAAAGCGACTGGTAGTGGTAAATATTAAATAATATTTCGTTCATAAGTTCCGAAAAACTCATTGGTACAAGCTGGGGTTGGAACCTGCGACCTCCGGATTGCAAGTCGCAATGCTCTTACCAGGCCACCAGCGCTCTAATAATATTGTTCTATATATTATAAATATAAAACAGTAAACTATTAGTCGTCCTATCCGATCATATTATAAATTGAGTGTTTCATAATAAATGTCTGAATACACCTTTTACTAAACAACGGCACATTTTAGCTTACATCACATAAAGTAGTCATAATCTCTAGCCCGGCCATAAAAAGATAATTTATAATGCAAAGAAATTGCACTTACACTTATCCATCTACTGCTTTCCTTTTCACACTTTAAAGGTGTATGTTACAACTCTCTCCCTCTTGCGCATACGCTGTTACTAAATGCTGAAGTTTAGTTGCTAGCTAAAACTAATTCATTCCCTTTTAATGTTGAACCGTATTTCAAAGACGTTTGAGTTGATATTGGCTTGCTTTTTTAGACACAATTAGAACTTAATCGATGGCGGCGACTTTGAGGCATTTATTTTTATACCCAATTCGCGTAAAGGTGTTATACTAATAAAGGTAATCGCGTACTTTCCTATAATATATTAAAATGTTATATCTTTATACAAATAACATAGTAACATACTTCCTTTTGGTTATAGACCATTGCATTTCACCACGCCGCTTTTGCCTTATGACTTAGCGTAACTGAAATCACCTTAAATCCAATGTTAGTATGATCTCCTATTAGGTATGTGCTTTAAGGACACTGAGGTTAGGCTTATACTGGTTTTCTGAAGGATACTTAAGAACTTAGTGATGTGAGTAACAGTGCGCCTGAGGATGTAGCGTAGCCATA
This sequence comes from Grapholita molesta, assembly GCA_022674325.2. Lineage (NCBI taxonomy): Eukaryota > Metazoa > Arthropoda > Insecta > Lepidoptera > Tortricidae > Grapholita > Grapholita molesta. Next base: position 5,588,987 of record CP053124.2, on the reverse strand, counting down.
ATTGTGCTGTAAAGTACAATGTTGCTTCGTTATATTTTGCAACGTGTGCTGTAAAGCGACTTCATTAGACCATGATAACTTTTCGTAGCTAAATTATTACGTTGAGTATGATTTTAACACATCTATATATTCCTAGGTATACTCTAAGTAAAGGATGTACCTATAGTCAATAAAGTTAAAAACTTAGCTAAAGCACTTGGCCTATGTAGTAGAACGTGTGTACACGCATGTCGTTCGTGTTCAATAAAACAGAAACTGTTAGACTCTCTAAAATGTTGAAAGTAGAACTTTAAAATTAGGAATGTTATTTTTAAATAAGCTCTTCTGTAGTTATACTAAAAATATTTTTTGAAATTTAACCGATAATGTGGTAAAAATATGTTTAAAAAATGTAACGACTACTAATCTAGTTTTTTTGATGTCAACTACATGTTAAATTACGAAGCTTATTAAACCTGAATTTTATGTCCATAAAGTTTCCAATTAATGAGATTAATTGTTGAAGGGTCAATTATCAAAGAACATAAAAACAAACGTATAACGAACCGGCGAACAAAAACGAATAAATATTACGGCGCCCGAACGAACCAAATTAAAACCAATAATTTATGCTCACGGAATCCCTAATAGAAAATCAACACATCGAAGAACCGGTACTTTCAACATAAAATCGATGTCCGTCATTCGATTGTGATTAATCGAAAAACACTTTAAACTCGCTCACTACACGAATATATTCTTGTATCGATAAGACTAAGTATCGAATCGAAAAATACTGGCCGATAAAAAGTTATTCGCAGAAAAAAATAAGGAAAATATAAACAGCAGTCATTGTAACTCAAACCATAAAACCACTGGACTAAGATTTAATTTTGAGTAGTGCTTAGAGAAATAAATGGAAGGTAAAATTTTGGCGATGGTTGATTAAAGCATTAGCAGGCGCGTGCCGAGAGTCTAAACAAATGTCGTACATTAGAAGAGATTAGATTCATGAAAACTAAGAGGACCACTCTTAAATCTTAAAACACGTGTCTGAATAATTATGTATCAGTAATTAATCTAATTCATTCTACCAATTTTGTAAAAAAACTCATCAGTTTACTAGGTTCATGCCCGCATTTAGTTTCAACAAAAAACAAAGGAAAGGAGTAATCATACTGCTTTAATGCCCCTATAGTAATTAGTAATGTTAACGTTTAAGTGACTTGCAAAACTGCTGAGCTATTTAAAATAATTGTAGTCATGTATATCGTATTTAACCTCATGCGTTGGGGCGTAAAGGTTCTCGAGGTGCGACTATAAACCGGAAGTCGCAGCATGGGCAGGCCCCCACAAGGTGGCCCGACGACATGGTAATCCACTAGATGCGGGTTCCGTAAAACCGGTCATTGTGGGTACAATTGGGGAAGGCCTATGTCCAGCAGTGGACATCTTTCGGCTGATATGATGATGACTTCTGTTTTATCACAAGGCCCCTTTAACCGCCCAGAAGAAAAAAAAAACATCTACTTTACATAATTATTTAGTTTGTAACTTGACTGGTATATATAACGAATTTAGAATTTTTCTATTAAAACGACTTAAAACTTTATTAAGTAAACATATTCAAGGGCCTTATTTACATTTCATGTAAAAAAGTAAAGAGTTAAGTACTCATAATATTCTATTTATCGTAAATAAAGATTTTTCTGTTAATATTAGGATGCTTAGAGCCATTACATGGCATGGTTGTTACAAAAACTATATTTTATTCCACATCCCTTGGTCTTGCCTCATTTGAAACACCCGTTTCCATAGTAACTGAGTATACTTTTGATTGATGTAAAAATCAACAAACGTGTAATAGTTTAGTCACCACAAAGCAAAACCAACAGCTCTCTGAGGCTATAGTTTGTCGCTCAATTTCGCCTGATTGCCACGGAAGTCGCGTGCGACGGCGATCAGCCCAATAGACCCCATAACGAGATTTTCACCGAGTTACGAAGTTTTGGAGAAACTAATACCTACCAGTGAGACCTTTTTACATGAGCCCAATGTCAAAGTGTTAATGCAAAAGTTAAGCCTGTGGGATTTGACTTGATGGAGGCGCCGCAGCTGGAAACTACGAATATCTATGTAAGAAAGATGTTTTATACTAATCAAATTTTGTGACAATTTAATTTATTAATAAGTAACAATTGTATTTTATACAATCGTGACACAATGAAAAGTTTTTTGTATATAACAATATAATATATCCGTGGCCCTAGTGGAAAAGGGTATAAGTCAAATTGGCTCAGTAAAAACGGCCACATATCCTATAAAATGTACGCCACTTGTACTCTTTTACGCTGTGCTAATTTGACTTATATCCTATTTCACTAGGGCCACTGACATATTCTCCACTCAGTGTCATTGCAAAACTGTCTCTGATTGGCCGTTAACGTGTCAGAAAAAAAATTATGTGTTTTCAAATACAGGAAAATTTGCCAGGTATCGCAAATTAGTATAGAATTTGTATAAAGTTATATTTTTGAAATTACTTCTCTACAGAGTATCCTAATTAGTACATTTCGATACTAGTAAAAGAAGTTTTTACACGTGTATCGAACCCAATTTTTCATAACAAGTGCCTTAAAAAGTGAAATTTACGCACGCGAAGCGTGCGCAAAGTGCACTTTTTACGCACTAGTTAGGAAAAAAATATTATAGTTGTGTTGGAGGTGTCATACACAGTGTGATATTGGAAAGTATGTGCTTATCGGTTTGTCTATGTTATCGTAATTGACAGATTAAAGTATGAGAGTATAAAAATACATATTTACAGACGTGACTTCGTACTTAGGCTAGACATTTCGTAGCTCCATAACTAATGGTAGACACAACCGCAACAGTTTCTTAGGCGAGACAATAACCGATAAAGAAAACTGTCTCAATCTAAATGCGAAAGAAAGAGATGGAATTATGAAATTTGATTATTCAATGTTACATTCGTTAGAGTCGTTTGTGGTCGGTCTGTTTATGGTTCATACCTAACCGGTTCTTGATACTGAAACTTCTAATTACCTGAGAGTCCATGTATACGTCATGTCATAAAACTACAAACGGTTCATTTCTGCTTTACCTTAAGGTTGACTGGTAGACAATGTGTTAGGGAATTAAGTTCGTCATCTGTAAGATATAAATAAATAAATATTACAGGACATCCTTACACGAATTGACTGAACTCACAGTAAGGTTAAGAAGCTTCTGTTGTGGATAGTTACTCAGGCAAAAACACATATAACATACAAATAAACCTATTATGAAATTTAAAATATAAAGAAAAAACTAAATTATTCAATTACTGCACAAAGACTGACCACCACAATCGCACTGGACAGTATTTGCACCAGGAACGACATGTATACGTAAATACATAAAAAAACATCCATGTACCACTAAAAGATTTAAAAAAAAAGATAAAAGATCGTTATTTTTCAAATTAGGTACATTAGCATGCACTTATGAACGTCAAAGAAAAATCTACCACCGGTTCCAACCCCACACCTCTGACCCGGGAAGATACCACGGCAAGAAACTACGGCGGGACTTATTTTTTCAAAACAGTGATACGTCAAATCTTAAAGTACCTATATAATTATGCGTAGTCCCAAAAGAAAACATTTCAAACAGTTTATTATAAGATATAACTGAAAATACTAAAATTTATTTATTTTATTTTATTTAGAAGAACAATGTAACTCAGCATTACAGTATACACCAATGCTCTGAGAAACTAAGCAATAACATAATCAAATAATAATAAAAAATACCTTATTTATATTAAGGTGCTGGATGGCCTATCATCCATCAACTCATAATACCTCAAGCATTCACAGCCGTCCATCTCCAAGCAAACAGGTCACATTCAGGCGATGATGTCAGAAGCGCATTGAGGAGTGTTAACGTAAAAATAATAATGTATAAACAAATTTGACTTCACAAAAATAAACAATTAGACAAACTTTGTTATGCTTTCTTACCTGAACTGTGTCATATAAATGATCAATTGATCACTAACAAATATTTGTGATGAACACAAAAATGCCCTTACCGGATTTGGAGGACCTCCTGCTCCGTAGTCAGTCAATATGGACTATAGAGTAGGAGGTACAAAATGTTGCCTCTGAAGCAACAACAATCAGTGTTCGTTAAGAACAAGGCTACTGCGCGCGGGGCGGGGCCCGCTTAATTACAGAATTTAATATGGCCACTCAGTCCGGCGACTCATCCTGCTCATTAACTGTGGACACTCACTCACATAATCTTTTAACAATGACAAGAATAGGCGGCAAATTTTTGACAATCAAGCGTTCGATTTCAAAAACTTTGAGGATCGATAATCGCACACAAGTTTTTTAACATTTCTGACAGAGGTAACAATGTCGGAATCGAGTGCACGTTACGACCGACTCCCTAAAATTGATATCTGCTATCATAAGTATAAAACATGGCTGGGGCAATATCCAGCAAAATGAAAATCGATTATATAAAGCACAATTAATACAAAACAAATGTATCGGAACTACAGGTCGAACGACAAATTACTAGACATTTTTCGTACAATATTTTCGTTCTATTGTGTTTTGGGTTTTCTATGAACGAATTAAAAAGAGATTGTTTTGTGTATTCGTAACTTAAATTACATCCCGACGTTTCCAATACATGGTAAATTACATGGTAACCAAACACAATATGAGTCGCCAGATCTTGATGATAGGTATATAAATAATTATTTATATGTATCCGTTCTATTATATGTATACAATATCACCGTCAAGCATCTACAACACAAGTATGATTGTGCTTACTTCGGTTTATTGTGCCAATTAAAAATAAACTCACCGTCGGCCGTAAATAAAATTTTATATCACTTTATTAAACAGGCGTCCGGTTTTTTGTCCAATAGCCCAGTGCTAGTCCATCCTTTCCACCCAATAGCCTAGTACATTTTAGATTTCATTAAAACTAATAGTCCTTACACCATGGGGGGTGCTGTGTCTGTGCGCGTCCCATGATATGGACAGGTGCAACATCCGCTTAGTGTACCCTTAGATTTCATTAAATTGTCGAAAGGACTTCTGCGCGTTGGCTCGATCCGGCTCCACGTACGCGTCCCAAATGTCCGAAGCACCATTGTTCCGTGTACCGTGTACGAGAAAAACTTAATTTTAATAATAAGCCCGTGGGAAAAAAGATTGGGACACTTTTTACTGCTATTATGGTCGAAAGATCTCTGAAATTCTGAGTAGAAACCAAAACCAAATACATAATCCAAATTTAAAAAAAAGTCGATTTTCGCTCGCTATTCGTGCTGTAATTAACTAATTAAAATATTTTGGACCAATAACTAAATAAAAAATAACATGGAAATATAACGTGTATTAACATAGTGTAAGATTACCAATGCACAGACATAAACGCATCATCATCATCATATCAGCCCGTAAGTCATCTGCCTCCCCAAAATATGACTTGTATCATCAAATATTTTTGTACCCCACTGTACCTGCATACTGCGCGATGTAAATTGAATTAGTGGGCGTGTTCGGGCGTCGGTGACCCGGCGTCTGGTTGTACATCTGTGCTTACATGGCGTTCATTATGAGAAAAGAAGGTTACCTACAGTTGCAAGAGTTTACGACACATATACGCTACCAGTGGCGGCGCGACCGTACTAACTTTACCACGATTCAGGAGTTTTGCTATTAAGAAAACGCCGTATTGGCTCTAACTTGTGTAAGGAAAGAGTTCACACGACATGGTAGCTACCAGCCATGCCATGGTAGACACGCCAAAGTTCACACGCCATGGTAGACAGAAGACATGTTTACAAGCTTTTATTTAACTTGCAATGTATGTATGTATACGTTGTGTTGTATACGTTCGAGTTAAATATTCAAAATATTGTACTGAATTTTAAAGCAGTTAGAAATCACCAATCGGTTGTCATAGCAACTCCTAAAATGCACAAGATAAACCCGTCGTATTTATTAGGCTCGTTGCAATCCTATCGATGACTAGGTTTTTGATGATTCTGCAAAAAAAGGATAGTTGACAAAAAAAATCTTGTATCCAAAATTGACATTTTTGTGCATGTTTTTGCTGACTAACTTGGTTTATGTAGGCAAATAATTTATAAGATTTATTACTAAATATTACTGACTGAAACAAACTATAATGCATTATTAAGGATATCTTATAAACCTTGTTAATTTTTGCATGGAACAACACAAAAACCATCAGCTGTCAAACAAAAAAAAGAATCATTAAGTAAAATCGGTTCACATAGAAAAAAGTTGTAAGGTAACACATATTTAAAAAAAACTTACACCCGACCTACCCAGTCTCGCCCTTTTTTGAACTCGCTCGAAAAAGTTGTTTTTTGAGATATCTTACTTGTATTTGAGTTTTTGTAAGACATTTTGACATTTTATGATATATCAAAGGGTGATATTGCACTTGCGATTTGCGAGCGAGTATTGTATAAAGGCGAATACGCAGCGAGTTCGCCGCGTATGAGTTTTGTATAGAAATCGCTTGCAAATCGCCTAAGTATGATAACGCCCTTAAATCGAGACCCTTCCGAAGTATGCTGTCGCTAGAGTGAGTAAGTCAACGTGTACCTAAAATCGTTTTGTTTACTAAAATGTTCTGAGACTGTTGTAATCTGCACACAAAATTCTACGCAAAGATTCATCATCATTAAACAAATCCTACCTTAAATCGTGACATAACCTGACCTAACCCCAATTACTGGCTACCTAAATTGCAAACCCCAACTTGCCTAATTATGATAACTACATCGTAATAAGATAATAACTAGCACTTGCGGCTTCCAAATCGGGCAAGCCTGAGATTAGCGGTGGCTCTATGCTACCTTAGTTGACGAGTATAATCTAAACTACGTACTTATTTTTCTTGGAAATCTTAAAAAAACTAGGACAGATAGAATTATAAGTTTATTAAATGTACTTTTCTGATACGAGTATCTGTAAGATGACTATTTTTGTTGCCTGTTATGTGCGACTTTATAATTACATATGTGTTTTACAAAATATCAGTTTCTTCGGACAATCGCAGACGTTCGAAGGGTACTCTCGAAAAGATTAAGCAAAAAACCCTTAATAGTTTTTTTATGTAATATACAAAACTTTTATTATGCATAATTAGAGTTGCAGGCGTCCAAAGGCTACTGTAACTGCTTACCATAAGGCAGGCCGTATGGTTGTTTGCCACCGACGTTGTATAAAAAAATACATTTACCTACTCATACGATAAAATTTGGTTACACTCGCTCAATGTTGTTTGGTCAATGTTTTCTTTATTCAGATATATTGCTCGTATGATATCTATTTAACTTAATTTTGCTAAAATGTGTAACTTGTGCTAACCCTACAAAAAAAAAATTAATAAAAATTTAGAACTATCATAGCTTATTTCTAATATCTACTTTTATTATATAAAGTACCCTATTGTACAGAGTCCAACAAATGGTCGTATAAAACGTGACGTGTTTCAACTGTGGCAAATCGTGGTATGTAATGTACTGTAGTATAATATAACATGGGTTGGCGTTTGGCGCCACGGCGGTTGAAACAAAGGCGCGCGCCGATGATTGTGCGCCGGTGACGCTGCGTTTACGCACCTTTTTGGTAGCGGCGCCGCTCGGGGTTCCGCAGGGATTCGCAGTTTGCGATTGAAGTGTTGGAACATAGACGAAGCGGACCTAATTTGAGTTAATGTGGAGTGGCAAGTGTAGAAATGGGGTTTTGTTACCGATATTGACTCGGAAGGAAACGATCCCGACGCTACCGCCTATTACACATTGTGCTCTTTTAGTTTTTATTAAAAACAGATCTGAATTTAGCTATCGGCTTTTATATACTAGCGTGATCAAAAAATCTTTTTTTTAACAAATACGTAATTAAAAATATATATTTTTGGAAATAAGGGGGTTCAATAGGGGTTCAAGAAAAGAACATTGACAACGTATCCGTATTAAATTATCATTTGAAAGCTGGAGAACAATTTCTGTTCACTTAACAAAATGCGACGACACGATTGAAATGACACTGGTCTGTCTACATATAAACTACACATCGTATATATGGGAAGTATGGGAGACTAACCCAGGTGGGAGTGTTGAACCACTCTGTCAAAAAATGTACAAATTAAATTGTATATTTTATCAGCCCTCTAATCAATATCACCTATTGACATGGTATATGTTTACTAAAATACATTTTGATTTTGCCTGTTTTTTTATTGCAATATTTCAAGGCTGGACCCTTGGCATCCCAGACTCCCAATACACAACATTGAGAACGGGGGTTTAACCTAAGAGATTTCTCTACGCAACCCCAATTTCGTAATAGTTATTACGTCGGTATATCGCTTACAAAGTACGTACCAACTAATCTATTTATTGATTCAATAGTCGGTCCGTCTGTCGGCACGCTATAAGCAAATACAACGGTAGTTGCCCGACACCGCCTTTGTTGCCTATAAATAAAATAATGAACTGTATATTTAAACGATGACTACGCATAATTTGGACAATTACTCCTCTTATTATTAAGGCTTAGAGCCATGATAATAATACGCCAGCCAAGCGATTCTAACCTTTCAATCAAAGGAATAAAGACCATGATATGAGTTGAACTGATTAGGTTCAGATAAGTAGATATTAAAAAGAAGCTATGATAGTTCTAAATTTTTATTGAAAACTGACGAGGTATACATGGATAATCGAAATTCATCAGTCTCAAATAAACGGAATGTTTAATAGTAGACTTAGAAATATGTGATCCAGTAAGATAGCAATACTATAGATAGGGAGTTGTAATTAAGTATGATCTGATTTAGTTGCGCCAAAGATGGCCCTTTTTCTAAGATAGCCCTAATTCATACCTACGTAATAACAGTGGTAACATTTTAGTAAATTGGGCTATGTTAGAACCAGCTCTTTGGCGCAGGTATTTCTTGAATTTTTTTTATTATTAGATACTTCTACCCAAAGTCACAAGCTCTTTGCAGCTTTATCGAGAACGAGATCTAATTAATAATTAATTTGATTCATTTGTTTCCGTTCTCAATATAAATACAACAACATAATATATCTAATATTGGGGTCCTCTTTTTCTATTTGTGGTATAGAAAGCCTTTAGCAATAATTAAAAATCCAAAATCTAAAATGCTAGTTTCAACGGTACAACTAAAAGTTCCTTTTTATCATCAGATTTTTTAAATAGTTGTTGTGAACGCTGTTAAAGGGTTCGAAACGTAGAGATGAAAATTAAATTAGTATACATTCCAGTTGTTTTATTTCATTAAGAGTTGGTGTTTCAAAATACAAATACTTATTGGCTTTTTCAATTATTGATGGTCCAGGAAGCGTCCATACAAACCAATAAGTACCTTCCGGCTTAATTAACTATCAAGTCGAACTGTTATAATCCATACTAATATTATTAAATGCGAAAGTTTGTCTGTTTGTTTCTCCGTCTTTCACGGCAAAACGGAGCGTTAAATTGACGTGATTTTTAAGTGGAGGTAGTTGAAGGGACGGAGAGTGACATAGGCTACTTTTTCAAGCGGGAAAACATCTCATTCCCAGGGGAAGACTCAATATGTTACATTTTCCTCTAACCATGAGGGCGAATCTAGACTAGATGATGCCTCATTTAGTATTAGATAATAAGGTTTAGTATAGTTTAAATTAAGTGTTCCTGCAGTCAAACTGTGTTAACAGTTTTGCAGGACTTGCAATCTATGTTTTTTTCCTGTATATGTAGTAAATAAATATAAATAAAATAGTAAATAACAGTAAAAAATATCCTTACGCTGAAAAAGAAGAGGCAAGACCATATTTTTGGACCCGGGTATGTCCTTAAACTACGTCCAACAATGAGAGGTAGGGCACAGCGATTACCATCACGCTTGAGTATGGGGCAGCCCAACTGGGGAAGTACCTCCTCCTTACAGAAGACCACAGCCATAATAGCACTGCTACTACCCTTCAGGTATGTAGTGTTGTGTTCCTGATGGTGAGTAAGGTTCCCAGAGCTCCAACCCTCTTTAAAGGCCGGCAACGCGCTTGTGACTCCCCTGGTGTTGCGGGTGCCCATGGGCGACGGTAATTGCTTAACACCAGGTAATCCGTCTGCTCGTTTGTCGCCTATGTCATAAAAAAAAAATATTGGCCCCAAACCGTGTCCAAGAACTTGGCCGTGCCTAAGAAACAAGTTGACTGGCTGCCACCTAGGACACAATTAGGACAGAACAACTGTTACCAATTAATTAAACTCAACAGGCAATTGACTTTTTCCTAGATTAATAATTGAACCTCGTCCAAAACAAACTGCCTCGGGACCTGGGCCATAAATTCAGGGGTCCTTTGTAATGAGTGGATTTACATACAAATAGGATCAGGCCGGTGATTGGGCGAGGCGCCCCGCTGGCTCGCTTTGAACGAGCCGCCGTATTCGCGGGTCCGAGGTTCATTTTCGGAATGTGAATGGGTTCAAGTTTTGTTTTAATTTTGAAATTGTCTTAGTGAACTGTTTGCCTGTAATAATTGAAGGTGGTCGATGCTTGATGTGCTGTGATCGTTGTTGTTGTGGCCTGCTACTTGTTAACCCTTCATATTATCAAGCAAGGACTGGCAGTGCTTAGGTATACAACATTACACGATTCAGAAATTCTCTGTTTTCTCTATTGGCCCGTCAGCTATCAAACGTAACGAGATTAAATTATGCGATAAAAACGTCAAACTGATGAAGAAAATTTATCCATACATTTTGTTCATCAGTTTGACCATCACAGATTGATTTTCAGCTTACTGCAGCCACCGACTCTCTTGTTTTTGTTTTCTATATATGTAGACTGACCATCGTTTGACCTCAGTAACACCTGATGATAAGTGTCGACGAGGTCGCGGGTGTAGCATGCTGGTGTAGTTTCTGAGGCGGTATAATAGATAAATGGAAATATTACTACAGTATGTTCAATAAGGTTTGTGTTGTGTCTGCTTTTGTTTCTACTGACCATAATGTTTCAGATACAATTAAGTTCTTGCAAGTAAATAATTTATAACAGTGTGTCTTTAATGTCTAAATACCTACTTTACAAATTTCTATGTTTCAGTGTGTCAGAAAAAAAGAACCCCCCCATGTGCCAACATGTACGACAGACCTTTTCTCTGCTGACTTTATCTATAAGCATTTTCAGTCCCATTTAAACGCTCCTTGATTGACTCAAAGCTTATTTACGAAACACGGTTTGGCAACTGTCAACGACCGGCTGGGAGCGAGCATAAATCGTAGTTACTAGTTACCAACCGGACCTAACTAGAATTTATAATCTCAAAACATCGTCTCACTCCACAGCTACAATATATTACCACTTTTGATTTATATTGAGGGTTGTCAGCCATGTTGAGTGTTACTGGAAACTATTATGTGTTTAACATGTCCCTAAATAGCAGTATACTCTATGGACGTTTATGGTAGTCTATTGCCTTCGGGTTACATAATGTCTGTCAGTAGAGCATAGTTTATGAAGTAGGTAAAAGAAGACCGCATTGAAATGTTTTTGATGCCCGCTGTTAAATTGGCACAAGCACTGCGTATATAAAAGGTGCTAACAAATGAGCCACGGATGTTTTAAGAGATAATACATTGCATTAAGACAATTTACTTTTAATTGCATTAAGAAACCTTTGTATACCATTGTTTTGTTTTCATTTACCAAACAACCAAAAGTTATAATTTTATTTATTTTTAATATTACCATCACCTATTTATGTACCTGTCAAGATGTTTAACACTGTTTGTCAAATCACGTGAAACCTTTTTTCTCTTAAATGTCATTATATGTATTTGATTTTGATGGCCAGTTGTATGATAGAAAAGAAATTTTAGAAAATGGCTAAAGAGGTCTCATTTATTTCTCTTATTAACAGGGTGTTTAAATATAGCAAATTTCTCTTTTTCCTGAAAAACATAACATAACATAACAATACTTAAATGTATTCCGAGAACCGAGTACTATAAGCGGTAAAAATATCCATGACTAATTTATTAGCACCTCTAGATATTCACTTTCAAAAAAAAATCTAAATTAAAAATTAAATTAAATAAGAAAAATATATATATTTGGCTCCATTACGAAAGGTTTTATGAAAAGTGCACAATACTTTATATGTTTACACAATACATGTATAATTGTCTGTGGTACCCCTTTAACCGATATTTAATATAGCTTTTTTTTAATTTGTAAGCAAGTTTACTAGCGATGCTTTTTAAAAATGTTGGATCAAAATTAACTCCGCAGTTTTGTCCTCCGCCTTCTTAAAAGTTTTCTCTTTCACCCAAGAATTCGGCATAAGTAAAGTATAAATAATAGTTTTCGGAACTGCTTGGAAAACCGCGGATTGCCATGGGAAAAATGTACCTATGTGCTAGTGCTTCACTAGAATATTTTTTATTTTGTATTATATTGTTTGTAATTGTAAATTCATTTGGCAAATTGACTATTTTATTTGAATTTTTTTAGACTTTTTTTTGTTATACTACTTATACTTAATTGTTATAAATGAATTTGAATTGAAATAATTCAGATATCGTGTGTATATCGTTTTCTTAGTAGCGAGACAACCCTAAACTAACTAGCGAAGTTGTTGAAATAGTCAAGTCTATTTGAGTAAGTGCAGAATGCAGTTTTATCTCAATAGACGCCGACGCGCGCGTTGCGAATATGCAAAGATGCGTGTCGCTTGTGGGAAGATATTATTCCGTTATCTTAAGAATTCTGGTAAAGATGCTGACAGTAAAATTTAGTATTTAGCTTGTTTAATGGAAAGGAAAGAGAAGCACTCACTAGCAACCATAAACTCAAAAAAATATTGTAGATGCTAAAATTTCGCACTTATTGTCTAATTTATATCCGATCGGCGAAGGTACCTACTAAAAAATACCTGAACATGTATTTTATCGCCATGATAATAGAGTCGACCGACCGACCGAAGTACGAAGCAGTTTTTGGTATAAGTGAATTGGAACTGTTTGTTTAAGTCGAAAAGCGAAGAAATAATGGAAAAATTATCTAAAACCTAACTTCAGAATTAATTTATATTAAGCAGCTTTCGTTCAATTGTATAGGTATCAACGGCAGTGCGTCCATTTACATATACTAGCCGGTTCCCGACCGCTTGACTAATTTTCCTATAGTTCAAAAGTTTTCCTCGGGGTCATGAGAGAATGCAAAGCCGTATATTGTCTTCGTCTTCTCTAAGAAAACAAATCGGTGCCTGCCGCCTCTGGTAGGTATATATATTTTTTTAATGACATAGGTTGCAAACGGGCAGACGGATTGCGCGGTGGTTAGAAATTACGGTCACCCATGGGCGCCCGCAACACTAGGGGGTCACAAGCACGTTTCCGGCCGGGGTTGAAGCTCAGGGAATCTTACTCACCATCAGGAACACTACACTACATAAAAGAACACTGAAAGGTAGCAGTGCTATTATGGCTGTGGTCTTCTGTAAAGAGGAGGTTCCCCTTTTGCGCTGCCCCACATTCAAGCGTGATGGTCAACGCTGTGCCCTACCTCGCATAATATGCAACAAAGTTCATGGATAAATAAAAAATACTATAAAAATTCAAATCATTAGAACGCTTCATTATATTATAGTTTTTAACGGATTTTTTTATATTTTTTTGTGAGAGTTGAGTTTAAATCGATTATCAGTCGATGCATCATAATGCGGATAATTTGCACGTGTATATTCAAACGGGAATGAACCAAAGGTAATCAACAAATTAACACTTTTAATCTTGGACAGAATACTATTAAAGTACAAGACATCTGCCCAGCGCCGCCCTGGCCCCAATTCCCTTATAAAACATAAAACTGAAACATTAATTTATTTACTTATTCTCATTAACTTGTCTCATAATAAAAGTCAACCGACACGCGGCATTATCATAAAATATCCCCTTAAAAACTCTCGACAAGTATTTTTCCCCGTTCCGTAAATTGCGTCTATGAAAATACTCTGATCCGGTATCAATAAACGCAATTACGGCTCATTAAAACAAATCGATTGTGTTAAAAAATCGCGCGTATCGGATAATTGACGTGTACGTATAGGGAGGCGGAGACTCCGCCTCGGAGGCGTAGGGAGGGCCGCGCGCCGCGATGGTCGGAGGGCCGGAGGCCAGTTGCTCGCAGCTCGGCGGACCCGGCGCGCGTCGCCGCGAATATTCGCACACGGAACAGTGACTGCAAAATACTTGTGCGGAACCGGATTTTTGAGTGACCGCAGACATGTGACCGGAATGGATTTGGAAACTTAATGTATACAGTGCCTTTTTTCAACGAAAATAACAAGACGTCTTTTGTTTATTTTTTTAATAGATACTATTACATCAATTTGTATATAAAAACAACTAACACAAGAGTATAATTTATTGTGATATACGAATAGAATCCGTTACACGACTCGCGATGTCGGCAAACTAAAATGCGAAAACAAATGACAGTTGGACGGTTTGAACGCAAACGTTCGACTTTTGAATTTGAAAATGGATCTGACGACGCGACGGGGGGAAGACGGCGCGGCGGGGGGAGGGGAGTGTGAGGTCACGAAGCCGGAGGTTAGGAAGACCAGCTCGTTCAGCATCAGGAACTTGGTTGGCGAAGCCGACGGCGCGAGCAGCAGTGAAGGTACGTGCAGTCAAGTTTACAAATAATACTATGTTACCGGTATTGTTTTGTATGAACTTTACCGGAACCGGTTCCTTACCTATAAGCTAACCGACTTGCAAGCACTACAAATGAATATCACTGGACTAGAACTGATAACTATCAAAACAATGTCAATTATTAATTGTATATCTGTTATGAATATTTATATCCTATGTTATCAATGTTGATTATGTAATGTGTTCAACTAGGAATGGAGTAAGAATTAAGTAGTTAATTGCTAAGCTTGTATCGTAACAAAAAAAAAATAATAGCGAAAAGGTAAGTGACTTTATTACGCGACGCCAATGGTAGGAATAGTAATCCACAAAATAAATATATGTTTAGACATCTGATATAAGTATCGTTTACATACATACATACATTTCAGCCGTATGCAGTCCACTGCTGGACATAGGTCTCCCACAAATATGACTTGTATCATCTTGGGGGTAGTTGCCATAGTCGCCATGCTTGGCAGGCGGGTTGGCGACCGCAGTTGCTGTAGATTGGGTTTCGACGGCGCTGCTGCCCGTCCGTAGGATTTTTCCCTTTGTCACCTCTTACGACACCCGCGGGAGGAGATGGGGTGGTGCTAGTCAGCCGGCGTCACGCGGCAAAAGTATCGTTTACCTATTGATATTACTAAGTAGTATGAAAATATATTTGATTTGATACGCATATTATTCTACTTATTAAATATGGCCATTTCTCTTGATTGCTTGGCTACTTTAAAACTGTACGAAAACCTTTTTTTTGTGCATAATAGCCTCTGGGTTTTAAGTAAATGAAACTTCCAATGAACATATAGTGTGTTCATTACATGGTAGTCCATAAAATTTCAATGAAAGAAGTTTAAGTTGAGTAGAACAAAAAAAAATAATAATAGGAAGGACAACATTATTCTCGAAACGTCGGAGTAATTTTTAAAGTTAATATACGCGGTTAAGTCCTGTTTATTTGTAGTAGTATGATTTGATATTTAAAATCGAAAGAAAAATAGAAAAAAGCGACTATTGACTTACAGCGGGACTCGAACCCACAACCACTGGATTGTGGATCTGGAAGCAGTGATTGTGGGTTCGAGTCCCGCTGCGAGTCAAAAAATTTCTATATTTGTTTCGATTTTAAATATCGAAGATATTCGCTAGCAGACGTTTCTGCATAATAAAAAATAGTATGATTTGAATTTAGCATGACATCATCTACGACAATGATTTTATAGTGATTTTAATGGTTACACTAACTACTGCTACAATGTTACTTGCAACAATTTCCGCACAACCATGACACTCGACAGCTAATAAACGTATATTTATGATTGCAATTACAGTATCACAAAGTATATAAAAGAAACCTTATTACAATGGAGTAAGGTGAAGACATTGTACACATATTTATGAAGTCGTACAAGGAATATAACAGAAAGGTTTTGTGGGTCAAATGGTTTGCATTTATTATGCTTTATTGCTAACCATGTTAGCTAATTGTTCTTTTATATAATTGGCGGTTAAAGTTTAAATCCGCCTTGACACGTGTAAAGGTGCACTTGACTTTGTTTTCTGTGTCAATATTGGAAAAAAAAAACCTTATTTATGTAACTGAGATGAAAAAGAGAATACATTTTTTTACATACATTGACTTTTACAATCAATTTCGTGTTGGACTGTGTACTAAAATAATAATACACTTGTAGAATAATAATAATAGAGTTAAGACGGAACGTTATTTAAAAGTTGGAAAACAATATAAGCTCAGTTTTTTTTTATTAGCCTGTGTTTGTGTCCCACTGCTGGGTAGAGGCCTCCCCTCTTTTTCTCCGCTCAACCCTGTCACTCCACCCCCCAAAGCTCAGTTTAAAGAGTAAAATTAAACCTTCCATTGAAATCGCCATAGTCAAAGACAGCCTTTATATGGTACCAAATGTTATGCACCAGTGCTTTACCCCAAGAACTGAAATTCAAAGCTTTTTTTTTCAGAAAATGTCTTTCAGTTAAGACATAAATATATTAAAATAAACGAAAAATCAATTGACAACAACAAAATAATAAAAAGTGACTTATTTTTTTATGAGAATATGTCGAAGGTAACTACGCTATGTCAATATCGTTTTTTTTATTAATATTGTTAAGTGTGAAACAGTTATCACCGAAACTACCAGCTAATCACAATTACGCAACATTTTTCACTTCCAGCCAGTTCATTACCCTATCCGCCATCAACCCAATTTACCACTAACTGAACTCACCTGTCCAAACCTACCCCCGTCAGTACATACACGACAGTACTATCACGAAACACAGCGACAAGGCAAATTAAATCTTAATTCTAACATCCCAAGGTTGCATTTAGGAAACTAAGGACAGTCTCGGTCCCGTCTGATTAAATTGTCTTGGCAATTGAATTTCAATCTTAAGTTGTAGAGTTTAAGGTGTTTTTTTGATTGTGGATGCATTCGGGCTAATCGGGTAGCGGGATGTAGTCCAATTTAGTTCAGGAAACAACTACTTATGGAGTTGTGACGTCATAGGCTGGTACGGTTCGCTCGAGGTTCAGGTGGATGGTCATTGTTATTGATAGCCATGTTCCAGTGAACATTCATTCATTCAATCATTCTTTGTTCAATTGAGCTTAGTAGGTACAGTGGAGTTAGAAATAATTACATGTATCTTATGACTCTATTTCTTACTAACAGCAACACTCTAGGTTGTACATCGGTGGACCTTATGACTTATATAATAAGGTCCACCAGTGTCCAGCTAAGAGTGCGAGTGTTGCTGTGTGTACTGGGTACTTGAAACATGTTGAATTTTATAACAAAACTTACTTTTAACCTCGTGAAGACTACCATTTAAAAAGTTTCAATAGTTAAAATCACTCTTATTATACAGTGAATTGGGTTGCATTTTCTTTTATTCGAAAAATAATGAAACAACATAAACGCTACTTTACTTGCATAAGCAATTTCCTTTAAAAAAAATATTAAATTTCATTGAAAGGAAATGTATATTATATGTGTGTGTACACTGGGCCTTACGAGGATACAGTTAGAAAATCATACAAAAGTGGATATTAAAAAGGTACATTTAAGTTGAAATTATGAAATAAAAATCTGCATAACGGTCTTTAAAAAGCATACATTTTAGTATTATTGTTTTAATTTTTAATGTGTTAAAAAGGTGCCATTTGAATTCTTCCGTTTAAATATTAAAAAATATATATATTAAAAATATGACCGCACATTTTTACACAAATTATAAATGTCATACCTATAATAAATAATGTTCTTGAATTTTCTTACATTAGGACGTGTAAATTTCTGTTTGCGACGTCATAAATCATAACGATTTAATTAAAACTGTTTCGATCGTTGGGTCAGAATGGCAATGTTTGATTCTCATTGGAATAGTTTAGGTACTATACTTATATACAGTGTGTATTTTTCATACGGGCGTATATTGTAGTGGCGATTGGTATTGGACCTCAAAAACCTCTTTCATTGATTTTGTTAAAAATAATAGGTTATTTTTATTTCATACATAAAAATTAAGCACGCAATGTATTGCATCCATAGTAATTAACGTACCGATGCGTCATGTCATGTCAGTAATTACTTGTCATGTCAAAATAAGTTGGACTGCGCCCATTGCTGCCCGGTTAGACTTAAAAAAATCGTTACAACTATGTTATAGTTAACACTATTTAACAAAATTATTAATATAATACGAGTCGTATTACTCGATACTGTATGTGGGCAACTTATACGCCCGTATGAAAAATACACACTGTATACATAATGTTAATGCTAGGACTCAAATAAACACATTAGGTCACCTACAAACAAAAATATGTTAAAGCTCTCATTTTCAATCGTATTGAGTGCATAATAAAGCTTTTTAAGCTTAAGGCCTAGACTCGCTTGTACTTGTGTGCCGACGGAAAGTTTATACAACATACCAACATTCCTGATCTAGCGTTTTTTTCTAATACTACGACGGTGGCAAACAAGCATACATCCCGCCTGATTTTAGCTACCGTAGCCTATGGATGCTTGTATCTGACACACACACATTGCCCTACACTTTAAGGCTCTGACCTCTCACCTGCAGGAACACAATACTATGAGTAAGGCCTATGGCGCTACCGCGAACAACATTTCGGACGATTGTCTCTGTCACTCTCATGACACCTTAATTGGAGTAAAAGAGAAAGATGCTCGAAATATACGAACTCCGATGTTCACGTTATATTTGTGTAAGAATGTCCGGTAATATTTATTTATTTTCCAAGTGGAAAACGTATACCATTTCTCGTGGCATTTTTAATAACTTCTAAAACACTTTCTGATCTCACAAGCTTGTGATTGTTATTCCAAAGAGTCAAATTAATAATCTCTGACTTTAAGTACACACCGCCAAAATGTCGCAGCTTGAGATAGCGCCGTCTCTCTCAAATACAGTCACTCCACGCGACAACGGCAATCGTGTGATAGTGACAACCATATATTTCATTTGACTGAACTGAACATTTCAGCCGTATGCAGTCCACTGCTGGACATAGGCCTCCTACAAATATGACTTGTATCAACCTGGGGGGTAGTTGCCATAGTCGCCACGCTTGGCAGGCGGGTTGGCGACCGCAGTAGCTGTAGATTGGGTTTCGACGGACGCTGCTGCCCGTCCGTAGGATGTTTCCCTTTGTCGCCTCTTACGCCACCCGCGGGAGGAGATGGGGTGGTGCTATTCTAGTCAGCCGGCATCACACGGCACGGCATTTAACTAAACAGTTACCTAATTAAGGAAATCATATAACTCGATTTCACATACATTTGCGTGCAGGTATCGGTTTCAGTTTAATAAAATTCTGGTATAATTTACAACTATTATTTATGTTGTTGTAAACCAATCAACGAAGGAATTATACCGTAACGCATGGTTTGCATATCTACTGTTCGTGTACAAAAATTATGGATATAAAAATATAATAATCAGTTAAATGATAAAATTCATTGTATAGAAGCGGGTAACTCACGTTTTATAAGTCGATTATTGCTCGACATGTTTCGCTTCGTAACGAGGAGCACAATCAATAATAATTATGAGTTGTTCACTTTGGCTAACCGACGCAGACTGCAGGCCGCAGCTCTCCGCGACCGTGCACCCGACGACTTTGAATATTTTATAGCATTTTTCTTTTTCACTCCAATTAAGGTACAATTGGAATGACAGAGACAATCGTTCAAATTGCGGATTTCGTTTTCCGCAATAGGCCTTCCGATTGAAACTATAGTTACGCTTTAATTATCGCACAGAGTTAAAAAATCCTGTGTTGATTGGAGTATATCGGGCAATTTAAACTTATACTTGACCAATTTAAGCATAATTATATTTATTTTTAATATTATATCTAATTAATTTGAAACGGGTTTGAATTAAATATTAATAGTATATTAATACATTGGGTTGCAAAACAATTATAGATTATTAATATAAGAACCTTAGGAAATTCATAATAACGGTAAAAAAATGAATATATGAGTTTAATATTTATATATACTCATTTCAATACAAATCGTGTTATAAAAAACAAATTTTATTGATAAACTTATAACATAATACTAACCAAAGAATGAAAACTGCATATTTTTTTTTATCATCTGCCACGGGCGAACTCTGGACTCGGAACTCGCGACTCTGGGATACATGCCCATTACTCTACCAACTGAACTACAGAGGCTTGCCCAAAGGCTGCGAATGTCTCCACCATTCGTTTGTACCATCGTTCTTATAAATAAAGAGCAGCTCAGTTAGTAAAGCGTTGGGCATGTATCTCAGAGTCGCGAGTTCGAGTCTCGCCCGGGGCAGTTACTTTTCCATTTTTCCTTTATTACTTACTAAGAATTATCGAAAGCTCTCTCAAACTCATTAAAACTAAAACATACATGGTAACTATCCCTTTTTAAGTGATAGTAATGGCATCCAAATTATCAACATTCGCGGTTCTTACGGAATACTTAGAAAACTTAAAATAGGAATAAGGCCTGTCTCTTAAACAATTTTAAGATCGATGTAATAATTTTATTGCTTTATTCCAACGAAAATCGGATAACCTTGCCCGACCTTGTCTGGCACCGTGGTAACGAGCGAGTAAAACGAATCGATTTGAGAATCGATACCGAGTCGATTGTCAGCGCTTCAGCCTTTGTACCGCGATACCGGTTTCCATTAGTTTGTCATATTATGTTATTTGTGACGTTTGTGTTTGTATAATTGTACATCTAAAATATACACCGACTATATTTAATATTACCTCAAATCGTAACCAGAGGTAGGTTTTCGTACTATGAAGAGATATCTCATATCTCAAGTGCATTAAATTATTCTTATTTTTAAATTATTTTTCGAGCAGCAATGTATTGCGTACACTTATAGCGACAGTTGTGAAGTCATGAATTATATTATAAGGAAACTAAAATAAATTAGTAAGAGTTGTTTTCATGGCACATCGGTTCATAGCACTAATGCCTACGTCTGGTTAATATTTGAGGTAATATTAAAAATACACGCTATATATGTATCCTCTTCTTTTTTATTAGAATGTAAAATTATTAAATACAAAATTTAATACAACCAAAAATAACATAAATTACTTGCTTTCAAATCAATTCAATATTAAAATGAAAATCAATTTGAATTGTACCACAGTAAACTTTTTTTTTAAATTACTATTAAGTATTTAGAACATATTTATAGAGAATTACGACTGACTGAATGATCTACTGACGGAAATTCAACTCCTAGTGTGATAAAGGGGATGAATTATTTTAAGGCTTTCGTTTTGACAAAGTCGCGGGTTGAGACTGGTTCTATAAAATACACCATAAATTAACTTCCCTAATTTGGACTTGAACCCATACTACTCCCCTAAAGTGCTGCCGGAATCCACTGGAAGACAAGCAGCAGCATCCCTTGAAGCTGTGGAATATACTGCGATCGCCAACCCGCCTATCAAGCGTGACGTTTACGGCATAAAACCCCCATGCTGCTATGGCGGGGGAGGTGCATGTCCAGTATAAAAGTAGTAGTGATAAATTAACTTTAACTTCGCAAATTAGTTTTAACATCTCATTATCCGTTGTTACAATGTATCAAAATTACTAATGCAACCATCGATTACAATAAAATTACTTGGTTTTGCGTATATTTCAACCGCCAGTATGTATGTAGATACGAACATTTCCATAGTAATTGATACGGTAAACGGTATAGAGAAAGGCGTTAAGAATATCGTATAAAAAGCTCTCTTACGTCATTTTAGAAACGTATTATTAGAGGGCAGGTGGTGTAGGAAAGTATAGGAAACGTGGCCATATTTTGCGTAGGACTAGTGATGTGCCTTTATGGGAACAATCGGGATCAAATAAAAATAAATAATTTCACTAACACTAGTAAGGCTTGCTATTCCGGTATTTTTTACCGGAATTCAGTATCAGCTAAGTTATTACATTCGTCACTTCGTCATAGATCACCGTTTAGCCTTATCGATGTAAACATTTATAGAATGAAGTATTTAAAAGCATTATTTGTTTATTCTGCCTTTAAAGTTTGTATTCTCGTGTAAGTTGATATATAATGTTGTATTAAGACCCGTAGGGAAAATTGTTCGCCTATTCCATATTTTGATCTACATACGAATTTCGAAATCCTTTGGTTTTTATTGTCTTTATTGTGAAATTAAGTAGGTATATACATATCTGAACAGCTAATAAAGTGTAAATATAAAATATTATAAATTTTGCTTACTAACTAATGTCTCAATATAACCGCCATAAGTAAGTAAATAACAATTTAGCCAATATTACAGCTAGCCTTACTTATAAACACTCCCAAGTGGGAATAATCCCTCGGCACATCACTACACTATACTATTTTGCGTAACGTTTTTGCGCATAACAATTTGTTATGATATGGGCAAGAAAACGGTTAATGCATTATCGTGGCATCCATCACCTATTGTTGCAAACACGGAACGTTAAACTGCGACCTTTTTGTGGCAAGATCACTTCGACACAAAGAATATAATAGCTGATCTGTGCCATCTTCATTTCAGCCGAACGACGTTCGCTGCTATAGTCTATACTTTTAGGTATTTAAAAAAAAGGTAAACAATCTTACGTATCTTTTTATTGAAAAACGCTTCTCAAAAATCAGTGACTATTACTTATGAAAGCAAAATAATGTAAATATGATTATTTTTCATGATTTAATTTTCAAAACTGATTTTCAATAAAAAGATATGTCAAGATTGTTTACCTTTTTTTAAATACTTAATAGTATAGAATATAGACATACGGCTCTACTAAATATGACTTGTATACTTTGCGGCGAGTTGACATAGCTGTCACGCTTGGCGTTGGTGAGCCTAGTAGTTTTTGATTCGGCTTCGACGGACTCTGCTGCATATCTATCGGTATTTTTCATTTATCACTTCTTACGACCCCGCGAGAGATGGGTTGGAGCACCACCGCCGCAACAGCACGAGGAGACCATTATAAAAGAGACCAATTAAACCAGGCGTGTTCTAAAGTGAGAATTGTTACCCCTATCTCTAAGCCACTCAATGACCCAAGGTCTAACAATCACCGCCACACCCGGAACACAGTCATACATTGATTTCAAGGCAGAGTACTTTATATGTCTCTGTTCAGCAGCATGGTGTGACTCATGGGACAAACTAAGGTTGCGTGGATCTTATGCTAGCTCAACAGCTTCTTCATCAGCCGTGAACTGCACCTTCTGCTTTTCCTGTTCCTCCTTTATTTCCTCCCTCTGTGCGATGCGGAACGACTCCAGCACAATTGACACTAGCATTTGCCAGCCGGTGTTATTATCGGGCCAGTGGTATATACAAATGGATTGGGTTCAAATCCCAGTACCCTTACCATGAGTTGTGACTTTGAGGTTTTCAATAACGAGTATCGAGTTTACTATCTGTGCATCTCGCTTGTACTATTTTAGTGCGGACGAGATGCATAGATAGTAAACTCGATACTAGTTATCGAAAACCTCAATGTCACAACTCATGGTAAGGGCACAGGACGGGCATTTATTTGTGTGATGGGCACAGTTATTCGTTCCGAAGCCATGGGTGTTTTATATATATAAGTCTGTATGTATATTCGCCCGAAGATCAGCGCGACTCCCGGGTTAGCATTGCCGTGATGACCATTTCGTGGTAAGCTTACCATGGCGAATAGCGATATAGCCTCTTACTGATGCACGCCGTTAAATCACATGCACATGTTCCGTGAGGATTGAGCTTGCAATGGTGCCGAAATATCGGACACTTATTAAAATTAACAATACATGGTAACTATCCCGTTTTAATTGTAATGTAAATATTGTGGCAAACATTATCTGTATTAAGAGCTATTAACCCTACGTCCACGAAGCCATAAAGGAGTTTTAATATGCATTAACATCCTACATTAATTATCTTCGACGTTACTTGCAACTACAACATTCTTATACATTTTTTAAAACATGTGTTGCGTGTCCCGACCATCGTAATATTGACTGTCAGGTCTTCATTATCCACTAATGCTTGTATCTTCCCTTGCATTTCAATTGATCGTACACCCAACAACACAATATACTCGTTTCTATAACCTCTATTCCCATGATTTTAAGGCCTATAGTTCATGTTGCAGACTGTCCTTTAATTACATGTCTATAAAATGTTCGTTTCATAAAACATCATAATCGCATTGCGGTAATAGGAGAGTGTAGCGAAATTTATACATACTCAAATCGGCTTACTTATATATCAAGTTATTAAATGTACTAGCACCTCTTTCGATTAATATTGTGGTATAAAAACTTCATTAAGTACTTGTTCGTGAGTGGAGTAAATGAGTTGGATGGTGGTTGTAAAACTTATAGATTCGATTGAAATATGTCTATAAGTACATTAATATAACTGTAATTATCGTAGGATATGTTAATATAAGGTCTGTTTTGCAAGTCACGGACTCACACACTGATTAATTAATATTGCGGGGGGTATATGTAGATCTCATACGAAGTTGACTTTAATGTGTATCCCGGCTAGACTTAATTCACTGGTAAATACATCAAAAGATAAAAGGATGTTTTTTTTTAATACAAAACTGAGCAGAGTTTGACCTCAGTCACACCTGATGTTAAGTGTCGACGAAGTCGAGGGTGCAGCACGCTGGTTTAGTAACAGCCTATTTACTCTTGCCTTGAAAAGACCCAAATTATATCTTGTTATATTATGATAAACTTTTTATATCTTCAAATTGGACATAATTTTTGGTTATTTCTGATCTTATCTTTTTTATATTAGTGATAAACATATATTTGGTATTTTATGTATTAATGATATAAATGAAGGCTGCATTACGTCCATTATATATTTACCTCTATTAATATATGTAGGTATAATCACAAACATGTTGGGGAAGTACTACCTTTTACAAGCAGTATTCTTAGATACGATTAATAAATTCAATTATAAAATTTATTGTATTTAGGTTCATACATTAATTAATTCATTGTAAAATTCGAAGTTTTAAAATTATACCTAAAATAAACTGCTAATCATGCCCATGAGCGTAGACAAATTAAATAAAGAACAAAAATAATCTTACGTTTTATATATTTATTTCTTGTATTAACACTATATGAATAACATACTTAAATTTTAATAGACGATAATAATACCCTAAACTTGTGACACTAGTGACAGATAGTCTTAAGTGTCACAGAATCATGAAAAATCAATGCATGCTAAGTTACTGCCAAATTTTGATTTTCAAAACCTCAAGGCTTAAGGACTCTGTCAGTCGTCAAAGTATTAAGTAGTACATCTTTATTTTTATAAATTTCAATTTAATTAGCTTTAAAAAAATACGCTGAAATGTTATCGAGTTTGGAGACTCGTAAGTACCAAGTACAAGTAAAATTTCGACGAAGTCTTCATAAAAATATCTCTTACTCAAAACAGTTATATGTATCAGTTGTGCACAGTTCATAAATTAGCTGCAGAAATAATATGAAAATATGGTCAAATATGTCCTCGTGAACCTACGCCTCATGCGTTCCAGACATCATGTACGCGGCACATGAACTATCCATTTTCTTTGTATGTCTGTGGCACCACCCTTTACGCTACGCAAAGTGACAGTAATTCGATACAGTTTTGACAGGCATGACAGCGCACTCGCTCACAGCCTTTCATATATTGTATGAAAATCAACAAAGGATTACTTTGATAACGGCTTGAAATCGCGAGCAGTTTAAGTAGTTTCTGGGTTATTAAGTTTTGTATGCGTTATTGCAATTATCTTATTGATTTCGATTGAAGGAATGAAAGATGAGACCACCGTTGATTTACTAAAGGTAAACAAACTAGTGCTCGACACGATCGACCAATAAATTACACCTCGATCTCACCTTTAGTTTTCGATGATATGTCCTATAGGGACACTGTCGGGTTTTCCTTCGTTTATCTTAGCTGTTACTAATAGTAACTTTATAACCGAAAGAAAAATAGAAAAATTTTGACTCGCAGCGGGACTCGAACCCCTCGGAAAAAAATTTTTTTTTCTATTTTTCTTTCGATTTAAATATCGAAGATATTCGCTAGCAGACGTTTCTGCATAATAAAAAATAATTTAGTAACTTTATAAATCTTGAACAGTTTTCCCGCTTTTCAGATGCGGCACACGCTTGTTGCTCGTGACCGTCTAAAGGCTTTACTGTAGTAAGCTTTCAGGCAATACCATAATAGGCGATACCAGTGTCACCGACACAAAATATAAATCTATACCAATAAAATAAAGTGTTACTCCCGGCTTTTATAACTCCAGAACGGCTGAACCGATTTGAACGATTTTGGGTTCGTTGTGATGGCCCTGTTTATTTGTAAAAACATGAATAAACTGAGTTTAAATCAGTGTTCAATGTTTAGTTTATTATTTATTTGCAATTGAATAATTGCCAGTGGACATGTTAGCGCGCGTTATATTTTATCATTCAATTGATTGGAATGATTTTACCTAGAACGCCTATTTACCACACACACAACCACAAAGTATTTTCTTCACTAATCTTAAGTTTTAAATGTAAGACATACATATTGTTGAACTACTTTAACATACGAGTTTATTGAAACGTATCTAAATTATAATGTCGTTAAGTTAATACATACAAACAGTTGTATGTCACCATTACTAATTTACATCTCCAAAGAATCCCAGACATCCCAAACATTTACAAATTAAAAACAAACATCGATGCACAGAAACCTTTCCTTTAAATAAAGTGCAGATAACTTTACAAATGACTTATATTTTCTGGAATTTAAAGTACAAAAATCCACTACACGATTATCAGCCCTACTCTATTAGCTTAAGGTATTTTTTTCAACGTGATAAAACCTTCTTTATACAGGGTGATGGAAATAAAAGGATTTAGAAGTGAGAGTTATCACGGCGACCCATTAGCCCGCACGCGCGAGACAGAAAAAAAACGGAACGTTTTGTATGGGTCATAAAAATAATGCCGTCTGGCAACACTGGCGACTCCTGTAGCCGAGATAAGGGAGCTAGTAGCTTCGTGTTCGGAATTTTCGGAATGCTTTAAATGGAGATGTCAATAGTCATTTGTTATTGAATTAGGGTGAAAAGTTGGTGTCGCTAGGTGGTCCTGTGCGTTGGCTGCCCTTGAATTAAAACTGGCTAACATTTAGTATTATAGTAAATTCCGAATAATTATGGCATATCCTATATTTACTGTATGTGGTAGTCCACATGGAAAGGTACCCCATGGCGCTTGGCGCTTACGTTGCAAAGAGTCACATTAGTGTTGAAGCGACATTAACAATAGCGTAAGCGCCAAGCGCCATAAGATACCTCTCACAAAACTAGGGTAATAGAGTGCGTTAAAAATACATAACAATATAACAGAATTATTGATATTTTTATTGTGGCATGTACTAAGGATATAAATATCTAGGCATATACATAACAATATATGTATAAAAGCCGATTTAATACCAATTTAATTTCAGCAATACATACGCGTATTTGCACCGACATGCAAGAGCAACTCATATTTTATTGGTAATGGCTACTGATTAATGATCTATGAATTAATGATCTCTAATACGCATCAACAGCTGTCATTGTTGTTATCATTTTTAGTTTTGCATAGGTAGTTGTTACACAAACACACACACACACACACACACACACACACACACACATATTGTATTATTTGAGACATTTAGTTCGCCGTGTGATTTATTCATCTGCCATGTCTTACATATTTGGCTGACGGACAAAAAATCTATGCGACTTAGCGTGGGTTTTGCTGTCCTCTTCTTAGTGCAGGCCAGCATGTACCCTATCTCCCTTCCACTACACAAATCGCTTGTGACAAAAGATTTGTATAGAGCACACATAAAAGAAGGCCTTAGGATCTAGCAATGGCGGGGAAGCTATTTTCTGTCTATTTAGCTGGCTTAAGTCGAGCTGTTTAATTAGCAAGCTGATAGAGGTAATAATGCTAGAAGCGCTTGCCACTGAGACTTGCAATTTCGACAAAATTTGTACGGATTGTGAAATCCAGAGAATACTTATTGCAATAACATTTATATATCTTGTATTATAACATATGTAAGACTTTCTTGCTTAGTTGACACATTCATGAGAATTTTAGGTGCGGCGACGGCGTGGGAAAGAGATAGCGCTTCGCTTGTCCAAAATTCGCATCAGTGTGACAACGGTCTTAGTAACTAGAATTTGTCTACTTTGTATCACTACCTATGCATAGTAGACGAAGTAGCCTGTGTAGAATTTGTGAAAAAAAACTTTCAATCTCATAAACGATGGGTGAATGGGCTACATGACATTATAGGCCCACTACTGGATACAGCCCTTACCCATAGATGGTAACAAGGGAGCAGCTTCAGCACACAGCAGTTACCAGTCGGTTGATTTTTTTCAGGGAATCCCTTGCGACCCGTGCGTCGAGGCTATTCTTGTTACGCATTTGTGGACAAACGACATGCATATGTAGTCTCGTACTAATTGAGGGCAAATATTGCTACGGATTTTTCAGTTGTGTTTACACATATTACTCTGGTAAGTTTCACTAGGCTTTAACGCATCACGTTTCTAGGGAATTGAGACAGGTATGGCGGACTACGCGGCGTGGTGCCTTGACAACCGTGTAAAAAAATCGATGCCATAATATAATGAGTAAGAATAATGATTAATGAGTAAGGTTACTCAAACATTACAATTATATTAGTAAAATTATGTTGAACTGTACAACATAACAAATAGTTGTAACAACCTATTATTATAAAATAAAACTATATATAATTAAAACTATAACAATTAGTTATATAATATAGAAACAAATTGTACTTAAGATGTGGTTACCATGCTTTCTATGTTCGCCCATTATGCCATTGGTAATTTTATGTCGCCAACCCTTTTAACGCTCTTATTGCGGTATCTATGTAATTTGCAAAGATGACATGTAAGTGTGTCAACAGAACCCTAAAACTGCCTTCACTGAACCCGTTTTCCGGCAATTTTATGGACAAGATACACCATTAGTAGATAAGAAAATATAAAATAAAACAAACAG
Source organism: Grapholita molesta (assembly GCA_022674325.2). Taxonomy (NCBI): domain Eukaryota; kingdom Metazoa; phylum Arthropoda; class Insecta; order Lepidoptera; family Tortricidae; genus Grapholita; species Grapholita molesta. Next base: position 5,559,534 of record CP053124.2, on the reverse strand, counting down.
CTGCCGTAATTTCCTTGCTAACGACAGTCTTATCTAGCTAATTAAAATGCGATTTGGCACACCACAATACTTCGTATTACTGCACTTTTTTACTAGAATAACGTCTCAAGTTTGTCTACTATTCTAAGAAATAATTCATGAAAAAGCACGTTAAGACAACCACAATAAAGTGTGTTTTAATACGCGACAAGACGAATGCACTTAAGACTTTCTGGTATTTAAAATGAATACATATTGTCACAAGACATCGATTTTATCAGTTGATTGTATGTTACTTAATTTCTCGGAATGGTTTCTTGGAATTAGTGTCAAGACTGCGCATGGTGGCTTTGAAGGCTTAGCCAAGTTAGCTGACTAATAGTACTGCTAAGTGTTGTAAAAGCGATAAGAAATATTTTAAGTGAAGGTATAGCCAAGGCCATATATATGTATACACGTTTTCAATGCTTTATGGTGAAACAGTGTATATATATTTATGGCCTGCTGTACTGTGTGTGGTCTGAAAAAAGATAGCGTTACCAGTAATAGTTAAAGCTATATGCAAATGGAGCTAATAGCTTCCGTTTTAAGATTTTTTGTTAGTATTTTATTTACTTTTTTAATACTTTAAAGCTTAAAAATAACCTTAGTGGTTAATAATTGTAAAGATTTTTATTTTTCGTGTAAGTTGTTTTATTACTTAATAAAGTTTCCAATATAGAATTAAATAATTGTTAAGTGTATTCCACTTGTAAATTTATGTCAAATATTGAATTAAAATCCCTTCTTGACTTGTAACCTCAATACATTTTATTTAAGTCATTCTGAACAAAACTGTAGATATAAATACATTTCGCCCAAATTTCCTTTACTAGAATGGAACCCAAACGTATGATTTTTCATATAATCTATCAACCAAAACGTATAAGCAGAAACTTTTAGCCATAACTTTCACCATTAGGTCTATATGTTATTATGTTCATTTTAAAACAATCGATCGGCGACGCGATCGGCGAACCGAACGGACACTCAGCACTCTTAGTGCTTGAAAATGGAGGCCTATGTTCTCCGAAACATGTCGCGCGAGGGACTAAATAAACGTGAGTAGTACCGCATTAATCGTTAATAATTAAATATGTCTCACGTAAGTTTAAATACAAATATTTGTGGTAGCTTTAAGCCTGACGGGTCACCTATTAAGCGCGTTAGTAGAACGCGGTACCACATTTCTTCTAACAAACTATGCTTCAGTTGCCCCTGGCTGATGGGACAGAAACAACTGAAAATAGTTGATTCACTTACAAATCACCCTGATGACACCCTTACGCGTCTAACCTAATATTACACTAACAATTGACCATATGTGTAATAGCCTCATCAATGGAACATTACCCAACCCTTTCTGCATAATAGAAATCAATTTGTGCCGTCCTAAATGCGCGACACGTCCAAATTACCCCTCTGAATGTCGCTGTGACAGACGCTTAACTATGCTTGGGGGGCCGTCGACTGGAACTCTTTCGATAGGTACTGTCACGGACAGGGATTGTCGAGTCATTTACCAATTGCCGCTGTTTAGCCGTGTAGTAAATAACATATGTTGTGTGATATATATTAGATACAGTGGCCATCAGATAAATCTGAGTTGTGGAGGTGGTTTAAAATATCTGAACATGCACATCGCTTTGACAATAGAGGTGTTGTTCAGATATTTGTGACTACCACAGCTCCGATATATCTGATGGCGAGTGTAGACGATTAAATTACTAACATAACATCTGTACATGACTGTTGCAGGGAAGATTGGAAACCATTGTATACAATTAACAATAATTGCTTTCCTATTAAGGTAAACGTATCATTGGTCGACATGCACAATGGATGACACCCTTCTATCACCTTCAATTGACAATGTCTTAAAATTAAAAGTGGTATTCATTGGGACGCTGTCGGACACCCGAATATTTACCTTACGTTGTTTAATTCTGACGAATGCCAATCCGCTAAACCTACTTGCGCATTTTTGCCATACCCACTTTCATATTCCTTTGACACATGTATAATATAACAAACTACCACCAATTATACTGAAACTCAACACATCGCCTCTGGGACAGGATTAGGAGTTGATGGAGATGTTGTAGGTCTGATATTTGGGTCAACCAGTGCTCGACGACCACTGATACTTTTAGAGCCGGGTATCGGATATAACTAAAATCTAATTTGGGTAAATGGAGAATGAACTGCTCTTACTACTTTGCTCCTTTTGCGCTTTACTTAGCAGCAATTGGATCTCAAAATAACGTATTCCTGTAACTAAAAATCGTTAATGGTTAAGGAGCACCCACAAGCTAGACCCGGCGTTACCAACTCATTTGATATTCAAATAAATGATGACACCAAATGATTCGCACCGGAAGGCGACCTTTTTTAACTAACTCTAACTTAATCACACAGAAGCCGCCCGTTAATCGTGGTCGGTTACCGACTAATGTAGTTTTAATATAGCCGACCACTGGGAGCAATTTGGTCGGCAAAAAACGCATTTGCCCGCCGTGTGTGGCTTAATGGCAAACTAATTATTGAGCATCGGCTTTTTGGAAAGGGTTTAAAAAAGTTACAGTTGGTTTTGGTGAGCGGTGGTGAAATTCGCGGGTTCATGTATTTTTGTATCAGCAAGTTTAACCGGTTTTGCGCGGGTGATGGATTGGATGTCGTGTTTTGAGCTGTCCATCATGCGAGGTATGTTATTGGGTCTTAGAATGACTTCGATAGCGCAACTTACATCAGAAAATCAGTAGTAACTGTTTTTTTGTGTAGTTTATTAATACCTATCATAAGTCACAGGTCACAACTATCAATGTTGATTGTCACATTGTTTTATTAAAATAGTCTTAGTTTAGGTACCTGACAAAGTAATCTTCTATGTTGTTAGGAATGTTGCTGATTCAGTAAATAAGTCTAGTTAGGAGAAATGTGACTGCAAAAAAAAAAATATTTTAAATACTTTTAGTCATCAACTTCCATTTACACACGTGCTTAACTGATGAAATCCTAAGTTTTACAAAGAAGTTAAATATGCCTTGGATACGCATTCTCTCTTTTACAATGTTAATTTTTATATTCATACATAAAGCTCGTTTAAAAAATATGCATAGCAACATAGGTGTCAACTATTGGGCATGTCATCGGATATAGGTATGTCAAAAGCCGGAACGTTAACCATACAATATTTTTTACCAAAACTAGACCCAGGGTCCCCACGGAATCGTTGTGTCATTGTGATTTTCAAGTTCTTAATAAGTATCTTCGTCGAATTGAAGACAGTTTTGGCCTAGTAGGTGCCTTAACTATAAGGCCGGTGGTCCTGAATTCAAATTCCAGTAAAGGCATTTATTTGTGTGATGAACACAGTTATTTATTCCTCAGTCATGGGTGTTTTAATTGTATGTATTCAAATATTTGTATATTATATAAATCGTTGGCTATATAAGTGCTCACAATACAAGCCTTCTTAAGCTTACCGTGGGGCAGTCAATTTGGTAAGAATGTCCTGTAATATTTATTATTCTATTATTATCACAACGAAATCAGTAGAACTTTCAAACATAATCATTTAACAATCAAACTACAGTTACGTTACATAAATAATCATGTCATGCGTTTGTTGATTACATCTATTGAAATAAGTTTATTACTTTTCGAATTACGAAATTGACCAATAAAAGTAATACTGCATATGTACTTATGTCAAATAACCCAATCCCCAAATTATGTTTCATAATAATCATAAGTAGGTAACCAAACTTGTGAATGATCAATGAAGCAAAACAAAGACCAGTCAATTTGGTTTTACCAACCTTATTACAAAGAAGTAAAGTAGAAAATCGCGTACATAATTTTCATACTCGCCTGTCCAAATATACTAATCTATCAGTCGATCGACCACCAAACTTACGAGTATACAATAATGTCGTTACGGAACAATAATACAGTTATTGGATTAATGTGTACGAAATTGCCCACTAATGGTAGTTTTGGTAGAAAATGGTAGTTCTGGATTAACCTAACGAGCGATCAAATGATTGGATTTGGTTAAGTTTGGCTTGTAAATTAGGCTGAGGTCGTTATAATATCGGTTATTGTAAGGTAAACATATCGTTACTCAAATATTTTAGGAAAAATAATGCATGTAATTTCGCACCTTTACGCAATAAGTCATATCTTGGGTATGAACTAAAACAAACCAATTAGTAAATAAAATGCTATGACAAACCTCAGTAGGTAAATAAACTCTAAAATAATTATTCTAATAAATAATAATCTTCGTTAAATATTAATTGCTTCGCGCGTTAATGATATTCAACTATTGTATCAACTACAGTGAGAAAATGAATGATTTATCCTTTGTAATCGAAATTAACATGATAATAATTCAAAGCAAACAAACTGAGCATGTTAGAACAAGAACAACTGAACCGTATCATTTGTCAGACAGATTTAGACTTACTGTTATTGTAACAAGATTGATTTTTAAATAGGCTAAGTTAGTAACATACGCTTTAATGGTTTGAGGTGTGAGGAGTTGCGTGTTCTGTCATAACCTCATAACTTACTCGCACTTGTTATTCCGATTTAGTTTGGCGAATGGGATAGTCATAAAAAATACAATAGACACCATTGTATTTCTCAACTATTTTAATCCTTGTATGCTTTGTAAATAAAGGTTAATTTTATTTTTATTCATTTTAGTAAAAGTCTTTCAGAACGGCCAACCCGCCTCCCAAACGTGGCGATTAAAGCAATCAAAACCTGGTATGAGGGAGGCATATATATCCAGCAGTAGAGGGCTGTGGCTTATATCAGCCACATATACCTATGACAATACAGCTCTTTTTTTAACAGAAATAGCAAAACCGACATTATTATCTTCATAGAGTCATTTCGACATCGGACCTACTCGTAGCTAAGTTACTTACTGGAGTGTACTCAGCAGGCTAGGGTTAGCGAACCAGCTACAAAACTCCTATTAGCTCGACTCCACCACACAACACTCAGATTCGGTCGAGACCGCCTTAACCAATCTCGCTAGAAGTTTAAACTCAGTAGGAGTATTCCAGTAGTACAAATCAAGTCTGGTGCGGAAGGGTCCTGGATTTTCCCCAGGCTACCTTCCCCTCACAGTCTGCTCGTTCTAACATTCCGTACAGTTTAAAGAGCTTTGGGGGATAAATTATTAAATATATTAATTATTTTGTTTTTATCCTTTGTCCTTTTAAATGTAGTCCAATAAAGTGTGGTAAACTAACTTAACGTTTTTTCGATTTGTATAAAGGCATTTATATTGAACGCTCACATTGTTATATGCTTATTAAATTAGGAGTTACCTAATGGGGTAACTCAGTGGGGTAAATCGTGGTGTAATCTCATTTTTGTGATTGTAGGCTGATTTGTGTTGTGTTTAATGGAGGAGGGGTGGTGTGGCTTGTTTAGGGGATGTCATTCAATATTGTTAGTAGTTAATAGGCAGTGTTTAGTTTTTGTTCGTTTATATGTCACAGTTAGTTATATGTATTATGGATACCTATATAGCACTTGTACGTATTTAAATGGAGTTGCAAGGTAAACATACCAGTGCTCGACATGCGAATGCCCAATGGAAGACACTTTTCTGTCACCTTTACTGACTTAACAATTAATTATTTAGAGTGGTATCCATTGGGACGCTGTCGAGCCCCAGATATTCTTCTTAGTAGAACAATCATATTTAAAAAAAAAAGTTACGCCCGTCAGTCAGATTTGAAAATATATTGAGTATGGTGTTTTAGGCAAGCAATCAAATTTTACTTTGGGAGGTTATATTCCTAGGTTTTTCTAATCAATGACCTTGAAAGGGAACACCAGAATCTTTGTAACATCATGTATAATAATTTTTATATCTTATTTAGAAATTCGGTAAAAATACTGACGGTTGTCGGTTGATAATTCTTTGGTCTGATTGTATTCAAGGGTTTTTAAATCGTCTGCCCAGTACCTAAGTATAATGTATTAATTCAGTTTACCAAATTGTTATATATACATATGTACTGGATAATGAAATATACGAGTAACTGCGCGGAATACATTCACCATCATCATCATCATTTCAGCCGTAAGACGTCCACTACTGGTCATAGGCCTCCCTCAAATGTGACTTGTACCATCATGGAGGGCATCTTATCTCATAGTCCCACGCTTGGCAGGCGGGTTGGCGACCGGAGGTGTTGATTCAGTTTCGGAAAAACCGACGGACGCTGCTGCCTATTTTTCAGTTTTTTCCCTTTTGTTGCGTACAAATACACTGAGAGGGTTCAGTAAAATATAAAACTATTTAAACTTTAATTTAAACTTTTATTTCCGTAACAGAAAAAGTCAAGAGCAACCTCTTAATTCAATTGAAATAAAAAGCAGATAAATGACATACTTTAGTTTATAACAAAATTGTTGGCAATCCCAATAATGTCGCTATGCCTTGTGAATAGAATAAGTTCCTAGTAATATATTAATTTGCAGCGATTTTCTGTAATTTGCAGTCGTATGTGGTTGTGGGAGAGACTGCCTGGTGCAGACCGGCGTTTAAAACGCTGCGTTTTATACTATGTGATTTTGGTTTTGTTTACGCGGGTTACATGTCTTCATGTCTTCCCCCTTCGCCGATATGTAATATTTACTAATTAATACAAAATACGCAGTGTACTGTCTCGTATAAATGAAAAAAATTACCTATACAGCGTGTTTTGACAATTTATTTGGTAACATAAAAAAATGATTTAACAGTAGGTATTAGATATAAGGATAATATCAGCGAGAATACATATCTTACAATTATATTATAATTTATATAACGCTCGTACAAACATATCTAATTGTTCATTCTCACCAATTTTAGAACAACTAAACAAATTTGACAGAGTTAATGATGATGACCACGATTATTGTAAAGTTAAAAATTACTCTAAAATTATAAAGACATTAAAATTATATTTCGACCTTCCTACTTAGTCTCCGCTTTGCATAAACGGTATTTAACGACTTAACCATATAACCATCTAAATACGTAACTACCTATTTACATAAATTAGACCAAGTTTGCAATTAAAGTATTTTTAAGGAAGCGATATGAGTATTGCATTCTTAATATGTCAGGTAGGTACAGTAAATTCAGGAATTTTATAAAAAATTTTTTGGAAGTAGTCTTAGTTATTAATTAAGAGTAATTTATGGTTGTAAGGTAAAGTCAGTACTTCATAGTAGTATAACCACTTCATTTCAAATTACAAGATAAGCAGTAATTTTAGTAATAAATGATGTGTAATTCAAAAATACATTGATATAAAAAGAATGTTAGACCAATTTTTTCAAGACGGTATCTTGCAAGAACAGAATTACTTTCCTGCTTTGTTCACTTACGAGTAAATATGTCTATGTTAAGCGCTTAAACTTAGAAATTAATTTTGAAATCATATTTTATAATCGATTACTTTAATTTTATCGACGATCCAAAACCCTAGACTACTAAATGTCGTCGCGTTTTTTTAAACTTCGCGTTTCTACCGCCGACCCGCGGTAATCTAAGTCGGCCGAGCACCGCATCCGGCGCGCGCACAAAAAGCCGCACAAAATGGCCGCGGAAACCTCAAATTGGAATTATTTCTTTCGCCTTGATAGCGCTATTTGTTGTAATGTAAAATATATTTGTTCTATCGATCGGTGAGCCAGTGGCCATCAACCTTTTATATTCAATTTTTATTTATTCTTATAGTTGTGGTTTTGATTATAGATATTTGCCACATAACTAGGATACCCAACAAACAAATAAAGCCTAACCAGGAATATATGAACATTGTCTGTAGGGTAAGGTCAAAAAGTATAATATTCTCTGTGGTATTCTGTCAGCGGCACTGATGTTAATTTGGAAATATTTTCAGCGAAAGATTTACATCTCCCAAGATAAAACGCTCGAGACGTTTATTGTACACTTTATAGTGCATCACAATGTTTAATTTCTGATTATGAATAGTGACATTGTTTGTTGAATATTAAACACTTGTATATTATTTAAATAAACCACCACAAAGACACTAATAACAGTAAAATTGTCAATACAATTATTGCCATTGTAAGATCTTAGTTTTTATTGGAATTCCGCAACATGGCACATGATCAAGATCATATATCTAATTAGCATCCCCATTTTACAAGGATCGCGAATCCTGCGAACGTCGTACCGTCAACGTCTTTTCCATTTTCGTTACTATTTCTGCTGTTCAGAGCAAAGAAAAATACACCAAATCAATGATCATAGAAACTGTTAGTAGATAGTGGTTCTTAAGTTATAAATGTTGTAAATAACTCGACTTTGTTTAATGTATAGATTACTTTAATAATTATTGGTATGTTTTTCCCGTACCCAAATGTACGGCGTATACGGAGCCGGATCGAGACAACGCGCAGAGGCTCTTTTGCCAATTTGTAAGGGGTACACTATGCACTAGCGGATATTGCCCCTGTACCTGTCCGTGTCATAGTATGCGCACAGAGACAGCACCCGCCATGGTGTAAGGACTACCGAGTTAAAATTATTATTATTACAAAATATACGGATGTTGACGAGCCCTGGTCGGCGGCGAACGTGGCTCGTGTCACCGCAATTTCTCGATCCAGCGATCGTTCAAATTGTGTCTTTAAAAATTATCTTCAATAACTTCCTAAGATCTGAAGATGTACACTTAGTGCTTCACTTTGTAAAAACTTTGTAACTGCTACGGATTTGGTTGTAATATGAAAATTACAGATGATATTATAGACAATTTTCCGCATCAGACCAGAACGGATAGGATGGTCGCTATTTTATAACCTGTCACTTTCGCACTTTTATAACTGCCTACTTATTAGAACGTGACAGCTACGTGATAGACGATAAAATACCTACCAACTTACAGACCTGGTTTTTTGATGTATATTTAGTAAAAGTTATATTGTCTCACAGCTGCCAGTCTAAAAACTTTACTGTTTATCAATATTTCAACAATATCCATTTCGTCAAGTCATCTATTGTAGTTTAAGATTTAATAACTTTAATATTGTTATAATATCCTGTATAGGCCGGCACTAAAGTCCAAAGCTAATCGAACTAAATTCGTATTATTAGCTACCAGAACTTCTAACCTTACGCATGTAAAAACGCATCTATTAATATTATTTAGCGATAAAGGTAACTTCATTACACCCAATTTTTTTTCTTATTATAATAAAGTGAAACTGGCTTTTAAATCCCCGGTAAGTTAAAACCTTTTGGTATTGAGGATACAATTTTAATTATCCCTCAAATCGGCGTAACCACCGTTACCTCGAATGAGATTTGACGCCAATTTTCAAGACAAAGATGTCTAAAAACAAAGCAGAACCGATTTCACATTACCGAATTTATGAGTTAACAGATTTAAAATCGATTTGCATTTGGATTCTTCGAGTTTGAGTCGTATTTTAGAATGGATAAAGGTGATTTTTGGTGCATTATAAGCCTTGCCAATTGACAGCGGAAACAATGAGTCTAATGGTCGGTATAATTTCATAGCGGACCCGTTAACAATATCTTGGCGATGGTAAAAAACTGATTTCCTATTATTAGTCTAAAGCGGAGATAGCCGGGTTTAGACCAACCTCACTGAGATTTGTCATCGTGATCATGAAAATCTTCTAACACATGCCACAGGGCAGTTAGTTAACAACGCAGCTAACCATAGGTACTTGTAACAGGTTCGATCGACCCCATAACGCAGCGAACGTGTTAAGGTGTGGTTACCTATAATTGGATAAAATAGCATAAAATAGAATAAAATGTGTTTGGCATTTGGCGATGTATTTATCCTGTAGCTTTTTGCGGTTCTGCTAGTAAATATTAATGTCAACTAAGTTCAATAGGATATCAGAATGTATTCAATCCTAATCTAAATTAATATTTATTAAAAATTTACTGCATTTCTTTTCGTACTCGTATGGTGGTCGCTAGAGGGTATTTCAGTAGATATGATTATTTAGCTAATTCACCGTAAGTGCATTAATAACGATTTTGAATAGTATTATCTCTTATGTAGTTACTGCTACAGCTTTAAATAATGAGATTACCTTCTAAAAACAAGCCTCTAAATAGGTGGTTAAATAATGTACATTTAAAATGAACTCGGTATTTCTATATTATTGTTTCTATTTCATTATATCTTATATGTAATATTAAACCCGCCATATCAGTATCGTGAATCTAGTTATGCACATGCAACACGAAGGCTTAATAAAGTGATAATGATTATTAACCATCGATTATAAGTTTAGTATGAAATATAATCAGCTATAATAATATTGACTTTTGTAAACTAGGTAAAAGATTCAACAAATCCGATATTTGTAAAAAAAACACGCGTTATAGCTAGAAGAGTTTTTACTCTATGGTAAATCATCTACCACTTACTCAGATCATATGCATGTTAGTAGATTACATCAGACAGTGACGACCGGTCTAGCCTATTGGGTAATAGTGGACCTGCGTATGAAGCTGATGGTCCTGAGTTTGAATCCGCAAGGGCATTTATTTTTGTGATGAGCACCGATATTTGGCCCTCAGTTATGGGTGCTTTATATGTATATTTTTAAGTACTGTATATTGTTGGCTGATGGGTGGAGTTTTTCTTTTTTGTTACCAAATTTCCATAGACTTTCGGTAACAAAAAAGGAAAGTACAATACAAACTTTATGGGACATTTTGGGAAATATGGTAGATCTTGCTAAGCATCATTTGCTCTATCAGTCTACCGCTTTTAATCAAAATCGAACACGTGATCCAAATTACAAACTCTTTTGAGAAATGCTCACAAAATGAACATGCCAGATCTAGTCCAGCACCTCACCGGTCGGTGCGCACCCGCCTATTAGGCTCGGCGCGGAGATGCGATCGGTTCCAATCGATTTTGCCCCGCTGCGTGAAGTTTGTTTAACCGCAAAAAGCGTGCCTCAACTACGCCTTCACACCAAACACAACAAACAGCTTAACTTAATAAGCCAATCATGACACTTACTACCTTTTTAGAAAACTAGAGTACAACGTTTATTGGTCCGCTTTAGAGACGCTGGCTAACCGAGTTTTTACCTATTTAGTCATTACGGCCACGAATGATTTGTACAAAATGGTGGCTATTTGGAGACTAGCGTTGAGGTGAGAGAATGCACGGCGGTAACAGTTTTATTCTATTACGACAATAATATAATTAAACTTGTTATATTATATTTAATTACTAGCTGTAGGCCTCTGCCCGCGAGGAATTCGGTCTGTGCCCCTTCTCCCCTCTTTTTAAGGGTTGAATTTGGTTGAAATAAACCTGGAAGCTGTTTCTCGATAATTAAGTAAAGTTGTCATCGTTTTCACGTGATGCGCAAAACAAATAAACTGATAAACAGAGTAACATTCTAAAAACTGCCGGAATGGGTTCTATTGACGCTTTTAAGTATCCTCCACTCAACATTTTAAATATCTTCCATGTACAGAATTCCGACCGTTTTCAGTTTTATTATATGTATAGACGTATCACTCGAATTGAAGTGCATCGTCCGAATGAGCACCTTAATATATAGAACTTTTATAAGCTTGCCTTTAAGCACTTAAAAGCTAATAATCGTGAACATAATGGCACTGACAAAAAATACAGACAGTCAAATATATAATCTTTTTTTTAAGTTGGTTAAAAATAAATCGTCACAAAATATGCATACATTAAGCTACCTTATCTAGCTCCTCATCCCGCCTCATCTTCTCTAAGTAACAAGGTTGAAATAAATATACATAGTATACATATTTACGTAATACTTTGTATACCTATTGTTCACAAAACTCGCCTTTTCTCCTTTTTTTACCTTTAACATACTCTTAGTCAACAAGACATTGGTCAGGCCCATCTTAATTGACTTTAAACTATAAACTAACTTGCTATATAATTTGGATTTCAAGCGTCCGATTACGAAGCCTTTAAGACTTATTCGATTCAATCTTCAGCTCGTAAACCCCGAACAGAAGCCAACAATCAAAAATTGATGTCCAGTATTTGTTTAATTATGACGCGTACGGCGTGATAAAAATCTTCTTGTAATTTGGGAAATGAAACGACATCGCGTAACTGTGGGGTGGTAGTAGTAAAACTACACACACATAAGCATTGAATACCGTCAATCGAAATTGAACCTTAAATGTTTCAGCTAGAGTTGCGATTTCGAAACGCCGGACCGGGACATACCGGGTGTATAATTTGGTAAAGGTGTGTGCTAACTTATTCACAGGGTGCGCGTTAACGACAATAAAAATAACAATTACATGAGAGATGGCTATCTCGGTAATCGCTCCGAGTTCCACACGACGGATGTTTGGTGTTGTTTAGTTACACAACTTACACATGGTAGATTTAACGTTTTTACGATTCTGAGTGCCGTTTTTGTACTAAAGAAATAATCGTTTTGAACATCAAAGATGATATTTTTTTACATACGATTAACAATATCATATTGGCCTGTATAACTACCACTGCGGAGCAGGAGTCTTGTTTACCTCATGGATAACGGAGGTTTCATACATATTTAAATTTCTTCACGAATGTACTAAATGTGACTATCAAACATGGAATGTTGATTTTCTCCTCACTGGCTCGGAAAGCCCGCTTTTTAACAGATAGGAAAACCGCTTTTTTTCACAAGGGATTGAGGAGGTATTTTCATACAAATTTTAAAAGTTTGTAATTTTATACTATTCATTTGGAGTAAATTTGGAATGTTTTAGTCTTTTCCTCGCGGTAGTGAGTTGAAAAATTATGTGTTTCACTCCGCTAAAAAGTGTGTTCACCGCTCGTGCTTTGAAACCCTCCCAACGCTCGCGATTCGCTAGCTTGGTTAGAATCTTTCCCTAGCTTAGCTCAATATTATCACGAGAAGATAAACACTAACTTTGTCTAACAAACAACTGTAGTAAACTTGCCTCCAAAAAGTTATCTGGAAAGTTGGACATTATACATTATTATCTTTATTAATACCTTTATTCATCATATAAGAATAATTGTTTGTGGTTTTGATTTATAAATAGTGTGCGCAGTTATATACATATCTATATCGTTCTCATAACAACTTTTACCTACCTAGATAAGTACTGAAACTTGCATGTTGCGTGTCAACTTGTATCAAACTTGTTAAAAAATGAAATCTATCGCAATGTTCAACTCAATTTAACAACAGTAATAATGTCAGTAATACTGACCAAATCACCGGACGAAATGAAAATGTTCCTAAACAACCTTATGATGACAATTCTGACTTCCGGACCACACCGAACCCGAGATTAAGTGCCAAATTTGACTCACCGGGCAACACGCGGCAAACATAGACAAACTTAAAAAACAAAATTAACTACCACAATCCAGAAAGGAAACAATGACCCTAAAGCGCTAATCATAAGAATGGAAATCCTCTCAAACACACGCTCAATTGTCATGGACCAGGGAAACAATATTATTAATCATAATCATAAAACCAATGATGAATCTACAGGCTCTATAAATAAGGTTGAAAATAAAGCAAGTTATAAACTTAAACATGAAAAACTGCGGGTTATGAAAAAAAAAGCTACCGGGCGCCTTGTTATTAGCGACTTCCTAAAAACGGTCACTTTTTGCGCCTATCGGTCACTTCAAAAGGGCAAACTGACAAATTGCGCTAACAATGACTAACACAACATTGTGCGCAGTTAAGTGACCATTCCTGACCCTTATCACAACGACAAAAGGATTACCAATGATCAGTCACTTGTTGTTAGTATTTGGGCAAGTTTTTGGAACGCTATTGTTACTAACAAAGCGAACAAAAACTTTTGAATGTTTAGTATTTCTGGTTATTAATAATCTGTAAACAATACGACTGTGGTTTTAAAGATTAAAAGCGAAATAAGAAATCCTTTTACGCGTATCTTTCGCTTATCAATCAGGACTAAGTCGAATGTCAGTCGTCAGTAAAATCTCCAAAAATAAATTAGTTAATGTGAGTAAAGTGGCCTGGCTCGTGACTTGTCGGACAGAGGTCTGCGGCATTCAGATTTAAAACACTGTTATTGATATTAAGTATGTGCTGTACACATCTCGCTCGCACCAGGAAATTAGCGAGAGAAACAGTAATGACAATCAATATCGGATTTTTCAAATTAGAATGGCGCTTCTTGAATCTGAATTTCGTGTCAATACTTTGAGAAATATTAATGGCGATGAGGTATTTCCGGTGCACCAAAATCCGATAAATTTTGCACACATTTAAATTGAAGTACCGGTCAAACACTGGGAATAAAGCAATTCGATTAATAAAACATTTATATCGGGATTGTATTTATTTTTTTCATTACAATCATCAATCATTTCTCTACTTAAAATGATCCAACAATCAATTTCATTAAAACCAACACACAATTAAATCCGTTCGTTTTCTTCTAATTATCCCAATAAATAGCCCTCAACAGAATTCAATAATTACTTTTCTACAAAACCAATTTGTCAATTAATCCATCCGATTCTCGTAATTACACGATCTGGGCCGAAGGACCGTAGTCGTGATCCGAAAATCACGATATCATTTATAATTGCTTTTACTCAGCCGTTCCAATTTACAGTGGAATCTGAACATATTATTCTATTTTCAATTATATTGGGCACATCATGTTTATCTTACAATCCCTACCAAAACCAGTAAATACATATTTTATATCTTTTACAGTGTGGCAACACTAGAAAAGTAACCGACTAATTTGGGAAATTGTGTAATGAGAGTCACTCGTTTTTTTTTTCTAACTTCGGTAGATTTAATGTTTTTCCTATTCAGAACGTGCTCTTGTGGTCCTACTAGGAGTAAAAAATGTCCCATGATTTTTATAAATTTTACGAACTTTAATTTAACGTTAACTTTTAATTGTCAAATAACAACGAAATAAAAAAAAATATAACGCTTTTCCTCTCCTCTTCAATTTACTTTGGTAACAAAGGGGAATTTATCTCTTTACACAAGCCCTTTCCACATCCCTAGTCAATGCAGAAGATCAAGTTTTATTCCCGCACTAATTTATAAGTAAAAAGGCCAATTGACACTAGATTAGGTGGGGAATAAGTTTATAGAAGGCGGGACTTGAGAGATCTAAGTTGTCGTGACGATTGGCGGCGTGCCGCAGGGGCGGGGTTTGGGCCCCATGTTATATTTGAATTATGGATGAGGTACCCACTCTCGGAACCAGTTGCGGATGCCGCGGCCGCTGCGCCGCTCGCTTGTTTAATTAATTGATGTTTTCATTTAATAGCCTATTCTAATTAGGAACAATTGAGTGTTAATGTGGAACGGTCCCGTAAAATGCTCGAGTAAGTACTTTGTTTCTTAACTGACTAGGCATTTTAGCAAGCACTCTTTGTTAAGAATACGAATTCCTTCGCATTAAATATTCTTCAAAATAATTCTCCGTTTCTTCGGCGAATGTTCTTTGAATTTGTTAGGTGCTAAATATCATCTGTCACTTTTACACGGTATCAAACCGATAAATAAATACAATTAAAATATCACTTTACCATTAATTCTAAAAATAGTGACCTTTAAAGTTGTTTTTAATCCCGCCAACGCGGGTCACTGTTTACTAGCGCCATCTAGTTTGAACTGGGTAGGACTCAAGAGAGCACTCTAGTGGCAGCCGATAGAACTAATGTTTGACAAACCAAACATCCTGACAGATACATTTGCTTCGGAAGCTCGGTAATAGGGTTCCGTAACACGATGTATGGAACACAAATTAGTTTATCAACATCAATAATAAAACGACCTAATGTAAGATAATATAACCGTAGGTTACTGTAGGCTCAAACATTAAAACCTATGGAGAATGTAATCCCGTAATGTAATGCCGGACTGAAGATGAGTTAAACTATGCTGCGCGCAATGTCCTTTTTCTTTGGATTTAGATTTTAAAAAATATTTTGTTAATTTTATCTAACTATTGTAGTTGTTAAGTTTAGTTTCTAGCTGGTAATTAACTTTTTGTATATTGTTACCTAAGTAAAACTGCACATGCTACTTACTGTATACAAAGAGATTTGGTCACTTCGGTTATTGAATTACGACGCTATGTAATTGCAATAAAGTTCAAAACTAACTGACGTTCGATTCAGTACCCGTTTGAACCTTTTTTTTACGGTGTACCTACTAGTAAGTACGGCTTTGTCTATTGTGAGCTTACAACAGACAAAGATTTAGCCGTAAGGGCCAGCTAGAAACTTAACAACTATACCTAGTGGTAGGGTATTAGATTGAATATTATATAATTTGACGACCGGTCTGGCTTAGTGGGTAGTGACCCTGGATATGAAGCCGATGGTCTTGGGTTGAAAACCCAGACAGAGCATTTATTTGTGTGATGAGCGTAGATATTTGGGTGTTTTCTATGTATTTAATTATTTTATATCTATTATATATATCGTCGTCTAGTACCTCCAACACAAACCTTAATGAGCTTACCGTAGGACTAGGTACCTTGTAAATTAATAATTGCAATATTTACGCACACCTAAGTACACGTACGATTATTATTGTCGTTCCACCAGAAATTAAGCACTTCAATTAAAAAGTTTTAATGCCATTTCATTTTACGGCTGCCCTAATTACAAAATCCATTTGAAATTATGGAATGCAAACCCATAACAGATTTCACAGTGATTTCGACGACACGACACAAAAAGCCGACACGTCAGGCACGCAGACTGATAACCCTGAGATGGACAAAAACCGGCGAAATTAAGGAACAAGCAACTAACACAGGCTCTAACGTCTCACGATAACGCTGCGTAGGGTTGCCACTCGGGGGATTATAAGGTTCTTTTTTAATACAAACGTGGCATACGAGCAGACGGATTGCCTGATGGTAAGCAATTACCGTCACCCATGGGCAACCGCAACATCAACGGAGTCACAAGCGCGTTGCCGGTCCTTAAGGGGGGGGGTTGGAGTTCTGGGAACCTTACTCACCATCAGGAACACAACACTTGTATATCAGTGTTGTATATCATTCATAAATTGATTAATTGAGTAATATTTTTACTTATATAAATTTTTAACATAATCTTAAATTTATTTAGATCTTGTGTTCATATATATTCTGGTAGCTGATTGTTTATTCTTGGGGCCATTCAAATTACTTTTTTTTTTTAATAAGACCGTATTAAGTAATTTAGGATGCGTTATCTTCCATGGTAGACGTACACTTCTAAAGCTTAAGAACTCAAGCGTGATGGCACTTCGCTGTGCCCTACCTCTCATTGTTGGACGTAGTTTAAGGACATATCCGGGTCCAACGTAAGTACTTCTTAACCTGTCAGGTAGATTATAAAGTTTTGGAGGTTCAATCCTGATGGTTTTTTGTTCTATCACTTGTTTGAAAGATATTACGCGACAAATTTCTAAAGTTTGTTCTGTCATTTTTCTGCAATTCTATTCCACGATTTGACGACACAGTTTTTTAACGATAGCTATTTCAGTCTGAACTTCTAAGGATGTGTTATTCACCGAAAATCGACTGATAAATATCAAATAATTTGTTGGTCATATGAGCCAAGGGGAACGCTTCAGATACTAACATAAAACATAAAAAAAAGATATCTTAAACAAAAAGATAAAATCAAATGGCGCTTTGGATTTACCCTATTTTCACATAATTATTTCAAACAGCCTATTTCGTTCTCTTGTAATTATGCGGGGAGGAATTTTATTAAATTTTGAATAAAATCAAAGTATTTCCCTTATTTTTGTACAACTTGATAAATTTCTTAACGAACCTTGAATGAAAATATTGATTATAACAACCAGAATTTACAACCTGGAACATTTGGCAACCCTATACCCTATGCGCCCGCGCCGGCAATTTGTCCCAGGCGCCTGAGATAAAAGCCTCCACTAGAGCAACGGTGTAAACTCCTTAGACGGTGATATAGACTTAGGACATTATTCAATCAAAGGCGCATAAGTCTGTCGGTACCGCGTCGGAATGTCGCCGGAATCCCTGCGTACGACTTTATTATGACTAAGGTCAGTATTGTCGGTCTGTCTGTCAGTCTTGGACTATGTTTCATTTCATGCGGTTTCAATTGAATTTAATGCATTTCATTAATTGATTATGGAAATATATTTTACATGTGTTATAATAATAATATTTTAAAACTAACTAGATTTGCATTATTACCTACCTACATATCAGTCACTGATATCCTCAACCACACAGCACACTGCAGCCACCGTCTCCCAGCAACCCTTACGAGGTCATCTAGTTTGTGGACGTCTGGAACTGAACTATTCCTAATGTGAATATATTTATTAGCCAATGACATTTTACGTTGACAGAAGAGCTGGCGGCTTCCTCATGCAACGTATCAGCATTGTATCAGATACAACGAGGAAATGACGCCTTTTTCAGAGTCAATGTAGTAATTATTTGAAAATAGAGATACTCGTAACGATAAATTAACACCTAATATTGGAATTATTTCATCGAGCGGATTTCTGATTTCCTAATTACATTATTGGAGCACAAAGCAGCATTTTATAGAGTACCATTAAAATTCATCATCATCTTCTTACATCTTTCTAAGGTTGCTCATCACTTTGCCGCGGCTCAGTACAGGCTGTAGTACAAATTTCAATTTTTTTACGAAAGCCAACCAAATTGAAAAGGCCCGGTTAGGTCCAGTTCACCAAAATGCGAGGAGTAGATATCAAATGATATTTCGCACATAAATTTCGAAATACTCAGGTTACTCAGTACCGCGAATAATACCGAAGAAGTTCGTGAATTGCGAGTATTTTTCTCTTTTACTCCAATTAAGGCGTATGACAGAGAATCGTTCGAAATTTACAAACATCGAATTTTGCGGTTGCTCCGCACGAATAGAAGTCATGCAGTGTTTGCCCCAGCGGATTTAAACCCCCGCTTCCTACCTTTAGGATAGTCTTATTTCTGTGACATCAATATTATGAACAACCATTTAAAGATTGGGTAAGCAGATTTTATTTGAATACTTACTTACGTGATATCGTTATTGACCGATATCGCTACCATGAGTTAACAGTGACGTTACTCGTTACCGACTGCGTAAATGTTTTGTATGGAGAATAGTACAGCGCCGTCGGCGGTCACTACTAGAACTAAAGATTGGTAGTATGAGTTCAACGCTAGCGATTACTTTTCGATAGATCGTCGATTGAGTCAATGAAGTTCACTTGATGTTGCCAAAAGCACGATCCGCATCACGCATGATTGAAATGTGGAATAGCTAAACAGTAAAGCAAGTATACCTAGGTGAATGACTTAGCTAAAGCATCTGGCCCGGTACCGCGAACAACGAAGTTCGTATATTTCTCTTTTACTCCAATTAATGCGCCATGAGAGTGACAGAGACAATCGTCCGAAATCTACGAATATCGTTCTTCGCGGTAGCGCCGCTGTTCTATGCAGTAGTAACGTCACGAATTTCGGCGTTCTACATTCAAATTTTGACGTAAGTTCCATATTAATTATCTGCACAACTACATAGACATATATGGTCCGTCAGTTAAGTTTTTCACCTACAAATTGAAATGCACTACTACAAAAAGCTTACAAACAAGACGATCGTAAATTACTTAATTTAACTGATACAATTTGTTTTATGGCTGTTTTATCACTATCGGAATTGTAAACGGATGCATGAGAGCTTGGATGCGGCGGTGTACTGGGAAGACTCGAACTTGGTCATAAAGTTCAGTGCCCTGAGATACAACGGTTACCTATATTTGCTTTATTGTGTGGTTTTGATTATACTTCAGTAATAATATTGAATTAGCATTAGCTTGTAAGCTTAATTAGTATAGTGAGAAAGAAAAGAAAAATAAGTTTTTTTTTTCTTCTCATACAAACTTAATAGTACTATTAGCAAATAAATTTTAACTTTTTAAGTTGATGTATAAGTTAAAACTATTAAGTTTGTATGACATTAATAAATATCATGATATTTTATGACAATATGGTTATTCGTTGTCGATTTTAAAATCATAAGTGCACAGTTTTATGATTTTCGGTCATTGCAAATTTCATGACATTTATGAAAATATTAAAGTAACATATCAAAAGGAAGTAGAGTGAACTCTATACGTTAGCTAAATTTATCCACATTTTCTTTGCTGATATATTTACTAATATTCACCAATCTTCATATATATTAGGCAAATATATTATCATATTAAAAGTAAACAGTTAATTTGTTTGCATTGCATCGCAAATAGTAGTCAATATTCAGGTCAATTTATTGTCAATAATAAAAAATACTTATTTATAAGTAGTACAGATATCAGAATTAATTGCTTCAACGTATCGCAGATCTGGCCTCATATTTTATTTATATACGCAGTATCCAGTTAGGCCGTAAGCTTTAAATTAAAACAAAACACAACCCACCATGGCTTCTAGCACATTCCATTTCAATTCTAAACGGAATGTGCTAGAAGCCACGCGTTAAAAAAAGCATCTAAATTTCCCCAGTTCCAATTTCGAATTAATTTGTGGACAATAAAAAAATCCTGTTGGAATTTGGTTCCCGGCGTCCGTGTCGCGTCGGTGGTCGCGTGTCGCGCCTAATTACAAGCGCTACTTATCTGCTTGTCCCAAACCTTTTAGTGAGGACGACCACTATAAATCTGAGGTCCGTCTGTGTGTCTGACGCCAGGGCTGCGGTTTCTGGGGTCTTCATTGCAAATGTATTACGGTTGTTTTGTAAAACAAATATTGATAATCTTCTAAGAGCCTGAATTCCTAGTAGAATTATTGTGCGTATTCAAAATTTTGTTCCCTTGATTTTAAAACTAAAACAGCTTCTGGTTCGCAGGATATTTAATGCAATTACACCATAACGTCAGGTAAAAAAAGTAGTTTCATTTTATACTAACAAAACATACGTCACGCCTGATGGTAAGTAGTCACCGTGGACGCCTGTAAATCCAGAGGATTCACAGGCCCGTTGCCTACCCTTAAGGTTTTGCGACATTACTTACCGACAGAAACAAAACACTGTCATCTAGGTTCGACCCTAACATTTATTTATATCCCAAAGGTAAGAAATGTTTTGATAAAACCAACATAATGTCACAAATAAACGAATTGTTTAGATTCTAAGGCAAATTTTCAATACCTTGTAATTAGTAAAAGCGGAAGACACACTTTGACACCATCTATTAGAAAGGGACTTCCGCTTCATTGACAAGTTATTAGCCTTCGTGAAATAAGGTCCTGGGTCCTGTTACATAATAACTTGTACCTTGTGATATCAGAGTCCCTTTCCAATTCGATTTATTAGAAAGAGAGTTCTGATATTATTAGTTGTAAACCCCCGGTCGTAGTTTATTAATACAGCCCCGGTACCGCGAACATCGAAGTTCGTATATTTCGAGCATCTTTCTCTTTTACTCCATTTAAGACGTCATGGGAGTGACAGAGACACTCGTCCCAAATTTACGAATATCGTCTTTTGCGGTAGCGCCGCTGTTCTACCATTATCTAGAAGTGCCGACGTGTGGTAACCCTAGTTAGCCGCCGCCGAGACTGCGGTTTGGCGTCGGCGATATTAATTGCAAATGTATTAATATTACTGATAAATGTTGAATGGCGGATGTTGAACGACCTTCGTAGGCTGAATGTGAGTGACCCGACTGTTCTTGCAAAAAAATTGAGAGCGACTTTAGTCTAATAAACAATGGTATGGGTGAAAGACTTAACAAAAGGACCATGTCTATGTAGTTGTGCAGATAAATAATATGGAATTTACGTCAAAATTTGACTATGACATGCGTGTACGGTCAGGGACTTTAATTGTTGAGCCATTTAGGGTTCACTTTACATTGGGCACTTCATGTTTTAAGTACTAAATAAAAGACTATTGAACCGTAAGTGGCTCAACAATTAAAGTCGGTGACTGTACATACACGTTACTACTACATAGGTTAGGTGCTTTTGCTATGTTTTTCACCTACATCCTTAAATCAATGTTAACCCCTTGGTCGATAGCTGTTTGACAGTGCCGTCATGGCTGGGAATGCTAGGCGGTGTTGACTTTTAAGTTGATGTACTAATAATAGAAATGAAAGTAAGCATAAAATATTGAACAGTTGACATCAAAAATATGTTTACATTTTTGCGCCTTATTCAGTTGTAATAAGGCCAAATATGTAAAGATACTTTTGACGTCGACTTTACCTAGACATTTTCAACTTGACTTTAACCTAATCTCGACTTTAGTTATGTTTAACTCTTTAGCATTAACCGTTAGACTTCTGACATTTGCTAACCGATCATTAATATCCGTTTGCACCTAAGTAGTAACACTGTCTTGTTATATTGAATATTGTGTACAGTCAGCAGAAGTATCTGCGCAATCGAATCGAAACTTCTTCATTCAGACAATATAAGAGCGCGTGTAGATTATTTTACCGGAATAAGGACTCTTCTGCTGTTAACTGTACAACATTTCATTATTTTGATCTACACGTTCAACCTTTATTTTCTGTTTCGCAGGTAAAACCTCCAGGTTCACATTCCGCGGCGCTTGCACTAATTGCTTAAGTAAGTCAATTACTTCTCATCACTTCACAATAAACAATCATCCGTTAATTAAATCATTTCTTTGAAACTCGCGCATGTCGTAGGCGCATGTTCAGTCGCCATCAGATATATCGGAGCTGTGGAGTTTGTCACAAATATCGGCACATGCACTTTATCGCCTTGACAATAGAGGCGTTGTTCCGATATTTGTGACCACCTCCACAGCTCCGATATATTTGATGGCGACTGTTCACAGAATTACAATAAGAAATTATCAAATTAGTTGCATCTGGCGTAAAAAACCCGTCCACCGGCCACAAAGGAACCAAGGCATTGTTCACAGATTTTAAAAATCGTTCATAATTAAATGGAATTCAGTTTTTACCGGCGACATTCCAAATGATATAAATTCCTCTCCATGCAGTTCGGGAGCGGAAAAAGGAGCAATTTGCCACCCTGGTCGGATGAAGCTCTTCAATATTGAAACGACCTATTGAGAATGAAATATAAACAACAAATCAATAATAAGTTTTTCGTCCAGTGTCCGAACAGTATGAGGGCGTGGGCAAAAAGCGACGCAGGAGCGGGTTCGGCGAAGAATCCAGGGCGCCTGCGCGGACAACGATCGCTTTTGAACCATTTTTGATATCAACGACACAATTCTTGCGTCAAATGGGCACTCGAAATCCATTTCAAGTTTGCACCAGCTGGAGGCTGCACAATATTATACTTAGAAATACAAATATTGCGCGTAATTCCTTAGAATTGGTATTTATAAAGTTAACTAATCATACTAATATTATAAATGGGAAAGTGTGTCTGTGAGCGACGAATTGACGTGATTTTTTAAGTGGAGGTAGTTAAGGGGAAGGAGAGTGACATAGGCTACTTTTTCCAGTGGGATAACTTCTCATTCCCACAGGAAGAATCAATATGTTACATTTTCCTCTAACCATGCGGGCGAAGCCGCGGGCATCATCTAGTAATAATCAGGAGTCGTAGCCGAGATGTATATCAATTGTAGAAACACAACGAAAACGAAATTTATTAGAATGACAGATCAAACGACAAATCATCTGATTTTTCGTTTCGATTTCATTTCTACAATCTTGACCACGTCGCCTTAACCTACCGTAAAAATCTCTTTTACTCCATACAAGGCGCAATAAGTGTGACAGAGACAATCGTTCGAAATTTGCGAATTTCGCTTTCCGTGACAAGCCTTGCAGCCTATGTAGTAGAAACTTGTCTGTACAAATCTAGGATTTCTGTATTCGAACTTTAACGTAAGTTCTATATTCATTAATACACTGACAGACCTAAATATACTTAGATTTTAAGTTAGTAAAATTCACTAAGTAGGTATATTTATTTCATAATTTTGGCCCTTTCATATTTGCACAACACACTACACTCAACAATCCGTATAAAATAATATTATTAAATCAGCAAAATATACTATAAGGTCTATAAGACTGGATATAAACCTCACAGCTTGGCCTTTCTGAACACTAGAGGTTCCTAGGTCTAGGTCCTTAGCTAAGCTAATTAAGTCCTAAGTTTCCGCATGCTTAGGACATTAAAGCGTTTAAACCTTCAAGTCTGCGACATTGCCAAGTTCACTGTACCAGCAAGATGTCGTGTTGATTTATTCTTCACAACGGGGGACAGTTTGATTGGAAGCGAGCCAATACATTCCTGTCCGTGCCCATTTACGTATGCTACTTGAAGGTAGTTTAATGTTACATTTATCTTTACAAAGTTAAACCTTGATACTTGTAACTTGTAATTAGCGGAAGTCCCTTTCTAATTTCTTTTATTAGGAAGAGAGTTTCACTAAGATTAGTTTTAGTTGTGCAACACCTGATTGTTTTAGGCTTATGATTATGATGTTATAATGGGGTTCTAGTCTAGGATAAAATTATGTATTGTTTGTTCTAGGTAATTTATTAGTGGCCATATAAAAACCAGGGACAGTCTAGGCAAAACAATTACATATACAAACTAAAGACAATCATATGACTCATAGACGTCATCTTGGTACATATTTTAAATTCGGAATCATTGAACTGCTTCCGCAATTATTTCGGGTATTGTATTTGCCTATCGCTTTCGTTTCCTATATCATGAAAAGAGATGCAATTAGATTTATGAGCATATTAGCATTACACGTTGAACGGCGCCATTAAAATCCTTTTCAAGTTCGTCATGCGCATGTCAGCATCAGTGTTATATACCTGCGTATAAAACCATTTTAATTTGTAACTTTAAAAAGTGGAAACAAGTTTAAATATAGTTATAATACAATAAAATAAAAACGTCGATAGAGTTGTAAAGCAATCAAAATATCCTGATGTCTTAAGGTATAGATACGTTGTATTTTTATGTGACCCATAATTAAATAGTATAATAAAGATTTTATAGCGAACACAAAAACGCTGCTATAAAATCACGCAATAATGTCTCTCATATTCGTACTGATGAAAGGAAAGATAAATAAGACATTACGTAGAACTAGTAGATAATGATCATTGCCCGGGATAAAAACGAAATTGAATGCACGATAAAAAGTGAAATTACTGGATAGAAACATCACCCTGATGACATTGAGTGCACATCGAGTGCAGTTGCTATCAGCGGATCAGTGTGGGAATGAATTGCATATGGAAAACACGCACTTGTTATTAATTACGATTCGTAGAATAAAAAACTGGCTCAATTACATTTTATTACGGTGACATTGTCTGAAATGGTTTTGCTGTTTCGGTTCATGGTTGTGCTCTATTCCTTGGACATATGGCTGTAAATTGTAAAAAATATTATTTGTCTCATTGTCCTTAATAAAGCATAAAAATAGACTTCCATTGATTGCTATCAACGATACGTATCATAGTTTTTATTTGTATCCAATTTTGAATTGATATTGAACAGGTCTGACACATAATATATGTACATGCTTTTAAATTTACATATGCAACAATGCCTAATAAATAAAGCTTAAGTAAAATTTGGGTCTGATTTTGTCCGAAAATAAAGCTTACTATCAACAAAAAAAAGGAACGATTCACATAAATTTGGAAAAAACTTGATCAAACGCTAAATCAAGTCCACTTTTGAATAACACATGTTTCTTCCCTAAATAGCTTAATTGTTTCTAGATTTGATACCACGCTGGCAAAATACAAGCTTCCATAAACAACCTTTTTACGTTTACAGGTATCTATGGAAATGCTGATCAAAACAGTCTTGTTGAATCCACTTATGTGTTCTATCCTTTTCACTCACGCCGAACAAGAGATTTGCACAAGGGACAGGGTTAATATCATTTCGTTGGAGTGTCCTACCGCTCAGCATGCGGTTTAATTATGCCACGGGATAAACAGACGACAGTTTTTACTGGACATACTTAATTTTCCATCCAGCTGCCATTTTAATAAACGGCCACGATAGCGAGACCTTCGCCGCTCTTGAATCGGGTAGCAAAACCTTCCAAACGCAAAACATGGAAAGCAATATGAATATTTTTAACCAAAAACAATTCAAAATAAACTTTAATGTCATGGAGCAGAGTTAGTTTTAGCATATTTTGTTGGTTTTTGTAATTAGTATGCAGTCCCTGCCAGTGGGTGACGCATCCTTATGTATGGGGTAATATTGACGGGACCTTCTTAAATTGGTAGTTGGGATTGTTTTTATTATGGAATAACTTAAATTGCATTTTTGTCACCCATTCGGACTCGTGATTGTGGCAAGGTTTTTGCCCTTTGATTACGGTCTCATGTATATTCTTTTGTATCTTCATTAGTGGAAGATGCCTTCTGTTTTTATTTTGTTTGGCATAATCATGCTAATTAGTGCAGTTTTGATTCGATTAGTTTTGTAATTAACGAAGGAATGACACGGTTTATTAGCTGGTTTATTTTATAGGCGTGAGAATAATAATGACTGTAGGCAATCTGTGTCCTTTAAAGTCAAAGCAATATTAATTTTGGACCCGGGTATGTCCTTAAACTACTTGCGAGTACCCATGGGCGACGGTAATCCGTCTGCTCGTTTGCCACCTGTGTCATAAAAATAAAAAAATTAACTACAGGTCTGACCTGGTGGGTAATCACTAATCACCCTGCCTATGAAGATGACGATCCTGGGTTCAAATGAATATGAATCATACTGGACATCCTGACACATCTTGACTGAGCCCCATATAAGCTTGTAGGCTTGTGTTGTGGATACTCAGCCAACGATATAAACATACAAATACTTAAATGCATAGAAAACACCTATAACTCAGGAACGTAATTTATGTGCTCATCACAGAAATTTAGATATAGAATATATATATTCTCCTATATGTAGAAGATCAGTTAGGGGGGAAAAAACTACGGAAATTGAAACATTTGTAAGAATCAATTTTGTTCATCTTTTCCGG
This sequence comes from Grapholita molesta, assembly GCA_022674325.2. Classification (NCBI taxonomy): domain Eukaryota; kingdom Metazoa; phylum Arthropoda; class Insecta; order Lepidoptera; family Tortricidae; genus Grapholita; species Grapholita molesta. Next base: position 5,532,424 of record CP053124.2, on the reverse strand, counting down.
AGCTAATTTAACTATTTATTTTACCTGATCTAAACTAAGAGCCGTACAGTCGACGTCAAAGATATGTATACACTTTTGCACCTTATTACAAAGGATTAAGATGATAAACTGTCACTGGGCGTAGGCAGATGCTGTGTGCCAGATGTCGCTCTCCGTAGCGCTCGATTGGGGAGGCCTATGTCCAGCAGTGAACATCCGATACCAAAAAGTAGGTAGTAACAAAGATGTAGGTACGTTATGATATAATTGTGATAATCTTGCAATCGAAAATAAATTAATTACTATATCAATCTGGAATTATGATTTTTATTTTGAACTCACGTCAAGCAGCAAGCTGTTCACATTAGTAACATATAGGCTTGTATTATAAATAACTCGGATAATTCAAATTGAAGCTTGGATAAGTTAAAACAAAAAACTAAAAGTATATTGACGGCCGGTTTGGCTTAGTGGGTAGTGACCCTGCCTATGAAGCCGATGGTCCTGGGTTCGATCCCCAGTCAGGGCATTTATTTGTGTAATGAGCAAAGATATTTGTTCCTGAGTCATGGGTGTTTTCTATATATTTAAGTATTTATATTAGTATCTATTATATATATCGTCGTCTAGTACCTACAACACAAGCCTTACTGAGCTTACCGTAGGACTAGGTCGATTTGTGTCAGATTGTCCCGAAATATTTATTTATTTATTTATTATTTATATTTCGCATTTCGCAGCCACGTAAAGTAATGACCACTAGAATGATGCTTCCACATGTTACGATCCAAAGAATGAAAGAAGCTAAACAAAAAAACTAAGAGCTTACCTAAAGCTTCTGAAATAAAAATACACATAATTTTTAAAACGACGATATAGTTCTAGTCCAGAAACAATTCCTTTGAAAATGTAAGTAGTTATTATTGATCAATTCGATAAAAAGGCAATGCAACGAAATTGCAGAAACAGCATTGTAACACAAATAGTTTTCCCGATCAACATGTAAAGCTATGTAGTCAAATTAAGTATCATTAAACCTTTAATGAGCTTCAGTAGTAACACACACATTCCAAATTCTTACGTAAAAAATACGCTTAAAGAGTAACAGGTACATTTGTATAAAAATAATTTTATTTATGACTTATCGGTTATTTGGATTCTCCCTCGCGGGATATCATTAACATCAAGTAGAAAAGTTAATATAGATACGACAGTTTCCCGCGAAACCAAACAAAATTAAAACGATTTAAATTTTCTGTAAGGGATTTTTTACTGTTACATGGCATGGCAACCAGTTGAGAAAAAAATCGTGTCTAATCCAAATAACCGATCACTGCTCATTAATAATATTATTTTGTACTGACAGCGACCTCATGGCCTAGTTGGTAGTCCAGTCAGCAGCAGAAGTAGCTAAGCATTTGAGGTGTTTAAAATGAGGTCAACACGTCTCTATTGTCAAGAGAATAAGAGGGCGTGTAGGTCATTTTGAACACTTCAAACGCTTAGCAACTTTTGCTGATGACTGTACTCTAGTTACGAAGCAGAGGACGAATTCTAATCCTAGCATTTATTTTTGGGTCAGGTTATCTTTTTAGGAATACGGTCTATAAGTATTTTATGTATCTATCTGGTATATTTATTTATTTGGACGACCGGTCTGGCCTAGTGGGTAGTGACCCTGCCTGTGAAGCCGATGGTCCTGGGTTCGATTCCCAGTCAGGGCATTTATTTGTGTGATGAGCACAGATATTTCTTCCTGAGTCATGGGTGTTTTCTATGTATTTAAGTATTTATATGTTTATATATATATATCGTCTATTATATATATCGTCGTCTAGTACCTACAACACAAGCCTTACTGAGCTTACCGTAGGACTAGGTCGATTTGTGTAAGATTGTCCCGAAATATTTATTTATTATTATTATTATTTATCATTGTCTACTACTATCTACGGCACAATCCTTATTGAGTCTACATATATACAGATGTTGGATTAGCGTGATCTGTGTAAGATTGTCCAAACAATTAATACCTATATTATATTTATTACTGGCGGGTGAGTTAAACACCCGTCTCTTTATGGTTGTATTTTTTGATTAAAAAATATAAATAATGTACGTAATGCATGTGCACAAACTCGTCAGAAGCATAAATATAAAAAAGAGAGCCAAGTTCAATACACTTGCTAATAACAAATACGTAAAGTGGCTCATAAGTCATATGATTCGGTTTTAATAACATATTGTTCCTTTATCTTGATTTTGGTATGGTATGGCACGCTGCCAGCTCTACCTTACCAGTGCTAATTATTCTATCATAACAACATAATTTTTCTCATTACTGAAAGACAATAATAGACACGTTTCTTGCTAAACTTCCCAGTATTACAGTTACTTTTTGTCATACTCGAAATTCCAGAACCTTGCCATGAGTAATTAAGACTTAATAATTACTATTAAAAAAACTATAGTATAATTATAACTGAGTTTCTCGAACTGTATCGCGACTGGCACGTTGATTGCCTTTACTTAATTAAATAACGATTCTTGGTACTAAAAACTACAAAATATGACCATAGGTGGATCTTATGTCTTTGAAATAAGGTTTAATATTGGTCAATAAATAGTGTGGAAGCTGGCAAGTGCGCCCGATTCTAAGTTGCGTGACGTGTTGGCGCCATCTGTTCGTTGTAGGGTGAATTGTAATCGAGGCATTCCTATAAAGGGGTTATAGTAGAAATATGCAATTAATTAGGTTAACTACTTTGTTTTAAGATGTTTTTCAAATATCCGATTTAAAAGGCGACTGGCTTTATAGTGTTGATACTCGTGGTAATAAAATTCTATTTGAACGTTTGTATCTATGTATTTACGAGTACACGATCATTTGTGATTTTTTACATAATATTTTTGGTTTTAAAGAGATCCCATATAATAATTATTAATAAAAAGGGTTTTTTGAGTCAAAGAAAGATATAGGTACTTACCAAGCAAATACCATTCCGAATCAGTAGCAATGAAATAATTGCTCAAATTGTATGTATAAAATGAAGTCACCTTTTATAATATAAAAAAAAAAAACAAAACTATGAATTATAAGACGTCTTACCTTTTGTATCGTGTCCGTTTAAAGTATTTTTTCAATCTAACTTATTGTATTTTCCAAATATCATTAGCTTAATGTAAACATTCAATAAATAATGAAGCAAAGTTGACTTGAAACATATTTTTTATTACTTTGTCACGATGTCGAAAATACGGAATAGATAAATTATTTACTGAAGAAAAAACGTAAAGCAATAGTTTTCTTGAACGAAGTATTCCAAACTTGGCGGAAACACACGCCCCTAACACAACTGCTTATTGCATAAAAACTCGTTCACGTTCAACAATTCGACAAAATCAATGCAATGCAATTAACTGTGGAAACGGCATTGGAATATGAATACTATTCCTGATTAACTCATAAAATTAGTCAAATTAACTGTAATTAGTGGAATCGGCGGCGATTTTGTTGGATATCAGATTCAGTGCGAGCCGACATGCAAACTTTGTGCTAATTCTACGATTAGTTGATTAAAAAGTAATCGTAAGCGATTAGTGGGTATGTACACAATGTGTAACGTGAACACGCAAGAGTGCAAACAAAGGTTTTAGAGGTGGAAAACATATGGAGGTTAAGGTGATAAAGGAGGAAAAGTGGAAATTTGGAATAGGTACCTAATAATGTACAGTCAGCGTCATATAGTTCGTAGCATTCAAAGTACTCAAATAGTTCGGTACACCATACTAATTCTATGGTGTACCGAACTTTTTGAGTACTTTGGATGTTACTAACTATATGACGCTGACTGTACCTTGTTCATGGTACTTCTTTTTTTATAACAAATGTAGCAAACGAGCAGACGGATTGGCACCCGTCACCCAATGCCAGGGGAGTCACAAGCGCATTGCCGGTCTTAAGATAAGAGTACGCTCTTTTCTCAAAGTTAGCAGGGTGGTATCACTTCTTCATAGGTGACGTTGGCTACGTTAATACTTTTATATTATTTTACTAATGACAGGACTACGTCAATATTTTTCTGACTTCCATGAAATCTGTACCTCCACTAGTGTGTCTCCGATGTATGGTTTGACCAGTTTTGTTTGCCACGACCAACAGATGTTTAAGTTACACATTGTATAAAGTATCATGAAAATGGCAACAAATAATTATAGGAAAACTATAATCGATGCCGCCCCGGTTGTAAAGTTTCATGAAGATGTTAACGGTACCCGTACCATGAGTTGTGACATTACGGTTTTCGATAACGAGTATCGAGTTTACTATCTGTGCATCTCGTTCGCACTAAAATAGCACAAGCGAGATGCACAGATAGTAAACTCGATACTCGTTATCGAAAACCGTATTGTCACAACTCATGGTAAGGGTACGGTAAAGAACCCGCTGATAGCTAACGTCATCGTATTTATACATACCTAATTGACCATGCAGCTGAAATTCCTTGAAGGCTTGTAGTTCTTTACTCAAAACCCGAGTATAGTCCCTCAACTACGACCAGAAACCTTCGGAGATTGGGCAGCACCACTTAGAGCGATGGAACATACTGGGATCGCCAACCCGCTTTTTTTAAACAAAGGTGGCGAACGAGCAGACGGACTGCCTCATGGCAAGCAATTACCGACGCCCATGGACACCTGCAACACCAGCGGAATCGCGGGGTTGGAGCTCTGGAAACCTTACTCACCATCAGGAACACAACACTACATACCTGAAAGGTAGCAGTGCTATTATGGCTGTGGTCTTCTGGTACTTCCCCAGTTGGGCTTCTCCAGACTCAAGCGTGATGGTACTTCGCTATGCCCAACCTCTCATTGTTCGTCGTAGTTTAAGGAGATACCCGGGTCCGTTTATAGCAACAAGCCCCTCATGTGATATGTGAGGCCTAGCGCCATCTGAGGCTCGAGAGACACGATCGGATGGTCCAAAGTAACTCCTCATAATCTTGGATCTGGATAATCACTATTTGGTTTACTTCAAACCCCTAGAAACCAGGCCCGTGGGAGCCACGCGCACAATAGGTTTTCTGACTACAAACACCACCTCCGAAAAAATGTATCTATCTATGTGGCCAATCCGATGTTGTCGTTAGGATTAAGCCCCACGAGCGTAATTTCTGCCCCGCAATTTCGCTCGCAGCATACAACATGCGGGCCATCACGTGATAAAAAGTGTGGCTCAACCGAAATTGCGCGGCAAACATTGCCCTTACTGCTTTAACCGAATGCACTAGTTCACAGTTGTCCAGTGATGTTCAGCTTGGTTCCTAGATTCGATTCTTGTTTCATACAGCATTTTTTTTTCTTTTTTTTATATATATATTGAGACAATCTTACACAAATGGACCTAGTCCTACGGTAAACTCAGTAAGGTTTGTGTTGTAGACCTACAAGTACTAGACGACGCCGATATATATAATAGATACTTAAATACATAGAAACTGTCATAAAGTACTGTTATAACCCTACATAAAAATAATAATTCTAAAATCTGTGTTTTCACTATTATTGGTTAACATTCAGCAGTAGAAATCAATTAGCATAACAAGTAAAATAATTTAAAAAAAATCATTGAAATAACCATTAATATTTGATAATTCTTACGAACTCATTTAAAACATATTACATATATTATACATTACGGGTAAATAAATAGGTTGTAATGTGCTTGATAATTAATCAATTATCTTAAACGCGTGCAAAATTTCGGAGCAAAAATGTACTTGCGGCCTCAAACTGGCTTGTCGTACGTCGTTGATTGATTCTTGAACCTTATTACATTGAGATAAAGTCTATAAATGGTCAGTAATTTTTTCGCTGTAAGTGCAGTGTGGTCGTTAATAGTGCGTGTATCACTTGTCCAAAATGTTCTGGAGAGACACGCTATCCGCTTGTGCTCGATAAGGCTGTGGCTTAGGACTAGTAGATAAGCAGATTATTTAGCAAAAAAGTATTTGTGACCTTTTTTCGGTTGCAGTTCCGAATTATAATTTTTTGGACCCGGGTATGTCCTTAAACTACGTCCGACAATGAGAGGTAGGGCACAGCGATGACCATCACGCTTGAATCTGGGGCAGCCCAACTGGGGAAGTACCTCCTCCTTACAGAAGACCACAGCCATAATAGCACTGCTACCTTTCAGGTATGTAGTGTTGTCTTCCTGATGGTGAGTAAGGTTCCCAGAGCTCCAACCCCCCTTAAAGGTCGGCAACGCGCTTGTGACTCCCCTGGTGTTCCGGGTGCCTATGGGCGACGGTAATTGCTTACCATCAGGCAATCCGTCTGCTCGTTTGCCACCTTTGTCATAAAAAAAATAAAAATTATTCATCGCATCGTCATATCAGCCGTTTATCGCCCACTAATGAGCATAGGCCTCTCTTCTAGTACGCCATTTGTCCCGTTCCTGAGCTAATATCATCCAGAAGAGACCCGCAATCTTCCGAATGTCCTCGACCCAACGTGCCAACGGACGCCAGGGGCTTTTTATTAACAACGATCTAGTTGTTTAGATATTTAGTATGTTTACTCTTACAAAACCTACTTTAGTATTCCAAATGAACAGCGTAAAAAAAGTTACAATTTAATTTTATAAATAAAACGAAACTTGATTCCACTTTTAATATTAGGTTTTAGTTTAAATGCGCTTACTATGTACATAAGTTTTAAGAACGGTTAAACAAGTTACATAATGGTTTCAATAGCTCTAGTTAGACTCACTAATAATGATGATAAAACATCCGCTTAGTTTACCACTAACGTTTCATTAAATTGTCGAAAGGGCCTCCCAAATATCCGAAATATCATTGCTGCACGGGAATGACAAAAAAAAATAAGCTGTAAATAAAATAACACGAATGAATGAATAAGTTTAGCAAATACCATGTAATTATGTACATAGTTAAGTATTTGTTATTTGAAGAAGTACAATACCTTACAAAACATATTATAAGAGTACGCTCAAGCTGAAGCCCGCTCCCCGCTGCCAGTAAGGCGGGTGCGAAAGGAAACAAGCAATTTCCCTTTCAATTATAATTGATTGAAATAATTGCGAGATTCTTTCGCGAACCGCCGGGTCCTCGTATTAATCGAGATTGCTGTACACTCTGCGCCAGATTTTCTTAGCTTGTAGTAAATTACTATCGACTCTTGCGACTGTAAAATGGCAGGATACAATATTTCCTTGGTTTAGGCAAGAACTTGTTAAATTATTCATACACATGGTCTCAAACTAACACCAAAACATACAACTCTATTACACTACAAGGTTAGTTGTTGACATTGAATATTTTGGTAACGACTTATTATAACTTTATATCAATACAGTAATGAAAAACCTCAGCTGAAGATGATGTTTTTAAATTCTTTAATGCAATGTTAGTGTACTAATAGTATTTCACGTATAAATCAGTATAAAGTAATATATACATATTTGTGCGAAGACTGTACCCCAGACTAGTTTATGTGTGGGTTGATCGAATATTACGTATACCGGAATCTCTCACCTGTCTGAAAGTAGTGTAATAAAATTATGTTTTAATTATCTTATTTTGTGTAATTAACAGTCATTTACTACCCGTAGCAGCTTTATCTACGCTCCTAAGCATTCAAGCGAAATTCGAATTTATTTCATATTGCTTAAAGTTGAATTTAAATGTTCATGATCATGTTTTATGTTAGATAAATTAATATAGAATAATTAGAATGTGCCTAACTGCCGAGGCGAATCTAAAATATCTGTATAAAGGTTACGTAAATAAGCAAAAATAAAGGAAAGACATAGGTACTTAATGACATTAACTAAGGGCTCGGAATGGGTATTTTCTCCATACAGAAATGCCGGTATTATTTCGTTCCTTTTTGTTATTTAGTTGCCTAATTTCATTGAAATTTGTAACTTTTAATTGTAAACTTTTTGGTACAATGACATAAACATATTACTGAAATCTACATTACAAGCAGGAACTAATTGTACATATTAACCCATTTCGATTTTTTTTTAAATACAGGCCCCTGCTTTTCTTTAATTTTGGTAACAACAAACATTTGAAAACCTTAGGTTCCATTGCCTGCCTGATAATTTACAATTTATATATTTTTTATGAATTATTTATCGAAAAGAACGCCGAGATTGCGCCGGCGACGCGTGGGTCTAATCAAAGGACATTAAAAACTAATTTAATAAACCTGTTTCACAAAGCTGGGAAATAAACTATAAGTAACTTCATTATAAAATATGCATTATAAATATTATAATCGATTCCATATGGCCAACAACTAACCCAACACTGCCATGTTTTGTTGAGGGTACTTAAATAAATAAGTTTCGAGAGAATTTTAAGGAACCTTAACATGACGGGTTTATTGTTTTTATATTAAGCAGAAACGTCTGCTAGCATATCAAAGATATTTAAATCGAAAGAAAAATATAAAAATTTGACTCGCAGCGGGACTTGAAAGCACAACCACTGGATCACTAGTCCAGTGCACTACCAATTGTGCTATACGAGTACCGCTTAGACGTGTCAATTTTTTCTATGTTATCCTTCCTGGTATACGTCATTACGGGTGACGTGTAGCGACATCTACCGAAGAGTATTGATCAGCGGTACCATAGTATACGTGTGCTGAATTCCATGTAAATATGTTGAGGACATCTGCTTTGAAATTCAGTTGCAAGATTCTCAGACAATAATTTTCTATATATTTATTATCATTATTTTATTTCGAACATCACCCATAGTTGGTAACATGTCATTAGTAAAAAATCAGTCCATTTATTAAAACTTAAAATATGTTACAAGTAGTCAAGAATTAAATTAAGGTTGCAAGATTTGACCCGAACGTACGTACATATATGGCAAGTTAAATAAAAGCTTGTAACAAATCGTCATTACTTTGAAAACATCTTGTGTGACACAGATACTGAAAGTTTAAACGCAGTAACTCTGTAGGTACTCATCCCATAGATAGTTACGTCATTTTTCTTTTCATTGCCAGAATGAGATACGAGATTTTTTCAAAGTAGTGAAGAATACACAAAAAAAAAATCTAGAGGGAGGACTATATAACATTTGAGAGACATAATACAGTAAAATTTAAAAATTGGCAGCTTGGTCCCAAAAAAAAACACATGAACTTGATTTTGTATTTTTTTACTACGGACGGTGCTGTCCATCGAAACAAAAAATATGTTAAATAACATACGGTGTACACTTTTATAGTCTGTGGTACAGACGCAGGGTGGTCGTCTGCGCCGATCGATATTGCAACGTGTTGACAGATTACTTATATATTGTTACGAAGACAAGTCATGCTTACAAATCAAATTCAACTAAAATTGCTAGTAATGTTGATGAATGGTTCAATTGGATTTATAAGGTCCTTATAATATTTTATACCTACTTATCTTGTTAAAGGCAAGCGCTGTAGGCACATGTTTTTGATGAAACTTGTTTGACGATTATTTACGGCAAGCCGAGATAAATATTCTGACATTCGAATCAAAAATTTGTCTTAAAAAGACGTCTTATTCTCAATACGTCCTCATACATCCTTATCAGAGCGAGAGTGCAATGATTACTAATTAATATCGAAATAATATAAAAATTGTTTTAAAGACTGTTTGTTAATTTTTTGATTTTTTAGTGTAAAGTTTATAAAGATTAATTGCCATTTTCCTTTTTTGCAATCAGCAATAACCCTGCTAAGTTCAAGCCATGAAACTCCTCGACCATATACGTGCTAGTACACAAAGCTAGCATATTTATATTGTATAAATTAAAGGTCAATAAATTGCCTATAATTATTTTATTAACCTAGTTAAGCGCGCGAATACAGTTGAGTAATATAAGATAATATGTGTGCTTTAACGGCTTACAGTTAGGACTTTTTGCTTATGTTGGCAGTTGTGCAAGCTTGCCGTGTCTGACACGATTATCTTCAATCGCACCGACTTATGTTGGCCAACCTGCGATATATATAATTGTAGATAATATTTAAATTATGAAAACATGACGATATAATTTTAGTACTATTCAATGTGGGTTGATGGAGGATAAGATTTATTTTTGCGATAAACGCTAAGTTATACAATTTGCGCTTACTGAACGTTTCGAGTGACACAAACTGTGTAAAAATGTGAAATAACGTACGGACCATAAATTACCCGAATGAAAAGTTGAGACAGCAGTAGGACCGCTAATAGTACTGAACCGTATTAGAAAGGGACAGAGATAGCTGTCAATCAAATTCATTTTGACGTAAGTGTATGGAAATAATATCTAACTTCTAATCCCTTTCTGATCGCGGCATGATAATACAAGTTTCAAAAATTTAAGCATATATTATACTACTTATAAATCATCCGATTTATAATACTTATAAATCAGCTCAAGGCAGGCAACTGTTTACTTGTATTATCTATTTTGGAGCGCTATGATCTAAAGAATACTATTAAGTGTTTAAGTAACAGACAATATTAAAGTGATCGTATGTCATGAAAATGTCACATCAGTCACCGATGTCATAATGACGATTTTATAATATGTCACGATTGACACTGCTATAATTTGACTTTACCAATAAATGGCAAAAGAAGTTTGCTACATCATCGTCACATGACTTCATCTGGCCTTCTATAATGTTATTAGGTGGTATTTCTGCTACGTTCTAAGGTTTCCTATAGCACAAGAAATTGTTACTTGGGTTTTACTTATCCGCACTCTTCGAAGACGTCCACTTAATGATATTTTATATAATAAATACTTTTTTTGGGCAATAAACCGACAACACAACCAAGCAATAAGAAGTCCTGCATGCTTAGGCTTACCGCTTTTATAGACCACAAAACGGTAGGTTTATTAATTAACCACCCCGCATCTTAAATCGACTCCAAACGATAAACTGTCCACTATTAACATGAAATAATAGAAAAACAACTCCATTAAACGCATTTGTAATTAAATACCTCGTTTATAACGTTCTACAGAATTCTCACCTATAATTAGACAAGGTACGGGTTTTTGTTTATTATGTCGAATGCCTGGACTGATATGGTATCGACTTATTTGGCTGAGGCGAGTCGAGTTCTGCAACCCGGCGTTAATCAAGGAATATTGATTAACAGGTAATTAAATGATTAGGTAATTAAGGCCTTACACTTGTTGGTAATTACCTAGTTTTGATTAAAGGGAAGTAACGCTTTAAGTGCCGGGTAATGTGCCAAAGATATTAGTTTGGGAAATCGAATGCCTTTTTACATTGCACTCGTGAGTTCGTGACATGGTCTAGACAGCAGTTATACAATGTGGACCCTAAAAAACTACAGATATTATCTATGTTAGGCTATTCATGAACAAGTAGATTGCTTACGTATTTATGTTATGTATTTTACACTTACTGTCTGAATCAAACGTTTAATTTTAAAGTTACTATTAGTGTGATCAATTGGAGATATTAAAATAGGTGATTGATAAAAAGGTGTGGGTAATATACATACATTTCGCGTTACTTAGCTGTGTAGTTTGAATTTAAATAAATAAAGATAATTTAAAGATATTACTGTTAGCCTAAATTTTAAAGAGAGTTATTTACGAGAATTTTGTTAGTGTTCAATAATAGAGCACAAATTAAACTGCTTCCGCTTGTGCGTTACATAATCCGGGAATAATTGCAGTTGTCTGTTTGCTTAGGTCCACGGTGTAGTTACAGATATTGTTAATTATAGTGACATTTGTGTCAAATGCAAGGGTGTGGCTACGCTAGTAGCATTCCTAATACTAGATATCGACATCTAAGAACCAGTGTAGGTATACTTATAAATATATGTACTTACACTTAGCTCGAGGAAATATTAAAGTTTGACGATTTAAATTTTTATTTACACGCTCATTTGATAAAGGAACTAAATATAAGACTTCTTAAGTGAATTTTTTTATCGATAAAAAATTACGGAGGAGGTTGTAAAATTGACGCTGAAGTTTTTTTAGAGCAATTTTCAATTTTTAAAAAGTTGACATGATAGGTACCTTCTACTTTATTATTTATAGAGTATTTGTCTCGCTTGCACTTATTGATTGGATACTCTGTGAGTTACAAGTACGTATATACTTATATGTGTAAAATATCTCATAATTTGATTTCAGTTTGTTAATTTATTTTTAAGAATGTAATAATCTAAGGCCTCCTGTCAGGCGTTTAAAAAAAAAAGAGGAGATCAGTTGTAGTCTGTGGTAACGCCGGCGTACGTGACAGTTGAAGTTGGCGCCGTTTGGCGGTCTTAGCTCATATAAGATCTCATATAAGTTCAATTGTGAAATAATAAAGTTAATGGAAGAAATACTGATGTGCATAAATTGTATAGTTTCTAACAGATCAGAAGTGAAAAACCCAACCTTACAAAAGTGGTTGCTCGTAAGTAAATTCTCACCGAGAGTCTGGTAAGTGAAAATTGTTTCGTCAACTCATCTTGGTTTGATGGGGATTAATTTCTGTGATTCGTTTTGTATTTCGTATTTGTGTACCTTGAGCGTAATTGTATTATTGACATCGAATAATACCACATTAAAGTGATATATTTTTAGACGAAAGACTTCTGGAAATTCTTGTAGACATACCAGTTTCGGTACTTTATACTTACTCGAGTACTTAGTTCTTTTAAATAAGTTTATTAATCTTTTCCTGAAGTCCTATTTTAGAATAAAGTTTGGACTTGTTATCAAAGATGTATCGGCAAAGCGCCAATACTGCTAATCAAGGTCCTTGATAATTTAAGTAACAACACTCAAAACAATTTTTAAACACCTACTGTTTTATTATGTGTAATAGATTCTTATAAGGATCTATTTTAGAAATCTTAAATACTGCTAATTGCTTAGAATGAATTTGCTATAACTATAAATGCCAAACCACACAATAATAAAATTTAACCCTAAGTTTACTCCCTTGGCGGTTGAAGTCCCGCAGTTGTTGCCTATTTTATAAAGCCGGCTATGGTCATTCTGGTGTTCTGTGTACAACGGCTTGGAACAGGTGCAAGTAACTCAGTCAGGTCCTAATCTGTTTTGTGTTAATTGTTTAATATAATTATGTATACTGTAAGTAAACTACTAAGTAGGTGAGTATGACAATTATTTAACTAGTTTTATTGTTTTTGCCTTTTTTTTGGAAATTGTAACAATGTTAAGCATTGACCACAGTCAACACAGTTCTCCATGCCTAACGGATTCTTATGGGAATTTATGATAAACAAAACTTAATTTTGTTGTATGCCCTTTTTGATACAGTTAATCATGTTTCTGGCAATGCAAAAATCTTGTAAAAAATACCTATACACTTCTACAAGAAATATAAAGTTTCAGTTTACATTAAAATAAAATAACAAAGGATTTTATTCTACTATACTAGTTATACTACATACATAAGTAAAGACCTTAAAGTTTAATTGAAACTTAAATCATACATATTTACATCAATAATAAATAGTCTTGTAAAAGAATAGGATACTTAAGTGATTTATGAATTTGGTTTGATGTATACCATCACACACTCACTTCAGATAACATCATGAAATATGTAGTAAGTTTACCATTCCCTGAATATCAGCATAACACTATTAGAGATAATATTTTTAGTTTGTTGTATACAAAATGACAACAAATTATATTGTAAGTATACAGGAAGACCTGAAGAAAATAAATGATATTTTGGGCATGCACCCACACTTATCACTTCCTTGTACAGATGACTTCAAGTGAAATGATGTTTTGATGCAATTATGGGTTGATTTAAAAAAATATATATAAATCTTAACTTCCACCTGGATACCAAGATATGCACCTCAACAATGCATAGGAATGTGAAACAAAATTAACTGAGAGTATATGCTATCTATCATAAGTTAAAATAAATGGTTTTCTTTCACCACATTTATTTCTAATTTCTACCACACTAAGTAATAAATAAAAAGGTGAAACAAACATATTTATTTAATCCACTAAGTAACTACCTAAGAGCAGGTTATGTGCTTTTGAATTCTAGATATATTATAAAAAAAATTAAGTTTTTTGGCATTAGTACTTTATAAGTAACACTTTTTTTCTATATTAGTGTTATTGTTTAGGTTCCTATTATTTATGTTAGGTATGTTAGGTTAGCTCTGTCCACAGTTGGCAGTGTTTTCTTCTTCACCTTTGCTGCCATAAGGTTAATTTATCTAATAAATTAATAATCGCCTTTACATACTGAATAAATAGTCACGACAATTATGAAATTTCCATGAGTGTGAGAAGGAAAGATGACAAATCTAAAATGTTGCCAGCCTTGAACTTCTGTAAAATCCCAGCGTCCTGGCATGTCGCTGCTTATATAAGCAGCGACATGCCAGGACGCATATAAGCATCATGAAGTTTGAAGATGACCGTGAAGTAATATTTTGTAAATCTTCGTTTAGTTTGATTACAGCTTGACAACACTTGAAACATTGGTTCTGGGATGTAAATTTGGATATCGTCAGTCATAAGGTGAATTACAATGTTCCATGACATCACAAATATCAGCAATATATAATAAAATTATAGTGGACCCAGAATCGATCCCTGGGGTACTAGTACGAGATAAATAATCATGAAAGGTACCGTTCATCTGACAATTTGGATACGACCATTAAGGTAACTTGAAAATTATACGTTTTTTTATTACAATATTTTGGCATCCAAAAAGTTTAAGTAGACCTTGTTGTGGTTAGAGATGATTATAGTTCCCTTGCCTATGTCAGGGGTAGATAGTATTTTGTCGATGCGAAATGATATATGATAACTTATGTTATCAATAAGATATTAAACATCGACACGTTATTATCGTGCTGTGACTGGGCAACTCTATTGTCTGCGCTCACATAGAAAATTTACTCACAAATTGCATTTGAGTTTCGGTCACGTATTTGATCACTGTCCAGCTATCTTGTACATTATAGCACTGACGGAACTACCGTGTTCCAAAGGAAGTTCCAAGCTGCTGACGAAGGCGATGAACTTACATGCTTGGTTGTGAATACTGGTATCTCGGTAAATCTGTTGCTACTTCTAAACTGGAAAACATATGTCTGCCAGTAATTGTATGCTTAAATTCATTACTTGTGTAACCCGATTGACCAGTCTCCATACAAATTTTATTTCAAGAGGTTGTAAAACGTGCTGCACCGCCTACCATGATCGATTTAGAGCTGAAAATTGCGTTATAATGTTTAATAATACTTATTGACGTTTGTCTGAGCATTTTGATCGGAGTAGGTCTAGTTATGAAACGACACGTTACATCCGATCCCTAAAAGCCAAAACATAATTTCATAATAAGAATTCGATTTTTTTTTATTTTTGTTACGTGGAAAACTCAGCAGACTTTTATTGCCAAAAAAAAAACCAAAATAAAACATTGGATTAAACTAGTTGTTCTAACTAGCCTAATAGTTAGTTTTAGTGCAACATGTAATTAATGGACTTAAGACTAGTTTGCCAAGTTGTCATCATAATGTTGTAGCAAAAAAAATTTGGACGTCAGCATAATGCTGACATTGTCGTCGTCAGAGCAGCACTTCAGCCCAGGTCTAGATAGGAACTATTGTTCCACTCTTAAAAATATCTTATTAATAATGCTAATAATTATCTGTTCTTCCTTAAGTTCATACTTAAATAAAATACACAAAAATATCAGCGCGCAGTTTGTTATTATTTGGGTTATTCGTGATTATTGTTGTTTGTATTCCTTGAATATTGCGATATACTTTTATGAACCTGTCCATTGTTGTAAAATTAATTGGTACGTTTGCCATTACTGATTGAATAAAAAATAAATATGAAATATATTTTACAAAATTGAATAAACTACAGTATATATTGTTATTATTACATGACATAACTAATAATAAAGTAGAATGATAGTGTCAATTATTAGTCACACAAGAAACTGATACACCTACTTGGAGGAAACGGCAGTTACCTACCCTTTTATGTTATTCAGGATGTGGCCGATGCACCTAGTGAGTGCAAGCGGTAGCCAGATCTACTGTTACACTGGACGAGGCCGTGCACCTAGTGAGTGCAAGCGGTAGCCAGAACTACTACTGTTACACTGGACGAGGCCGTGCACCTAGTGAGTGCAAGCGGTAGCCAGAACTACTACTGTTACACTGGATGAGGCCGTGCACCTAGTGAGTGCGAGCGGTAGCCAGAACTACTACCGTTACACTGGACGAGGCCGTGCACCTAGTGAGTGCAAGCGGTAGCCAGAACTACTACTGTTACATTGGACGAGGCCGTGCACCTAGTGAGTGCAAGCGGTAGCCAGAACTATTACTGTTACACAGGATTGCTGGGCCGATGCACCTAGTGTGTGCAAACGATAGCCGGAATGCGACGATTTTGTATGGTATTGTTGTTTCATATTTTACTTTTTTTGTAATAATGGTGAATATTCGTTTGATGAAGCTTTCGTTATACTGTAATATCATGTAAACGTGTTTTGATTAAATACACAACATTAATTGGACTCTGCAGCATTTAGCTAGTGCAAGCGTTAGTCTGACTGATCATATTCTGTTAATGGGATGTTGTAGTCTCACTACGAGGGACATCCATATGCCTTGTCCTAACCGTAACCGTATCATATATAATATAAAATCATATTGTTTTATTTTTCTCTTTGCACAGGTCAATCAGCACAATATTACTAAAGTTACACCAAGGAAATATCATCACCGTCATCTGGTGGAGCTGTTTGCTGGCATATAAAGATGAGGCGTAGAAACTGTAATCCTGCTGACTACGGACGTCGCTCAGCTATAAAGCTTTGGTGGAAATCTAACTTTTTTTAATATATATACGAATGAGGACATTCTTATACGTGGGATGGCCGAGAGCAGAAGACACTGAAGCAGAAAATCTATTTGTAATGCGTATTATATATTGAAATAGATTGTAAAGAGTCAAGTGTCAAAAGTCTCAAAAATATGTACTGAGCAACTCTATTGTATTGTAAATAAGGTTGTACGACGTATATATGAAAGGATTCTTTCGGTACATATTTTTTGCACTTGACTGTACACGATGAAAATGATATTCGTTCACGGTCTGCCATGAAGCTGCCATACTTTTGAAACCGTTTTGGCTAACGCTGCAGTTAAGCTCATTTCAACAAGTACACCTGGCTAAATAATTACTTAATGTAGTCATAATATTAATCTTAACTGGTGCTGATAAATAACATAATATTAATTTATTCTTTTTTTTATGGTAGCAAAGTTTTCATTTGTTGGTAAGAGTACGTAAAACTATGTTAAACTATATTCGATTTAACGTATTTAATTATATTCTTCTATTATTATTTTGTTGGGCCAAGATGTTGAGGCAAATGGTTGTTAAAAGCTAGAAAATTACTCCGGTTGCTTGTCGATGCAGCAGTTATATTTCTTTTTAACACATGGAAAAGCAGATACTGAAGTTTATTTATAAGATTGATCTCAACATCTTGTTAATTAATATTATTGTGCCATGTTGAAGCAATGTTTAAGGCTAGATTTTGTATTTTGTGCCTGGGACAGGCACTTGCTCAGGATGGCCGACTGTAAAATATCTAATAATTTGATTTCGGTTTGTTAATTTATTTTTAAGAATGTAATAATCTAAGGCCTCCTGTCAGGCGTTTTAAAAAAAAATAGGAGATCAGTTGTAGTCTGTGGTAACGCCGGCGTACGTGACAGTTGAAGTTGGCGCCGTTTGGCGGTCTTAGCTCATATAAGATCTCATATAAGTTCAATTGTGAAATAATAAAGTTAATGGAAGAAATACTGATGTGCATAAATTGTATAGTTTCTAACATATGTATGTCGTATCATATCATATTACAACTTAATTTTTACAGTCCAAATAGCCTACTACACTACTTTAAGCAAAATAATTTATATTGACAAGCAAAGAATATTTAAAAATCGCAATGAAACAAAACCCAAAGCCTTATAAACTTACATTAATTTAATACTTTCACGTATTCCCTATTACGTCAATCACAAGATTCAAAATCGCTTTAATCGCAACTGAAACAATTTTGCCAACTTGAGCTCTCAACAACGTTACCTTTAGCAGTACCTTAAACTGACCGAGTCCCTTAAACCTATCAACATAAAGACTCTTTTGGCTTGACTGTAAATAAGTGAACATTTTTTTAATAGTTTTATTTCATGGGATTTGTCAATCAATGCATTACAGAAGAAGATTAAGTGCGGCGTGTTTTGACGTGGTCAATTATGCCACTATGGGCTGCAAAGCGGATTATATAGCCAAGATTAAATCAAGGAATTTATACGGAAAATCGACAAGTTGCGTTGGCTTCAATATACATTTTTGAAGCCTAAAAAGGATTCGAAGGCGTAGATATGATTTGATTTCATACTTTTTTCTACATAAAACTTTGAGCGGAACTTTATGTGACAATACTAATTAACTGACATAATTTTTGTGAGCCCTTTATAGCCCTTAATAGCACCTTTACGTCTGGAAGGGCTCGGGAGGGTTGAAAAAGGAAAACTTGTTACCGAACGGTAACGAAAACTTGTTACCGAACAGTAACAAGTTTTTTTTGTTTTATCTTTTGGTTAAATTTTAATTATTAACATTTATGGATTGTGAGCTTTTTTTTCTTATTCGTTTGTATATTTTATCTTTGACTTGTATTTTTATGACATGAAATGTGAATATAGTACGATTAAAATTAATAATTTAAATGTTCGTCATTAAATATTATAAAGGTTTGCTACACGTAGATACTTTCTACCGACAATAATGGTCAAAGTAAGGTAAAGTTTAAAAGTCCGGGTTCTCGATACTGCCCCAGTATATGTCAGTAATCATACGGTTGTTTCAATGTTCAACTGGACTTCAGGGCTACCTTGTATATTTTGATTGTTGAGCCACTTGTCAATGTTCGTAATTTAGACGCGTAATTAATAACCGATATCTCCAGATGTTGTGTCACGATAGATTTGCGCTACACTTTTTTTTGCCAAAGGTGGCAAACGAGCGGACAGATCGCCTGATGGTAAGCAATTACCGTAGCCCATGGGAGTCATAAGCGCGTTGCCGGCCTTAAGAAGAAGTACGCTCTTTTCTTGAAGGTATGAGGGTCGTATCGGTCCAGTAATACCGCTGACGGCAAATCATTCCACGGTTTTGTTTCCAGTTCCACTTCCCAAGCTAGAAACGTAGGTACCTAAGTGGCTCAACAATCCATGTACGTGACAGTGCCTTATCGCTGTTTTAAGCTATAGAAGCCGCTTGAGCTATCATTTACAGGTAATGTGACGAAACCAGAATCAAAATGGTTGACTGTATGTAGTGCAATATATATAGGTATACATATTTATGATCATCTTTAAATCTTTACAATAACATTTCCAACTGTAGATATACATATTGCATGTTGGTCTCTGCGTTGGTCAGCTCTGATAGTTAGCACCATTCCGAGGTAGGACCATTTTGTGGCAACCATGTTAAGTCTCTAAGAATGTAATCAATAATCATCATCATTCAACCCTCCCCAAAATATGACTTTTATCATCTTGGGGAATAGTTATAGTCGCTTGGCTGGCGGGTTGGCGACCGCAGTGGCTGTTCGGTTTCGACGGATGCTGCTGCCCATTCGTCGGTTTTGTCCCTTAGTCGCTTCTTACGACACCCGCGGGAGGAGATGGGGTGGTGGTGATATTCTAGTCAGCCGGCACCACACTGCCTATCCATGGTCCTGCCCTGTCAGTATGTAATATTATGTGGTATAATACTTACCTCGAATTTTTTTTTCTTTCTTTCTCTTTCTATATTTCTGCCCTTGACTATCGAAGTGTACATAATTAGCACGTTATCTTTGACAAGACCAGTGCAAAACCATAAAAAACCATTACAACTTCCGTCATCGTAATGGAGTTGTCAACTGTAAACACAATTACTAGAACAGGTAGGATTGCCAATTTATCGCCTACCGCTCATTGCATCTCTTTCTTACATACTCATTAGAAAGTGATAGTGGAAAGAGACGATACAAACCTAAGCAGTTTAATTTCATGATGCAAAGAAGCAAGACATAGTCTAAATATAGTAATATTATTTTAGATTTGAATTTTAGCTGTCAGTAAGTCATATTTGTTTACCTTAATTTATTTTTCAATTGAATCTGAATATATGTTAAAATCAAGCTGTACTTCGAAAATATAGTGGAGTTCTAACTCTATAGCCTCGGGCTTGTGAAATGTGGATGTAACATAAAGTTGCACTTCAACCGTGCCCATAATTACCCTCCCAGTTAGGACTACCCAGGGCTACCACATCCACGAATATATTACGCGGGTAACTACTCTATCCTAAGACCCGGGTATGTCCTTAAACTACGTCCAACAATGAGAGGTAGGGCACAGCGTTGACCATCACGCTTGAATCTGGGGCAGCCCAACTGGGGAAGTACCTCCTCCTTACAGAAGACCACAGCCATAATAGCACTGCTACCTTTCAGGTATGTAGTGTTGTGTTCCTGATGGTGAGTAAGGTTCCCAGAGCTCCAACCCCCCTTAAAGGCCGGCAACGCGCTTGTGACTCCCCTGGTGTTGCGGGTGCCCATGGGCGACGGTAATTGCTTAACACCAGGCAATCCGTCTGCTCGTTTGCCGCCTATGTCATAAAAAAAAAAAAAAGACATATGAAAAGTCTAATGTGTTAAATCGTACCTACCATACCGAAAAAAGACCAATTGGCGTGCTAAAAACTTGTTCTCCTTTTTGCATTTAAAAACACAACTTGGACACTAACCACATAACCACATTAGCAGCGAAAAGCTGTCTACTACAGACTACTAAAGCAAATCGATCATCGATTGACAAACATTTTTGTTTGGAAAAATTACGATAAAAAAATATGGAACTGTCAAAAGTCGTTAATTAAAAAAAAATGGTTTCTTTAACCATTTGAACGCTTTTTCTCTCGCGTCAAAATGTGAATGCATGCCAAAGTCACTAATAGTGGAGAATGAAAATAAACCTTAATTCCTTTTGCTTGGTTTGACAGTGTCCGCTATAGCCACTATAGAGATAGCGTGGTAGGCACGGCATCAGGCAACCCCTTAGCGTTTTCCTGGCGTTACAAAGGCTAAACTATTCGCGTAATGGGATAGAGTAACTGCCTTCAAGGATCAACTCGTAAAGGATGCATTAACGGTATAAAACGAATAACGTTAAAGTAAAACTAACTTATATAGACATACTATGAGTGACATAATCCCGGGTGCTGAGCCTTTTTGCACAGCCCTAGTGTGTGTGATATTTGTTCGCAATTAGTGCCCGCGTCGCGCAGTAATGTAAGGTTGCCTGCGCGGGCGCCGACGCAGCTGCAGGACTGACATTTCCTATCAGGGTTGCCACCGCCGCGGGCATGGGTTACGGTGTTACCTACTTAGCATTATTTTTTACATGTACGGTAAATTGGGGGATGTTAATATTTACGGTCATGTCGAAGGCATTTTGTTTTAATACTAAAGTTTTCAAAAACTTAGGATTCCTATAACATACCTAAATCTCACAGGGCGAACACCAAAGGATGAGTTGTAACGATATGGCGAGTTTTTATTTACCTCACTATTTTTTTATCTATGAAGATTTTGACGTACGTATTTAAAATATTGACTGGCTAGGTGAAAGTATTATATACATATACATAATTAAACTCCAACAAAATATACATATAAGTTACCTAAAATTGTTTTCTTAAATTATTGGAATATTATTAGGTAAGCATTGTATTACTTAACCTTATTCGTGCTAGTATATTCGTGGAAAAATTCACTCAACATTTAGACATTAATATAAGCTCTTGTCCCTGTCAGAGAAAAGCAACACAAACATAAACAATACTATCATTTTTTATCGCTTGTCACAGCAATGGTTAAAACTTAACTGTTAAGCAATATACACCTTTTTTCTTGTCTATGCGAAACAATTAGCCCAAGTACGATTACTTTAAAAGTCCCATGTTCATGCGACATTTATGTGTCATAGGTCTTTTTAAAAAAATGACCATAGACATCCGTGAGACTGCGCTAATGGCTGTTTGACATTGCAAATGCATCGGGCCTTTGTCCGGTGCGAACGTTAAAAAAAACGTTACGCGTAATAGCTTATTAGCACGCACGGTTTTGGCGGGAAATAATGACGTCTATCGTTTTTTCGAAATGTTTGGAAAATGGAATCGTCGCGCGTGAATAATAACGATTATAAATAGTTAAATATCCAAATACTCCTAGTTATGTCGCTTTTAGGCGCAATGTGTAAATTATATATTTATTTTGTTCTTCTTTAATAAAAACTATTAAGCCTATACATCCCCTTTTAGTCGTTTAACTAAGCTCTAATTGATTAAAGGTTATGTGAAAAACTTAACTGAAGCACTAGTTGTGCAGAGAATTAATATGGAACTTACGTCATAATTTCATTATACTTGTGGAACGCTGACATGCGTGTACACACACGTTACTACATACATAGGCCAGGTGTTTTGGCTAAGTTTTTCACATATACCAGCTGGAAGAATGAAAATTAATCAAGAATAAAAAAAAAACAATTCAATAAATGCAATTGCTATTTTAATTTAATTACCTACATCCAGCTAATGCCAAGGCAAATATCAATCATTCTGATCGAGTTTTAATTCACTAACGCTCGTCACAATTCAATTAAGGTACGAGTGTAGTATATTTCCTACTGCACTATTTACTATTAAATTATGATTTTTATTTGTTTATCCGATCTTATCTGTAATCACCTTGAAAAAAAAAATACAGTAACTCTTTGGGTTCTGACAAATAGTTAATTAGTTTGTAATTTATTGCGTTCAAGCACGCGAACTATTAAATTTTTACTGTACCTAGGTATAATCAGGTAGTTTACGTTTTATTTATTAATAAAGTATTCTCTTTTGGCCATATAAATATAAATAAATAAATAAATATTTCGGGACAATCTTACACAAATCGACCTAATCCTACGGTAAGCTCAGTAAGGCTTGTGTTGTAGGTACTAGGCGACGTATATATAATAGATAGATACATATAAATACTTAAATACATAGAAAACACCCATGACTCAGAAACAAATATCTGCAACATTAAATAGTCAGGTATTGGCAGTTGGTGCTTAAGTGAGATCTTTTTATTACTACATAGTTGTAGTAAATTAATTTATATTTTACTCACGATGTGAAATGATATACAAATAATATTTATGATATACAAATAATAATTACTGCAACTGTGCGAATACTAAACTAGCTTAAAAATATCTTTGAGGCATTAGGTACCTAAAGGGTGCTGGCGGCATTTCCTCATTGCATCGCAAAGCTGATAAGTTGTGCGAGGAAGCCGCCAGCTCTTCGGTCACCGGTTACGTCAACAAGATGCTTCACGATTCTGCAAAAGCTTATGCGATCAGCTAGCCTAATATGGTCGGGTGTTTATCACTTGTCACAATATCTGTCACGTTCTAACAAGTATGTGAGTGTGAAAGTGACGGATAGCGCGATAGACGATAAAATGTCAACTATGGTCGACGTTCTGAAACCCAATCTTCTTAGATTTTCTAATACAAATTATTTAATAAAAATAGACTTTAATTGTTTTTTTTTTGTTGTAACCTGATTTTTCTCTGCATATGCAGTGTAGTGTATACACAGAATGTTCACTAGCTGAAGTTTATATTTTATGCCGCATAAAATAATAATGTGCTTATATTTTATAATTTACAAAACCACCCATGCGAAAGGAAGCTATGATAAATTAATAATTAAACTGAATCTTATTTATTGTAATTTATTCAATAATTACAAAGTGCATTAACTTTATTGCCGACATTAATAAAACTCAATTAAATGTATATTATCACAAATTATATCGACTAGTAAGTTTCGCACGCAATGATACCTGAATTATTACTGTAATATTTACGAGTAAAACCTTCATGTTTTTGATTTAAAGTAGGTTTTTCAATGCATTTAATTTGTAATTAAAAAAATATATAGTAGGTACTATGTATAGACCAGATATTAAATAAAAATCCAGCAGTTTTTAAAGCAATTTCAGTTTAATCATATTTTTATCATTTCGTGAGAACCTGCAAAGTACAAACAAATAAATCTACTGTAAATTGATATTTAAAAATTGCTGCTATTATAGCGGATTATAGCGTTGTACAAATAGTACCTAACTACATAAATATTTCGTGTACTACCCACGTTTTCACCAACACGCAACAACTACCTTACATTTGACGACCGGTCTGGTTTGGTAGGTCCTATGAAGCCTATGGTCCTGAGTTCAAATCCCAGTCAGGGCATTTATTTGTGTGATGAGCATATTTGTTCCTGAGTCATGGGTGTTTTCTATATATTTAAGTATTTATATGTATCTATATCGTCGTCTAGTACGTACAACACAAGCCTTACTGAGCTTACCGTAGGACTAGGTCGATTTATGTAAACTTGACTCGAAATATTTATTTATTACATACAACAATGTCCAATTAAAATATTGGAAAATAAAACAGCATTCATAAAAAGTATGATTATTTTATTTATTAATATAATAAGCAAGCAGGCAGTTAAGACAACTGATGATGTGATGAATGGCAGTTTGAAAGTAGGAGTAAGTGTGCTTTCCTATTTTTTTTCTTAAATTGTTTTTATTTTAAGCAGAAACGTCCGCTAACATATCATAGATATTTAAATCGAAAGAAAACTACAAAATGCCGTAATAAGGGTTCAATACTCTTCGGTAGATGTCGCTACACGTCACCCGTAATGACGTAAACCAGGAAGGATAAAATAGAAAAACAAGAATTTGACAAGTCCAAGCGGTACTCGTATAGCACAATTTGTACAGCACTGGGCTAGTGATCCAGTGGTTGTGGGTTCGAGTCCCACTGCGTGTCAAATTTTTCTATATTTTTTCGATTTATATATCTTTTTTCTTAAAGTTGTTGATATTTGAACTGCAAAGATATCCTCTGGGAGTTTGCTTCAAGCCCTCACTACTCGGTTGCTCAGGAAACTAAGAGGTCTGCTATGAAACCTGTAAGTTCCTAACTTCAAATGATGCCCTCTTAAACATGTGCTATTATTGCGCTTGAACATATTGAGGAAGTCTGCAAACTCCTTTTGATATCAATCGATCAGCCACGTAAAGAATAACTATTGGGTAACATAATGCCGAATAAATTTTTTGAGAATCTAATATAATCAGTATAAAGCCGAGACTCAAAATAGCACGACTCCATCTCTTCTGCGGGTTTAGTAAGAGGTGATAAGGGGAAAAAGCCGATGGATGTACAGCTCCGTCGAAACCGAATCAGCAGCTACTGCAGTCGCTAACCCGCCTGCCAAGTGTGGTGACTGTAGCAAAACCCCCCATAAGTCATATTTGGGGGAAGCCTGTGTCCTGCAATAGACGTCTTACGGCTAAATTGATGATGATGATGATTATCAGCTCTCACAATACTCAATCGGAGCTAGTCTATTAGCCCGACTTTCCCTATGTAGCGACTTAATCAACCGATACCATAATATTTAGACATTTGACCGTAAAAAAGCGATCGTATTATCGATGGCGCTTATGCCGTTGTTCGAGGTGACTCGATACTAACGCAACGCGGTTCGACGTAAGTGCCATCGACAATAAGGTCTCTTTTTATAGATAATGTCTCATTTATGTTTTTAATCATGTTGATCGTCGATTTCTATGCTAATTCTTTATTTTGATTTTTGACCGCGGTTCTGTATGGTTACGATACTTCATTGCTATTTAAGTTTAATAATATAATGATTTATTGATTTATACGATTGGCATTAGGCAATATTTTCGAGTTAAGGTCTAATGTCTAACGTAGATAGAGAGTTTTTTTTCCGTCGCGTCGTTTTTTCGTCGCGTATTTTAGCAATTTATGACTATTTTACTATCTTGTCCCAGCAACGTCGAAAGTATGAAATGAAATAATGATTTCCAGGAAAAAGCTAGCAAAATTGAAAGAAATGGGATTAAACTACTAAGGTACCTTTGATTTCTTTCAAGTTCTTGGTACCAAAATAATACTGTTATGGATAAAAAAAGCAATAATTTATTTCGGATTTTTTGTAAAATATGTTCTCTGTTTTTCTTAGTTTCCAAACCTTTATAATCAGTGGCCGTAATACGTGACCAAATTCGATCGAAATGACTTATAACAAGTGACGACCTAGGACAACGACTTCAATTTTTCTCGCATTTTACAATCACTGGTTATAATATAACCCCTTTATTAATCGCCTCGATGGAGGTCGCGACCCATTTGTTGCAAAACAGACGTAGTTCCTTCTCCAGTTGTTCGTATTAACGCATTTTCTCCGTTTTTTTCCAACGCCATAATTAATTACGACAACAATTCGAATTCATTAACGGTCGTGCAAAAACGCGGGAAAAGTTTCGCAGTATAATTATAGATGGCGGTGATAGTGCGTGCGGGTAGGGTTGCCACTTGGTGATAGTGAAATTTACGCACATATATCCTCAAAGATGTTATTTTTATTTTTCAGCTGACACGTTCTTGAATTTGTTAAATATTATTTTACAACACATTCTATTTAAGGTTAAAAATCTATACACCAAAAAAAACACGTTTAAATTTTCTAAATCATTATAATGATGTTTACCTAAAGTAAAAAATATATATACCTCTATATATAAATCAGTCCCTATTATCCCTTGGTTACGGCATCACACGTGAACGGATGAACCAATTTCGCTCATTCTTTTTTTGTGTTCATTATTGTCAGAAGAACGTTATTAAGGTAGTAAAAATGAATATTGTGCGGAAAATTTGAAAATATAAGCTAATTATATTAAACCATTTCTAATGTAACCATAGCGCATTTGATAATTTAATTGGCAATTTACATAACATTGACAGAATGCTGCAAATATCTTCATAGAAAAAGTAAAAATAAAAATATCTTAGTGCATATCACGGTTATTTCATACTTTAGACGGGACAACGTCTGTCGGGTCCTCTAGTACAATATATTTCTCTTAACGTAAGTAAGCAAATCAAATACTTACAAATTGTTACGGTGAAACTATGTGAAAATTTGCTACAATGCAATAGAAGTATTACGAGTACAGTTAACTATTTTTTTTTACCTTGAATGATATTTATTAATAGTAAATAACGTTTAAGGAATTCAACTAACGAAACCAATGTTAGAATAAAATTTAATTAATAACTAGTCTCTGTATTAATACACACCTACGAAGCAAATGTAGGGCTGTACATAATGCTGTACTTATCTAAATTTACGGCTGTACGTGTACATGTAGCCATAATGTTTAGCCAAAAAGGACGTGATCAAGTTATGAATATTACATCTTAGCCATTATGGCTACAGAGTCCATAAAATAAGAAAAAAAGTCTCCAATATTTTGCATTATTTTTTAAACCGCGAACCGTCATCGGCAACCCTGGCTATGTGCGCACCGCTATCGCAAAAGTAACGGCCACACATTTCAACGCTTGTTTATTAAAGGTCGATTTTTTTCTACTCCATGATACATGTAGTGTGTATGATTTCTGTAAAATTATAAATATTAGTTATCCAGGGGACAGTCAGCAGCAGAAGTAGCTAAGCGGGCCAAGTGTTCAGAATAATCTAGGCGCTCTTCTTTGAACACCTCGCGTGTTTAGCAACTTCTGTACAGATAACTATGCGAGTTGCGGAAAAATACTAAAAATGCTGGACACAGACCTCCCCCATAGACTGTCACGGCAATCTCTGGCCCCTATTTCGTCAAAGCGGCAATTGTCACGATTCCCGACATATGTAAATTTCTGACGTTGCAGGTGTCCATTGGTTACATTGACCGCTTACCATCGGGTGGGACGTGTGCTTGTTTGCCACCAACACGTTAGTTTTAATAAAATGCTGTTATTTTTTATTATATCGTCAATAAATAGGTAGTAGTTTGGTGAAGAGCTCTTGACAATTGTCACGATCCTCAGAAGAAATTTCGATATTTTTCGACATTTGATTAGTCCTCTGTAGGAATTTCTCGACATTAGCATAACGTTTGCATGGGTTTAGAGGTTAACACCAGCCTAGCAGGCGGGATGGATCTACAGGTCTAAATAGACGTTCTCTGGTGGGTCATGTGGACAGATTTACGACAATTGTGCCAGGGATGATATGCCGGGTAGATGACATTGTTATATCGTTATTTCGATAACGTCGATAATTTAACATCAAAGTGAGACGTTAAAATAGTTTTGTTCTATTCTTTGGAAGCCTTTGAATATTGAGAAGTGATGAATATATAAAATAACTTAACACTCGATGACTACTTGCGTTTAAACGGTACGATATTGTATGGTTTTATATAAAAAAAAACGATTCCGACAGTTTGGAAATAAAATAGACAGGCGTCAACTTAGTTACCATCTCATTTCCCATGCTTTATAAACGTATTAACCTCTAGCCGCCCAGAGGTGCTACCGCCAAAAACGATATTCGTAAATTTCGGGCATCTTTCTCTTTTACCCCAATTAAGACGTCATGAGAGTGACAGAGACAATCGTCCGAAATTTACGAATATCGTTTTTGGCGGTAGCGCCCCAGAGATGAAAACTTGCCAGGCTAAATGCAACTATGATTTGTCATAATTAAAATTCAAAATGGCATTCAATGGGAGACCTTTTTTTAGGCTAGAGGTTATACCGCTAGCAGAAACCAAGAATCCCTAAAGTGGTTGCGTGTTGTAGCGCCTACCACATCCCCGACCCCTAAAGTGGTAACGCCGGACGCTGTCGAAACAATTTTCCTGCGCACAGATAAGGTTTAAATTCGTTCTTCACTAGTCGAAACTTTAGCGTACACGTTACATTTTAACGCGGGAGGATCCTTAGTATGTACAGCGGCGCTACCGCGAACAACGATATTCGTTTTCGGACGATTGTCTCTGTCAATCTCATGACACCTTGATTGGAATAAAAGAGAAAGATGCCGGAAATATACGAACTTCGATGTACCCGGTACCGTTACTGTCACCATCAAAACATCGGAGCTGTGGAGGTGGTCACAAATAGGGCATGCTCCCGGTTCTCATTTTCTATACAAATCTAGTACCGGAACCGGGAATTCCAGGTTCTCACCATAGAAAATCAGAACGGGAGCATGCCCTTCACAAATATCTGACCAATGCCTCTTTTGTCAATGCGATAAAGCGCATGTTCATATATCTATGACAACCTCCAAAGCTCCTATACATACGTCACTTAAATGCAAAAGCGACACAATCCAAAATAATACCTTGTTGCAATTAAAATTTTAGAATGAAGTGTTAGAATTGTCATTTCAACAAGATCTTATTTTGAAATGTGTCGCTTTTGTATTTATTTTCCTGCGCATGATAGTGGACAGACTGGATTGACCCGGGTATGTCCTTAAACTACGTCCAACAATGAGAGGTAGGGCACAGCGATGACCATCATGCTTAGATCTCGGGCAGCCCGACTGGGGAAGTACCTCCTCCTTACAGAAGACCACAGCCATAATGGCACTGCCACCTTTCAGGTATGTAGTGTTGTGTTCCTGATTGTGAGTAAGGTTCCCAGAGCTCCAACCCCCCTTAAAGGCCGGCAACGCGCTTGTGACTCCCCTGATGTTGCGGGTGCCCATGGGCGACGGTAATTGCTTAACATCAGGCAATCGGTCTGCTCGTTTGCCGCCTATGTCATAAAAAAAATGTGAACCACTGCTGTCAGCTTCATGTGCGGCGCGATACCTTTAAGCCGGGTCCGCGCCACACGCACCCGCCCGCGCCCGCCGCTGTGTGAAGGCGTTCATTTAAAACTAGCTGAACAATCGCGGCGCGGGCCCGCCGCGGCCCGCCGCGGGTCCGCCGCGGGCCCGCGTTGACACGCGCCCGCGCTTGATGTGAAACGGGCTTAAAATGTATTTTTCTGTATTGTATAATTGTCTTTTTCTGTATGTCTTAACTAACACTAGCATAAGTTTTCTCTGTACTAAGTAACACAATGATCCTTGTTGGTCGAAATAAATTATTTTTATTTATTTATTTTATTTATTTATTTATTTTGTATTTAAGGGACGAATATATCTGATGGCGACTGTAATAAAGTCATCCGTTATTATGGAAATCACGTTTCATGATCACATGGCAAATTACAATACTAGATTTAATAAGGATAATTACATCCGATACAATTGTTATGAATAGTCACTTGATGTTTATACGTATATTTTTATACTACAGTGGAAAACATGCAGACGGCTCGCCTGATGGTAAACAGTCACAGTAGCATATTTTTATACAACGACCGTGGCAAACAAGCTTACGTCCCGTCTGATGGTAAGCAGTTACCGTAGCCTATAGACTCCAATAACTCCGGAGGATTCACATGCGTGTTGCCTACCCCAAGATGATACAAGTCATATTTGGCGACGCCTATGTTCAGCAGTGGTCGTCTTACGGCTAAAATGATGATGATGACTTAGATGGCACTAGTGGGTGTTAGTGATACAGTCATCACCATGGACCCGGGTATTGTATACTACATCCAGGTACCACAAGTTCGTGGCTGACTGTACGCATTGAACCTTCAAACGTACCGCCGCTAGAAAACTTACTAATACAATTAATAACCCGATAACACGATGTAAAATAATGAGTGTCATATTTTAAAATGTCACGTTCTATTAAAATGAGTGCTCAAACTCGCCAATCAAGTATCAACTGCACTGCGAACTAGCCGACAAAAAACAACTCAAACAATGAGATTACGTTATTTGATTAGACCTAATTACATTTCTGTATGTAATTAAGTCTGTATCACCCTTTGTGTATAACCAAGACGCACAAATGTACAGGAGCGTTCATAAAAGTAGTTGTTATAGTAATATAACTTTTATTTTCTTAGTCATAAGACAGGATTACAAATGGGATAGAAAGCCTTAACGAGTCTGGCGTATACGATCTTCTGTCAATTTTTTTATATAGAATATGTATAGCGTGATTTGGTAAAAAGACCAAAGCGCCAGTACCCGTGTGGTTTCTTTTACTTTGTATGTAACCATTTATGGCTAGTGGTAATATCTTTGTAAGTACAAGGTGTGTGATTCCAATTGCACACTGGGCACTACAAGTATAGTAGGTACAGGTACCAAGAGCTTCTAAAAAAGGGTATGTTCATAAACATCTGTGCTAATGTTGTTTAATATTGTTTTGATACTTTGATGTTAATTCTCATGTTGTTGTATCTTGTATTTAAATTTTGTTTGACGATCCTTATTGGGACACACATATTTATTATTGTACAATATTATAACTGTCATTTCCATTGTGAATATGAAATTTTGACGATCATGATTGAAATTATTATAACTTCGCAAATAAGTGAAACTTATAATGTAATCTTTCCTGAAATAAAATAAACTAAACTAAACTAAACAAGCTTGTTATTAATTTTTATATATTATTTTTAATTTTATATTTGGCAATCATCATCATCGTCATTTCAGCTGGACATAGACCTCACCTAATAATATACCTTGTGAGAAAGTTAAAGTCACCACGATTCGGTTTCGATGGACGCTGCCGCCCATTCGTCAGTTGTTTTCCTTTGTCGCCTTACGACACCCGCGAGAGGCGATAGAGTAGTGTCATTTTGTTCTCTGCCGGCTCCACAAGGCAGTTGCTATAAAATTCTACAATCTAGTTATGTTTGTGTGGAATTCGCTACTTCATAAAAACACAAAAATATTCAGAAATTGATTTTAGAAATTAGTTTTTCCGTTACAGAGCATAAATGTGGTTACCCAGATATTTCCGTTGTTATTTTTATTCGTTTCATAACTCACAATAGAGTTTAATTTATAAATAAATAAATATTACAAGACATACTTATTGAGAAGATTGTAAGTACTATATATAATAAACAAATGCTTAAATACTTAGATAACATCCGTTAACTCAGGAACAAATACCTGTGTGCGCACAAATAAATGCCCTTACTGGGATTTGAACCTGAACCGTCAGCTTCAGCAGGATCTCTACCCACTAGGTTAGGCGTAGCGTCCAAAATATTTATGAAATATAGAAAGCGAATTGCTAAGAATTTCAAGACTGAACTACTATCTAGCTGAGTGCCCTTACCATGAGTTGTGACATTGAGGTTTTCGCTAACGAGTATCGAGTTTACTATCTATGCATCTCGCTTGTACTATTTTAGTGCGAACGAGATGCACAGATAGTAAACTCGATACTCGTTATCGAAAACTTCAAAGTCACAACTCATGGTAAAGGTATAGTTAAGACGTGGACTCGCCTGCGCCCGCGCACACTCTACAATCACACAGCGAGATGTCTAAGGTCGAGATAAGCTAGTATGTTATTACGGCATAATTTACGATGGAAATTAAGGCGATTTGTTAATTTCATAGTCGAGTGTCAGTGCGGACAGGTCTTTTATGGACATCCTGCTTTTATTGGGATCAAATTGAAATGTTGATGCGAAACTATACTTGTTTTTATTAGGGTTCTACAACTTCTGTACTGGATAGGAAAACATGAAAACTTGTAGCGTTATCTGCCTGTTTATAATTGTGTATGTTACTTCGTTTAATATAGAAAAGGTGTAGGTACTGGCACCTAACAGTGGTTTCAGTGTAAGGTTATTTTCGTTGTAGTATTCTCTGTATAACCTTCAAGAAAAGAGCGTATAGGGATCTTAAAGGCCGGCAACGTACTTGTGACTCCTCTGGTGTTGCGAGTGTCCATGGGCGGCGGTAGTTACTTACCATCAATCCGTCTGCTTGTTTGCCTCCTATATCATAAATATATATATATATATATTACGTGATATATTTTATGAGTCAAAACGTCCATCCCTACATACGGCAAAAATTTTAGATACAAAAAATTTTTGGTTCCACCT
Organism: Grapholita molesta; assembly: GCA_022674325.2. NCBI lineage: Eukaryota > Metazoa > Arthropoda > Insecta > Lepidoptera > Tortricidae > Grapholita > Grapholita molesta. The sequence continues at coordinate 5,499,333 of CP053124.2, read as the reverse complement.
TTTTTTACCAGAACACGATCCCGAATGTGACATTATCTATGAAAAGGGACTTTATTGTCGATGGCGCTTATGTCGTTGTTCAAGACGATACAATACAAACGTAATGCGATTCGACGTAAGTGCCATCGACAATAAGGTCCCTTTTCCTAGATAATGACACAAATATGCTCTTAAGGTATTCCCACTATTTTTCTTTCTTCTCATATAAAACGTTAATTCAATGACACTGTCTACAAGGGCAGTGCGTCTAACATGGTTGACTTTTTATCGTATATCGCGCTATCCGTCACGTTCGCACTCACATGCTTATTAGAGAGTGACAGATATAGTGACAAGTGATAAAAACCTGACCATATTAGGCTAGCAGGATAGCTCTGGGACAAATAACACAAAATAAATTTATGTTTGTACCTGTTATGAAAAATATTCTTGGATACAAAAGACTGGGGCCCTACCGCGAGACACGATATTCGTAAATTTCGGACGATTGTCTCTGTCACTCTTATGACGCCTTAATTGGAGTAAAAGGGTAAGATGCTCGAAATATACGAACTTCGATGTTCGCGGTACCGGGCCTGGTGCCTCACGTATCGGAACAACTACTATGAAATAAAACATGAAAAAACAAAGTACTTACCTACATAACGCGCACCAATCTTAGAAAGAAGTTTTCACTCGATAATGTTTGAGAACCCCAAACATTGGCTTTCATATCGATACAGTGTTATTATCGATAAATATTTTTCGCGGAATACATACAAAGGATTTGAAAAGGCAAAAGGGAATGACCCGGCAATAATATAATGATTACAAAAATGAAATCATCGTATAATTTGTAAAACCCAATAACACATTATACGAATGAACCCGATGCCCCCACAATGCTTGCAATTAAATAATTATACATAATCCGGTACGGTTCGCCGCAAAAGGTAAACCGTTACTAAGAAAACTCGAATGTATTTCATCTTGTCTTACGCTTTAGAGAAACAATGAAAACTTGTTAAGACAGCGTCATATTCATATAGTTCGTACTGTAAAACGGGGTGAAGGGGGTTTAGAAGATCGATCGTGGCTAGAAGTGTAAGAGGAAAACCAAGAGGAAGTTATCAGCAACAACTACAAGGAAAAATTAGTGACAATACTGATATGCAAACCTCAATATAATTCCATTTTTACATTGATGCAACCTAAATTTTATTAATAAGTGGTCTAAACGTTTGTACTTCACTTTTTCTTATGATTTTAGTTAGTTAATTTTCATAACTTTAAAGATAAACACAGAATAGTAAGTAGGTCAATTCACCTCACCCCGTTGTTAGGGTGAGCTGCAATTTCATACAAAGGTGATTTGGCGAAATTGTTTTATTGATACTTTTGGATTATGAATTTTACTATATCTCCAACTTATAAAAGAAATGTGTGACTTAGGTAACAGTTATTTATAAAAATCTCTTCAACCCTCAGTCATCCCTACTCTCCCCATTCATGACCCAACCGCCCTCACAATCCCTACTTACGCCATTTAACGTTAGCAGTTAAATTTGCCAAATATATAGTAAGATCGTATACCTATATACCTACACATAGGTATAGGTATATATGTACAGATGTATACCTTACAAATAAAACCCAGCACCCTGTAACGCAACAATAGATCAACACTTCTATACCAAGTAACATATACTTATTGTCCTTTTGAACTTGTATGTTTAATAATCATAATCTAAGTTGAAGTTTAGCACGTTCATATTTATATTATTTATCAGCATTTCGATTGAAGAGCGGTGACAAAACGGATAGAATGGACATATAATTACGACCAAGCTCGAGCCGGATATTGGGCCAAAAATTAAATATGTTCCTTACTAATGTGTCCGATGCTTTGTATACGCGTCACCCTTCCACCCTTGACAGGCGGGTTGCCGATCGCAGACTCGCTGCTACCCGTCCTCCTGTTAATTTTGTCTATATAGTGTCTGCAGGCTTAGGTGTACTAATATCAAGAAAATACATCTTGTGAGTTCCTTAACAATTGTTATCTTAGACCAATGGTAGTGGTCTCCGCGCATGAACAGATTCAAACGGCCTAATTACAAGCAATTACGGCATGCAACATACTGTCATTCGCATTAGCAAATAATTGCTTTAATTAACACGTGACCATTAGAGGGTTAAGGTCGATTACTGCAGTTCCGCACTGAGGCTATTCCTTTCGTGTATATATTTTTCTTATATTCCGCGTGTCTCAAGACGAAAGTGTGTGACCAGTGTGTGTTGCCAGTGATGTCACTGACATGTGGTCGTAAGGGTCTCATATAAGAAGGCTCAAAGTCATTCAAAGGGCATTGGAGACGGCCATGCTGGGAGTGCCTGCGCAATCGCATCAGAACGTCAACATGGTTGACATTTTATAGTCTATCGCGCGATCTGTCACTTTCGCACTCACATACTTGTTAGAGCGTGACAGATATTGTGACAAGTGATAAAAACCCGCCCATATTAGGCTAGCAGAATTACCGACATAGCCCTCTAGATCGCTAAACTTAAGTGGCAGTGTAGCTGACCACATTGTACCTATATTATAAAGGTTATCACTTATCACGCAAAATGGGGGTGATTTCTTTTGCATTGTTACCCAATAGGTAATAGGACGGTGCGTAACAAGCCGATTCTCGTCGGCTTGACTAACTTTCGCACATGTCAACAGTTTTCCTTGGACTCGTGAAGGAAAGGCAAAACTATATTGGCTCCGTCCAATCCAGCGGATTCCCACGATGTTTACCATGTGGGGGGGTCCATCTTGTGGGGTTCTGCCCACGCTTTCCGGTACGTGGTCGCCACTCGAGAACCTTTACGCCCCATCTGTTCTGCGTGCAATGTGCCCATTGCCTTAAGGTTAGCGATCCGGAGGGCTATATCGGTTACGTTCTGCTGCGAATAACATCATTTCTGTTGCGATCGCTGAAATTAATAATTATGCGAAAACTTAATTATACGAGTAGTTACATCCTTTTCCTGATATCTAATATAATTATATTATTTAAAAATGTTTTTGTAAAATATCGATTTCACTAAAATCGTTCATGGATAGGTAACTGAAATAATTATATTTAACGAGTTTAACGCTAGTAATTGATTTTAATTGCAAGGATCATTACATATTAAAATTATTAGTATTTTTTATTTAACTTGTATACAGAGTTACGGCTGGCTGATACACGCAATTTCAGACACGCAGAGTTGATCCTTATACATATCAAATAAAATGGTTTGATCTGTACATCTTCCTCGCGTTGCCCCGGCTCGTAGAAGCCTGGGGTCCGGCAAACTAAACCCAGGATTTGGCGACGACACTAATTTTACGAAAGCGACTGCCATCTGACCTTCCAACCCAAAAGGGACACTAGTCTTTATTGGGATTAGTCTGGTGTCCTTACGATGTTTTCCTTCACCGAAAAGCGACAAATAAATAACAAATTATATTTCGTACGTAAGTTCCAAAAACACATTGGTACGAGTCGAGGTTTGAACCTGCGATCTCCTGATTGTAGACTCTTACCGTTATTCCACCGGCGCTCTCAATCTGTAATGGTTTGATCTGATAATCTATAAAATGTCGGTACTTAGGGATTCGTTTGACCAATTAGCGATGGGGACGGATATCGGATGCGCAACACGGTGCGCGCACTAAGAATATAATTATAATAGTACAAGTACAGAAGTTTCGCCCTGGTGCAATAAAGCGCTATCCAGCTCGCACAGCGCCAAAGGTCTGGGCCATTTTTTTTAATGTTGTACTGTACACTCAACTTTTTTTTTAATTTGGATTTTTTGTGTGGTTTCTACTCAGAATCATGAGTTCTTTCGAGCCTGAAAGGAGAAAAAATGTGGCCTCTACCACGCTTGATTAATAATAAACAATTTGTATGAAATTACTTTGCACTCTTGTGAGTAAAATGTAACTTTCTTTCCGAGCTACATTGGCGGTTAATATTTTTAAGTTTTTAATTATTACTTTATAAATTATTTTTATTCTTCACAGTCGAAAAAATGGAAAATATACACCTGAATTAAAGATATGTTTCAGACTCACGAGTGGTATTAAAAATATCTCCCAAATACAGAGAAAACTGACAAATCTGTTTTGTGTTGTTCTTACAATGTAACATTTATTAGGCCCATTATAAGCAATTGAGAATTAAACACATCAATTATACATTTATCCGTTACTTAGCAATGGCCTCTTTGTCTGCACGTACATAAATAATCAGCGGATATAAACAAACATTGTATGAAGAAGGAAGGATATAGATATTTTACTTGAAATCAAAATTAATTGGGTGTAGTTTAGGTAATCTCTCGATGTAAGTACGGTCGCTACTCAAGCTCTGCCACCCTTACGGCCCGGCCACGACAATGCGCGATTTGCGGCGCGGCAAGCGTTTTAACTGTACGTTGCGCTTTCAAGACGCGCTATGCACTGCGCTTAGTTGGGATCACACGCAATGAATGGATAAAACGCTTGCCGCGCCGCAATTCGCGTAATGTCGTGGCCGGGCCGTTAGGTCGCCAGCAAACGTTCAAGCGATAATTTTCTAAAAGTGCGTACAGTACGAGTAGATGTCAAAGATATCTTTACGCTCTTTCAACTTAACTTAATAAGGTGCAAATGTGTAAACATATTTTTGACGTACATGATAATGTTTTATGATTGAGTAATTGAATTTGTTAATTGCCATGGAGCCTCAGCTCACAGCCAAAATGCCAGGACATTGCGAGGAAAATTATGTTTTCTTTTTTCATGCATTAATTGGGAACATTCATTGATATTTGGGAATAATACACTGAAAAGCCAAAACGCAAGGCCTTTCAACAATCTGAGGGATAGATGGACCCGTTTTCTGGAATGAACTTGTTACTTAAAGTAAGCAGAGAAACCACCGCCATATTGGAAGTTACTGGAATCTATAATGTAATAAGTAACCATTGGGTGACAAGGACGGACATACAATAACTACGGTGGACTATTATATCCAGTATCTAACATTTATAACCAGTAAGTTAGTATGCCGTAATTAGATTAGGGGCCGTAGCATTCGTTTGAAGAAAATGCAATCGAAAAGAAAAATGTGTATCAGAAAGACAGATCGAAAAAAAAACAACTTGTATTTATTGTCATATTGGTTATTATCCCTGCCTGCTGCCTGGCTATTAGCTATTGACTATTATCAACCGAGAATACATACCTTGTCAGTATTCTTGTTTTTATAAAGAAAAGGAAATAGGGAATGACCAGTTATCGCATTTTACGGTATTCGTCATATATTTCCTGTTGAGTAAAATTACACCTAAACTGTGTGTAATGTGGATCAATGGAATTATATGACTATAACGTCACTTATCATATTAGACCACAACCGGTACAGTCAGCGGCCAATAAGCAACTTAATATTTAGATCGAGATACTTATGTATTAAGCAATATGTCAGTACTTGTCTTTGTTTGTGCACTGTCCCAGCTCCATACTTTGATAAGGTAACATCTCGGGTTACATTATCGAAGTTATCACACGGATACCTAAGTTTTTTTATTATATTCTAACGCCTATGTCCATCAGAGATAATGTAGGATTCTAATGGTGAAAGAATTTTTCAAATCAGCGCAGTCATTTCGAAGCCGTTATAATATTATAATATTCATCTTTATTCATTTTACATCTTAGATTAGGTTTTATAACATTTTTATAAAAGTAAAATATAAAAATACATCTAAAACGTATCAAAACAATAAAAACATTATAAAAAACCTAACCTAGAGTGCCGCCGGCAACGGGGCAGGGCCCAGGCTGCCGGTGGTTAGGGCTGCAGAGAGAGGAACCGCCGGACTATGCGCGCCGTGTCCAGGATTACCGCCTTCTGAATCTGACCCTTGATCCAACCACAACCATGTAGCGAGAGTCTCTCAAGATGTTGGTCGAGACTCTTCGCTATGAGACCGTTCGCGGAAACAACTATCGGTACAATGATCGCCGAATCAACTTCCCACATGGCGGTTACCTCGTGAGCCAAGTCTAAGTACTTGCTGGATTTGTCCTTCTCGGCCTTCACGAGGTTCTCGTCACATGGGACGGTGATGTCAACGAGCATTGCGCGACGCTGCGAACGATCTATCACCACGATATCAGGCTTATTGGCTACAATAGTCCTGTCCGTGATAACAGATCGATCCCAATAGAGCGTGGCACGACCATTTTCGAGAACTGGCGCAGGTATGTACTTGTAGTATGGCACTTCGTGGTCCGCAAGACCATACATAAGAGCAAGCCGCTGGTGTATAATCCTGGCTACAAGGTTATGTCTGTGCAAGTACTCGCCGTTAGCAAGATGAGAACAACCGGAAATGATATGCCTGAGTGACTCTCCGGGACGGCGGCATGCCCGACAAATGTCGACCGTACCGTCCTTCAGGATATACTTCCGGTAGTTATTCGTCATGATAACTTCGTCCGCAATTGCACAGGCAAAACCCTCGGTTTCTCCGAAGAGGTCCCCGAATCGCAGCCAGTTCACCGACGCGGGCAGGTCTACGTCTGGTCCCGTTAGGGCCCTGTAGAACCGCCCGTGTAGCTCCTTACTCTTCCATACGGCCTTGCGGTCCTCGGTGCTTAGTACCACTGGTTTGCGCCAGTTCTCGTTTGCCAAGGAGAGCGGTGTGAGGTTCCTGTCTACTGCCACCACATCACGATGCATCCCACACTCGTGGTCAAGGAAGTAATTCCTGAGATTGCACACCTCACTGTTATGGAGGCTTTTGGCATTTAAAAAGCCGCGGCCTCCATACTTCCGTGGGATGTACAATCTCATAACCGACGAGCGTGGGTGTAGCATACGATGTGTGGTGAGTAGTAGTCGGACCCTGCGATCCAGGGCATCCAGCTCGGTCTGAGTCCACCTTAGTATGCCAAAGGAGTATATAAGTAAGGGCATTACCCAAGCGTTGAAGGCGCGAACCTTGTTGCCACCTGACAAAAGACTATTAAGTACTTTTGTCAGCCGACCGAAGAAGCGCTCCTTCACCGACTGTCTAATAGCCACATCCTCAATACCCAAAGACTCTGACATACCAAGATATTTATAGGTATCTGATTCGGAGATAGATCTGAACGACATCGTCTCAGAAAGCTGTAAATTTGTTGAATTTACTACTTTCCCCCGCTGTACATGCATAACCGCACATTTATCTACACCAAACTCCATCTTTATGGCACTACTGAATACTTCAGTGGTTTTCAGTAGCTCCAACAAGACTTGGTTGTTTGGCGCAAATAATTTGAGGTCGTCCATATACAGAAGGTGAGAAATGACTTCACCCTCTCTCCGAAGCCGGCAACCTAGTCCCAAATCCTTCAGTAGAGTACTGAGCGGATTCAGAGCTAGGCAGAACCATAGGGGACTCAAACTGTCACCCTGGAATATTCCTCGCTCGATCCTTATGAAGTCCTGCGGGCCAGGGGGGTCGACGCCACCTCCTGGTTGACGAAGGACTGTGGTCCACTGACTCATACACGCACCTAGGAAGGATCTTAAAGTTGTATTGACTTTATACAACTCTAAGATCCTCTTCAGCCATGAGTGAGGCACCGAATCATAGGCTTTCTTGTAGTCAATCCAGGCGGCCGAGAGGGCCCCCTTGTTCCGCCGGGCCTGTTGGCAAATGGTCATGTCTATGAGGAGGAGCTCTTTAGTACCACGGGACCCAACCCTACATCCATTTTGAGCGGTGGCCAAAATGTTGTTCGCGACAATGTGCGCGTTAATTTTTGCTCTCAAAATGGATGTAAGGAGCTTGTACAGTGTAGGCAAGCACGTGATGGGTCTATAGTTTTTAGCTTCCGTGGTACTACCGGACTTATAGAGCAGGAAGGTCGTACCAGTTGTTAAGGAAGGTGGCAGGGAACCGAGCTCAAGGGCTTGTTGGAATTGTGTTGCTAACCGCGAGTGCGAGCATCGAAACCATTTCAACCAGAAATTGTGCAATCCATCCGGCCCAGGACTTTTCCAGTTCTGGGCCGTGCGGATTGCACAACTTACGTCATCGGGGCTGATGGTGATAGCCCCCATAGGTTCGATGGACTCGCACTCACGTTCAACTACGTTCATCCATTCGCCCTCCGTGTGTTCAACAGGCACTGACCAGATGTTACGCCAGAAATCAGTCATGGCAGTAGCATCCGGTAGCTGCATGTTAGACACACGGGGATCAGTTTCCTCCCACCTTCGGTACACCTTCCTTTGGTCACTCTGGAAGAGACGATTCTGCTGGAATCGGTCCACACGCTGTCTGTAGCGACGAATACGGCTTGCCCATGCATAGACTTTCTGCTTCAGAAAGTCGATGCGTTCTGCGATATTGGCCATATAGTCGTGGGGCTCGATATCCGTCCCCACGAACGCCTGGTTCACAAAACGCATTACTCGGGGGCGATTATTACCCCCCCTGAAGCAGATCAGCTTTGCAATGAGAGTCCTAAATGAGTTGATACGACGCTCGATCCGTACTTGCCATGCAGGGGCACCCCCGGCGGTTCTAGGTGCACGTTCAGCGTCCGGAAACTTGACTCGAACAACACGGCACGTCGCGATGGCCCCGCAGTACATGATCGAGTGTGTATCATCTAAGTCTTTACTAGTCCGCATATATGGTTCTAGTAAAGCATTCAAGGCTCCCATTATCGCTAGATTGCGTCTATTCATTGGCAAGCGTGGTAGTCGAGGCCTAGGGTTGTTTGTTGAGCGATACTGCGTAATTGCCTCTTCCAAAGTACTCCTCATTTGCTCATTGGCTGTAGTACTCACACTCTGACTCGCGAACTCCTCCTCGTCGACACAAAGATCCACAAGCGGCGCCCTCGGTGCCAAGTCGGGTACGGGCACCGGATCCGGCAACGTGGCGGGTGGGTCCTGCGCCGAAGCGGAGGCCGCGTGAGCAGAGAGAGCCTCCAGGCGAAGCCGATCAAGTGTCGAATCATCCAACCGCTTGAGCCGTTGGATGACGCGCACCTGATCCGATAGCCGCTGCGCAGTTGTGTTGATGGTCGGTTCGAGGGCCTGAAACAGAGGAAGCATCCGAACACGATACGCGCACAGGTTAGTTCCCCCCTCTGTAGCTCCAAAGTACGCTCGCATGACGTTCTCATTTATTGATGGAGTCCATCTCATGCGACGCACTATACCACCGGCAGCGGGAGTCGTGGGCGGGGCAGTGTGCCCCGCGGGCCCCAAGCGTGCCGGCAGCGGCGGCCGTCCTCGCCGCGCAGGTGGTCGTGGCGGCGGCGGCGGCCCGCACTCGTCGCTGGACCCGTCTGTGTCAGGCGCTGTGGCAAACTCGTCACCTGACGATGATGCAGACGGAGAACTTGATGAGGCGGGCGGGGGTGGTGGTCGTGCGTTGGTAGCTTCCGCTCTCGTTCGACTTCTTGTAATCATTGTTACTTTTATATATAGGTATACGTATTTCACCGTTACGTATGTTGCGCTTATAGGTACGTAATTTTTTCATGAACCCACATTTAGCCCTTGTTGTGAGTTCATAATATGATGTTAAAAATGATTGACGGTAAAAAAACACGTATAAAAATATAATTTTAGCAAAAATAATTTTCAAAGACGTCTGTCATTGTCAGCGGTTTTTTTTTTTTTTTTTTTTTTTTTTTTTTTTTTTTTTTTTAATATATTATTATAAGCCTTTATTGACGTTATAGTCATATAATTCCATTGATACACATTACACACAGTTTAGGTGTAATTTTACTCAACAGGAAATATATGACGAATACCGTAAAATGCGATAACTGATAATTCCCTATTTCCTTTTCTTTATAAAAACAAGAATACTGAGAAGATATCTATCCTCGGCTGATATTAATGGGGTAACAAACAATCAAAATTAACCTCTTTAAGCGATAAGTTAAATGTAGTTATAGCAGTAAGGACGTGTTACTATATATTCGGCTAGTTTTTTAATACTTACCATGCTGACTGTACTATACTTAAATACATAGAAAACTACCATGACTCAGGAACAAATACACGTGCTCATCACACAAATGAATGCCCTTATTGAGATTTCAACCCAGGACCATCGGCTTCATAGAGAGTAACTCACTAGGCCAAACATTTCATCTAATAAAATGGTGGTAACCCACCTGGGCCCTGAATGTGGAACTATAACTTTAGTTTTTAAGCTTTCCAAAATGTTTATTTTTATACGCCATACGATTAAATAAATAAAATGGTGTATGGAGCTTCATTTTTTTTTGACTCGCAGCGGGACTCGATCCCACAACCACTACCAATTACTACCAACTACTAGCTCAGTACTAGCTACCAAGTACTAGTCCAGTGCACTACCAATTGTGGTATACGAGTACCGCTTAGACTTGTCAATTTTTTCTATTTATCCCTCGTCGTATACGTCATCATGGTTGACGTGTAAACACATCTACCGCCAGCGTATTAAAAACTGAACGGCATCGAAGTCTCCATTTTCATTGAGAATTCATCGATAACAATGTTTTAAATATCGAAGTCAAATAGAACTTTGACCAGTCATGACGTTTCGCTTATTTATCATCCTTTTTTTATCATTGTTTATCAGGCTCATGTATCAAAAATAGATTATTTAATGTCTATACATATCATACGTCGAACCGTTTATTGACATTAGTTGTCACACTGATAACAGTAATTTAATTAAGATTTTCTTCTTGTATGCTCTTTGCACTGCAGATATATTGGTTTTTTCAGTAAGTACCTATTGCGGTAGGTACTATTGAAAAAAATGCATCGAAATTGGTCCACCCATTTAAGAGTTACGGGACCGCTGTGTTTGTCTGTAACAACAGACAAACACAGCGGTCAAACTTATAACACACCTTTTTTGCGTCGGGGGTTATAAATGTTATAATATAATTGGGTATTAAACCTTTTCCAGACATTATTACGATTTTATCCATACTCGATCAATATTCGTCATATGAACCAAAGACAATATACTTAATCACATTCTTATCAATTAAATTTCATTCAAAGCTTTTGACTTTCAGATTGAATCGCCTCAAATAGGGACTTGATTTAAAATATATAACTAAACCCTAACTATTACGTATACTTTTGCGGTCTATAAAAAGGTTAAAGTCCATTAGTCCTCAGTTATGGTGGCAACTTTACGTCCGCTATAAAAAACCCTTCAATAATTACGCAATCTGAAATATAACTATATTTAATATCAACCAAAGTGACGACCGAGGTAGTAATCCCCGTTCGGCGGTTGTCACGCTGCTACGGAACTCGGTGCGCAAACAAGACAGCGCTATGGATAGGTACTTATTATCATTTCCGCATCGCCCGCGCATCCGAAATCAGACCGTAACAGTTTATTTGGTCCATTTCTTTCACAACTAAAAACAGATTATATCGTTGAAAAGTCGCTTCTGCTAGCCTAACATGGTCGGGTTTTTATCACTTGTCACACTATCTGTCACTCTCTAATAAGTATGTGAGTGCGAACGTGACGGATAGCGCGATAGACGATAAAATGTCAACCATGTTAGACGCTCTGGAAGAGATTATAGTACACGCTATATTTATCGTTATTACTTAATTATTTTATTTCATATATAATTTTCGCTGCAATCGAAGACAATGTTGTTTCTTTTCTACTGATATCAAAAACTGCGTCGTACATCAAAACTGCTACCTTCAAAAGGGCGTACTCCTATCTTAAAGGCCGGCAACACACTTGTGACTCCCCTGGTGTTAGCTGGTGTCCCATGGGCACCCCCATGGGCGACGGGAATTGCTTACCAGCAGGCAATCCGTCTGCTCGTTTGCCACCTTTATCATAAAAAAAGCGAACATTTCTTTTCAACTGATACAAAATAACGGATTAAAAATACACTGTAGGCATAATTGTAAAAATACATTGCAATAATCCATCACGTTATCAAATTCTATATATAAATTAGTAATCCAATCGCGATACGGGCGCGAACGGAAATTGCATTATCTAATTACTCGTAATTATTCCTTATCAGGTAATTACAGAAACATGGATTGTTTCTGCTCGCTCCATTCACAAACAAACCTGCGCGTGCGCTCCTTGTCTATTTGTGTTTGCATTATAGATTGTAACTATACAATTAATTAATTTAAAGTAAATTGAAATTAAATTTTTGTTAATGGGTTTTGTGGTGTTATATGTGTAGAATAAAAATGGGAATTAAGAAACGTGAGTATTTGTATAATTTTCTTGTTGTGTTTAGGCATTTCCTTAAGTGTAACTACATTTTGATAACAATTTAATTCTTTTGGAAGAAAAAAAATGGTAATTTAGTTTTCACCTCAGCAGCTCGAACATGTTTACTTTCCTCACTCCAGGGAGTGAGGAAAGTGCTACTTTCCTCACTTTCAGAGAGTGAGGAAAGTTGCTACTTTCGTCACTCCAGGGAGTGAGACAAAGTAGCTTTTTAATTGACGACCGGTCTGGCCTATTAGGTAATGACCCTGCCTAAGGGTTCGAATCCCAGTCAGGTCATTTATTTGTGCGATGAGCACAGATATTTGTTCCTAAGTCATGGGTGTTTTCTATGTATTTAAGTATTTATATGTATCTATTTATTACAATAGGACATAATGGACTCCCTTAACACCACTACCACGTTCGGACCCTCACAAATTAATCAAATATTATAATTTTGAAATGTACATATATTTTAAAATGAAAATTATTTTAACAAAATATTAAGTAATGAAGCCAGTGCAGTTGCAGATAAAACACTTAACTTAAATAAAAAACTTAAATGTGGTTAACTTGATGTTAATTTTTTTTAAAGATTTTATTTAACTTGATGTATGTATTTGTTATATTTATCCGGGTGGAATCTTGCAACTCAATTTTGAAGCAGACATCTTTAACCGATTGAGCTGAAATTTAGCACACAAATTTATGTAATTTCGGTTACAATGCAATATTATGGTACCACTGATCTGATCTGATGCTGGAGTCAGAAGGTAGCAAAAGCAACACCTAAAATACACAAGATAAACCCGTGGTGTTTTAGGCTCATTAGAATCCTTTCGAAGAGTAGATGACGAGTGTGAAAAAAAGTACAGTCGGCAATAAAAGCTTGTACTAAAAATAACATTTTTGGCAACTTATTTAACCTTTAATATGTTCTCACTACTGAGGTGAAAAGTTGTATGTGTCACACTAGAGTAAAGTTATTTTACATCTCGTGTTTTTGAGTGCCTCGCTACGCTCAAGATTCTAACACTAGAATCACTCGCTACGCTCGTGATTCAATTATAGAATCTTTCGCTTACTCGGGACTCAAAATAAACACTCGCAAGAAAAAACAACTTTCCTCTCTTGTTGAACAAATAACTATTTCCATGTTTCTTTTTCATGTACAGTTGGAAAAATGTGACATTATCTATGAAAAGGGACCTTGTTGTCGATGGCGCTTATGTCATTGTTCAAGATGTTACAATACAAACGCAACGCGATTTGACGTATGTGCCATCGACAATAAGGTCCCTTTTCCTTGATAATGACACAAATGACCTAGATTATGTGTACAATTTCCTATATTGTAATAGGTAAGATAGAGAAAAATACTAAGAGACTAAATTGTGATTAAGGCCCACTTGCGCCACTCAGAGTTAACCGGTAACCCCAGGGTTAGTGTCAAAAATGTATGGACTTAACCGATTAACCTCGGGTTAATTGGCTAACCCCGAGTGGTGCAAGTGGGCCTAAGAGGCTTACAACAGCAATATTTTGTCTCTGTCTCTTTGAACGAGGCAGAGAGAGAAACAATGTTGCAATTAGATGATTGGGAATATAATCATTATCATCTTATGTTTTCCTCTCTCCAACAACACGAGTAGTTTCTGTTAAAAAAATAAAATAAGCAACGGTTCTTTAATGGTCATCGACAGGTAAAACAACCTCTACAATAAGAGCTGAGTCACCATATTATTATGTATAATATGGTGACTACGTTATTTGTAAAATGCTATGACTCAACCTAGTGAATAGTATCCTTTTCGGCGATATGTCAAACACAAAAGCTAACCCTCACACGCCACGTCATCGAAATGTCAAAACTGAAATTGAACTTTATGCGTGTGGTTTATGCAAAGGTCTAATTTGCTCTGTGGTCGAGGCCATATATATACGTCTTTACGTACGTGCCAATCTTTGGTGTGAAAAGGTTAAGAGTCTGAAAAGTGCTTAACTTGGATGCAAATCAAATAATTTGTCTTAAGTCGGGGGCCGTAGTGTGCTATACCGTAGATCGCTCCCTGTGGTGTTCTTTGAGGAGGCCTGCTGTACTACATACGGTCAGTAGAAGCAAAAGTGCGACTAGTTATCATTGCATACAGACGAAATCAACAGGACAAGGATGTCTTCAAATGGTGATAGCCCTTTATTGCCCATATTATTGCCCATGATTTTAAAAATACCTAGGTCACTTTCTGTCACATGACAGGAGAGAACAAAAGGCTGGATGCAAACAGGCGATATATGAATTTTCTTCATGTAGTTATTGCATTTTTATCACACGCAATCTTTTCACCAAATTCTTTAAACAAAAATTGAACCTTACATCTACACAATTAAAGTTCAACTTTGAGACGAAAGCGAAAACTGATAAAGGTCTAAATACTTTGTTATAATTTCCTGCATACATTTAACAAACATTATGTCATATAGAAGAATGGTTGCTCCATATTGCAATTATGCCAATTATGTAAAACTAATTTACTTGTACGCACTTTCAAACACGCAATGCGGGTATAAAGAGGTTTATTTATTGGGTTTACTGCTGTTTTATCGTGAATAATATTAGATAACAAGTAACCGATTACATATAATGCATTTGCTGGGCATTAGTAGAGATTTAACAGAATTTATAAGAAACTGTGTAGGAAAGAAGTAAACTGTTTAAGAATGGACTTAAAACGAAGTATTTCTAATCATACTTACATATCTGCTTCAAAATATCGTATACGCTTCGCTCGCTATTCGGTATTACATAATTCAAAAATAAATTTCAGAGTTCCGAAAGAAAAATTTCAATCCAGTCTATCGGAATCTTATTACTGTCGGTTCGCTGACCATCTGTCTGTCTTTCACAGCGATTTTTTATTACGTAATAGGAACAAACTTTTTTTTACGCACAATTAAAATGATATGGAATTAAAACAAAAAATACCGCAGGAAATTAAGGCATTGTCAGCCTCTTTAAGTCACATTGTAGCTACAATAAATATTACGAGATATTTTCTACGTTCCCCTAGTTAAAATTAACTAGCGCCCATAAAAACAAACGAGCGTTAAGCATACCCACATTAACATGGTTAAATCAAATCATTATGACACAGTTTTATGAACATAGGGAATGTCTACTTTAATTATCATAAATGTTCCAATGCTTTCATACATATTTTAGTCAGTTAAAAGTTGACTTACGTTAGAGCGGCCCGTCGCCGATCCGAGGCCACCGTCGCTACATTTTGTATGGAATGAATCACGTGATCAGTGATCACCGAGACATCCGAGCCACTGGGCCCGGGCTTGAGCCGGTCATGCGACGGCCGTTACAGCTATATAAAATGGTGATGGGAAGGCGACGTGATGTCCACGCGACATCGACGGGCGTGTGACGATTGTCTTCTCGCAACAAATGGCTAAATGGAACGATGCTCATGTTAAATGTATATTCGAGTGTCGGGCGGCTTGGGCCTGGGCCGCCTCGGTGAGTGCCCGGTGTAACGTGACGTGTCGGAGACGCGACGGTGCAATGTGAGTCATCCTTAACTGTTTTATCTAGATTTACTTGGAACTATAAAACTAAATGTGTTAACCGTACCGTAATGAAGTCAACAAATACATTGTATTTTATTAAGAAACATTATGTTATATAGTAACAGTCATTGCTATAATGAATTTACTTGTAGTAAATATACGATAACACGGGGTGAATGACGATTGTGAGGGCAGTTGGGTTATGAATAGGAAGAGTAGGGATGACAGAGGGCTGAAGTTTTTATAGGCTACTACCAACTAAATAACATATTCCTACTACAATTAGAACTTTAGTAATATTCATAATCTAAAAGAGTCGATCAACAATTTCCCCAAAGTATCCTGTGTATGAAATCCCAACTCACCCCAACGATGACAAGGGTATTAGATTACGACAGCTTTTGCCTAGTGGGTAGTGATCCTGTCTATGAAACCGATGGTACTGGCCTCAAATCCTAGTAAGGACATTTGTTTGTGTGATGAGCACAGATATTTCTGAGTCATGGGTATTTTTGTAATAAGTATTTGTATATTTTATATATCATTGGCTGAGTAGTGAGTATCCATAACACAAGCCTTCTTGAGCTTGCCGTGGGGCTCAATCAATTTGTGTAAAAATGTCCTGTAATATTCATAATATTATTTATATTACATACAGTCAGCAGCAGAAGTGGCTAAGCGTTTGAGGTGTTCAAAATGAGGTCAACACATCTTTATTGTCGAGAGAATAAGAGCGCGTGTAGGTCATTTTGAACACTTCAAACGCTTAGCCACTTTTGCTGCTGGCTGTACGGGGTGCATTTTACATATATAAATCTAATTTTGCATAATCGTTTATTCATTTAAAAGGTTTAAACAGAAAGCCGGGTATGCAGCGATTCATAATTATGACCCAGAAGATTAAGCATGGTAACCCATGACAAGACATAGTTGATCCAGGAATATACTTATACAAACTAAGTATGTATTGTTTTCAAAACACCTTTGTAATTGAACATCTCACAGAAACATAATGGAAGCCCAATTAGCGTTATAATACCGTAATCAGCGTGATTGAGGCAATAACAATTAAACTCTACATAATAATTGATTACAAGAACAGGCCAAATTATCCTCGTAAATGCACATGACAATGTATGTATGACTAAGTTTTATAAATAATCTTAGTTTAATGTTGGAGGTACTTTGTTGTAATGTATTTATACGATGTATATATAACTTTATTGCATATTACACACATTAAAATATAGATATGTAAATAATATAAGCATAACAGTGGCGGTTTTGTCAATATTTTTCTTAGGCAAGCCGGAATATGTATCTCTCTCGTATACATAAATCCAAGCTCAACTGTATGAAAATTGGTCAAACCGACAGGAATTAACTAATAACCGCCGCCGCCGATACTCATAGGCTAAACATAGAATAAAAAAAACACTGATATTATAACAGCACTATGTAAAATACAACAAACATATATTTGCTGCATTTTTTTCAATTAGAACGTATACAAAGGGAATCATATTTTCTTACACTAGTACTTTGACCGCAAAAAAAGGGATAAGTATAGTTTTCCAATATTGTCTTCGGTTGCCGCGATAATTACTCATGAAATAAAACAACTAAAACGGATTAAATCGCGTATACTAATTTAAACTTCATCCCGACGTTTCGAACCCTTTAGCAGCGTTCGTGGTCATCGGGTGGACAGTATACGCGATTAATCTGTTTTAAGTAGTTGTTTTATTTTATAGTTTTCCAACTTTGGTTTTCACGACTATTAGACGCATGTGCAACAATGAAGTGAGTGATTTGACCGGCCTTCTACTCTAGTTAGTGAAACTTAGGATGCACCGAGGCTATCCGCTTAATTAGATCTCAAGTAGGGCATCGCTTGTTACTTATTACTTACATATGTACCTACTTACCGTCCAACAGATGAGGTAATTTACTAGCTTTAAAGCGATTATATTTTTATGTTACAATAACTTTTATAATACGGTAGATGTCGATGTCGCTACACGTCCCTTTGAGGAGCGTAAGCATAAAAAGTAATGTCGAATACCTTTAATGGCCAAATTAATTTTTTGCAAACTTCGACTAGCTCTTGGTAGGACAATTATTTATTTTAATAAGTTAAAATTGGTTCATTACATAAGGATTGAATTATAAATAAAACAACAATTTAATTTACTACGGAAAAACAAAGTTCTCAATTATGAAGACAGTCATTACACAATGATTGCGAGTAATCTTGACACGGAAATTATAAAATTATAATTACAACTAACTACGAGACTAGACAAGGGAAAATGTTAATCCCCTTGGACTTCTTCATTGTTTTTTTTTTCTACTTTGGAAAAGGAGATTTAACATTTCGACGACACGATAAACACACATTCACAAAACGACTTTTTACAAAATCACATGCGAAAAGGGAGGGATGGGCTAAATTGTCGATAGTCGGAGGTCTTATATACAGTCATATTATGACTGATGACTTACGTGATGACTTACGGCTCCGAAACGTGGTCTTTCACTATCGGCCTCATCTCAAGGCTCAAAGTCGCTCAACGAGCTATGGAGAGAGCTATGCTCGGAGTTTCACTACGAGATCGACTCAGAAATGAGGAGATCCGTAGGCGAACTAAAGTCACCGACATAGCCCACCGGGTTAGCAAGCTGAAGTGGCAATGGGCAGGCCACATTGCACGCAGAGAAGATGGCAGATGGGGTCGAAAAGTGCTCGAGTGGAGACCACGGAATAGCAAGCGCAGCGTAGGACGTCCACCCACAAGATGGGCAGACGACCTCATTAAAGTCGCCGGAAGACGCTGGATGCAGGTTGCTTCCAACCGGTACGTGTGGAGATCCAAGGGGGAGGCCTATGTTCAGCAGTGGACGTCTTATGGCTGAGATGATGATGACTGATGATCACACACAGTGATTTTAATTACCTATACTTGTGACGAAAAAACGAAGTTAATAACGGACTAAATGTATAATACAATGAAATTATACATACAAGCTATGTCAGCCATTTTGACAGTATGAAAATCACAGATCTGTTAGCATTCTGCCACAATTAACACGTTTGCTGACAGTACCTACCTCGAAAAATGTTAAGGCAAAATTCATACACAACTTGATTTTCAACAATTATTTGAATTATATCTTTGATACTATAGTCTTATAAAGTTATTTACCACTTATATAAGGGTGATTTTCTCAACGTAAAAAACTAGCGGCGGAGCTGAAAATGGCAGTGTGGACTAATTATTTCTGAATTATTTTATTTTTTCTGAAAACCTAACACTTACCCTAATATCAAGCCAAAGCGAAAAGTGTCAAATAAGTTAATAATAGCTAATTAAAAAATTTTTTTTTATCATAATAATAATTTTGGTGTAGTGTCCAGTATCCCATGTTCTTGAATAATCTGTATTTTAGAACCAATAAACGCACCGTTTTTATAAACACTTTTGCGTAAGTATATTTGTTATTAGCCTACGTATATTATAAAAATACATTATTAAACACTAGTACATGAATTGATACTCAAAACTGGGCATTAACAGTTGTCCGGGTAAAATAGTCAATTTTGGTGGTAAATATTGAACATGATTCTGTAGTCTAACGAAACGCAGCAAGAACAACAAACGTGTAGTAGCTCGTTCATCCAGTTCCGCTCCTACCCTGAGTGGTGACACTGGTGCCGTGTCTTGCCTAGATCAGTCACCAAGCGCATAAGTATCTAATTTTGGTGTGTTAAAATACTTTCTATTGCAATTTCGGTGGGGTATCTAAGTAAGGAATGCAAAGTAGTTGTTTTTGTGTGAGTTGTTTTATAAGCATGTTTATTGTTGCTCTTGTAAAATGTTAGCTTAAAACGAAAGTGAATGTTACAGTTAATTTTTAAATGAATTTTAATGCACTTTTTCTAATTTTGGTGGATCAATTTTGGTGGTTTTGGTGGTAATTTGAAAACCACCAAAATTGCTAAATTCCACCAAAATTGTTTATTCTATCCTGCTAATATTATAATAGCGAATTATATGAATATATGTAGGTATGAATGTTTGCTCGTTCACGCCTAAACCGCTGAACCTATTTTTTAAAAGTTTTAGTCCTGGATATCACGGAAATATCCTATGTGTCATACATAGGATATTTCCGTGACATGTATCATGGAGATACATAACAAATGTAGACAAAGTCACACAGAAGCTAATTTATTAAACGAAGTCGACACTGATACAGATTCCAGTGCAACAAAGTTCAGCTCTTCGAAAAATGGGAGATCAAAGAAACAATTTCGTTTAGATTTGGACGATTTTGTTTATGGTGTTGTTCGAAGAATGGTGTACGATTTTCATCTGCGTTACAAGGAACTGCCGACAGTAAAATCATTAAAAGCTAAATTGTCTGAGGCTATTAATTACAATGGGTCTGAAAAGACATTGAGGAAAATTCTTTATGAGATGGGATTTGAGTTCAGTAAAATGAAAGACTACAGACAAAGTTCTGATGGAAAAGCAACATGTAGCTCTCAGACGAATTTAATATCTGGATAAAATACGTAAATTTCGCGAAGCAGGAAAAAACATTATCTATATGGACAAGTCCCTACATACATACAACCCACACTAAAGGAAAAACTTGGAGTGATGATAAGCAAAAAGGAGTAAAAAAAGCCGATTTCAAAAGGTCAACTTTGGATAATTGTTCACGCAGAAAACGAAAAAGGCTTTGTACCAGGAGCCTTTTTAACGTATAAATTCACGGACACTAAAGGTGATTATCACAACGAAATGAATAAAGATAACTACGAAAAATGGCTGGTTAATCAATTCATTCCAAATATACTCAGTGATTCTGTTTTGGTTATCGACAACGCACCCTATCACAATAAATTTGTTGAACGGCTCCCCAACTCAAACGCCAATAAACCGGAAATGATCAACTGGTTACAAAGATACGAAATTTGATTATAAGTAAATTGACAAAATCAGATATATGATATTATATGTCAGCACAAGGAAAGATTTACAGAGTTTTCCGTGGACAAGATACTAGCGAACACGGGCACACTGTGTTGCGATTGCCACCATACCATCCGGATTTTAATCCAATTGAAAATATGTGGTCTCAACTGAAAGGCTATGTAGCCGCGAGAAACGTGGATATGAATTTAACTTCAATAAAAATATTATTAACTGAAAAAGTAAACACGATCGGGGCTGATGAGTGGGAAAAGGTTTGCGATCATGCGGTCAAATGCGAGAATGAATATTGAGGAATTCAACACGTTATGGACGACAGAATAGATAGATTAGATAGACTAGTAATAAATACAGCAGATAGAGATAGTGACATATACCTCAATGAGAGCACAGATACCGAAATGGAAGGAATTGAATATATATATAAATCGAAATGAGAGCGCTGTTAGACCGCCTTGAGAAGATCCGTAGCGAGTATGGCCTCACTATGAACAAGGCTAAAACCAAAATAATGATAGTTGACAGGTTCAATAATTTTCAGACAACGGACGCCCTTAATAACTACGAAATAGTGGACGAATTTATATACTTAGGCGCAGTTCTAAGCGAGAAGGGCGGCTGTGAGGCTGAGATTCGACGAAGAACCGGTATGGCGAAATCAGCAATGTCTCAGCTACAAAAAATATGGAAGGACAGGAACAACAGGACGAAGATTAAAATAGTCCAGATCCTAGTCTTTCCCATATTTCTTTATGGCGCATAAACCTGGACCTTTAAGGCCGCTTTCCGGAAGAAAATCGATGCTTTCGAGATGTGGGTATGGCGAAGAATGCTCCGTATACCATGGACCGCACGCCGCACAAATGTCTCGATACTGACTGAACTTAAACTGGAAAATCAGCCGAGGCTGTTTACCGTCTGCCTCCAACGTGTGCTACAATACTTCGGTCACATAGCTCGCAGAGACCCTGGCAACTTGGAAGGACTGTGGTGGAGACTGGAAGGTGGTGGGGAAGGTTATTAGAGAACGGGAGTAGACCACGGGGAAGAAGCCCAACACGATGGTGCGACCAGGTATCCGACCAACTGGATACGACATTGAATGGCGCTCTCCACAGAGCAACCGACAAGGAGAAATGGAGAGCGGACGTTAAAAATATTAATCGGCGGAGTCACGATCCTCAGCAGTGAGGGACCGACTTAGAAGAAGAATATAAGTGGTAACGAAATTATTTTCAATCTACATGTAAACAGCAGCAATCCATGCCATTTTAGTTGATCACTGATGTCACTTTCTTGTTATAATTTTTTTCAAAGTAACAAAAAAGTTTGGTTAGCTATCAGATGTCAAGATTATTTTTCCATGTGACGTTTCTTGATTGTAAAAAAATAATACAGAATGTTCTGGAATTATAAATTAAACTAATTATATGTTTTTGTATTTGAATTATAAATTCGAAAATTCGATAAATGTTTAATTTCATTTGTATACCACAATCTTATTCATCGGCTAACCATGCCCGGATTTAAATAAATGGATTTAGTAACTTCACATACCTACTGTATATATTTATTACTGTTTTCATTTCGTTTTTTTAATCTTATAACGGATATGTCAGAATCGAGATTGTTGATTACAAGTAACATTGTTTGAATAGTTCTAATGAACAGGAACATATGTATTCCTTTGTTTTTCTTACCTATAAATAAGTATTCTTTAGTATAATTAAAACGAATCATAAAACTTTTGTTTCCGTTTCATTTTCAGTCAAAAATTTATTAAATTTTCAGTTAATTGCTAATTTTGGTGCGGACATACAATTTTGGTGGGCAATAAATCTAATTTTGGTGGGTAGACGCAATTTTGGTGGCAACTAATTTATTAAAATCATAATATCTCTAAAACTAATATGTAGAATGTAAGGCCATTACTACATAATATTAATTTTGACTAGTTACGTACAGTGGATACATAATTTAGTCAAAAAAGTCAAAAATGAAAAAATCCACCAAAATTAGACAAATTCTGGACCTGTTGAAATTCACCCATAATATCTTTACCATTTAGTAGCACAATTTAAAAAAAAGCTACAACAGTCTGGAAAGTGTAGTAGGATAGACTCCGTTATGTTTTCGCATTAATATTGCTTTTTAGTAGGGGTTGATTGTTTTTTTACCGACCGTCTCGATATCGACGTTTAGGTATAGTATGGAACGATTTGTATGTTTTGCCATTCAGAATCATTATATTATGTAGAGTAAAAAACCGCATTAGTCTGACGTGATATTTGTCAAATTTTTTATCATATTTTATCCGTTATTGACTAATTATTAGTGACATGTAACTCTAAGTACTACAATAACATTCAACCTTTACTAAGAAATAACGTAAGTGCGACAAGATGACGTGGTCTGGGTATGACACAACCGACGTAAAATCGATAATATCGATTTACGAATAGCCTCGTTGACGTCTAGGTAATCGCTAATCATTGCACGTGTCAGTAAGTGGCAGTTTGGTTATCATTATGCTCGTAATTGTCAGTCGAGGTGCTTTAATTGTTAGTGAAGGAGCCGATTTGTTTGTTAATTAATCGACTTGCGTGTTTGCTGATTGTACCAACTGTTTATTCGCGCAAAATCGAATGCTTTTGCATTCGATTTTTATGGTGTTTTAGTTTAGGAGTCATACAGAAATTTTGGTTCGCGTCTTGCCTGTGGATATTAAAGGATTTAAAGCCTAATTTTGAGTTATATTTCATACCAGCAGAAATCACTAACGACCTACTTCTTATGCGACACAATGCGATAAAAACATAAACCAATATGCACTCACATAATCATCACTATTTTGCAATATACGTGTACTGAGCGATATAGAGGATAGTGATTGAAACACAGAACTCGTTTCGGTACCAACTCGGTACTGACTCGATACTGAATCGAGATACTGAATGTTTTATTGAAGATGCTCTGGGCTTATATACTATTGGTTGACATTTAGTTAACATTTAAATAAATAATTATCAATTCTTACAATTAGGTCGTAAACTTTTGATGACATAAACACTCTACGTCATATCCACACTACATACGTAATACAGTAGGTATATAAGTTTATACATTTTGAGAACATAACCAGGCGAACTTTTCTGACTAGGTACTTCATTTTGTAACTTCCTACGTTCCTACTATGTACATTGAAGAAGGGATGTATGATGCATAACTTGTACTCATTATGCAAACTGTAAAACTATATTGTGCTGGTAATACCTACATTGGATATGAAATAAAATAAGAAGCTCATACGTTTGTTTTTGATATTTTTGTACTTTATTTTATATATACCTTAAAAGATCGAAATCTAACCACAACCATCTCTTTCAGACTACTACACCCAAGACTACCAACCCCAAAAATTCACCATGGGCGTCTCAGAGCCACCGAAAGACGATTCGCCCCGAACTACGCCCGAGCTCACCCGAACGCCTGACCTCGCCCGAACGCCCGACCTCGCCCGAACGCCGGACCCCCGAACGGACCAGTCGCCACCCACCGCCCCACCCGGGTCTGCAGACAGCGATGATGCTGATGACTTCGCCCCGAAAAGGAAGCAGAGGAGGTACAGGACTACGTTCACGAGTTTCCAACTGGAGGAACTAGAAAAGGCCTTTTCAAGGACGCATTACCCTGACGTGTTTACTAGGTAAGCTATTTTCATGAACACCTATCTTAGAAGAGCACATCAAAGTATAGTACCCCATAGGCTCTACTAATCTATGTACAAAGTCGTGAGTCGAAGTTCGACTGTCGATAATCCATATAACTGAAAGACCCAGGCTTCTTTTACGGGTATCAGAGTGACGAGCGATCGTGCGCTGCTCTCATTCGACTTCGACCCTAAAATCTTAGCCGACAAATCTGCATTCAATGATACGAGGCGTTAATATCACCATTGGACCCTTCTATGTTAAATTACTTTCTTTGAATCGATGTACATACTCGATTACTCGTACCAATTGAACTTAATAGTAACTTGTGTCTGGCAAAATACAAAATTGAGGATTATACCCAGACGGACATGTAAATATAGCTTTGTTGATTTTTGTGTCCACCTATTCGTTAATTGTTATCCCAAGTTAGAAAATAACCTATAAATGTATGTTAATGCTCACTGGCACAATTTTATTAATATAAGGCATGTTATTAGTAAATATCATACCGCGAAATGTTAATTTCTTTTGAGATAATAAACTTTTTTAGCCAACATAATATTCTGATCCATGCATCCTATATAAGAAAAAAAAATGTTGTTCCAGGGAAGAGTTGGCGATGAAAATCGGGTTAACCGAAGCTAGAATACAAGTAAGTACCTGCTCCATTATTACGTATATACTGCAGTAAACTTAATAGCTAACCGGCAACGCAAATCTTAACAAACTACAAATTACTACAAATTAAATAATTACAGATGAAAATCCAGAGCAGCCAGCATTAGCTGCAAATTATAGTTCTTGTACCGCAAACGTGTGGATTTAAAAACAGACTCTGTTTCATTAATGATAAGTATGAAATTGCAATGGCAGTAAGTCGCTTCCCAGGGTTTCAAGGACTTGTCACTACAACCTCTAATCAGAACGGACCGAATCGAATGAGACATAGACACTGAGATAACTATAATATAAGTTGGCGAATGTTGTCTGTGGTATTGCTTGGAGGAGGCAATTTGAAATTACAATTTAGGTATTTGATTACGTACGAGTAGAGTACCACTTTATCATTATTCCCACATAATTATTATGTACCTATAATTATACATTTGTTTGGAATATTCTGGAAATCAATCTCTGATGATAAGTTAGGGCTACTGACCGGCAAAATTTATTTAGCTATGTAGAAAAAAAAATATCATAATAGAAATTTTTTTAATCTCAGTATTTTTATGACGAATAGAAAACCTTTTTGATAATCGATAGTGGATATCGATCGCACTTCTCATCATCTAAGTTTCATACGCCTTTTTCGAATTTTGGAACCTAAGTTAATTCACAGCAATCACATCTCATAATCGAGATAAATACTACCTCCTCCAGAATATTACGATTCGATGATTCGGGTAATAAAAGTCCGAGAGCAACTATTTATTTACGAATAATCGATGCAATTACTCGAATACAAATCGATTCGACACTGAACAATAATATCGAGCAATAATGTAGGTACCTAATATTGAATATACAATTAAATTTATATATTCAGAGACCAACTTGGATCATTATTATTACACAACCTTACACAAAAATATACTACAACCTAAGTTAAAATCACGAATTAAAATAAATACAATAATAATTAAAACATTATATGAAAAAATATTGAATATAACTAAATATTTCAGTCAAATAATTAAAAAATGCATTAAAAACAAAATAATATAACAGCACACATGCAATTTACTTGTAGGTATGGTCGCAGCAAAAGTAATTAAACAGGCCTGGTGTTCAAAATAAAACACGCTCTTATTTACTTCATAATAAAGTCGTTTCAATCTAATTATGAACACCCCGCCCGTGTAGATATTTGCTGCTAAATGAACCGGACAAGTGGGTGTCGCACATGAAGGGCTCCGTACTAACTGTTCAACAATATTTGTGACATTATATGTGATAAGTGATAAATGACCTTATTGTCGATGGCGCTTACGACGTTGTTCAAGATGCCGCAATACAAACACAAAGCGGTTCGACGTAAGCGCCATCGACAATAAGGTCCCTTTTGCTAGATAATGTCACATTTATTTGAAACGTCTACATATTTCCGTTATTAATATCGAGCTTAAATGACATGAAAAAAAGTTTATCTACGTACATGTCATAAGTGCTCTAAAATGCGTACAGAAACCGTAGGCAATGACCAGCATTACCAACCATCAGAAACATTTCAGTAGGTAATGTTAACATTACCTACTGAAATCCGTATGTTATGAATTTAAATTTGGAACAGCTGTCAAATACAAGCGGGGTGTCTATTCTAGTGTCTATAGATATTAAAACAGTCATTGATACGAAACGCCAATTCGTTATGTTTTTTTAATATAAATCGAACGACATAAGAACTCGAGTGACAATAGAATAGGGAGTTCATTAGCTTGTCTATGGTTTAAAAAAATATTTGACTGAGATATGAAATACGCAACGCCGCCATTCCAAGCTGACGTTTGTTTTGTTCGTTGACTTTTTAATGTTTCAAGTAACACTAGTAATACTGCAGGTCATTTCCCTACGGCTCCTGAACCCATCTTAAAACATTTATGACATGTGTGTAGATAAAGTAGTGTATGTAACTATACATAATTAGGCATTACAACAATCGTGTGATATTATTATGAAACTCGCCTTCGGCTCGTTTCATAAACCCACACTCTTGTTGTAATGCCCTTCATTATGCACAGATACATAAACTACTATTATTGTATGGGATTGGGACCCTCCTTCAATATTTTTATTTTGTTATAGCAACAACAGAATCTGTAATCAACTGTGTACCTATACTTTGAGGTATTTAAAAAAAGGTACACAATCTTGACTTGTCTTATTATTGAAAATCAGTTTGAAAAATAAATCATCACAAGTATATGACAATTATGAATCACATATGGTTATTTACATTATTTTGCTTTAGTAAGTAATAGTCACTGATATTTAAAAAGCGTTTTTCAATAAAAAGACACGTCAAGATTGTTTACCTTTTTTTAACTACCTAAAAGTATAGACTATAGTATAGTCAATAGACTATAATACAGTAATAACTGTTCATGGGACACAGTCTGCTGACAGACAGACAGAAACATATACTCGTATGGGAGCCATTAAAACGTTTCAGTTGACATCAACACAGTTTTTAAACCAATTTATTCCACGTTTTCAAAATTAAACGGTTTATTTTGAGCAAATAAGTATTGTTTTTAAGGTAAAATTCCGTTCTCATGTTCCTTCTTCAATGTTTTCTTAAGTATTTAAATATCACTGGCCATAGTTGTATAAACAATAGCATACTATTTAAATGAGGCATAAATACTTCGAGTGTCTGTGTAGTAAGTTTTTAAAGATGAACAAAATGAGGTAGACCAGTAGTGTAATGTGTAGTACTTATTTAATGATTTTAATTTACATACAACATATATTTATATTTTAGTTGTAATATTTTTTTTTATATTTTTTTTTAATCTTCCATACAAAAACGTATTTTTTCTTTTCAAAACATTGCAAATCTAGTTTCGTTGATCCCCAACAGTAGCTCTACACGTATTTATCGTCAGATGCATTGCATCGCGTCACTTTATTGTTTGTGAAGAACCATTTCTACAAATTCTTAACAGTCATTTAAACTTTCACGATTTGATAAAACTTAATTACTTCTTTAGTTTCATACCTCGTTCCAAACAACGTTTTGCGTCCAACAACAACCAAAAACCACGATACGTCATTGTGTTCTCCTGGGGTAAGTGGGGCTGCATATGTCCATTTTGACTGCTGTGGCGGGTTGTCCTACATCTGTAGGATTGGTCTTCTTCACCGTCGTAATAGATGATCGGCTCACTGCTCATCACATTAACATTCTATCTACCTATCTGTCAATTTAACCATGGAATAGAATAGAATAGAATTTTTTTATTCGTAAAACACATACTATTTACAAAAAACATTAAACAGACGATATGACATTACAGGAAGTGCCACGAAATGGCCCCATCTCAGCATATTGCTAGCATGTTGCCAGCGCTGGTCTTCCGTTGAGGCCAGACGTTCACTGCTGTACATAGGCCTCCCCTAAAGACAGCAAGCAAGCCCTGATAGTTCAATGCCATTATTGCTACGCTTGGCAGGCAGTTTGGCAATCTCAGTTCCAGCGCTGCCCTTCCTACGGTGGTTCGTGATCACAGTTTAGGGACAACAGTACAGTTAGCGACCAACGTCAACCAGAGCCTAAAGAGACACACAGTGTAACTTCAACCTCGTACAAGTTAATTTGTCCGGAAACGCGGCTAACTGCTTAACTTGCCTGTAATTGTCCGGAATGCTGGCTGCAAAAAGTCCAGGTGCCGGCCGTAATGGCTTAACAACATTACCTTAATGGTTGGCCCTTAAGACCGCGCTCGCATTGGACATGGGTTTTTGTAGATAGTTGCATTGTTATGACTGCATTCATTAATAGTAATAGCTAAACAACTAGGGGCCAGCTGGCTCCTACGTGTGGTATCCGATTTTTCGTTTCGATTGCGTTTTCTATAAACGAATATCGTCTTAGCCACTGGGCTACCTTAAAACCACAGATTATGTTAGCTGAATCAGAACAATGCCTGCCAGTATAATAATATTATTTTTAAAACTTAAAGCTGTACAATTTGATTATTAGCAAAGTTTATAACTACAAAGGATCATACATAACTGATGTTGACAATGTCTAATACTTATTTCATTTCTCGTAATTTAAACAATATCGCGTCATAAAAGTATATCATATATTTCTATACATTTTCTTCAGCTATTTGACACTGTCAAAATAACTTGGTTCCCGTTCAACAGATATCGTTGCGCCACATATTACCTACTGAAAACATAGAAATAACCTTAATCTTATGATACGATATCATTCAACTATGGCAACTATCCCCCAAAATAATACAAGTCATATTTCGGGGAGGCATATGTCCAGCTGTGGAGGTTTTCCTGATTCTTGGAGTAACGCCGTTTTGTATACAAAATAATTACAATCCCTGCATTAT
Organism: Grapholita molesta; assembly: GCA_022674325.2. Taxonomy (NCBI): domain Eukaryota; kingdom Metazoa; phylum Arthropoda; class Insecta; order Lepidoptera; family Tortricidae; genus Grapholita; species Grapholita molesta. The sequence continues at coordinate 5,469,669 of CP053124.2, read as the reverse complement.
TGATACTTGATAGCTGATTCTTGTTGGTACTCTCAGGGGTCGTGTATAATTATTACGAGTATTATATAATTTGGTGTTCTCTTTTATGCTTCTGGCGGTGGCGGTTGTATTTTCTTAATCTCTTAATTAATTTTTGTACCTTTCCTCCTATCAGCCACGGACGTCCCCCATTGATCGCCACAGGTATCGAACTGGATGGCGATCGCAATACCTGTATTCCACCACTTCAAAGGACGGTGTTGTTATTATTGTTTTTCAATTGAACCTACCACTTGAACAGTATATCTCAATGAAGAGCGATGCATCCTGCCACAGATGCGTTAAGCTTATAAATTTAATAGGTGGATTCGACCACTTTATTTTTTATCCTCCCATACAATCAGGTGAGCGTCATTTTATGCACCCAGGAGTCAACTGATGTTGCACGATCACCACTGATGGCCCAATTTAGCCAACAAGCGGTCTTAAACGATGCCCATTACTACTGAGTCGAGGTTCTGCTCTGATGTATTATGTGTGTTAAAATTATTAAATATATGACGGGCTATTATTTATCGACTGATTAGTATCATATTAGGTAATAGCTTATAATGATATGGAACAAAATAATTTGCCATTAAATTCATCATGAATAAGAGTATTATGATACTATTTAAGGAGCTTATTATTCAGTAACCATTTTCTTTAAGATTTTATAGTTAATGTTTTTAATAACCTAGTTTAATATAAGATAAATCTCCAAGGTTTCTAAAACCTGTAAATGTTCACATACTTTTTATAACAATGCATCGATGTAATACTTGTGTTACTAACAACAATTTACAATTACATAGCTACTGGTACTGAACGACAAGTGCAAAACGTCCAAACAACCCTTATTACTCCAAAACGTAATTACAAATCTTATAAGACTTAACTTTACTCTTAGAAAAACACCACATTATATCACTTAATGTATGAAAACCCACAGATCCAAAGTAAAGCCTTATTACCTTAAGGAACATTACAACAAACCTTTTTGCGCCGCATTCCACGCGCTACCAATTACAACATTTATACATTCGCGGGCTTCAACACCGTATGAAGTCATATTTATAATATTGGCCATTCTTTTTTATACTCATATCCATAACAATTTCAACTTTAATGCCTGAGACATAAAGTTGAAAATCGAGTAAGAGTTTAAGTCGTAAACAAAGCAGAATTTCTTGTTTAACACAGCATCCGCTAAAACTACATCGACATTTTAACTGCCAACATTTCCAGTTCGTATATTAATTTGTTGTTAAATTCAAAAGTGAACCATATGTTTAAGACAAGAAAGTCGATTATTCTATAAAGTAAAGGTTAAAGATAAGAGTTTTGAAAAGTTAATGTGAAATTTACAGAAACGCGTTTAACAGTTTTTACTCGCGCGCATTTATCATAAGTGAATTAATTTAAATTGCTATAAAATAACAGTTTACATAATGACGGTACTGTTTCGTATAATTTTGAAACATAAATATGTAACACTACGAGTATACATATTGCAGGAGATATTGGTGAATGGTTTTTAATGTCTTTATTAAGATTTACGAATGATTCGCAGCCATTATTGCGATTGATCAATAAATTATTGACACATTCCCTGTCTGGTGCCCTCAATGAACATGAATTTTAAATCCCCATTCCAAACTAAATGTAGGTACAGTTGGACTTGTGACTGTGTGGGGGTCAGTTGTTGACAGATTGTTTTGTATGGGATCAGGGAATAAAGTTAAGTACGTAAGCGTCAGTAGGTAGGTACCTCGAGCTAAGGGTACTAAACCTTGGCTATTGGCCTTAAATTATCAGACCATTTTCAATACATCCTCATTTTCTATTTAGGTGCGAAGGGAGCCTTAATAAATATACTGTTTCGTAAACCTTCTAGGAATTATTTGACTGGTTTCTAGGTATTATAAAATTCTATTTAGGTATTATAAAAATTAATTCAAATATTAATTAATATATTCATTGAATAAATTTAATTATCATAGTCGATAAATATCTATCAAAACCATAATTTTAACTTATACCGTACCCCTTAGCATACCTACTTTATTATTCAGGCTAATTTGAAAAACATCTGTTAATTAACATTTAAAACGTTTATACACAACCTTAATAAAGTGAACAAAGCGTTGATTAAACTTTTAATTAAAATCGAATAAATGGAAACTTTATGTGCCGAGAAATAAACACGGTAATGCTGTTTAACATTGCGTATAATAAAACTGCACTTACCTTCGGATATCAAGTTTCAAATAACTTAGCCCCATGATACACTCGAACATTTCTATATTCGGGGTCAATAGAAAACGTAAAAAATGTAAAAAAAAAAACATTTACTTTCATAGCTTCGCAATTACGCACTTATAAAATACAACCCAGGGTTTCATTGTTATTGTATAGCACATACATCTGTTACTTACATTTTTGTGTAGTTCAAATATACGATAATTACCTATAATCAGTTAAAAATTAATATTTTGTCATGTGTCAAATGTTTTATTTACTAAAAAATTTAGCTGTCAGTCCGCCATATATTTTTTTACCTTATTTTTCTTTTCTATTGAACCTATAAATGATGCTATAATTATTTCATTTTATCACTGTCACATCCCTGGCCGTTAAAATGAGATATAAGTACCTGATCATATTTGCCATATATTGTTTTCATAGCCATAAATAATAAATATACCAAAGTCAAGGATGATATGCATAGGGATTAACATTGCTTGTAACAATCCGCGTCCCTCCTAACTGCTGGCAAAACGTATATTATTGGTATTAAGTGTACAAAGCTCCACCTGTAGAGTATTGTGTGTAAATAATAAATAAATAAATATTTTGGGACAATCTTACACAAATCGACCTAGCCCTACGTTAAGCTCAGTAAGGATTGTGTTGTTGAACATGAATCTGTACTCATCACACAAGTAAATGCCCTGACTGGGAATCGAATCCAGGACCATCGGCTTCATAGGCAGGATCACTACCCACTAGGCCAGACTGTCGGTGTAGTTACTGTTCGGGCGTTTGCCAGCGAACAAATTGAGATCTTTTGCGGCTGTGAAATACTAGATGGCACCTTAGCCAGCACAGCAGCAAGTCTTATATCACCCTTAACCATAATATACACATAAGTTATGTAGGACGTGCAAAGGACCTGGGTATTGTCCCAAATAACATCAGATTATTCATTTAGTTACTGTCATTTTAATAAAATATCATATGATACTTACTTCATACTATCTTGTTACAGGTATGGTTCCAAAACCGCAGAGCAAAATGGCGAAAACAAGAGAAAGTGGGACCGCAAGCGCACCCCTACAACCCCTACCTGGGGGGTGCCGGGGGCGCCCCTCCCCCCTCCGTGGTGGCGTCCATGCCTAACCCCTTCTCGCAGCTTGGGTTTGGGTTCAGAAAGCCGTTTGACACCAATGCCCTGGCGTCTTTTAGGTAAACTATCGAAAGTAGAGGTTCCACCATCGACAACTCTAGATTACCCTAATTTCCTCTAAGGGAAGGCAAAATCCGTGGTCTTCTGTGCTCGCTGACTACTTCTCGTAGCTGGAGATGGTCTTCAGTGAGGGTTGGATGAATTCAGAGAGATGCACTGGCTTCTTTTAATCAGCTCATTATTTACGCAAATATTTGCTTCATAAATCTTCGTTGGTTGCCAGAACCTGCAATTAGTCTTACGTTAATCATTTTAGTTAAAAATAAATTAAGGATGTAAATTGTATTGTATTTATTGTACTGTCAATACTTATATACAGCATACACCAACACACCTTTATGCATGTAACTTAAATAGTAATTGCTTAATTATCGTAACACAAATACGTTATTATTTGGAGACTAATTAGTAATTACAGGTCCTCAATGAAAGTTTTCCGAAAAAGTATAGCCCCAATTATTGTGTTTTTAGAAAACTTAACTGTGTCAATTTTGTGACGGCAATTATGTATAAAATTTCTATACATACTTAGATTTGATGCACGTTTCATAAACTTTAAGCAGTATAACAATGCGAAAAAAGGCAAAAATATGAATTTCCATACAGAGTTCATTCTTAATTATCATCACAAAACGTTTTCACAATCACATCGCAATCGTTTGGACCCGGGTATGTCCTTAAACTACGTCCAACAATGAGAGGTAGGGCACAGCGATTACCATCACGCTTGAATCTGGGGCAGCCCAACTGGGAAAGTACCTCCTCCTTACTGAAGACCACAGCCATAATAGCACTGCTACCTTTCAGGTATGCAGTGTTGTGTTCCTGATGGTGAGTAAGGTTCCCAGAGCTCCAACCCCCCTTAAAGGCCGGCAACGCGCTTGTGACTCCTCTGGTGTTACGGGTGCCCATGGGCGACGGTAATTGCTTACCACCAGGCAATCTGTCTGCTCGTTTGCCGCCTATGTCATAAAAAAAAAAAAAAAAACATCAATTTTCACGTCACGTTAATTCACGGCACTTTTTTCTCTTTTTAACTAAGGAAGTTAAGGAACCACGTACAATATTTTTGAAATTCACCTAATAAGATTTGTGCTTGTAATCAAAGATAAAACTGCACTTAGCTTGCATATCTATTATTAATTATCGTAATTAGTTTAACGTATCTAAGAGGATTATATGTGATTTAATTGTAATTTATTTCTTATCGCCGTAATCAAAATTGTTAGATAGCAAGCAGTAGCTAAAAGGAATATACAAAGTCGATGTAATATTATGCTGATATATGTATCCAACTACTTATCATTTATTTATCAATAACATCATTTATATATTATCATTTATTTATTTATCAACTACATATTTTTCCATCCAGATTGTAAAAACTCAACCAACATGTCATATTAGTCTTTCCCTATGCGTGTTTGGCAACTTGGCTAAACCCCCCTACATGTATAATTTTGCATTTATCATTTACTCCAAACCGAAATATATTATGATTTTTTGGTAGACAAACACAATTCAAGTGCATATCGTATCGTATGCATATTTTATGCAAAACGCAGGTCACATCTTCCGATCATACAGCTTGCACCTTTAAGAGACTAAAGAGGTTTGCTCCTCAAGACCTAATCTAGCTATAAAAAGGTAGAAAGATATAGAAAGATACTCAAGTCCTGTCAATCTCATAAGCTTCAGCTAAATGTCTCCGCTACTGGCAGATGGCAAGGAAACGAGGAATTTAAAAAAAGCTCATTATTTAATGACCGGTCTGGCCTAGTGGTTAGTGACCCTGCCTATGAAGCCGATGTTCTTGGGTTAGAATCCCAGTCAGGGCATTTATTTGTGTGATGAGCACAGATATTTGATCCTGAGTCATGGGTGTTCCTATGTATTCAAGTATTTATATATATCTATCTATTATATATATCGTCGTCTAGTACCTACAACACAAGCTTTTTGAGCTTACCGTAGGACTAGGTCGATTGTGTCAGATTGTCCCGAAACATTTATGTATTTGTCATGTATTTATTAATTAACACCTAACTAGCAGTCGTCAAACCGTTTCACTAAATCACATTATCTTTGTCAACAGATACGGCAGCTCCCCCATGCTCGGTGCGCAGTACCTGGGCGCCCCCCTCCCCCGACCCCCACTCTTCAGCGCCCCACTCTACACCTCCGCACCCCCATTCCACTCCCTCTTAGCCGGCCTCGCTCCCCCTAGAAGATCCCCGGATCCCCCACCGGTTTCTCCCCCTATATCACCGGGCAGCGAGTCCCCTCCAACGGGCCCAGAAGTAGAAAGAAGAAGTTCGAGCATAGCAGCTTTAAGGATGGCGGCGAGAGAACATGAGATTAGGTTAGAGATGCTCCGACAGAGACATCACTCAGATCTGATCAGTTGAAATGAGGACTCTTTTGATCCAGTGCTAAGAATTAAGAATAAGTTCACAACACGTATATCAGAAAGGCCGCGAAAGCTTATGAGAAAATGTTTGTATAAGTAAGTTTTTTTTTATTCAACACTATGCCATTTAAATTATGGTCAGAAGAGCGCTTAAAATTCATGAGTCACAATAGTACTTATTTTTATTGTCCTTTATTGACTCAAGACAAACAAAGTTAGGCACAAAAGTTGGCTTTGGTGAATTGTACTGTGTGGAATGATTGTAAACTCTTTTGATGAAAAGATACGAACATGTGTGAATCACTAATAATAGTAATATCTAGTAAAAAGTATTAGCTAGGCTTTAAGATGTAAATGTACTTAAATTTCCGTCCAGATTAGGCCTTATTGTTATTTATTATAATATTAAGATACTTAAAGTAATACCTTAATATCTCAATTAAATATTTATAATTAATATACTATTATTTGTAAGGGATCAAACAAGGAATGGTTTTATTATTATTTCAGCAATATTATTATTTGTATAAAGGTGATATTTTTGTACAGAACTTCGATTTATCGGTACCGTATACCGTACTTTGATTTGTGGTGTAACATTGATCAAAATGATCAATGTGATGATTTTTTTCTAGAAATGGTTGTTTCAATAACGCGATCTTAAGAGTTTAATAATGTGGGTTCCATGCTTAACATAAATACATTATAAACATTGTTAGAAGCACATTATTTATAGTTAAACGTTAATGATCAATATTACTCCGTAAATCAAAGTAACCCCAGTTTATGGTAATACGAGTATGATAGCATAATCAGGCGAGCAATTTTTTTTTTATATGCATCTAAACTTTTGACATTTATTGTTTACCGTGGTATTGTACGTATTAAAATTTATATAATGCAAAAGTATTTGTTTAAACATTATTGTTAAATTCTTATTTTGCATCTACTGTAAAGTAACAAAGTAAAAAGGTTAGTTAAATAATCAACATGAATTTCAACTGTAATTTGTATTATATATAGCACCAAAGAATTCTGTTGTAATAATTATACAGTAACGTTAAAAATTAAACAAATATGACCAGTGTTTACCATACGTTGTGTATTATTTGTTTATTCAAAATATAAATGAAAATATCGACCTATCACGTACAATAAAATTTATTGAAAACATTTGTGTCTTTCTTTCTCTCCTGGCAACTTTTGTTGTTATGGATAAATAATATTAATAAATCAGCCCGAAACATATTCAATTCAACCTTTGAAACGGCTAAATAGTTACAAGAAAAACAAAACAGTACAGTCAATTACTAAAACGTAAATGTTAAGAGTCCACCATTAAAGAAACCAATGAGAAATAATCCAATTTTGTTGAACAATCGTCAATCATCAATCATGCCGTCGTTACGCAGTGAGTGCCTGCTAACCGTTGGGAGGAACGCATCAATCATACTAAACAATACCGGATACACAATTAATTACATAATCCCACCTAATTAAAATGTAATTCAATTATTTTTAATCGTCCATCGTGGGTTGCAGAGATTGGATTTCCAATCTATTAATCTAAAAATTCAATTACGAACTATATGGCAACGATTGATTTAGCGATTAAAAAGAATACGCCGAGCACGATTTCTTAAATTGAACGCTTGTATTTTTATGGACCCCAGTGCTGGGCGGCTACTGCTTTTATAAACTTGTTCACTGATTTATGTTTAGTGCTATGAATGAACCGAGTCTGGTAACACCAGTTTTAGACGGTTGGAAGCGTGTGAAACTAAAATTGATTAACAGGAGCTGAAAAACCCTGATAATATATGTTTTTAATGTGACCCATGTCACATTAAATGACTTCATGGTCTTCTCTATCACTTCATCAATATTTTAAAGCATTACATTTCCAAATCGTACTTTTCCGGTAGTTATACATCCTTTCCTTAAAGGATTATCTACCAAGCGTATCTTAGTAGATCGTCGTGTCATATTTTTTCTAATAAACTGTTGTTGCTGTCTTCTGGCAGCTGGATCGAAATAACAATAAGAAGCAAATAGTTGATTCACTCACTAACAACCTCTGTAATGTACTGTACAGTCATCATAACATTAAAATATGCAAACTCCGAATTACCTATCAAACAGATCAAAAGAAAAGCTTTTGCAAAGACGCGTCCCTAACGGACTAGATGGGTTGCCATATTCACGCCGATTGTGTCATCCGTCACATTCACTCTAATATGCTTAAAATGTGACAGCTATGGCGACAGATGACAAAAACCCGACCACCTTAGGCTAGTAGATTTAACAAATGCTTTACGAGTGAGATTGCGCGTCTAACAAGCGCAACTCATACCAACCTCGACTCTAGTCGAGAGTGAATACGAGTGTTATTCCATGAGACAGATATATGCACCCCGTCAGTCGCAACCATACATGTAAACACACCAAATTATAGTGAGCATATTGGTTGTAAGTATATTATTGAAGTAAGTAAGCTAGGATAACCGGTGCGCTCGAAAATAGGTTAAGCCTGTATCTTGGGAAGCAACATACGAGCGAATTGTAAAACCACTTCACAGGTTTTTCAGTGAGGAAGAGATTTTCAAAAATAATCCTTGGAAATGTTGGAAAAACTAAATTAGTGTTGGCTATTTAGTCTTGAATTAGTGCGAAAGCGAAATTCACCGGTTTTCGAAATACATGTTGAAATTATATAATAAAGTTACTTATAGGAAGACTTTTGCCTAAAAAGATGTGTTACCAATCTAAAATATAAATCGTCGTTATCTACATAGATAACGATGATTCATATTTTGTTTTGTTCATATAGAATCTTAATGGGCGCCCTCTACAGGAAGTTTTTAGCAACTTCCTCTATTTACAGAAATTACAATCGTATTATGATAACTACAAGTGCTTAACTAGTTACAGTATAAAATCTAAAAAAGGCCCTTGATGCATTGTACCAAGGATGCTGGCGGCATTTCCTCGTTGTATCGCAATGCTTCCTCTATTAGAACACACGGTAAGTCCGTACAAACATAATTGAACAAGAGAAGCTGAAACCAGATCTACTGAATCAATTCTATCTAGTCAATATCTCGTTTATACAATTAGGTAAGTTTCATCTAGAGGATATATTACAAAAGGCTAAGTTAAAACTATTATTCAACAGTAAAGATCTATAGATATAACGCAGAACCATGTTTACTAATGAAAAATAAATAATAACTTAGTTAATTTAATTGTAATCGAATTTTTATCCCGTGGCCATCAGCTTGGCCCGCCTCTTGACAGACTCTTATTACTACCTAGGATACTCAGGTTACAAGAGATAGCGATTAATTGTATTATACAGTCAGCGTCATATAGTTGGTAGCATTCAAAGTAGTCAATTAGTTCGGTACACCATACAAATTCTATGGTGTAACGAATTTTTTGAGTACTTTGGATGCTACCAACAGTTAGCTGGATTAAAAACGAAGGGTACAAGAACGTCGAACGAACGGCTTTTGCTAAAACTAAAAATAACATCTGCAATATTTAAGCACCATTAAAGTATTAGTACATTTTAAAAGGTGTATAACTAAGAGTAGGAGACTTTCAAATATATTGAGTACTACAACTATTTAACCTAGCCAACGACTGAAGAAAAAAATATTAGTACGTAATTATTGTTTGTTAGTTCTACTAATTTACTAATGTGACATTGTAGCTTATTACCACTAAGAACAGTAAGAACAATTAAAGTTATTCTTTTACGGAGTCAAAGAGGTTCCTCTGTGCCCGAGTGGTCTAATTGGTTAAAGCGTTAGCCGTGAAAGCTGGAGATGCAGGTTCAGATCTTGACTCAATGCCGGAGGAACTGGTTTTTCTTACGTTATTAGTTTAATGGTGCTTAAATTTTGCATAGATGACTATCTATTCAATTTATTGTATATTGCTGATAGTAAAACGTAATGTGATGTTAATGTACACGTATACGCTCCTTTCGTGTAACCTGCGCCGTATCACATTTTAGATATTTGGGCGTAACTTCGCCAAATCTAATTATGAGTTCAAGCAAAAAACACAAGCGAAAACATTTAACAAAATATAAAACCGACCGAATATACAGGTACTAAAAAGTAACAAATAATTGTTTTCTTTATTACTTTGTAAGTACTTTCGGACAATGTAGACCAAATCAATTTCGTAGGACAATCGTATATAATTCTTTTTGTTTTTGGTATCGGTTTTCGCTTTTCATTTCCAGAAGCATTCGTCAGTCGTGAATAAATTGTTCTCTGTTTCGATATTTACTTAACCCCTCGGTGCACTCTACACTATATACGAGTATACAATACAAAATATACATGTGTCTTGGTCCTCTTCTTTTTTTGAAGGCGATTAAAAATATTTACTGGCTTACACATAAATTATACAAACATGTGGTATGTCTTTCTAAAAAACGATTTTTAGGGCTTTTTAGATATGATAGATTACGGAAAATAAATGGCAATTATCGTAGTATCCGCCTAATATTTTTACTAGTCTGTATCTACCTAATATTTATACAAGAGAAGTGCAAATTATTAGTTCATGAAAAGAGATTTTAGGACGTTTTTTAAATTTAGATTTATTAATTAAAGTTACACTGCAAGTGCGATTTAAAACGTTCTTGTGACTTTTAATAAAAAGTTCAGCATGTTTAAAATATATGTGCTGCTTTAAAAAAAACGTTTTTATAAGTAACCCCAGTATATTATATAGTTCAATTCAACCATTTGCTCAAAATGAAAGTAGTAATATAATAATTTAATAGTATAATAGTTTTATATCGAGGTTCAGTTAGGTTAGGTTCAGTTATAAATTTACAGTCCACCGTCACATTTACGTAGACTTCGTAAATATCTATACATGTCATAACATTAATGTATAAAATACGGTATAAAATTGCGTACATATTTATGAACTCGACTATACAAAGGTCATCACCGACTTTTGACACCAGCACCTTAACGACTCCTTCTAGGCCATAAATTGTATCAATACCATAGGTAATTGCAACACGATTCCGCTAAGCAAACAAACCGACCGTTACCAATAATCGATATTATGTATCGATGTTCCCATCACTGGTATCGATTAATTATGAATTGATTAGTGGTGGGCGGCGATCCTCTAACGAGCACTGCCGTTTGGAATCCTCAAATTCAAATATTACATTACTATATTTAGTGTAATTTAATTTGAACTTTATCTTAACGCAATAGGGATTATTTCGTAATAAGAGAAATTTACAAGATACGAGCGTGTTGAAGTTATCCATCGTTTCGTGTTCATTTAATTACTTCATGTAAGCTCAAAACTTTATGTTAAATTATTTTGAGCTTTATTACAAAGGTATAAGGTTGTTTATGAGTGAGAATTCCAGAAAAGGTCTTGGGAGGTTAAATGGTACGGCGTAGTCGTGTACCATTGTACGGTCCCGCTTCTGGTCTTGGATACTTGTATGAAGAATTCTTGGTTAATAGTTTGTTGTTCAATTTAATTTAACACGTAAAAATTACCATAAGAATATTTTAGTCGACTGCCGAAGTGTATGCATGTGTATGTATACACAAGTACACATAATTATGTTTTTAGGTTTTTTTTTTTGCCACACTCTCGTCTTCAGGTTTTTAAAAATGTTCACGTATTTAAAAACTATGTGTATTTCGTGTCAGTTGTGAGAAGGGCTCAGAATCCACACTATCCATACTATTGCAAACTATATACTAAACTTACTATATACTATATTACCTACTTTATTTACTATGTAATATTATAAAACGGGCATGGCTAGCCGACGAAATCACGAGGAATAGTTAATAATATTATAAATGCGAAAGTAAGTCTCTCTGTCTGTCTGTCTGTTACCTCTTCGCGCTTAACCGCTTTACCGCTGAACCAATTGAGATGAAATTTGGTATGGAGAGTTTGTCACATGAAAGTACATAGGATAATTTTCAACCCGCAACCATACTTTAAAGACGGGCATGACTAGCCTATGAAGTAGCGAGGAAAAGCTAATACCATATATGATATTATATTTAAACAAAGCACATCCAAGGACATAAAAAACTAGCGTTTTGACAAACGACTCAAAAGTCAGGTGATATAAAGATACACAAAGGATGCATAAAATAGTTCAGCTTCCAAAATCCACATAATAAATATTTAAATAAATTAATATTTCGGGACACAAATTTACCTAGTTCTACGGTAAGCTCAGTAAGGCTTGTGTTGTAGGTACTATACAATGATATAAGTATATATAATAGATAGATGCACATAAATACTTAAATTTATACAAAACACCCATGACTCAGGAACAAATATCTGTGCTCATCACACAAATAAATACCCTGACTGGGATTTGAATCCAGGACCATCGGCTCTTCATAGGCAGGGTCACTACCCACTAGGCTAGACCGGTCGTCGAAAATGACATTAATAATCCTAAAACAAAGGTTTCACCCATAGTTAAACAGTAACTCTGACCCACCACGCAGGTATTACATATAGTTCTATTCAAAAACCCACTCATCTACGTTATTGTCATTCAATAAAGTTCAATTTCGAACCAGTTTTGCAATGTCACATAATGCTGTTATACCTGGAATATGGAACTAATGAGCCACTGCGATTAATAACTTTAATTATTAAATATATCGTTATAGCATCCAATTATAAGGGTCCTGAATGGTTCCCAGTTTCTATGGTTCACTAGTGAACTAATTAATGATTCACTATTTAGAAATATGCAGCCTGCAGGGTTGTCGATAATGATTTTTTAAAAGGATTTTGTTATCAATATTGTCCACTGTGGAAAGTGATAATAAACCGTTAAAATATAGTCTCACACTCTCACACTTAATCATGAACGCTTGCCATACCTGTCACCGATAATTATTCCTTTTTTTTTTCTGTTCTGATAGTCAGCAACGGCCAAACATTTTCTGACGTTTGCCTAGTTTTATGAATAAGAGGAGTATATATAAAGAAAACTTGCATCATCGTTATATCAGGCGAGGGACGTCCACAGCTGGACATATGCCTCCCCCAAAGCGGCCCACATTGACCGGTTTTACACGTATGCTGCTGAATAGTTACCTGACAGGATGTAATGTTGTACTTTTACGGTACGTATGTGTAAGAGATATAATTATCTATCTTATATAATTACCTATAAAAAGGTCTCCCATTGAATGCCATTTTGAATTTTAATTATGACACACCATAGTTGCATTTGGCCTGGCAAGCTTTGATTTCTGGGCGGCTAGAGGATAGATTTTAAATAGAGCGTGGAGTGACTTACGAAATTGATTGTCTTTAGTAGTACGTTCTAATTATTGAATGTACCGGCTATAGTTGGGTACTCAACTATGTACAGTTGACGTCAAATATATATTTACACTTTTACCCTTAATCCTTTGTAATAGGTGTAAGTGTAATTGGGTAATAATAAGGGTGTTAAAATTCATAGAAATTATTAATTTTAATCAACTGAAAATTACAGGAGCATGTCGGGCCTTGTAAGCGGTATGTAATTTTTGTGTTCCTAAGAATAGTCACAATATCACAATAGAGTATTTAATTCCTTAAAACAGCTTTGATTGATAATAAGTACCTAGCTACCTAAATATTTGGAGCTTTTTACGATAACTCAGAAACGCATCTAACGATTTAAATCGATTTTGTTTTCACATAAAATACTTATACTTGCAAAGTACTTTCCATGTCATTTCAAAAACATATACCCAAAACCAAATTTTAATATTTTACTAACCAACCCGTGTATGCAGGATGAGGGTTCCTAGTAAACTACGTTACTCTATAAACATTGTAGTGCTTAAATAAAATGTTGCACAATAAACTGACTATTGAAAAACTCATTTTTTCCTCAAGATAATTCTACTTTCTAGTTGATTTGTTAGTTAGGAGTAAATGTTGGCACGCAAGCTGCAGCAGTTCCGACAAATGAAGCTTCCCTTATACGCAGCAAATAACTTATGCTCGTATCCAGTTTCATATAAATTGCATAACATAACAGTTCCTTATGTTTATTTAACGTCTTTGCACAGAAAACATAGCGACAAAAGGCTTCACTTTGAGTTTTGACGGCACACTCACGAACATCGCATTGAGTGAGAATAATGGAGAGTCGCCATTTGCATTCAATAAAATAAATAAATGAAAGATAAATAATATTACAGGACATTCATACAAAAATGACTAAGCCGTGGGGCTTAGTAAGCTCAAGAAATCTGTGCTATGAGTACTCAGCCAACAATACCTATGTATGTGTACCGAAAAGTACGGTCACATATTTTTACATAATTTTCATATCACTTCGGGACATAACCGCATTAGTTAATATTCTCTGAAACATGAGACAATAAAATAATTAATGTTATAGTAATGTAAGTGCAAGCAGATTGCAGTGAAGGTCCATAGGCGTTCAATTAGAATACGAAACTTTGTTGAATTCCAAAAGGTTACAAATTGAAAATAAGATGGACGAATTTATGAGGATTTCTTTTCATCATCATCATCATAGCCGAAGGACATCCACTGCTAGACATAGGCTAAGTTTAGCGATTTGGATTTGTTTTACTAGGTGTTTTATACAAAGTGAACCAACTTCATACTACACTTCTGCGCCCACGAGACACTAAAACATTAACGTTTTTCCGCGCAAACGTCGGTTTGTAATAAATTACAATATCACAAACAAAACCTCTCAGGAAAGTTATTAGGGTGAAAGTGCAAAAAATGTGTTTCCAGGCAATGATGAAGACGTTTGCAATCAATTACGGTGGCATTTGTATGGGAACGGGTATGGAGTTACATGTGATGTGTATGATAGTGTTAGATTGAGTTTTTGTTACATATATGATGCATTAGTGGCAAAGTTGTATTCTCCGAGCAAAATTGGCCACTTCATTCTTAACTAAAAGTATATTAACTGAAGGATCCGTCCAGAATCGTACCTCGTCCAAATAGAAGCATAATACTTGCAGTGTTACCGCGTTGAATAGCCACCGAAATTTGTAGGTCCAGGTACGATCCGGAGCGAGGGTCACAATCACAACCACTGTACCTCAAAAGCCGACCCAACTCCCACACCGCTGGCTTCCAAAGCCCAAAGCTCCAGTTTCAACACCAACCAGCACAAAGTCATGCATTGGCTCCAAGGCTAGGCATAGTAGGTAGGTAGGGTTTCTTGAAGATTTTAGAGGAAAGCTACGAATAAATTGTTGTGGTCTTGAAAGAATAATTACTAAGTTTTAATGAGCCGTGTGATGCCGGCTGACTAGAATAGCACTACCTTATCTCCTCCCGCGGGTATCGTTAGAGGCGACAAAGGGAAAAATCCTACAGACGGGCAGCAGCGTCCGTCGAAACCCATTCTACAGCTACTGAGGTCACCAATCCGCCTGCCAAGCGTGGCGACTATGACAACCACCCCCCACGATGATACAAGTCATATTTATGGGAGGCCTATGTACAGCAGTGGACTGCATACGCCTAAAATTTATGTATGATGATGTTTAATAGAGATCTTTTACAAATGATTTCTAAGACATTTAGCGATTTGACATATTTTACTAATTTAGTGCGAAAGTCTGAAACTTGAAACTATACATTTAATTACGTAGTGCATACTATAGTCATTGAATATTTTTATAGCTATATGTATAAACAAAACATAATATAAGCAGTTATAAATAATTAAATGTACCATAACCTTTAGGCCCAAACGATTCATCTCAACAAACCATCATAAACATTCAGTTAACAATATTTCTCTAAACATTTACATTTCTAAATTATTACCGAAAGGCAATCAAACGCCATGTTTTAAACAAATAAAAAAACTCTTGTTCTTAAGTTTACGGGGCTGATTAGGACCGATGTCACGCCGATAAAGGGCATAAAGCCGAAAATTGAAAAGGTTGGTTCATTAAAAATGCAATATTTTATGATTTTTAAGTAGGCAGGTGAAACTTATGGCGGGCGATTGGGTGACCATAATTCCTGTGATTAGAGACTAAAATAACTGTAAGAATAAGTGTGGGTGTTTATTGTTGTCTCTTTTATTCAATAATATCTAGATTTTACCAAATTTCTATTTATTATTCCAGGATATGTACGGTAAAAAGTGTCTATATTTTCCGGACGGAACTGAAAGTCTACCCCGAAAATAGAAGTTCGTAAATTTCGGGCCTCTTTCTCTTTCACTCCAACTAAGAAGTAACTAGAGTGACAAAGACAATTTTCGCGGTAGGCCTTCTGTGATCCCGTCTGAGAAATTGTTTAGTTAGGTATGTGTTTGTTTATACATTTCAAGTATAACAAGTATTACAAGTTTTCCGTGTATCTCCAAAATGACTACGATACATCGTTGCCTCTTTCAGCAAGGGTTAAGTTATAGGTAAGCCAGAGATAATTTTTAAATAAGCTTTAACCCGATAGATACTCATAATTCGTCGGAGTTACACTTCGTTTTAAAAGTTCAACTATTAAAGTAATAAAAAGGGATTTTAAACAAATTAATATATAACGATATTATCTGAAGGAAACATGACAGATGGTGGTTTCTTGCAACTCTTTACTCAAATAATTTTAAATAATCACTTTAACATTCCATTTATCTTATTTTGTATTATTAGATATTTGTAGAAAGTTACATTATTAAAGAGTATGATTTAATATCACAGCTATGATTACAGCCTCCTTTTGAAGCTTATTATATCATATTTTAAATACGATTCTCACAATCACACTCACCCTACACCCGCGCCCCGCAGCGCGCTTCTAATGAAATAAACTGAAAATCAACACGCGCCCGCTTTGAGCCGCCGACGAGATAATTAAAACGGGAATTTATAATACTGTCCCGGCGCCGAACGATGCGTGGACACGCTATTGTTTCTTTAATTGAAAATGGATTTAGGGCTTACACTCGAACAGATATAGCCGTCTTAGAATAATTATAAATGGTAATTAGCTTAGGTTCTAATGCAAATACCAGTACTCAAATATATAGCTATTGTGTGCAGCTTTTTTTTGTGAGTAATTAATACGGTACTACCAATTATAATCTTTTTTTTTTAATCCTACTTCGTACTAATAATAATAAACGCGAATGTTTGTGATGTATGGATGTTTATTATTCTTTCATGCATAAAAATAATTGAATGGCTTAATGCAATTATACAATAATGTCGCTTATACATTAGAATAATAAAGAAACTAATTAATATTTTTACGATATTGTTGTGGATTAATTTTATTTGAAAGTAAGTAATACTAATTTGGCGCAGACGTATCTTTATGTTTTGTTAAAAGGTTAAGAAACGGGTTGTTTTCAGTTTCGAGACTTTTGATTTCGAGCATAGACAGGAACTCACAGAAAGAATTATCAATCACGTAAGTATTTCCTTTTTATATGGTGGTACTATTAACATCAAAATAAGTCCTACTGGTGTATATACCTATACATATGATACCACACTTAATTCACTTTTCATAAACATTTAGTGCTGGGGGCCGATTTTTAAGCGTCGAGTACTCGACTCGTGACATTTTAAACTCTGTCAGAAACGAAGAAAAGAAATTAAATAATCATCGAAACCATAGATTTCGTACATAAATAATAGTGAGAAACTTTTGTGTGCGATTAACTATATTCGTCCATAAAGTTTTTGCAATTCGAGTCCCCGATTCTCAAAAATCGGCCTCCTGGTTTTATCTCTATGTATTTTATGATACTGCTCCGAATTTACTGCCTCAAATTAAAAATGTATTTATTTATTCATTCATTTTATTTTTTGATGCTATACATGACGATGAAGACAGACGTTAAAGCACACAATAGGTATATTTTTCAAACTGTCTTAGTTTAAAAAAATACTACAATGCGCTCGTTATCCTATAAATACTGGCCAATTAAAATAAACGTACCATCACATACAACATTTTTGAAATACCGGGACCATAATTATCAAACGATTACAACACATTGTTGCATACATCTACTTCCAACGAATGATTTATATTACGTATTATGCCAAGATGGCGGACGGGAAAAACACCCCATTCATCCTGGGATTACTGACTTTATAAATTTCGAGGTGACAAGGAATGCTAAATAATAATGCAAATAATATGCTGTATACAATTTATTTCTAAATTAACATAGAATTACAATTCAAAATTCTTATTTTGATGTAGAGTTATGCATACTAGTTTTCACTTCGATTGCGAGAAAATAAGATAAAATAACATTTAACAGATAAAATTTTATTCACCCGCAATGAATTCTGAGTCAAAGATGTTTAATTTGGCAGTCTTTGTATTTTTTTCACTGCTTTGATACAGATAGGATATATACGCCGTGAATAAATGCCATAGCATAGACAACGTATTGATTGACAATTGGGGCTTCAAAGAGTTTGCCATCGATTTAAACTTTTTTTGAATGCTTGTGAAGTAGGAACTAAAAAGCACCTAATGCTTTGACAATTTGATTGCGTTTCCTCATTGGTCGAGTTCAATATTGTGGTATTGTCTGATTGGTTGATAATGTATACAAAGTTTTTTTTAATGATTTCACATTTTTAAACAGTATTCGCACCAAAAAAGAATCTAGAGTTGCGATTAACTTCGATATCTGTCGTGATTGGTGGATTTAATACGATGAAGTGTTCTGGTTGGTCAATTTAAAACGTTTTGTATATCATAAATATGTATACATATTTTCCCAAGAGGCTAAATGTATTACTTTAGTCCGCCTTTGGCAAGCATAATATGACACACTTTTAGAGCATGAGAAGTGAAAATAATATTAAAGTTAATTCGCAACTAAACAACTGACCATCACTTTAATATTATTCAATGGGTAAACGTTTAACACATTAACGTGCTTAAATACGAGTAGTAAATTGTAAGGACCTGAACACAATTTCTCTAAGTTTACATGTGAATCCTTCGCTTCGTACAACCTCATCAGCGTAGGAAAATTGTTCGTGTTCAGAATCCGAGTGAACTTACCCTTAACCCCTTAAGATTGGCGTTCCTTCGGGGGATAGTCGATTGTAAAGAAAAGTAATTCCTTCAGTGTATTCACCACCTGAGTTTTTTTGTACGGCACAGTTTGGGTCCAGTGTTGTCAGCGCGGGATCGAGGCCCGTACGAACCGTGCCAAAGCCAAAGTCTGACATATATTCTTGAGGGGCTCCTATGAGTCTGGCTGCTACCCTGATGCTGTAGGTTTTTCCCGAATAAGGTACGCTAAAACTATTTGTTACCCGAACCCCAAATAGTGGTAGTTCGTTCTTGGTGTCTGAAATAATTATTTGTGATTCAATGCCCGCGATTTGATACTCAATTTCATAGTAAATTTCTATGGTCTCCCACAAAGGCTCGTCAAAAGAAATTTCCCATTTCAATGTGACTGCTGTCCCTTCTGCGTGCATTTCCAAAATTTCGGGAGCTCTCAGTTTCGTCATCGACATTAGATTGACTGCATTGGTCTGGTTGATGCACTCGAATTCATTGCACAATTGCATATTTATCGGTATCTGGTCATCAAGCTTAATAGATTTTCTTAGAGTCGTCAAATCCCATAAACATGAATAATGTTCTCTAAAACCTATTGTACCTATGCATATTAGTGAAATAATACTTTTATCCTCCACTGAAGATACAGACAAAGTGTAGTTATTGCTAAATGAATTTGTATTCCACGAACAGTTTAAGGTAATAAAATTGTTTGAGATACAGTGAAAGTCAGTAATGTTATTTCTTCGACTGAGGAAAAACAATGCATAATCAGCGCAAAATATACTTTTATAGCATTTGAAGAGTTGTCCGTGTGATCTTGGGTCCATCATTGTTTTAACAGTTGTGGCGTTAACAATAGTTGTACCTCTGTACGCGGCTCCGCCAAAATGGAGATCATTGCTGTCACCTGAACAGTACACTTCAAACGGTTCTTCCCGTTGCCGCACGTAGAAGATGTCTCGAGTTTGGATTGCACCAGGAATTGTGATCGTGGGTTCAGTGCAGTTAAAGCCAAGGTGCGCCTGAGCAGCCACCAAGGCGCTCAGAATTGCCAGAAGCTTCGCGGGTTGACACATGTCGCCGATGCGAGACGAGCTAGCACTGATGGAGCCCGCACAATCTGACTGGTTCTTATTGCCCGCTTTGGGAGATCCCCGGGGAGTATCAAGTGAAAAATTACCTTATACCTAAACGGCAACTCAACCAATTTATTTCGTATTAGCAATTTGTATTCATAAACTTTTTATTTTAAGTAGAAGACTTTGGTTAGCCCATTATTAAAGAAAATATATTAATATCAACTTGTATTCCTGAAATTTTCCGATCATGTCAGTTTTATGATCAATGTTTTTTCACTGTGAGAAAAAAACCTATTTAATTCCTTATGCGTTAAGTAACTATAACAAACAACATTAAAATCAATTCAGCCATTTATTCAATTCTAATCCACGATTGCCTGGGATATTCAAAATATATATTGGCCACTTGAGCACTTGTACAGAATAGTTACCCAATTTAGATGTAGGTGGGTAGTCCAGTCTAATCTAAGAGCAACTTGGGGTTTCACCGAAGTTACACCGTGCGATCATAGAAATTTATTTATCTTCAAATTAGTAATTTTTTCTAGACATACAGCAATTTTTTGAACAGAACCTGTTCGAAATATCGACATTGAACCTAATATATGTCGTCAGAAACATTTTGCTTGAAGTCCAGGTTTTATTATAGGCATTCATCTGTATATGATAATGAACTTTCATATCGCTCCAAAAATTTTGAAGATGCTCTGTTTGGTCGTAGGGAACTTAAATGTTTTGCTTTGTATTAAATGGTGTCAATTTTTTTTACATTGGTACGGTCGAATTAGCTATTGGGGTTTTTATTTATATTATACTCGTATGTATCAGAATCTGAATTCACCAATAATAAATACATATTAAAGGACATCCTTACACAAATTGACTGGAGCCCCACGGTAGTTCAAGAAGTCTTGTATTGTACACATAATATACAAATACTTAAAATCATAGAACACTCAGAAACAAATATCTGTTGTTATCACACAAAAAATATCTAAGGATATTTTTGGATTCGAATCGAGGACAATCAGCTTCATAGGCAGGGTAACTACCCAGTAGACCGAACTGGTCGACAAAAAAATTATGCTGTTTGATTTTCGCGAAAGGCGTTTACAAATGAAGATTATGTAATTTATGTATGTGAATATCACTTATTTACTGATTTGAGTATTGACGATTAACAGTTTCTTTTATTTTTCAATAAAATTAGTCAAATCTACCCAGGTGAAATAATTTAATATACACTTTTTTTTTTATAAAATTGTCCTTACAATAAAAAAAAATATCCCGAAAGTAATTTAATAAACACTTTTTTACATTCCAATCATAATTTTTGAATATTCATGCCTGATAAAAACCGGATTGCGTAAAAACATC
The DNA here is from genome assembly GCA_022674325.2 of Grapholita molesta. NCBI lineage: Eukaryota > Metazoa > Arthropoda > Insecta > Lepidoptera > Tortricidae > Grapholita > Grapholita molesta. Next base: position 5,448,221 of record CP053124.2, on the reverse strand, counting down.
CAAAAACGCTAAGACCTGAAAAAATGCATAACTGTGAACCAGCAGGTTTATATTTTTTACCACTTTTCAAATTTTAAATGTATTAAATCGTCATAGATTAAATTAAAAACGATATCGACCTCTTAATTAGAACATCAAACACCTGTACCAATTTTTATTATGAAAAATATTCATTTCACCTGCTAATCGCAATCAATTTTCTCTATAACCATTACAAATTTACTAGACGATATGTGTCGCTACTATCGTAAGTAACTAGTAAATACAAATCGAATATTCATGTGTAAAAACATAAAATAATTTGTTTAATCTAAATTTAGAAAATTTAATCATAATGCTAAAATAAAATAAAAACAAGTCTTTGAGTAAATTTTGCACAGTTGCGAACAGTTTGTGGTTAGTTCCATTTTTGGCCACCAGCCCGACTAAGTTTGTGGCAACGCCGGCGTGCGCACGGACAGAGGCCCGCTGCGCGCACCCCCGTTGCGCAGGTCATTGTTGTTACATTTTTTTAATTGCGGCGGGTTGAATTGAATATTGATGTGTAGAAATGGAGGAGGATGAAAAAATGTCGGCTTCTTGTGGTCTGACGTTATACATATAAGGACTCGATGAAAATGTTTAAGTTGTGGTGTACAAGTGTGGTTTTTCTGAAGATTGATATAGAAATATTTTTTCTTATTTATGACTAAGGAGTCAATATATATAATATTATGTGCCTGAATTTCAAGAAAAGATGTTTCAAAGCTACGTAACGGCGAACAACATATACCTACATACATAGGTATAATAAAAACATAACGAATACCATACATACCACCTTTTCTTATTAATTTTAATAACCTAATTTACTATTAATTTACAAGCTATTAACATCGTAAATACTGCCTTTAGTATTGACGTAGTAGAGTAAGACAGTTTTTGTTATTATATGGGTTTCGGAATAATATTTACAATGATACCAATTCCTATATATATAATAAGGAAATACCTACAGATGTAGTGCAAAACTATTTTCCATTGGAAAAACTCGTATTCATGGAACTTTACTGTTCAATGTCACATGTCATTTTTCACTTTGACTTTCAAAACCAAAGTTCCATATTAATGTATATGAAAATGTCACTCGTTTAATACGATAATTCATTGACAGTTCGGGTGACATCGTATACCGATAAAGATTCGAGTTTTCCCGAAGGAAAATAATTTCTCACTATATCTGTATAGTAGTTTAGCTGTTAATAAGGCGGCTGTGGCTCCACCCATTTAAGCCGGCTACCGCACTGAGACCGTCAGTTTGTGAACTAATTCCGTCTGCAGCCCATGATAAGATGGAGCTTCTCTTAATTTTCACAAGTATAGCGCTCGCTGCAACACTAGTAGTTGTTAGTATCTATGAATCACGGGTATTTATCGTTAAACAAAACGGAAAAATCCTCAGCTGCCCTTTCGAAGATCTACAAAAATACGAGACTTTCTACATTGGCTCAAAACTAAGCAGCATCGGCGATCATGTTAAATTTTTATCCGTGATGGAGAATATATTATATTATCGAACTAACTGAAACTAAGAAAATTCCACGTTATAAACTTTATACAGCCAATTCATGCGAAGATTTTAACAAGTTTGATGCATTAATATCTTCCATGAATACTGAAAGAGGACATCTTCTTGTTGGGCTATGGCACTTACATCTTTAATTTGATATTTATGTTATTTTACTATTGTAACCTGTCATACCTAACCTCATTAAATACAATAAACCTACAGCCGTACATTTAATCAAATTAAAAACAACAAAAAAATACAGACGCTTATTCGACTTATCGCTCAAGCTGCTCCCTCATTTGTTATATATCAATAAATTCTGATTTATTGTTCTAATACGTCAAAGAACAGAAGGTTCCATGATGGATACGCATAATTAAATCAAGCCAGCTTCAATGGAAACCATTTTGGTAGCCGATTGAATCCGTGGTGTGATGTATGGGGCTTATTAAGCTAGGCGTTTTGAATTTGTATTCTAATTGGAAGGTCTTTTAGATCGTTAGATTTTTTGTTCAGAATATAATGTACCTTAGGTATATGTAGGTACCTACATGACGTATTTCAAACATTAACACTATAAGGTGCATGCCTACATATTTTGGAACCTTGGCCGTAGCGATTTTTTAAACCTCGACTGTACCGTAAATGTAAACTTCAACCGGTATTGGAGTCCCAAGTCATATTGAGATTTCTCCGATATTGATGCGCTACGATACCCACTTAGTAAATTATATTTATATGAAACGCTGCTAATAACACCATAATACTTTGAAATAAAACAAAGATTGAGAAATATATTACCTATAGCGAAACTCCAACTCGCAACTCTGAATAGGTACATGAAAATTTCGCAGCCAGGACACACTTCGTCGTTACCTCAGTTGAGTTCATATATACCACAGTATTTTTTTTTACAATGGTAAATCTTATTGAACATGATTTCTGATCATTAAATCTCCTGTTTAGACCACGCGGTGCGCTACCGAAACATCAGAAGCAAAGCCACGATCATTTTACTCTCTCATCATTAGTCTGAAACCATGTCTAAGTCCGATACAGTATCGCAATTCCAATTTTTTAAAGCTCCATAGCTTAACTTCTTGACTATTAAACAAGAACCTTAATGAGTAAAACATAGGATTGATTTTTGCGCATTCTATTAATCTTAGATTAAAAGTTAATAACTCGGGGGCATCGCGAGTCTGCCTATCGCGATGCCAATGGTAAATTAATCGCTGAAAAACAAAAGGATATAAGTACATAGCAATTTTTAATACTATTACTCCATTTCTCACTCGTTACTTAGTTTTCGTTTACAATCGTAATGAGATGCGTCCATATCCGAACCAAGCGCTTGAGATATGACTCTTAAATGATTTATTGTAACAAATTATCTTTTTTCATACGCCGCCTCAAATCTGTAAATGTAAATAAAGTGTCTGGAGTTTGATTTAATAATGCGAGGAGGGCCGCTAAGAAATCAATTATGTTTTTGTTTGAATACGTAATGTTTATGATTTATATGGGGTTAAGGATCAAGGGTGCTTAGGTGTGTAGGTACTATTGGGGGATTTGTTTTCTAATTTTATTAAATGGATCGGGGGTTTCCAAACTTTCTGACTCTAGGGCCGCGGTCAAGTCTCCGCCTAGTTTATTTTTTTCTTAAACTCCATTGGCAAGCTTACGGGTTGGATTTGATACAAGGTGACACTTACATGCTCCTGAAATGCTCCGATGAAGAAAATACTGCACACTTTTTTGTGTTTGAAATATTCGTAGTCTATGTTTTCCTCATACATATACAGGGGCACTATTGAAATACACATATAGTAATTATACTGTTTATAGGAACAACTAACAAAAAACTCTCTCTTTTTTCTTGCAGGCTCAATTTTTGGTCGAATTCCACAATGCGCCATAACTTTTATGAAATTAAAATAAGCAGCAGCGAAGCATTTTCAGATAAACAAGAATATTATTTTATAAGAAAAGGAAAACATTGGTACAGCGGTGTCTTTTGATGTTGATTGATTTTGAAGTTAATTCTCTTGGGAGTGACATGAATAGCAGTGACATATGAGTTCGAGTCCATGTTACAACACTTACAACTTAGAAGAAAATTGCGCAGTATTATTATTATAATAATTTTGGTTACAATATTTTAGTGGATTAGGTAGATACTCTTTGTTCGCAATCGCAAGTGTATTGGGAGCAGTGTAATGTTCTGTATGTATGTCATGTTTCACATTTGGCAGCGTCCGCCATGACATTTTTACTTGTCGTTAGCGTTGTATGGCAACTTTAGTTGTACTTGGTCTTCACAAGGTTTATCGTGGTTTTATGAATATGCGATACAAAAGCGTACAAACTTCCGAAATAAATCGTCACGGTAATACTCGTGTAGATTTTTGGGGTTGGACATTTGGAATCTAACAATGACACCAGTTTTTAAGCTCAAGATTTTTTTTTTGTAGTTAGAAGGTAAAAAAGGTTAGTATGAATGTAAGAGGTTTCAACTTATTTTATTAATCACAAATGGTTCTAGGCAAAAGATGCTTCTTTTGATTACTAAGCGTATTAAAAGGATATAATATAAATACATTTTAACTTGTGATAATGAAAAAGAGGAGTGAACATTTATAAACTGTTACCCAGAGCTCCAACCCCCCTTAAAGACCGGCAACGCGCTTGTGAATGCCCTGGTGTTGCGGGTTGCCCAGGGGCGACGATAATTGCTTACCACCGAGTAATCCGTCTGCTCGTTTGCCGCCTATGTCACAAAAAAAACTTAAAAGACAGACCCAAGGAACTTCATTCTTACCTTATAGTATCAAGATCTTTCTGTATTAAAGCCAGCGGCGAATAGTTTGTTCTGTTCTATCTTTCTGCAAGTGCCACATCCGGGCAAAAACTAGTTTCTTATATTACGCATAAATCTGAGGCGGAATTGACGCGACTGCATATGGAAGGATGCTACATTGGCCAATATAGCAACACCTGGCACTTTCATTAGGTATCTATTTCTGTTTCTAATAACTTTCTTTAACTAACTTAACATCCTGTCTACTCAATAACACTCATTAAATCTCCAATTACCCGTGCGAGTCCACGCGAGCTTGTTACTCCAAACATCAATTTGTTAGAGATTTCTACGCGTGCCAGACGTAATGAGTTTACCGGAAAATTATACCGTACAATTAGTAAAGCGGTATTAACGGACATTAATACTGCACTGAGTGATAGCAGGCCTCGGGCAAAAGTGGAGAACATACGAGTATGTGAAACAGCACGCATGGTGGCGAAGCGTACGAATATTAACGTTATTAACACATTGTCTATCAAACTAACGCTGTGACGGCCCGGCCACGACATGGCGCGAATGACGGCGCGGCAAGCGTTTTATCTGTTCATTTCGTGTGATCCCAACTAACCGCAGTGCATTACGCGTCTTGACCGCGCAACGAACAGATAAAACGCTTGCCGCGCCGCAAGTCGCGCATTGTCGTGGCCGGGCCGTGAGGGTGCACCATAATGTGTGCACCGTACAAATAAATGCCCTTACTGGGATTAGAGGACCGTCGGCTTCATAGGCAGGTTCACTACCCACTAGGCCAAACCAGTAGTGAAATATTAAATTATGTCGTCAGATTAGACATTAGTCGCAAGCGATACATGTAAAGCCTACACCTAAGAGATACAAAACCACCGGAGTTCACAAGTATTTAACTTGTATAAACATAAATATAATGATCTAAGTGACTCAATGTCCGCAAACCGCTACCTACAGGTACTCAAATAAGGCAAACTCTGAACCGGCGACCATATAGGAGCAGCTGCCACAAGGAGTCTAATTTAAAATAATATGATCTATGCTACAGTCGCCATCACATATATCGGAGCCGTGGAAGCGGTCATTAATATCGGAACGTCTCTATTGACTTGGCGGTAAACCACCACCACAGCTCCGATATATCTGATGGCGATTATCCAAACGCAGAGAAGCTCGGTGCCATACCGACCTGTGTCCTCTACCAAACACCTCCACTTTAAAAAAACCTTTTCACTTCGCACTAGTGTAGCGCAGACCGACTAAAGAGCAAAACTTAAAGGGTCTACTCAAACTGGCCGTATAATTTCTATGCCCTATTCATTTGCGTTGTTAAGATGATTGACACATTCAATTAACAGGGTGACCGATGGACCCCCCAACTCGGATTGTAGCTATTAAAACTACCATTTAACTTTGACCCCTGCGGGTCTTCAGACTTCTACATTTCGCAAACATTTTAGTCCGTATAAAGGAGGGGTGGACGGTAATTTTATACTGGTTTTTGGGAACGTGAAGGTTATGGTATTGTCTTGTGGTTTGAATGTTGTTTTATGCAATTACTGAAGAAATAGCGTGTACGGTTAACAAGCCTTTCAGCGGGCCTTTAGAACCGAGTTTGACTTGGAAATGAAGTGAAACAACTTGGTAATTGTAATTGGTATTCATTTGAATAACTGTTCTCGGTTATGTTTTATAATTTGACACCTTGCTACGCATATTTAAACACTGTTAATATGTAAATAAAGAAAGTATCATTAACTTTTAAATTAAATGATGGTTGCATTATTTAATTTATTACTGATGTTGTAACGTGTAATTTCGAACGTTTTTATGTTCGCTGCATAGGTGTTAATCTGACTTTTAATTAAATACAAATAATATGATAATGATATTCTAGGCAGATTAATACTACATTTATTTATCGTGAGAAAGGCTAGTTAAAATAGTAAACGGTGAAAAACTTAACTGAAGGACTATATTTATGTAGTTGTAGTCCTCAATGTCATCATAATTTGAATAAAGAACGCCGACATGTGTGTACTCGTAGTGTACAGACACGTTACTACTAGTTGCTACTAGATAGGCCAGGCGCTTTAGCTAAGTTGATAACCTATATCATAATTACAAAAAATAAAAAAACTATCACTACTTTGTATTTTCAATGGTTTTCTGTTTTTATGTCAGAGTGATATACAGTTAGTGTTTGTTTGATCCCTTGTAACTAAGACCGAGCTATATTGTATCGCACTAGGCAACATGTTTCGGGTAAGCTCTGGTACCCATTTTCAAGCCGAGTCAGGACACACCGCTTGCGTTGAGGGTGTATCGCACACTTTACAAATATATTAAGAAAAAAGACGGCTTCACTCACGTTTTTAGTCACTTGAGAACAATGTACTAACTAAACGTGAGTGAAGTATTTAAAAAAAATATATGAATGACTCACGGAACTTAAAATACAAAAAATAACAAATATAGCCGCGAGCAGTAGCTACTTCAATGTTTTCTTATCTCAATCAACATAATTAGCTCAGGGGTGGTTTTTGTCGGTTTGTTCAAACTCATTGCCAAAATGGTCTCTTATCATTGGATGCCTGGTTTTTTGTGACTCCTTGCAACATGCCAATCGTCAGGATATGGAAGAAAGAGTGTGATTTTTTGTAATTATTTGAAATAATTCAACTAATTTGGATTCAACAAAAACATTGGTATATAAATAATTACTTCAAAGAATTAAATTAATTTGACTGTAACAGAAGGTACAGTATGTAGTAGAGTATGGCATCTCCAGAAGACACTCTTGTTTATAAATAAAATTGCAAGATTTTAGTTTCCTAATTTTATTGTCTATATATAGGTGTTAAGCAAAGTGGTTTTCTCTCATGAAATAAAACAACTAAAACGGATTAAATCGCGTATACTAATTTAAACATCATCCCAACGTTTCGATCCCTTTAGCAGCGTTCGTGGTCATCGGGTGGACCCCGAACCACCCGTTTTTAGTTTTAGTTGTTTTATTTCATGAGTAATTATCGCGGCAACCGAAGACAATATTATGGTTTTCTCTCATTAAGTTCGAACACATACCGTAATGTTATATTAATACAGGATATCACTGTTATCGGATTTAAGAAGAAGAAGAAACATTTATTCGGAGCATACGTGCACAATTACATACTTAGAACTAGCAGACTAAACTAGGGTGCCACGAAATGGTCCCGACTCAGCATGGTGCTAACCTGGGGGCCGGGCTGGTCTTCCGTCGGCGCCACATGTGAGTGAAGTCATGGAGTATGACACAACAAATTAATTACATATTAACATTTTAAACCAGTTAAACGGACTATGTGAGAAAGCGTATAATTATTTGTTGACGGCGAGCGGCTAGCAACACTATTGCCCGTTTCACTTAGGTCAAGTGTCAAATATTTATTTGTTAAATTACAGTGGAATTAAGGTGGACAGAAACTAAAAGCTAAAAACAGTGAAGAATTAGGACAAATTTAAATTATGTATTACAATGTTATCAATGAAAGGAATTATTAGTACCTACCTTCACACTTGTTTTACAAGAAAAGAGAAGATACAGAAAAAGAACAAAACAAAAAGTGGGTGATGTATGGCAAAGCAGAAGGCACATAAAAGGAAAAGTAAGTGCATTAGAGTCAAAATATATATAGATAAATACAGACATCCTATATGCATAATTTTGTTTGTTAAAAAAACCTTAATTAAACACCTTCCAAACTCATTCAACGATCACATATAATATAGTAATTGAATATCTTATAAAAATAGTAAGAGGTAAACATTGTTTTTGGAGGAATCAACCCTAATAGACCTAAAGAATTTTCTCTTAAGGTTAAAAAAACACGGTATATAGAGAATCATTTAGGTATAATGCAAGGTACTGATTTGACACACACATATTTATATATATATTTAAATATATGATAATGATGGCTAGAGTTATCATCATATCAGTTGAAGGCCGTCCACTGCCGGACATAGGCCCCCCAAGCCTAGCATGGCTAGCGCAATGATATTTTACGATCTTTACAATCTTACAATATTTTTTCCATAGTCTATGGCACTATGGCCTGATAGAGCCGTCAGTGGCGCGTGCGCAGCGGGGGCAGATTGCGCGCGCATGACACAGCGCCACCCACAATAGTCAAAACCTCAAAAAGCTAAAAGTCCAACTTCCATTCAAAACATACGCACATACGCCTTTACAGAATTACGCGCCAAATAGGTATAATCATTCTAAAACGGCTTAAGTCTACCATAATATCGCATGATCCTCAGTGTAAACACGGCCCTAAGAATAATATGCGCTTATGTCATTGTTAACTTTAATCCAATATTAATGTGACGCCTCGACAGATAAGCGCCAATATCTGTTAAGGTTCCTTTTTACAAAGAATGCCACATAAGCCTTTAAGAAATAAAACCATATGTACATATTACCGTTTATTTAGATCCATCTCTATAAATGCTTGTAGAGAATGTAATGAAAGCTATTAAGAGTGAATGAATGGAATGGATCGAACTCACGAAGCTTTTGAATTGAATGATGACATGTAGATTTGCTGTTATTACTTTTACAAATACAAATTCTTACTTGTATTTGTAAATGGCACGATTCTTATAGATCAATTTAAATACAGATTGGTAGTAATGGAGGTGTCGTGGATTAGTTTATTTTGTTATTATAGCGTAGTTTTTTTTAAATCACTACTCAACAGACAGCATCAATAGTAGCGCATGAAACAGCGCACCAAAAGTATTTTAATTGCTTCACAAAAAGAGATAGATTTCTGCATGTTTATCAATTGAAATTCGTTTGAAACTTTGAAGCGCGAATTGTAGAAAATATTTCATATGTTAAAAAATACACAGCATGACAGCGGCGGCGTTATGAGTGTCAAAGACGGTAGCGTCTTTGACACTCATAACGCCTTAATCATAACGACATAAGTAAAAGAGAGTAGATCCTACTTTGACTGACTAACTAGATAATGTTTATCTAGTCAGTCAGTCAAAGTAGGGTGCAACAAAAGTTTGGTTAGGATAACTGCGAGTACAACAAAAAAATCTCAGATTTGATTTTCACTACTTGAATACTCCTACTGAGTTTAAGCTTCCAGCGAGATTGGTTGAGGCGGTCTCAACCAAATCTGAGTGATAGTAACGAACTAATGGGAGTTTAGTCGCTGGTTCGCTAACCCTAGCCCGTTAAGAAGACTCCTGCAATAAACTCAGCTAGGCTGTATTATTGTCGGAGTGACTCTATGCAGTACACGGCAGTACCGGGTTGATAAACGACTAAATGTGGCGGTGTTGTCGCGAGATGACAGTATCGATAAATTTTAACTTGACTGTAGACACCTTATTAAATCATAGCAAGAATTTTTGCTGTAAATCATTTGATCACTACGTACTTCTAAAATTGAGCTACTGTAGATTTCCCAATGGTGAAGAGAGAAAGAGAGAATCTTACATGCCGGAAGGAGACATAAAAGAGTTTCGGTTGAAAAGGTTGATCAAGTCGAGAAGACGCCTCCCGCGTATTAATAGGCCTATAATTGCGCCGGCGCATGAAACGTTATCACAACACCACAGGGAGGGCATAGACTAAAACGTGCAGAAGGTCCAATGACACGAAAAAAGATTTCATGATTTTTTAATATTTTTTGTTGTTACATATTATTAAACTTTTATATAAAGGAACTCGAAAAAGTCCAAGAATTACATGCAATATATGTTAAGCCATAAACTGGTCTTTTATCCATATTTTATGTGAAAACACTTTAGTTTTGATTGAATAAGTATATATTATTATTTGTATGTCTTTTCCGTACACGGAACAATGGTGTTCCGGACATTTGGGAGGCATACGCGGAGCCAGATCGAGCCAACGCGCAGAGGCCTTTTCGACAATTTAATGAAATGTATGTATTATTATTATTATTTCTTTATTATCAAATTGTTCCTAATTAACACTTACAGATATATATATCTTGAACCTAGTAAAAAATCTCGTCACACATAGGATAAATTGTCAACTGGCCACCTTATACTGAAAATGAAGAACCTATAAATGGAACACATTTTCTAATGGGGTTTCATTTACATATATGCCACTCTTCAATTGGCCTCCTAATACTAAAATTGGTTCTATTTGTAGGTAAACAGAATTAATTCTCAAGTATAATGTGACCAGTTATAGGCAATTTACACTGCTTGTGGCTACCTGTGGCACTGGCGCTGCGTGATAGTTTATTTAAAAAAGATGCATCTTGAAAAAGTATTAATACTATTTTTTTTTCCTTACAGTACTTTAGTATCTTAATATAGCAAATTCGTCGTAAAAGAAAGTGTTGTGAGCCCTTGATAACACGTCAAATCCCAGCCTAAAAGTGAAAATCAAACCGTTCTGAGCAACCGATTCTTTCCCGCGCCCGAGTGTAGAGACTGAGTGATTGAATGCAAGAGCAAATTACAGGCTCGCCGGACACCTTATTACAGCGCTGTCATTACCACAGCTTACCGGGTACTAGCGATACGAGGACACTTATATAACCAGTATAGAGCACACACACACCAGTACACACACATCGGGATTGATTATTTAACGCGTTAAAAGTCCAGTGCAACGCACAATAGGACCTAAATAGTACTCATAATATAAAGATCATTCTGATTTCTCTATTAATATGTCTATTAGATATTATAATATAATATTTTAATATACAGAAACGTCTGCTAGCGAATATCTTCGATATTTAAATCGTAAGAAAAATAGAAAAAAATTGATCCAGTGATCCAGTGGTTGTGGGTTCGAGTCCCGCTGCGATTCAATTTTATTTCTATTTTTCTTTCGATTTAAATATCGAAGATATTATAATAATCCCAAAAGCACACCTGGGTGTTTTTTAGTGACCCATACGTGGAGGATGGTCGTCAGAACATTTTGTATGGAGACCGTGAACGTGTTAAGTCTGACCCATACAGCCTTCTTAAATAACCAAATCGTCTCTCAAAATGTACTCACGATCAACATGATTTGGGCACCTTTTCTAGCAGTGGTTGTCAAGAGTCACCATGTAGCATGGAGAAGTAAGAACACTATTTTGACCGTTGCGCGCCCTCTAGCGGTATGAGGATCCCAGTACACCGCTGAATGATCGGGCGTTTATTTATTTATGTGCATGAAGTAAAACTTCACATTAAAATACATACAATAGAAAATGGACAAGCTAGTAAGCAAGTACTGAGTGTAGCACGTTGCTTTATGGCTACAGATGTGCCGTTCCCATTAAATTCCCAATATTACAATGAGGCATTTGGGAAAATGCCTCATTGTAATATTGGGAATTTACAGGGAATGGCACATCTCCATTTACGACTAAAAATATTTTATATTGACTTCATCGCCTGTTGCATTATGCGTCACTTTCCCACTTACGTATTTGTTAGAACATGACGGCTATAGGGAAACGATAAGTCCAACCCAAGTTATGTTGGCTGGATTCGCTTGCATCGCATAAACAATGAGAATACCTCACCAGCTCGGACTGTTAAAGTAATTTAGCTGACATTTAAATAATTCCCCACCAAATGGGGGCAACGTGTAATGACGGTTTACTTAATATTAATGTAACGAATTACACCGGGTTTATTCTGTTAAGGGAATTTTGTCACTCCAGGGCAGAAACGGGAGTTTAAACTGTTTTATTCAGCGCGAATGTTTGGAGGAATTCTAAAGCAGTTTCTATAAGTTATGACTAGGTTTATAGTGTAGATAGACGTACCTTAAACTATCGTTCTAAGTTGTGGGAATTTTGTAAGGCTGCGTTTTTTAATAACTTGACCTTGTTACTAGCATCGACGTAGCAAAACGTCTATATGTATATGACGCATCACCATAAACGACAAATGAGTGCTGTTTAACTTTACTTATGTCAAGTCGGGGGAAGTTATCTAACGCCATCATTACCCGTAATGCGATATAAGTTATATTATTATCAGAGATCTTAAAATGCTTTGAAGTGCATAGGTCGTTATTTGTTGACATAAGTCATTTCAATCAAATTTGCTCGCTTTTAACTATCACTCCGCTTTCCGCTATTTTTCACGAGTGTTTGTATTCGTCATGTGTAAGTCGGTGTCGTCAATAATGTATGCATATTTTTTTTAGGTACCCAACCTATCCTTTCACAAACACAAAATTTACCACCGAAAAGTCATCCTAAAATAAAGTCAAAAGTTCACTCTACCTGACATTGGCGAAATGCACCCTGCTAAAATCGGCAAGGTGTAAAAGCCATCCAATGAAGAAAAAACAAAAAACTATCACTGATTGTATATGTATAACTGTACATATGAAAGTTTGGTACAAATTGGGTACAAAACTAATTTTTAGTGAACAAAATGACACTCCACAGTGTTTAATGAAGCTACAAGTTAGGATGTCCTTCTGACGACTATAGTCCACCAACTTGACTAATGAGAATGCGATATGAAGCATCCTGTGTGAGAGAGAGATATTTTTTATTCAGTGAAAAAACTTAGCCTAAATACATGGTTTCTGCCAAACCACAAAGTGGTTTGTTGCCAGAAAAGGCTCCTTGGTTTACTTATATAATATAAATTATTAGTCTAATTAACAAACAAACTCAAACAAATCCAAACTTATAAACCATTATAATATTTAAAAAATGCGAAAATTATATATTTTTAAATTTAATTAAAACTTAAGTTACGTCCAAACTTAGACCAAATCACAATACTTGCCAGTTACAAATGAGAAACCATAATGGTTACTTAGTTAGTATCTAGGGGGAAACTTAATTTAATTTTCACTTGTAAATTGTAAACAAGCTAGTACGTTTGCATTAAACCATAATTGAGTAGCTTAACCAAAACCGCGTAATATCTACTTTCAAGGCACTATAATATTCTCAGAGACATGCTATTACACTTATTGCGAAACTTATATCAAGTAGGTCTGTATCCAACTTCGGTGTTATTAAGATACCCAGCGAAATGTTTAAAAAATACTCCAAAGTATCGATTTTGATAGCTAGCCATCGCTTCCAAATCGGTGCACTCATTAAAGACATACCGTGGTCAATCTTATAACTTTTTGCTTCCAAAGGTTCAAATAACCTGGCAGAACAAAAGGATCAGACTTCACAAAATATAATGTCATCAACTTCTCGTCTCCATCAGCAATTCCATCTCATCTTTTCCGACAGGGAATCTCGAGTTAAGATTGACTCACGTTAGAGCGGCCCGTCGCCGAGCCGATGCTGCCGTCGCTACATTTTGTATGGAATGAATCACGTGACCACTGAGCCCCCGAGCCACTCGGCCCGGGTACGGGCCGGTCATGCGACGGCCGTTACAGCTATGTAAAAAAGTTTGGTACGGCCCGGTAATGGGAAGGTGAAGTGATATCGACGCGATATCACCGGGCGGGCGTGCGACGTGTGTCTGTCGTCTGCTCGCAACAAATGTAATGTCAGATGCATGGAACGACGCTCGTGTTAATGTGAATATTCGAGTGTCGAGCCGCTCGGACCCGGGCCGCCCCGGCTGATCAACGGAAGGCTCGGGCTCGTGAGGGCGACGTGATAGCGGCGATAATTACCAAAAACGTACGTATTTACCGAATTGAGCCGTTACTTTTAAAGCATTTTTTAAAGTTGTCTTCAAAACAATAGCCTTTTCAAATCAACACATAGTTTAATTGTCAAGTAGTGGTAGTAAGAATACATACACTCAGCCATCCGTGCAAAATAATGACGGATATATGGGTGGTTTTTAAATATAAATATCGATCTCATACTATGAAAACATACTTTATCCTCTAGCCGCCCAGAGATCAAAAATTTGCCAAGCCAAACACAACTATGTTTTGTCACAATTAAAATTCAAAATGGCATTCTATTGGAGACCTTTTTTATAGGTTTCCGGGCGGCTAATAGAGGATAAAGACCATAGTCTCCAGTCCCAAGCCCAAAGCCCTGTATCCAGTCAGCGAGGTCGTGTGTAAACCAGCATATAACTAACGAACTATACTTACGTTTACCAGCAAAGGATATATGCTTAAATATCAATCAATGCCCGTGGCTACATGTCAGTAAGTCGGGATGTTAAACTCCTGTACTATTTTGCACAAAATCCAGTAGTTAATTGTCCTAAATTGTATAATGGCTGTCGGCGACGTAATTGCGAGCCCGGGGCGCGGGCGCAACGCCCGAGTATTCCCTATTGCGCAGACGCGGATGAGTCGAGTTTTTGCAGCAACCAGTTTTTATGTGACTTTGAAATTCGAGATAGAAGAGTTGTTTTTTTTAATCAAGACTGACCAGCGTTTGCCTTAGTCGCACCTGATGGTAAGTGTCGACGAGGTCAAGGGTGTAGCACGCTGGTTCAGTAACAGCCTATTCACTCTTGCCTTGAAGAGACTTAAATTATAGGTATCTTTCCGGGAAAACGAACGAAGGGAGCGAATTTAAATCCTTAGCAGTCCGCATTAAGAAGGTAGAAGCGAACCGCTTTGTGCGAATGAATGGAATATTCACAACGAAGGATGAAACCGCTCCCCTCGCCTAGACTTCAGGTTGTAAATCGTGCAATTCCTGTACACACTCCAAAATGTATGCCGTAAAACACAGACAAACTAGCAAACTTACACTCACTAATTCAGGATTGTCAATGAGTCTGCGAGATGGGTTCTCTATTGAATCCAAAGCCGCCAGCTGATACTTGGCAGACCCGTCCCAAAGGTGCAAATGTTAACTGGTTAGAAGAACCGTCTATACTCTTGAAGTAACTAGCTACTAATACCGAATTAACAACGCCAATGGCCCTCCTCTGTTGCACTTTTGTATCTAAACGAAAGCGACAAAAGTTGGTCCACGTGTGCTAGTGATTGCACCCGTCACGGTATGCTGACACGCCGATGTAATATTTTTTATAATATAATTAATTTTTTTTAAAGTTAAGTATACTCGTATAACTATAACTAAACAAGAAACATGTATAATTAAACGGTATTCTTATTTAAAACATCGAAGAGATAATTACATTATATATAATAAGTCCCGCCGTAGTTTCTTGCCGGTATCTTCTCGAG
Source organism: Grapholita molesta (assembly GCA_022674325.2). Taxonomy (NCBI): domain Eukaryota; kingdom Metazoa; phylum Arthropoda; class Insecta; order Lepidoptera; family Tortricidae; genus Grapholita; species Grapholita molesta. The sequence goes on along the minus strand of CP053124.2, from coordinate 5,432,693 downwards.
CCAGAGGTATAGGGTTCGATCTGGTGTAGATTTTTCTTTGACGTTCATAAGCGCATGTAATGTGCCTCAATTGAAAAATAAAGATCTTTTATCTATTTATCTGTTTTTATCACTATATAGTTGCAATCCAACTGCGTGTTTTAATGTATAACGGACAGACGCTCTTAAAGCGGTGGAATATACCTACAGCGATCGCCAACCTGGCTGCCAAGCGTGGAGACCTGGTATGTCCTTAAACTACGTCCAACAATGAGGGCACAGCGATGACCATCACGCTTGAATCTGGGGCAGCCCAACTGGGGAAGTACCTCCTCCTTACAGAAGACCACAGCCATAATAGCACTGGTACCTTTCAGGTATGTAGTGCTGTGTTCCTGATGGTGAGTAAGGTTCCCAGAGCTCCAACCCCCCCTTAAAGGCCAGCAACACGCTTGTGACTCATCTGGTGTTGCAGGTGCCCATAGGCGACGGTAATTGTTTACCACCAGGCAAACCGTCTGCTCGTTTGCCGCCTATGCCATAAAAAAAAATAAAAAAATATGGCATTAAACCCCTGCTTATCGCAGTCTTTGGAGTCGACCCATGTCCCGCAGTGGATGTCCGTGGTTGAAGTAGAAGACTAGAAGTAAACTATAAGGACCTTGGGCCATACCTTTTACAAGTACATACGCAGTCTTAAGTTATAATGGCTGATATCACACTTTTAACGCGAGCGAGGCGAATACGCCGCTAGTTCACCGAATACGAGTTTTATATTGAAATCGCTTAAGTTTGATAATGCTCTTACACGTTTCTCATAGAAAACGATTCACGTAGCATTATACAGTTGCAGTAAACTATATTTATTACCACACCCGATACCAGACGTTGCTTAATGACCAATCTTAGCACGTAGTAAATCGAGCCCTAATTAAGAGCAGCACTAATCACCGGCCTTATCAATCTGTCATCGTATCTCTTCCACCCAATCCATAAACCATATTAATGAAATGTTACCGGCGAAGTTATCAACACTGGCTCGAGACTGGATTGCTAACCACGCACGCATTTTAGCACGTTCTGAAATCTTAAAATAAAGTCAGATTTCACTAATCTTTTTTAATTCTTTAGTATATAATTACAAGTTTAAAAAAATACATAATAAGACTTTCAAAGTTATTTGTTAGCGAAAGATTCCAAAATTGAACCATGAGTATAGTGGTTCAAAGAGTGAAATCTTGAACGTTGGGAGGGTTTCAAGGTACGAGAGAGGAACAAACCTAGCTGCAAAGTTATTTAAACACAAAAATATTCAGCTCACTATTGCGAGGAAAATACTGATTAGTGTCAACCATTTTTCATTCGAAATCATAATTTAAAATGACATCAAACCCAACTTACGATATAAAAAAAACATTCTAATTTGTGTGAAAGTGTGCTCCCGTATGGGACTACACGGATAATGTCCGTCTTTATTCATTAAAAAACAGATAGCTGTTATTGTCGTGACTTAGAACTGCTCAATATTTGTAATAAATGTTAGGTAATGGTGTGTAATTCTCCAGTTTTTTTTCCGGCAATAAAAAATGCCACAATTCCCCTCGATTTCTGTAGACGCAGAATCGGTCTTCGCTATCAAAACGATTAAAGTGCTACTATCCCGTTCCCACAAATATTAAAAACATAAAACAAGCTTGCGATCCATTTTGAGAAATATGCATGATTCCTGCATTTACATGCTAAGTGGCACGGCATGGTCGACAAAGCTAGCTGATATGATAGCTATCAATCAGACTGATTGACTGCGTGGTGTATATAAGTACAGCCTACAGTTTAACCCCTGCAGTGGTATGTATTGGTTAATAGCGACATACTCATACATATAAAAAAAAACCGGCCAAGAGCGTGTCGGGCCACGCTCAGTGTAGGGTTCCGTAGTTTTTCGTCCGTCACAGTAAGTGTTCCCACATAAGAGGTTAAAAATGGGCTATTTGATACATTGTTGTTGACATACTAATATTAAGTACAGAACCCTAAAAACGGGCCCACAAAGGACGCTGGCAACTAAAGAAAGAGTTATAGATCCCGACTATACATGGAAAATTCGAAAAAATGTTGTCAATTTCAGTCCCACCACGATTAGTAAGAAGGGGTTGTAATATGGAGTGATAACCAGCCAGCGTCATTTGAAGTCAGTCAGTCAGTTTCAACCTAATGTATGGGCATGTATGGTCCGAGCCCATTATTCAGAAATAATCTTAAAACCGCCATGTAGGGTATGAGCGTTCCACCTACAGCGACATCTATCGGGAAATTAAGTAAACTATGCACGCGAGCTTAAAATACAGAGCCCCCTAGTGTAAGTTTCTTTTGACGTAAAAAATGTCTCGAATGGGTAAGTGATACTGATATAATATGGGTAACTAACGCTAATGGTGACGTTTTGTTACGTTAAAAACATACACTCGGGGCTCAGATGTAGTAAATAATCCTTTCCTATCGTATTTCCTCGGAAATGTTCGTATTTGTCTCACTACTTCACTCACACTCAGTACCCATCTGAAGTAGTAAGACAACGGAGGGGACGGTCGCATTGGGCGATGAATATTAGTGCAGATTCTTATTTACGGTTAAAACTAAAACTAAAATTATACATAAAACGGCGGCGCTACCGTAAATATTCGTAAATTTCGGACCATTGTCTCTGTCACTCTTAACGCCTTAATTGGAGTAAAAGAGAAATGCTCGACATATACGAACTTCGATCTTCGCGGTACCGGGCCTGAAGTGAGGAAGTGTGTCTTGTCATTCAATAGAAATTTTGACAGCCATATGTTAGGGAATAAGGGCTAATTTATTAACAATTTGTAAGATACTTTAGTGCTGGAATAATATAAAGTACCTATTTTGCTCGCAAAAAAGCACTTTGTCGGCGTGATTGATATACATATTACTACACTTATAGTTATACAGTTTGTAGTGCTAACGGTCACTGAGATTATCCGCGGACGGACGGACGGACGGACAGACATGGCGAAACTATAAGGGTTCCTTGTTGACTACGGAACCCTAAAAAGCATAACTCACAAGATATTCTTCGTAAGCCAAAAATTTTTAATTATCTCCATTCAAACTTCCGTCTCCGTTTTTACCCCTTGGAAATTATTTTCAGAATAGAATTTATCCCCGGGATGAATCAATACCTTTTTAATAATAAGCGGTTCAGCGGCTACGTCTTCACTGATTTACAATATTAGTATATCTTAATAAATGGGTCTGTTTCATCACTATTTATTCTATATTATGTATAGGTATGTCTCATAAATGTTATGTTAGATTTTACGAAAACTATGACATAAAATACGAGAATTACAATTAGTCTTTTAATTCGTAGAAACACTAGGTCCATAGGGTGCCAGCGAGCACAAACTTTTTGCAGAAATCGCGAAGCGTCTGGTTGACATTACTGGTGACCAAAAACCTGGCAGCAGAGAAAATACCGCTAACATCCTTGGTACAATGCCCCAATTGCTTGTTTAGTTATTATAAAATTGTGTAATCCTTGTACAATATTAGAAAATAAAGAAGATAATAAGTCTCTCCCGTACTGGTGCAAAACATGACGGACGGGTGTCTTATCTTAGCTTTTAGACAGTGCAGTAGGTACAAACGCTACGAACTTGACATGTAAGGGGTACAAAATTCTTATTTAATATTGTTACACCGCTTCATCCTTATCTGCCAGTGCAGGCGCGTCGCGATTTTGAAGATAGAACTCGCCTGAAGGACGCTTCCCGAATGGACCAATCAGGGGGAGCGCTGGCGTCGTATGACCGACGCCATTTGTTTTACTTCAGTTGTTTTTAGTTGCAAAACCGCCACGGCTTAGATATCATTTATTAATGGATATTATTGTTTATTCGAGTGTTAAGTGAGATTAATATAATATTTAAGTGATCCGTTAAGTGTTTAATTTCCTATCCGATGTTAGAATTACCTAATAATATATAAAGTATTTATACTCGTAATATAATATATGTGTAGCATTGCTTAGTAGTTAAAGCTAACTCAACATCTGGCTGTCATTACGGTGTCTGCCCGTAATCGCCAGTTAGGTAATTGTAGAGTTTTCACGTCGTATGTCAACCGGTGCCCGGGGCGCCGCGGCCGGGCTCTAAACAAGTGCGTCTATGGGGACATACTGAGTTGGATTACTGTGTACTATGACTACATAGTCTGTACTGAGTTGGATTACTGTGTATATGACTACATATTACACAGTAATCCAGCTCAGTACATCGCTCACTAGAGCGATACGTATCCACCAATGAGCAGCTGGTGTCTGTAGATACCGTTTGTCAAAAAAAGGTCGATTTTTTTAGAAGTTAAGCATTTGACCACAATCACAGCTGATGGTAAATGCCGCTATAGTCCTAAAGATTTAACAATAACAATAATTCAATTTTCGAGTATACAACTTAGTACCTATCTAGATTAAATGCGAAAGTCTATGCGCTAGCTGCCAAATTAATAAAAATTTAAGGACATTCTCCAAATTGACTGAATTACACAGTAAGCTCAAAAAGGCTTGTGTTGTTGGTACTCTTCATATAATATACAAATACTTAAATACGTAGAAAACATCCATGACTCAGGAATAAATCTTTCTGCTCCTCCTCATCACACAATTAAATTCCCTTCCTGGGATTTGAACCTAGGACCATCTATATATAATCTTTATAGGCAGGATGACTACCCATTAGGCCAAACCTGTCATCAACTGGTTACGTTATCTACAAACTTATATACAACGCGACGAGTGTTCCTTGACTTTGATGTCTGTTTGTCTGTCTATCTGTGCTTTGAGCATCGAGTTGAAATTAAAAACTATGTAATATATTTTTGCAGAAATCGCGAAGCGTATAGTTAACTGGTGACCGAAGAGCTGGCGGCTTTCTCACACAACGTATCAGCAATGCGATACAATGAGGAAATGCCGCCAGCATCCTTGGTACAATGCCTCAAGGGCCTTTTTTAGTTTTTATGCTGTAACTAGTTAAGTACTTATAGTTATCATAATTTGTAATAAATTTCATTTATCTTTCAAGTACCTTTTTGTTAGGTACATTTACAAGTTTTTTATAAGCGACACTTAGGAATATGTCCGCCAGGTATTTTTTTTTTCTAGAAATAATCCTTTACTCGTCATGTGTCCAGGGGCGGCGGCAATTGCAACCATCAAACGATTCATCTGCCCGTTTACCTCCTAATTTCTTAAAAAAAAAATACTAATACTTGTATTTTTTAAAAGATAAGTACGTGTCTTTTTGTAAAGCATATTGAGAATTAATGTTTTTGTAAATACTTTTGGTGCAGTGTAGAATGTAGGTGTACTGTATTTTTTAATATAAAAATGTTTTTTTTTTTTATTTCTATGGTAAACTTACGTTACGTTTAAAGAAATTACACATCGAAAAAAACTCTTGATCCATAGAAAAATCTAGTTTGACAACCGGCCTGTCAATGCAAATATCTAGTCAATTATTATTCCCATACTTGTCGCTCAGGACCAAAAAGTAACATGAAGTATAGGCACTCACATATATATTACCCTTTTTAAATTAGCTGGAGCCGTTGCATATCTGCACGAACGGACTCGAACGGGTTAACGGGGCTTGATATACGACGTGTGAAGCCAACAATTATGCACCAATCGTCAATGATTACGGGCCAGAAGTGAGTAGGCTGTTCACACTGCGATTATAGGACAGCTAACAGGCACAGAAGACTTGAAAATCAAAATTAACACTCGCTCCCGCATGTACGAGCTTTGAGCGAGACACAAATATAACTATATATCCTCTAACCTATAGGTTAGAAGGCCAACTAAAAACTATCCGACAATAAGGATGTAACAAGCCCTTTAAGGTCATTACAAGACCAAACGACGAACATCTAAAAAAGGTACTTAGGTGTACACCAAATGACCATTTATCTTAATTGATATTGTTACATTACACGCGTTTACCGTTAAAAGCGCTTAAGTACAATTATCCCTATAAATTAAACCATTAAATGCTAAATGGGCTTTAAAAGGGAATTTAAACGACATTGTAGACCCTTTAGAGCATCAAAATGTTCTAGCTAACATTTAACGTGTTATTAATAAAGATTAAAAATAATATCGCAACCTTTCAACGGAATTAATCAGGAATTGAGGTCGTAATTAAAATATTCTTAATAATTACACTGTATGTTGGCAGTGCATAAATTACAAAGCAGCGGGCCTACTGCGGAAAACGAAATTCGAAAATCTCTTGCATCTTTCTCTTTTACAGCAATTAAGGCGTTTAGAGTGACAGAGAGAATCTTTCGAGGCTTGAGAATTAAGATGTTCGCTGTAGACCCTCAGACTGCAGAAGACATGTGTCTCGTCACGTGACGTTGGACTACGTCGGACCGTGAATGGCGGTCAATAAATCTCGCCATTATACTGGACAATTTAATCTTGTTAACATAAATTACTCCGTTCTTAATACAATTATCAGTCATTAAAATTCTGTTTACAACGAGACGTTACACATTTTTGTTAAATTGTTATGCGTGATATTTTATAATGTTTTGCGGTATTCACTCAGTTGCGAATTCCCGTTAGAAGTACTCAAAGCATTCAAAATAACTAAATGAAATACTAAAAACAAACAATAAAATAGACTTTTCAACTTTTATTGTTTGAAAATGATAATTACTAATTTATAAAGCGAGTGGAAAGCAGATCATTTCAGTCCTGGCAAGTTCCCTCTACTCGTATTCACTTCAGGATTTTTTTAGGAAAATTGCTTTGACAGCGTGCGCCATAACCAATTGAGAGCAGGGGACGTGGTAGGCGCGACAACACGCGACCACTTTGGGGGTCTTGGCGTTCAAAGTGTTAAACCAAACCCATTGACGCATGCTTCATTTTGTCGACGATACGATGGTGATATTAAGTAAATAATTTGAAAATAAAAACAAGTCAAAGAAATTGACTGGCGGGGGAATGTTGTGCCAGCTGTATCATACAAAGGATGATATCCTAATTGCAAACAATAATACATCTTTTGTTTCCCAGCAGAATAGTGCATTCGGCATCAATCTCAATATTACTAATAGTAACGTATGAAAGAACGCACCGAAAGTAGTTATCTGCCATCCTGTATATTTTTTTTTACAAATGAGAGATTGTCCAATGGATAAACACGCGGAATTCTGTCTCTTTTTAAATCAATTGAAACACGGTAGGTTTGGTGCGCTGTTTCATACGCTACTATGGATGCTGAGTAACTGACTACACACGGTTCGAATAAAAACACAGGCCTAGCAGCCATATTGGCTGTCTAATTTTTAACTAAGTCTAAATCAATGAAAGGTATTCCTTTATAAGGAAACTAAAGTTTCGGAATTCATTTTTTATCACTCACATTTCAGTGTAAAGTGAGACAAAAAAAATAGCACGGCGTACACGGTAACAGCGGCGCTACCGCGAAGAACGATATTCGTAAATTACCGACGATTGTCTCTATCAATCTTATGACGCCTTAATTGGAGTAAAAGAAAAAGATGCTCGAAATATACGAACTTCGATGTTCGTGGTACCGGGCCCGTTCTTTTGTGAGTCTAACATGCAGGAAAAATGAATTTCAATGGCCCCGGAGCGTTTAGTGGGCACCACAAACGTCAAACAAAAGCTGTTCGTTGAATTACGACGTGCGAACACAGAATTACATCTGCCATTACACGGTTTAACTCGTATTGGACCTCTCATTACGCGCCGCGCATGCGCCGCGCGAATAACGACCAAGACGAATCGGAAAACTGTGGTCCGTTGGCTGCTGCGGTGTGTAGCGATTATTTAAAACGCGTTTTGGTATCCTAGGTTGAGCTAGCATTTGGTTGTTTAATCGATAACAAATTTAATTGAGATGCCACTTTTGGATTCCACTTAGGTACCCTAGGTACTTACTACTTCAGCCACGGACTCGCACTGCTGGACATGTGTCTCTCCCAAGACCGCCATGACTTAATGCGATAATCGCCACGCTTGGCAGGCGGGTTGGCGATCGCAGTACGTTTCATCGGCCTCCAGTGCTCAGTGGTTTTTGGTCGCAGTTTAGGATCAATACCCCCCAACTTAGGTACTTATTGAGGATATAATTTTTGCACCTTTTAGGTCAACAACTTTTTTTGCAAGAAGCTCCGAAATATGGTACCGATGCCTAGCCAGGCACAGTAGGGACATAGGGACAAAGGTAAGATTCAAAGTTATCTGCTCGATAATTGGTAGCTGTCGATTAAACACAAATAATAAAGTTTTTTCAAATATACGCGCCTGCGGCGCTACCACGAAAAACGATATTTGTAAATATCGGACGATTGTCTCTGTTACTCTCATGGCGACTTAATTGTAGTAAAAGAGAAATATACCTGAAATATACGAACTTCGACGTTCGCGGTACCGGGCCTGTCCTGGTACATATATAAACTATGGTTAGGGACTGTCGCACTTCGATCATAGGCAGAGAAAACCATGCCGTCTTTTTCTTACTGCAGTAATCTTAAGTTATTTCAAAATGGCATAGCATATTACTTCAACTTTAACTGCGGCTTTTGAGTTACAAGTCTGCTATAAGTAATTTAATTTCAGGTTGATAAAGTTTAGAGCAACAGATTTATTTCAAATCCCCTAATTAGATAGATTATCTATAGTTACGGTCCGAGAACTAAAGTAAAGTTCACAAAAAAAATACCTTTTTAATTTTTGAATATTAAAATCAGGTCGGAATATTCTATGCTGCCCATAAAACCTTATGGAGACCATTCCATTATCCTTCATAAGCTAAAGGTCCTTATAAAGAGTGGCGTCAGTTATCGGCTCTCTCGCTTACTTTATGACCACTTACCTTAAAGGTACCTATTTCACATAACATTTTCTCCGGAACATCCCTTATATGAATTGACCTCGTATTCTGTACAATCTAAGCGTGTTTGAAGGTCAAACTTGAGCTGGTTTCGTATACGGTTAAGAATAACAATGGTGATGTTACATAGAGTAACTACAGATAATTGGAAAATGAGAACGGGTATGGAACAAGCTACCGTGCTTCAAACCACGTCTTTTTATTAACCGTTTTTGCGTAATTCAATTATTTTATAAATATACCTACTTTAATATAAAGGTTCCAATGGGTTATTGACGATCATTTCTATTACGAGACGCAATTATGAGAATACTTAAAAGAGATACTTCAATTACTTGTAATATATAACGTCGGTAATGGAAATCCGTGCTCGTGTAATTATTTTACTTTTACATTTAAGTAGAGTTTCATATGTTTCACTAAATCGCCATGACAGACCAGAATCACAAGAGAAAATTTGTAATAAAAACTTTATTATTTTCTAAATCTAATACAAATATTCCGGGAAACATTTACATGAAAAACCGGATGCATTGTATGCACATGGTAATTTGCGATCCTGATATTACATGAAAAAAAAAGTTAAATTAGGCTTTTTCACATTGTTCACGTCGACCCGTACCAAGAACCTACAAATGTCTTAAACAGAAAAGCAAACGCCATATGGAAAATATTATTATTAATTAATTTCAGTTTGAATAATCGATATCATCAGATGATCACTCAGTATTATAGTGGTCAAATATTCGAAGCATAGAATTTAATAATATAAACAATTTTATTATAAAATCGTGCTACGAGTATAAAATCTAGTAGTGAAGAAAGCTATTAGTTTCGGTAAATAAATTGCAAAGCAAATGTGTGAGAAAATAACACATTTTAACACCAGTTAAAGACTAGTAAATTTAAGTCATAAACATACATGATTCTTTCGACCACCCACCGTGTTTGTGTAGTAATAAAGTGCTAGAAACTATGCAGACTTTACTTCAGAAAATTCAGATAAAAATGTCTCAAGATTTAGACCTTGGACTAAGATTACCTATCACGATTTAACGGTTCGAGAATGATTAATTACCAAAATTCAGGATTAAAGTCGTGTGACAAAAATTAAATTAATGTTAAAAATATATTTCAATCAAACCTGATTTGTATTTTGTAATTTGTAATTCGTAATGTATCATCAGTATTTGATACCTACAAGATATTACTTCTTGGCGCATAATTCTTAAGACACATTGAATATCTTGGACGAAGTAATTTTTACCTCAATTGAAATTCGAGAGGAGCTTGAAAGACATATTGTTTTTTCTTTGTATGCATCAACATTTATATTTCATTCGTCAGATCTTATAAAATTAAATAGGTAGGTACGAACAGGGCCTCTGCACTGCAATTTGAAGCACTATTTTTGAAACAGGTACGTGCATTCTATACCAACTATGTAAGTACTCGCCGATATTATTTTCTGACAACATTTTTCGGATGTAAACTCTATACTGACGATATATTTCCAATACCTAGTGCTAGGACCAGAAGGCCAACCACGAAAATTGAAATTCGCAAACGAACAATTGTTTCTGTGACTTAATTACGCCTTAAGTGGAGTAAAAGAGAAAGATAAAATTTTCGCGGTATACCCTCATTGTTGTAACTTGTAAGGCTGATGCTTTAGATCTGTATATTCTTGAAACTTGTACATTAATCCTTTCCGTTCCCAAGTTGTAACAGAATCTAGAATTGAATCAGAAGCATTTCGGACGGTCCCAGTAAATTATGAGTTACTTAGGCGTGCATTTGTTTATCACATCTGATTTATGATGACTTCCCGAAGTTTCGCACCGGCTTCTAATGGATTACTTGCTTGGTTATCAAGAATTATCCTATGCTTTGTGACTATCTACGTTAAAAATAACTATTTAAGATGCTAAACTATCTTGAAAACTAGTCCACTTATAAAATGAATTTGAATCATGTCTTATTTGGCATATAGGTAGGTTTCAAGTATTTAATCTGATTTTTTTTCTAAAGCGTGGCACAAAACCAATGTCACCAACAAAATATTTAAGCAATAACAATTACGGGAATCCTTCAATACTACATTTCAATACAAGTGAAAAAAAAATTTTTTTTGACGAGGGTGAAAGTTGGAGCCCGAGTGAAACGAGGGTGACAATCACTCGAGTCTTAAAAAAGTTTTTACACGTGTTTCGAACCCAATTTTTCATAACAAGTGCCTTAAGTGTACTTTTTACGCACTAGTTAGGAAAAATAATTTTATAATTCGTTGACGGCTGCTTGTCTAAAATATAATGGGAATACATAAGTATGTATATAATTCAAAGAGTAAATAATTTATCTCAGTAAAATTAAAAGCGTAAATTGACTTGACGTTCAATAAATAATTCCATAGAATAACCATTTATTCCATTGCTACAGGTTAATTATTTATTAACATAAGTATTCGCGATAAAATATACGTTATTCGAGTTAGCATAAACGCGCAATGGCGACACGTTCGCACGAGCCGCCAATCACATTTACATTTTAAAACTATATAATTTGACAAACATTAAATCTCGCGTAAAACGACAAGTCAGAATTTACGAGACCGATGCGAAATTGTTTTACAATAACAGCTGTTTTTCAGCTTAACTAAGTGCAATAAAGTTAATTTAAAGAAGCCGAGGTCAGCCGGTAAACGCTGCCCATCAACTTTACTGCACCGGCTTCGTAATTTAATTAAAAAATTCACAGAAAACGAGCGGCCGCGCGCAATCTTCCAAATTGCACTCAACGGCAGCCTAATTCCCTTAAATATTATTTTTGCCTCCTTTATCATATATTTTGAAATTAACCCGGCCCAAGTAATGACTGTAATATGCGTGGTTTTGATTAAAATCCGCCAAAACTAATACTTAAACGTTATCAAAGACGCCTACTCGAGGCTGGGCTCGACGACAATTTGAGAGGTCGCGCTACCGACAGTTGGCATGGATACACGACGCGAGATCCTCCTCTTTTATGTCCTCTTAACGAACTCTTTTCTAATTCTTATGGAAATGAGATAAATTATGAGGAAACTTGTTATAGATGTTCTCGTGCAACATATACCTAAATTACTTTATATTAATACCTATAATCTACTCATCTGATTTACAATGATATATATTTACCTAGTAGTCTTTAAATATCTACCTATCTAGTAAGTAACTCATTTTTAGAAACCGTATTAAAGGAATGTGCGTATGTGTTTTCTCGTGTAGAATGCCCTAATAGTTTTAAATAATAAGTATTTAATAGTGATAAAGTAGCTACTTAGGTAGGTTATTTTTAATGTACAAGTCGCACAATTTTCTCCTTACCCCACATTTGTGGAAACTTTTGTAAGAAAACTCTCACGCTAGATGCCATTGATAATATTCTTTTAAGGAGCTTATAGAATAGAAAATATAACAGTTATTTATTTTTATTTAAAAAATACACAGTTCATGTAACAAATCGAAAAGTGAATGTAATAAAATGTAACTCTTCGCATGGAATTCATGATAGCAGGCTACTTAAACCTCATTACGTTTGCCGTCATTTCTTTGTCCGCCATCTCCCTGATCCGTGCACTTGTCTTGGCTAATAGTAATTTAAGCCATAATGCCTGGCAACACTTTATGCTGAATTTGCATAATAAAATTACCCGTGAGTGGCCAGTGTTATCATCGAGGTTGTAAAAAAAGAAAGCCGAGTAAATTGTTTATGGTTACAATATCAATCGATCGATCAATTTATTTTATGCCCATGACGAGATCATGCCACATACTGGCAATTTAAATTTAAGTAAGTTAATTCCTAATTAAGATTAATAACATTGAAAAAACCGACACATGGTGACTTTAAAATACCTTTAAATCCTAAACTGACAAAACAAACACATTGTTTTGTTTGTAATAATTAACAGTAATAACCTGGTAACGGCGTCAACCCATATTTGTCAGTAGTATAAGAAAATAACGATATTTTGCTATCAAACTGTCTGAATAAGACTATAAAGAGGGCAGACATACAACAAAGAATGCAGCTGACCCGAAATAACAGGAGTGAAGTCATAGTTTTCTAAAAATGTTTTTACTATCGCATACTTTAATCTGTCGATTACGATAACATAGACAAACCTATAAGCACATACATTTTTAATATCAGACTGTCTATGACACATCCAACACAAGTATAATATTTCATTAGTATACCCTGTAGAGAACTATAATAATTTCAAAAATAGAACTTCATCATACAAATTCTATACTAATTAGCGATACCTGGCAAATTTTCCTGCATTTGAAACACATTTTTTTTATCTGTTACATTAACGGCCAATCAGAGAGAGTTTTGCAATAAAACTCTGACTGGAGAATATATATGGCCCTAGTGAAAAAGGAAAAGGTTATAATATAAGTCAAATTAGCACAGCGTAAAAGGGTGCCGTACATTTTATAGGACTTGTGGCGTTTTTTACTGAGCCAATTTGACTTATACCCTTTTTCACTATTACACTATTATACACGGATTATATTATATTGTTATTCATATACAAGTTGTTTTATATGTTTTAGTTCATATATGGATGAAAGTCATATTTTAAGTGCATTAGACATAGAAGTAGTAAACCTACAGAAGGAATCCACCGATACAACGAGTTGTGACGCGTAATGGCGGCCGCTTTACATGTGTGCGTATTTCCGTGTGGTGCCAGTTAAAAAAAAATCCCAATTTCAGATTAAATATTTTAGTATGTGTTATGAATATAAGGTAGGTCAGGCATATAAGGCCCAGCTGGTTACAAGGCCCAGAAGCCAAAAATCACATTTCCAATAGTATAATTCGTTCGACACTTCACGTACACAAAGAAAAAGTCGATAAAACGAGCTGGCAGCAGCGGTTGGATTCGTACGCGCCGTCATCCTGACAATACCTTCCAAACAGTCTTTGGGTGAGGTTGCGGCTGCGCTTGATGTAAATTTTGCTAAAAGAAAATTGCGTTTTTTCGAGGTTTTTGATTATGCACTGTGTTATTTTTTAATTTGGATCTAAACAGAGGTTAACCTGGCTGTATGTAGAAAGGTAAGTTTTTAGTTTCTTGTCTATTTTTATGTTTAATAATCGTCATTATTATAGAACCTTTACTTTAGCTAATAAGGCCCACTATTAGAGTAGGTAATAAGGCCCGGGCCCCGGGCCTTATTAAACGTATGAGACGTAATGGTATAAATAAATAAAAACAGCACTAAATAGCTAATTTTGACAATTTAACTAAATAAATTTTAATGTATTTAGACTTTTTCTTTCCAGACAAAAATGTCGTCACCGACAGCACCTGTCAGCACCAATCTTCGTCAAAAACACAAGAACAAGGTTATTAGCTTCTATATAAAGCCTTTAGTTCAAAAAGGCCCACAAAATTATGGTTGATTGATAAATTATGATTCTTTTTTATTTTTGTTAAATATTAATGTTACCAGTGCTGTAACAAATGAAGGTTTAAATTTATGTTAATTCTTAGTATTTTAAAGGAAAATCGTTGATTTCTTATATGTTTAGTATAATAAGGCCCAAAGGCAAATAAAAAGGCAAATTATAAATATCTTCATGTTATGAAGGTACCAAATATTGTATCATGTGTAAGTGTGACGTTAAAAAGTTTAAAAACATGTTATTTACGTTAATATGATCAATTCTTTGGCGGGCTTTATTACCTACATAGTGTTTAATAAGGCCCAAAACAGTAGTTTAAAAAAACTTTCAGTAACCTCAAATACACTAATATTTTCACTGTTATTTTGATTTATGAAGAAATTTAAATAAACGTGTCGTCTATATCGAATGAGTTTTACTTGTTATCCTGATTATATCGACAGATATTTCGTTTTAAATAATAGTGGGCCTTATATGCCTAATCTACCTTACATATTTGTTAAATAAAACAAATTTGTTAAATAAAACGACGATATGCGTATGATTTAATAAATATAGTAAATATATTTCAGAAGCGGCGAATTTAACGAAAAACAGCAAAACTCACTAATATTAAATTGATAAAAGTACACGATGTAAATGTGTGTGTTTTCTCACTCTTCTCGACCCGATACTAAGTATAATTTCAAGCATTTTTACTATCCTCCTGAGGCCCAATTTTATAGGGGGTACTTCCGATAAAGACCCAGTGTCCTAATATTAGAACTAATAAATAAAGTACTGAACGCCCACACCAAAATTTTTTTATATCTCTGTAACCTCAAAAGGTACAGATGTGATATTTTAGGGTTGCTATAATATTGATATAAGCTTGCTGAACAAGATGAAAAAACACCGAATAATTTTGTTCTTTATTTATCACATTGGGCTTTTAAGACATACATAGTCTTGAATATCTTATTAAAAAAATAGTTTTTAAACATGAAATGCTCAAAGAAATCAACAAAAAGAGTTATCAAATACACAAAAAACAAGTTTTCTTTTTTTTTTATCTAAAAATTCACAACTTAATTAAAAAAATAGTCATAAAAATCAACCAAAAAAGTGGTATATTTAACATTCCAGTAACATTATTAGGCTTATTTCGAATAAAAACTCAAAAATTTCACATCAACTGTGAATCAATACACAAAATATAAACATTCAACGATCATAATACTGACAATTACCATTATTCGTCTATTTTTATAAAATAAACTTAAAAATCACATAGAAAATTACAATAATTAAAAAAATAATGTTAACAAATAAACTGACAAAACAATTATATTATTAGTGTAGACGTGGAGGTATATACACATCGTCTATTCCATATCATCACCTCCGAAAGTATCGTCCTTATCGTCTTTGCAACCAGACTGCTGAAGTAAATCAAGCACTTTACTATCTTTAAACGCTGTAAAAAAAGAAAATATACAAGCCCGGTGACGTAAAACAATGCCTAATTATATTATTCAATATAAAATAAGTATTCAGTTATTTTTTCATTTATTACACGTCATATTTTAATATGCTCAAAGTAGTTAAAATAAGAAAATGCAAAACCCATGCAAAAAGCAATTAATATTATACCCGCCCGGCGTACTAATACTAGTACAAATAAAGTTACATCAAAAATATATGACGAAAATGACCACATTTTGGTAAAATAGCAGTATTTACTTTTAAATTATTAATCTATCTTTAAAATAATTCAAAACGCAGTAAGCTTTGAGCAAAGATTACAAAGATATTAATGAGTTAAACTGACCTGCTCTCGTGGCACTTGTCATTGCTGCGACAACTCGTGACAGAAGACTGAAGATACCCCTCTCCGCTCACTTTGTGCAGTGTTGCCACGATGGCAAATATATTCACAGACTAACCGACAACGTAGACTAGACATGGCGCGTAATTTAAACATACCAGGTGACACTAAATATTTTGTTCTAGTATTAGGACAGTGGGCGATTGCTCCAAGTCTCTGTTTTGAAACTTGGGCTTTCACTGCAAACCGATTTTGTCCTAGTATTATCACTTTGAACCTCAGGAGGCTATACATATTTATTAATTATGAGGCACAGCAGTGGCCCCGCCAAAAAGAAAATGTGATTAGTACGGGAATATAATTTACAAAAAAACAAATATACTTTTTTTGTTTGACTAAACTCTCAAATTTTACATTTTACATTTACTTAAAACACAACGAGTTGGCCATAGAGGTCTATTGAATGTTCTGACTTACCTACTTAGTATGAAACAGCCAAGCCATAATTTTTAAACCAAGAAGTAGTATCCTACACTACTTAAAGATATGCATAGCCTTTATTTGCAATTGCATAACTAACATTGCAAAACAGCAGATCGCATAGTTAAATTATGACGATTTGTCGTGACAATTTATGGTGGTAGTGTATAGGGGTTTACCGTAGTCTTTAAAAAACTTATTAAAATGAAAAGCTGGTTGCAATTACTTAGGTGATACAAATAGGGTTATAATTTGCAAAAGAACACTGTGTACGTTTTTTTTGTAAAGAACGTTACTTAATAAAATTATAAAATTTTAATCAACATTATTGGTATCCATTCGTTTACAGTTGTGATAAATAAAAGAACATATAAATAAATTACAGAACAAAAATTAAATTAATTAAAACTAAACCTAAAAACCTGTAACTAGGTACCTACAACAAACCCGCTCCGCGCTCATACATAATAGTTAACGAAATGGAACATCAATTACCCTACGTTCGAGAAATTTCTCCGATTTTGATTTACCCGATTGTCTGGCAACACAGATGGCGTGAAGTAAATAGCTAGCGAATTTACTAATTTTTAATGTAATTACGTGGTTAATTGTTTATTTACTGATGAAAAGTGATTGGGGGAGTTTTTTTGAGGCGATCAGTAGCATTTTTACTTGATCTTACAGCATATGACGGCATATTTTAATATTTTTTGGTCCACTGCGGCGTGCTTTGACTTTCGGAGGCGACTGTTGGGAGTCCCGCGCATCAAGGCCTTGCGTATGTGTGTGAAGCCTGTAAGTACGAGTCGACCGACGCCATTTGTAATCACAGTTTGTTGTTGGCGGTGTGGAGTCTAATAATATTATATAGTCTAAGGCATTAGAATAATTGCTAGAACATAAATAACATAATACATAACTTGTGCTTTCAAAATTACTCCGTGTGTAAAAGGTTATTTCTCATATTATAGCTGTTTATTGATTATGATTACAATTGTTTGTTAAGGAAGCGTACCTATATGGACGTGAATTGAATGATGAAATTGTTCATCCAGATGAAGTTGACGATGATTTGTATAAAAAATATTGTATACAATCGTAACATAATAAAGTTTTTCAATCTCGTACCTTACTTAGGCCACGAAGCTTGCGGAGTAGACACGGTATTCGACTGAAAAACTCTTCATTATGTCACAATTGTAGAAATTACTATAACAAGCATTTCGAGCGGATGGAATATCTGACTGACTCTTCCTTTCTGACGTTTGTGTAGCTTTAAGATACTTAGTCATATATGTATAGACATTTGATCCTTAAAACAAACAAGCTAACTCCACGATTAGACATGCTGGCTCGTCACTCGCCTTGCTATTCGTCGAAACGTTCGACGAAACTTTGCCTATACAAAAACGCTATGCGGGGGACGAGAGGAATAGCGAGATGTCCGCGTACACATGCGTGCTCGTGTTTCGCCTCGCTACTCGTGCGAATGTGCGGCGGTAGCATTACCTATATAGAGCGAGGTGAAACCCCTTTAGAAAAAACAGTGATGGTCATAATTAGCTTCGCAGTTCGTAATTCCTAATAACATTGACAATTTAACATTTATACATGGTTAGGCCGACTATGCGGCCAGTGCAAACTTGAAAGAGTTAGCCGGAACTAGACGAAGGTAAGACAGAGAGGCAAACAGACGTATAGTCCGATTCACCTGCTAATAGGCTAGTACGCAGCCAACAATTGTGCTGCCGGTGCTTGTTAAAGGCTGGGAGAACAATTATATGCAGTACTAGTTATTGATAATTTGCTTCGTTTCAGTTGTTTCCGTCTAGCTTAATTAAAATAATTAAACACCGCATAACGATGTACAATTGTAGATACTTGACATATGAACGTGTAAATAACTCAGAACCTCACTGCATGAATTGAAGTCGTAAGTAGTCGCGTTTGATATTATTACGATGATCTCTTAAGATAATCGGGATTTTAGACTACTTACTACACAAAGTAGTATATATGTAGTAGTATATATGTACAAAGTAATACATATGGCGCGGTAAACTATACCTAGTACCTACCCAGAATATCGAAATCGAATCGAAAATTTCGAGCATCTTTTTCTTTTACACGTTGTCGTGATTAGAGTGACAGAGACAATAAAATTAACGAATATAATTTTTTGCGGTATCGCTCCTGTCATCTGAATTTACTATTTCCAGGTAGTAATATAATTTATTTTTTTAAGAAAATCTAGATTCTCTAATTTAATAATTCAATTTTATTTAATGATGACGAATCACAAAATCCTCAATCCCATTATGAGTTTCACAAGTTAACAGCACTTTATTTAACTGGTCGAAGTACGCGGCCTTAAAACGCTAACCCTCTGGCTGCGCATTGACAGATAATATTTCACTGCTAACGAGCAAACTACAATTAGCACACTTTGCTATAATTATTTACAATGCTATATTGATCCGTTTTTGCTCACAGTAAAGTTAAAAATTAAGTTAAAAAAGCAGAATAGATTTTTTTGCAATTAAAGAACGGTAATTAATATAATTGGCCGCGTTGACTGATTGCGATTATTGCCACTTTTATTCGTAATTAAATAGTTAATTGCATAATCTTACAGTTCCTGTAACGGAATAATTGCGAGAAGGAATGCGTTTCATTCCGCTAAAATATTTATTAATTTAGTTCATTGCTATTTATTCCAATTTTAATTATCAAAAAACTAAGAAAACTGTCAACTGGTGATAATTTTAGCTTAATATAATCTAGGGAAAACAAAGTATTACAAAGTAGCATGATACTAAATAGTATTAAAATATAACCTATAAAATTTTGTCAAAGAGTTAGTTTGAAAAAACCTCAATTTCATATGTAAAGGACCTAATAATATTATTAATCATACAAGAATATAGACTGGGGTCCGGTTTTTTATCCAATAACCCAGTAGCTAGTCCATCCTTTCCACCCCATAGCCTAGTACATTCTAGATTCAATTAAAACTCAATAGTCCTTACACCATAGCGGGTGCTGTCTCTGTGCGCGTCCCATGATACGGACAGGGGCAACATCCGCTTAGTGTACCCCTTACATTTCATTTAATTGTCGTTGGCTCGATCTGGCTCCGCGTACGCCTCCCAAATGTCCGGAACACCATTGTTCAGTGTACGGAAAAAACATACAAGATAGTATTCATTATACAAAGACTTTATTTAAGTATATGTATTATAAAAAATATTTTAAAACATCTATTACGCGTTACTATAATTATATAACGCGTGATCAGCTGGTAAATAATATCAAAAGAAGCACATTATACAAATTTAATGTGTCTCTTGACTTCTAACTCAAATAAATCAATTCTGCTCTAAGGTTGATTTGATTAGCTTTCAGATTATTGTAGATAATCAACCTTAAATCATATCAGTCATAAAGAATGTATTTACTCGTGGTTCAAGGTTGAGATTTCGGACCCGGGTATGTCCTTAAACTACGTCCAACAATGAGAGGTCACAGCGCCGTACCATCACGCTCGAGATTGGAGACGCCCAACTGGGGAAGTACCTCGTCCTTACAGAAGACCACAGCCATAATAGTACTGCTACCTTTCAGGTATGTAATGTTGTGTTCCTTATGGTGAGTAAGGTCCCCAGAGCTCCAACAACTTTTAAGATAGGCAACGCGCATGTGAATCCTTTGGCAGGCGTCTACAGGCAACGGTAACTGCTTATCATCAGGCGGGCAGTATGCTTGTTTGCCCCTGTCGTTGTAATAAATAAAAGATAAGCGACTCAAATATTAATTTGAGCTCTCATTTGATAGTTCCTCATCCTGCTCATCCGAATTTTCTGAAGCAAAAATGTTTTCTGAACTCTCAGAGTCGTCGCTGTTTTCCTCGCCTTGCCACTCCCAATCCTGAAAAATACAATAATTACCTATGTAAACTTAACACAGTGATTTTAGAACAAAAGTTAACTTCCAACGTAAAATAAATACATTAAAAAATAAATTAAATAAAATGTGTAATAAAATATAGGTACATTTTTCCGTTTTTATTATTCTTTGTAATTATGTAATATTTCGATCTCAGTAAGAAAAGTGATATTAAAAAATATCGTAAGTTTTATGCTTTATTTCCTGCTCCGGGAAGATAATTATATTGATACAAAAATAAAATAAATATTAAAGAAAATTAAAATCTCACTATTTTCCCTAAAATTCTCGTCCACGGATTATAAAGATACACTTTCATCACGTTAATCTTATTTTGGTAAATCTATATGCAATTGTAATGTACCTATACATTTATTTACCATTTTAGCAGTCTTATTAGAATAATTTGTTAGACCAAAAATCGTGCAGCACGCACGCTAAAGTGCTGCAACTAGGTCAATAAATGGCAGATTATTTTTACGATTAATTATTAAAACTAATAATATCATATTAAAAAGCTTAATTATTAGCGTACTAAAGCTGAGCGTTTACCGGCTCTGCCGTGTCATGACATGACAAAACACTGTAACTCGAGTTAACGGTATCACGACAAACACGTTTTGGTATTTAAATAAATAAATATAACGTTTTAGTCATATTTTGTTATTTGTATACAATAAGTACCACATTATAAACGGATTCTCCTAATTTCACTAACATCGGATAGTTACGGAAATATGATCAAAAAACGACAGAAAAAGTTTTTAGCGATTTCTGAAAAATGGTATTCTTAAACTTAGTGTTTTGTCATGACACGGCAGCTCACTATTGCGCCGCCCTTGTAATTACATCTTTTAACTTATTCAACATAACCAAATTCGTGTAATCGTAGCGAAGATAGGTAATTTGAGATTTTTATATATTTTGTCTTTTCGTTATGTAAATCTTGCATTAAGCTGAAATTGGTTTACCGTAGCTTGTATAGATATCTAAATTATGTATATCTTTCAGTGAGCGTTTAAATAAATTTGTATACAAACTTAACATATTTCATATTACACTATTGTATTATAATCATGTATTTAACTCTTTTGTTTCTCCAATACAGGTAATAAATTTAAAATAAAATTAAGGTGTTATATTAATTGTCATACCAGTTCTACAATTGGACCTACGACTGCGGTTATGACAACAACGCCGAGCGGCCATTTTGACAGGGAGACCTAACCTTAACTAACGGCCCTGCCGCGACACTGCGCGACTTGCGGCGCAGCAAGCGTTTTATCTGTTCCTTGCGCGGTCAAAACGCGCAATGCACAGCGGTTAGTTGGGATCACACGAAATGAACAGATAAAACGCTTGCCGCGACGCAATTCGCGCAATGTCTTGGCCGGTCCGTAACATTATTATACCTCGTCGTCAGACGTCCTATCGCGTCGAGAAGGGTGGTCTCTCCCATGCATCACGCGGGACATGTATATATAAGGACGTCTAGCATCTGCATCCGACGACGTCAGAACACTCCAATGACTGTATAACAAATAATTTAAAATTCAAAATTCCGCAGGTACGCAGCTTTAAGAACCTCACGGAAATATGAAGCGCATTTAAAAAAAAAATACATTATCTTTCTCAATATAATCAAATAATATTTTAATGTTTTTAATATTTCGGGACAATCTTACACAAATTGACCTAGTCCTACGGTAAGCTCAGTAAAGCTTGTGTTGTAGGTACTAGACGACGATATATATAATAGATACATATAAATACATAGAAAACACACATGACTCAGGAACAAAATATCTGTGCTCATCACACAAATGCCCTGACTGGGATTCGAACCCAGGACCATCGGCTTCATAGGCAGAGTCACTACCCACTAGGCCAGACCGGTCGTCAAAACTGCGTGAAACTATGGCTAAATGGCACAACGATTCCGTAAAAGGAAACATCTCATTGGACGTATTAATTATATCAGAAAGTCGACAAAGTTTTGTAAGGTTCCTCAATAATATAAAAAACTAAAAATTCTAAAATGATCTGTGGATTCTTCAATCGGGTACGAAGTAGACTACCGAGTGACTTACACTTCGAGTTTGGGACAGAAACGGGTGCAATTTACTGCGTGCTCTTCAGTCATTGTAGGAACATCTGCGTGTAGCTCCTCTAGTGGCAACCCAATAGCGCGGC
This sequence comes from Grapholita molesta, assembly GCA_022674325.2. Lineage (NCBI taxonomy): Eukaryota > Metazoa > Arthropoda > Insecta > Lepidoptera > Tortricidae > Grapholita > Grapholita molesta. The sequence continues at coordinate 5,409,869 of CP053124.2, read as the reverse complement.
ACAAATCCACGACAGCGCCTGCGGTTACTGTAAAAAAAAAAAAAATATAATGTGTAAGTCCGGATACACGACATGTCATGTCAACAAAATAGTTTGTTACTGCTAAACAATTAGTTACTTAGAAACTATATATGAGAACTGGCCTTGACTCTAGAATATCTCTGAATTTAAAAAAAAACTACTGTTGCTTGGAAAGTTTTCATTCGCCGCTATTACTAATGAATGGTCTGCTTTTCGTTTGCGGTTTTAGAAATTATTATTGATAGCTTATTGTGTGTAGATAAAGCAGTGTATGTCACTGGCACTGTACAGTCGCCATCAGATATATCGGAGCTGCGGAGGTGGTCACAAATATGTGAACATGCACTTTATCGCCTTGACAATAGAGGCGTTGCTCAGATATTTGTGACCACCTCCACAGCTCCGATATATCTGATGGCGACTGTACATAATTAGGCATAAAAATACTCGTTTCATGTTCTCAAACGAGCTTCGCTTCGTTTCATAAAACCAAACTTAAATTTTTATCCCTTACATTATGTAGCAGTAACATAAACTACTATATTTGAATCAAGATTTTACGCTGATTTATGATGTATTTAAACAGCTTCATATGTTTTGGGCGACGAGGTATTTACTTTTAATATAATTTTATGACACTTAAATGGAATTCGTTTTATAAGGTGATCATATAAAAAACCTGAAAATATGGGAACTTGTTAGTCAATTTGTACGAGTAAATGTCAGGTGGTTTCGTTGTCAGTCCCAATAATAGTACAGGCCGGGAAAATGAGGATTTCTGGCCAAGTCGGGTATATACGGATAGTGATACGAGGCCGGGAATCCGTTTTCACGACGAGGCATGTATAGTGCTTTTCTCAAACATACAATGAAATGAAAGAAATGCTGCAAAAAATTAAATTTGCAAAATCACAACTAACAATTAAATAAAAATGTATTAAAAATTAATATCAGCTGTTTGCTATGACACCCGCCATCTTTGCCTCTGTATGTATTTCCGTCCCCTTCAGTTGCCGCGCCCAAAAAAACATACTTCCAAGTCTATTATAAGGAATGTAAAGACAATATTTCATTGCATGTTTGAGAAAATATAATTTCAATACATATTACATTGGTGTACATTAGAACTTGGAAATTAAATTTAATGTCACTGTTTTCACATTTGTTATCCTGTATTTCAAAATAAAAAAAATTAAGTAAGAAAAAAAAAAAGATTTAATGTCCCATTAAATGTCAGCCGGTTTTAACAAATATATCAAGAACTTATTTATAAGTTATTTATTTTTAAATTATGAGAAGAAACTAGGACAAAAAGGAGAAATAATAAATAAATATTTAGGGACAATCTTACACAAATCGACCTAGTAGTCCTACCTACGGTAAGCTCAGTAAGGCGTGTGTTGTAGGTACTAGACGACGATATATTATATAATAGATCAATATATATATATATATATATATACTTAAATACAAAATACCCATGACTCAGAAACAAATATCTGTGCTCACACAAATAAATGCCCCGACTGGGATTCGAACCCAGTACCATCGGCATCATAGGCAGGGTCACTAGGCCAGACCTTATACTTCAGTTATTTAAGGAACTTCTGTTTATTTTAAGGAGTTGCTGAATAGATGTTTGTTGTAGCTGATACGTTTCCATCCTACCTGGGCATGCTGAAACAGCCAACGACTTAAGGTGTTTGCAGCCGCTAGCCACTGCCTCCAACACTTGATCCGTAATAGTGGTATTACATTTCAAGTCCAATTTCTTCAAATAACCCAGACGGCCAATTGATGCTGCGATTTCTGTATTCAAAACTGGATCTACATTTCTGTCTAAAGTATATTGCTTTAAAGTCAGTACTTCTAAGTAGGGCATTGCATCAAGCGCTAAATGTATTATTTTAAATATAGCAGGAGAGACGTCACTGAGTATAAACTCCGTTAGGGTGGTGAAGCGGTTTATAGAAGACAGTAAGTGATGTAGGTCAAAGGCTTCACAGGAGGTAATACATAGAGATCTCATGTTATCTGATTGTATTTCGGTTAAACAACGACCCGTCATATTTTTATTTCTGTGAAACAACAATTCTTCTAACACATTACTTCTGAGGAATTTTCCCATACAATTGTCAGCGTTCTGAAACAATAAGTTACAGATAATTTAAATTCAGGAACCTTTTTTTGGTATAAGTACTTAATAAAAAAAAAATTTTTTTAATACAACGAAGGTGACAATCATATGGGCTGCCTTATGGTAGTGATGGTAAGCAGTATGGAGGTTACCGGATATGGATGCCGTTTATATTAATAATATACTCACGTCAAAATTCCTAAATGATATTTGTTTTAACTTATTGAAATGAAGATCATTGTCAGCCTGATTCAACCAAAGAGCATCCTGTTCTGCAGACATCGCTTGACATTCTGATCCGATCAGCTGTAACAATAATGTCATGATATAAAAATTGTCATACACAACAAAACTCAATATCGGATTGATTTCTGTAACGACTGCTTATTCTTTCCTAAACCAACAATGCGGCTGAGGCACCTTGTTGTAGGTACCTCGAGTAATAGTAATTTTGGACCCGGGTATGTCCTTAAACTACGTCCAACAATGAGAGGTAGGGCACAGCGTTGACCATCACGCTTGAATCTGGGGCAGCCCAACTGGGGAAGTACCTACTCCTTACAGAAGACCACAGCCATAATAGCACTGCCACCTTTCAGGTATGTAGTGTTGTGTTCCTGATGGTGAGTAAGGTTCCCAGAGCTCCAACCCCCCTTAAAGGCCGGCAACGCGCTTGTGACTCCCCTGGTGTTGCGAGTGCCCATGGGCGACGGTAATTGCTTAACAGCAGGCAATCCGTCTGCTCGTTTGCCGCCTATGTCATAAAAAAAAAAACTAGTGCGATGCCGCCAATCACAAACTGGTCTGTCTGGTCACTACCGATCCTAGTTATATTATCAATCTTAGTTAGTCTTCTTAGTTCTAAATCTATCTTACGGAGAAACTCTACATTAAGCCGTGTAGGTGCCTTTAGTAGGTGTGGTGTTCTGATTTCCATCAGATTTTTTCCACTGATATTATATCGTGATATTGTACAGTCAGCAGCAGAAGTAGTATTTGAGGTGTTCAAAATGAGGTCAACACGTCTCTATTGTCAAGAGAATAAGAGCGCGTGTAGGTCATTTTGAACACTTCAAACGCTTAGCAACTTTTGCTGACTGTACATTCAACATTGCAATTCGGTGAGCTATGTTGATTACTTCGGGTCGTTAAACACATTTGAACTTACAATTTTCAAGTTGTGATAAAATACCGTAAGCTAGTTACAGAGATTAGATTAGATTCCAGCTACATATTTTTTGGGGTGGAGAGCCTTGGACCCTGGGTACCCGGAGCACACGCAATTTTCAGACAGCTGAGCAAACGTCTAAAAGACGCTAAGGGTGACTAGAGAGCTGATTCATTCCTTGCCCAGCGCAATGGCATCGCCACTCAGCGTGTCAACTCCGCCAGCCTTCTGGGCACCCTACCATCAGGCTCCGAGCTAGAGCCAGTTTTTTACTTGTAAATATTTAATAATATTTAACTTTTTAAGTTAGATTTAGTTTTAGTAATTTTAAAGACTATTTATAATTGAATTGTATTATGTTTATCTTTTTGTGTGTTTAATAAAAGGAATTCGTTACAGAGTGTTTATATTCGAAATTTTAAAGAAAGTCGCTTACGAACCGAAAGCAAAACTTACAGGTGTAAAGGCCGCCTGTGTATATAGCTCTTTCCATTCTAGGCTCTGCGACTCTGAGGCATCTGAGCCCCCTCATAATCGATAAAGGCAAAATAGTATTCTTTGTTCCTACCGCAAGATGTTCCAAGTTTGGACAGTTTTCTTTAATAGACAACAAAGTCATCTCGCTACGGCAATACGACGCTACTACAGAAGATCCAAATTTTCTGGTAACAATGTCAAATAATTTTGCTGATTCAGCATGTGTGCTTCCTTCAGATAGTTCCAATATCCGGCAGTCGGGTCCGCGGGTCGCTTCATAATCATATACGTCACTCCACCAAAAATGATGTTTGCCTGCAATTCTGATACGAATATCTGTAATAGAGATTAACTTTACTTACAATGCAGCCGTTTCGATTCGATTTGTATTAACTTCCCCTCACCATGAGTTGTGACATTCACGTTTTCGATAACGAGTATCGAGTTTACTGTCTGTGCATCACGCTTGTACTATTTTAGTGCGAACGAGATGCACAGATAGTAAACTCGATACTCGTTATCGAAAACGTCAATGTCACAACTCATGGTAAGGGTACAGCACACAGTACCTATTTAACACAATCTTGAAAATCCACTCTGTGGTAAGTATTACAACATACAAGTTTAATATACGTTTTTTTAACATACGTACAGTTAGCACCAGAAGTTGCTGAGCGAGCCACGTATTCAAAAAGATCTTGACACGCTCTTATAGTCTTAACAATAAAGTAGTGTCAAACTCATTATGAAAGGATCACTTGCTTAGCTACATCTGCTGATGACTGTACATAATATGGTTATGTACAGTCGTTGGAAACTTGGAAGGAGACCAATAATCGATATCCAAAAGTGGGTGAAGAAGGGATTAAGAAAATTGTAAAGTCATGTCCTTAATTGTATTATACCTGACATTAATATTTGCTATTCGACCATCGATCGTTTAATTTCTAGAGCTACACGAGCACGGATGAAAATTTTATGTATGTTTTTAATGCTTTCATGTATTTCAGTCTAATGACGTTTTCCTGACACTCCTGAGGAAAATAAATATAGGGAAATTTGATTATGTATTGACGGTTGAACCTCAAAATGGCGAATACGTCTAGAAAATATATTTTGTGTTTTTTGTTCAAACGAAGTTTAGTTTGTAATATTGATAGCGTATTAAGCAGTGATAACGCAGAATTGTGCAGCTAATAAAGAATTGATTTCAAAACGTGTTTCACCACTATTTTGGACATCACCCGGCGGTCCCGGGGTCATGGCCGTCTCTAAGCTTTCTGTAAAGTCCAGCTACCACTTTACAAAACGCAAGGCCTACTACCGAACAACGTCATGCTCTAAGGGCAAACTTATATGTTATTTTACTTGACATTGGCGAAATCATCGATTGATTTATTAATGGAAGCCATTTTTTTTTAAAGAAGAAGAAGAAGAAATTTTATCTTGATTTCACGATCCATCTATTTAACAAAAGTCATAGTTCACGGGGCGCCAGATCGGCAGTCGGGAAACCATTTCAAGTTTATTTCCACATTGGGCATAAAATACATCGGAGCGGCCAAGGTGGCACAAAATATCTGAACAACGCATCTATTGCCGAAGCGATAAAGTGCATGCTCCTCAGATATTTTTGAAGCATTGGCCACTTTGATATACATATTAAATGGCGACTACATAGCGTATATAATGAATAAGTTAATCCATAGAAGTAGTAAACCTACAGAAGGAATCCACCGATACAACGAGTCGTGACGCGTAATGGCGGCCGCTTTACATGTGTGCGTATTTCCGTGTGGTGCCAGTCAAAAAAAAAATCTCAATTTCAGCTTAAATATTTTAGTATAAAAAATGTGTTATGAATATACATATTTGTTAAATAAAACGAAACGAAGCGGCGAATTTAACGAAAAACAGCAAAGCTCAACTAATAATTAAATTAATAAAAGTACACGATGTAAATGTGTGTGTTTTCTCACTCTTCTCGACCCGATACTATAATTTCAAGCACTTTTACTATACATATTTATTAATTATGAGGCACAGCAGTGGCCCCGCCAAGACAAAAAAAAACTACTGAATTTCAAATCCTCATAGGTTTATCCCAGATAACACTTCAGAGCAAACATTTACAGGAGAAAATGTGATTAGTACGGGAATATAATGTACAAAAAAACAAATATACTTTTTTTGTTTGACTAAACTCTCAAATTTTAAATTTTAATGTAGGTATTTACTTAAAACACAACGAGTTGGCCATAGAGGTCTATTGAATGTTCTGACTTACCTACTTAGTATGAAACAGCCAAGCCATAATTTTTAAACCAAGAAGTAGTATCCTACACTACTTAAAGATATTCATAGCCTTTATTTGCAATTTCATAACTAAGATTGCAAAACAACAGATTGCATAGTTAAATTATGACAATTTGTCGTGACAATTTATGGTGGTAGTGTATAGGGGTTTACCGTAGTCTTTAAAAAACTTATTAAAATGAAAAGCTGGTTGCAATTACATAAAGGGTGAACACTATTAAATTGTCGCAGGTCGAACATGCTACAGACGACAAAATAAAAATCCAAAGTGCTCAAAATTCTTTATATGACTAATTTTATACAGCGTAAAATCATTTTAAAAAATATTAGGGCTATTTCATCGAACGACGAGAAAATTTCCGGACATTACTTTTGACGTGATTCATTGAATTTCGCACGGAATCATCGCTTAACAATTTTGTGCATTTAATCCATTTTCGTTGAAAATCTGGTAATGAAGTGGCAGGTTGGCAAGTTTTTCGCAGTTTAGTTTTTATATTAGCCCAATATTTTTCGATGGGGCGAAGTTCGGGACAGTTAGGTGGGTTACTCTCCTTAGGCACTACCTCGACTGAATTCGCCTTATACCATTCCAAAGTTCGAGACGAATAATGGCAACTTGCTAAATCTGGCCAAAACAATGTTGAGGAAGTGTGTTTCTTTATGAATGGTAACAGTTTCTTTTTCAAGCATTCTGATATATAAATATCGGTGTTAATTGTCCCGGTAGTGATAAATGGTGAGCTCCTCATGCCGCACTGGCATATAGCTTGCCAAACAAGGTATTTTTGCAAATTTTTCTACCGGGATCACCTTTTCCGATTCGTCAAGATTCGAGATGTCACGAGAGGAATAGTACTGGTTACCTGGTAAAGACTTGAAATCTGCCTTGACGTAGGTTTCATCGTCAATAATTAGGCAACATTTTTCTCAATCAACAAGGTATACAATAACCTAGAACGTCTAACCGCACGATTATATTGATCCACAGTTCTCTTGGGAGCCTTTTGCTTCTTATATGTTGTAATGCCGCATTCTTTTTAATTTTTGGACATTTGCTTGACTAGTGCCTACTTTTTTCGCCACATCCCGGGAAGAGATACTCGGATTCTTATCAAATAGCTTGCACACCTTTGATTGTAACTTAACATTAGATTTTCTGGTGGGTTGACCTTCACGCCGCTTCCTATCTATAGTTTCACCTTGTTTAATTTTTTTTAGGGTTCGTTGAACCGTCCTCCGAGTTGTTTGACAAGATTTTGCCAGATCTAAAGTTGATAAATGAGGATTTTTACTGAATTCTTGCAAAATTAATTCGCGAACATTTTTTTCGTGTAACGCCATTTTCATAAATAAAAAACAAATGAACATTTTATGGTTGTCTAATATATTACGAGCCTTCTAAATTTAAAATTTTAAAAGAATATTCAAAAAAGGTTCGATGCAACACGCTAGCAAAGTAAAAATGTAGGCGACAATTTAATAGTGTTCACCCTTTAGGTGATACAAATAGGCTTATAATTTGCAAAAGAACACTGTGTACTTTTTTTTGGTAAAGAACGTTACTTAATAAAATTATAAAATTTCCATTATCCACTCGTTTACAGTTGTGATAAATAAAAGAACATATAAATAAATTAAAAACAAAAATTAAATTAATTAAAACTAAACTTAAAAACCTGTACCTACACCAAACCCGCTCCGGGCTCATACATAATATTTAACAAAATGGAACATCGATAACCCTGCGTTCGGGAAATTTCTCCGATTTTGATTGACCGGATTGTCTGGCAACACAGATGGCGTGAAGTAAATAGCTAGCGAATTTACTAATTTTTAATGTAATTACGTGGTTAATTGTTTATTTACTGATGAAAAGTGATTGGGGGAGTTTTTTTGTGTCGATCAGTAGCATTTTTACTTCTTCCTACAGCATATGACGGCATATTTTAATATTTTTTGGTCCACTGCGGCGTGCTTTGACGTTCGGAGGCGACTGTTGGGAGTCCCGCGCATCAAGGCCTTGCGTATGTGTGTGAAGCCCGTAAGTACGAGTGGACCGACGCCATTTGTAATCACAATTAAATTTGTTGTTGGCAGCGTGGAGTCTAATAATATTATATAGTCTAAGAGTTAATCATTTCATTTCATTTATTTATTCAATAATATTAATACATAGATTGTGTCTGAAATTATATAGATAGTCACATAATCTACACTATAATATTATAAAGGCGAAAGTTTGTAAGTTAGTATGTTTGTTACTTCTTCACGTCTAGGTCTAAACGGCTGGAGCGATTTTAATATAATTCGGTATGGAGTTAGCTGACACCCTGGATTAACACATAGGCTACGTTTTTTTTTTTTTTTCAAATATACCGCGAATAACTCCGCGGGCACAGCTAGTTAAACAAAAAAAGCAATATCAATTTACATGCAACACAAGGACTCTCAAATTCAAATCCTGCAAAAGAAAACATAAAAAATACTGGCAATAAAATTAAGAATTTCAATGTCGCATTTAAAAATAATTATTATCTATATATCCAAAATTAAAAATTATCTAATTTATACCCTATCCCCAAATGTCATCCAAATTATAGTTACATCCTTTCAATAAAAAAACACGAAGTTGTGATTTAAAGCGGTAAGGGTCAGTAATATAATAACTCTTGAGATCCGTAGCCAATTTATTTAATATGTTAATTCCTTGAATATATGTACTGTGCTGAACTACTCTACTACTTGTAGCGTAGGTGCGGATGTCGGTTTCATGTTTTTAGTTCAGCAGCTAGCAAGGCGAGCACTAGTTAGCTCTGCAGTCTCATACAAAGATAGATGCTTGATTTGAAAATCACAAGATATCCAGCTTTTCCTATCGGTAGGAGTTAGAAACTAACAATACCTTGCATATATTGCAACACGGCTGCCTGCCATTCCTTGCTGACTCGCTCCGCGAGCACGATTCTGTTTACAGGCACCTGATCCAGAATATGTTTCCAGCAATATACGTTCAGTTTTTCCCGGCCAGCTGACATGTCGCAACCTGTGCCATAAAGTAGGTATATAGTGAGATTATCGGGCCGAGCATTCGACGCCCTAATCGTGACATTTTATCTACAAACACGAAACATAAATAAATAAGTGTGGATATCGAAACTATTTTGGGCAAAAATAATGGTAAAACACTTTCGTGTGTGATTATTTTCAATCTCACTTTTTTGAATTCGAGTGCATGACTTTCTAAAATCGGTCCCAGGTTTTGTTGATTATTTTTATACCAAATAGTTGTACCTACTTAAGAACTCTAAGGTAATTAATGTGATAAAAATAAACTTATATATATACGAATACTTTATAGGGCTCTTCTTATTTAGAATAGAGTTAATAATAAAACATGACTAGTCCAGTGTACAGTGTAAAATAACGGTAGGTAACATTTATGTAAAGCAATAGGTATAGTTATTTATACACAGATTAGAGAAAACAGAAATTATTATTATTATTTTTTTTTTTATCTTTTTTGTTAAGGAGCCTTGGTCTTTAAGACTATGTCGGCTCCGTTTGACCTCTACATAGTAGTATCCTCATTACATATACAATACGAAAATATAAAAATAAAATTACAGTAGCAAATCGGTCAGGTGTCAAAAAAACTATAAATAAATAACAGAAATTATGAAATCGATTGTAATTGATAATAAGGACTTACCGCGTAGTAGTTTTCCGCGTTAGAATCTGAATAGCAAATTATCAAAAACGACTGTTCCTAACACACCGGTTACACAAAATGAATCAAACATTAGGTTATTATCTGTTTTTATCTACACTCTTATCACTAATCGTTTATCGTCACATATAAACCACGTTTTTATATATTTTGGCCAGTGATGTTCACTTAGAGCATAGACAAAGATAATCATACCGTATTTTTCTTACAGTGGTATGGTCTACTTCAAAAATATGTTTAGGTGCACTATTGCACCTTATGCCTTTGTAATCATTTGTCGTCGACGGCACTCCAAAAATAGGAGGACTATAAACAAATTCGGGTTAGTCCACAGATAAAGTACTCCGTGGGTTAGTCATACCATTTATAAGTTTATAGTGGTAAGTTAGAGCTGGAGCAGATATTGATATTTCGTATGGAGGAGCTGACTGACTGGATTAACATTATAGGCTCCTCATATAGGAAGGATGTAGTTTACAGTGTGCGTAATATTACTGTTTAACGGTACGAATTTGTGAGCAACAGCTGGTCCTACTATAATTTGTGACTAATAATGACTGAGTATGTATTTATTGATGTGTTTGTTACTCTTTCACGCAAAAACTACTGATTTAATTTTAATAAAATTTAACAATAAGGTAGCTTACACATGAGAAATTCTATCCTCATGTATAAGCTACCTTACAATTATTCTTAATTGTAAAAAAAATATAGGTAGAGCTATAATATTTCGAACGAATGTCTTTGTCATTCTAATAAGAATCTTGCAAAACTGGACCGTATGATTTTTTTGTATTAGCCTTTTAAGGCTAAAATAACATTAAATTAAGATGACTGCGTCATTATTATTTAAAATAGCGATCTTATTAATCCAAAACTATCTAAATCATCCAAAAATATGAATCAAGTTACCTAAAACGAAACGTATGCTAAAACACCAATCAGGCTTACTGTTTCTGACACATGTCAACTTGACTGAGGACTGTTTACATTATGAGAAAATAATAAAATATATTGGCAGGCTTACTTACCACACAATTAGGTAACTTTAAAGCTTTGGAATGGTTTTAGAAGAATAATATCATTCCATTAACGCTGCTTCAAACCAATTATAATGAATTCGTTCGCTATTTGTGCGCACTCGGCCATAATATGAAAGAGCTAAATTGGGAATGTTCATACAAAGAAACTAACACTACAGACTACTAATAAGATATGATATGACTAACACAGACGATGGGCGTTGGCGGCAAAAATGACGGCCAGCAATGTTGCCATGATAATTTGTCATTAATCCGTATAATTATAAAATCGCGGATCGTGAATTTGATGTTTTTAAAGCAACAAAAATAAAAACCGGACATGAGCCGTTGCAAAAGGCGGGAACAGCACGAGGAAGATGATGAATCATCATCATTATTCGAAATCATCCACTCCTGGGTATTGGCCTCCCCAATGACCGCCTGCGCCGTTAAACTCCAACTGGTTTCCGCGGTTACCCACGCTGCGGCTTCCAAGCATGATCGCCATTCGATTCGTTTTTTCCCCATCGGACATCCGTTCTTCTGTCAATGTACATAACACTGGCACTTAAGTCTAGCAATATCGGTAACTTTGACTTCAGTTCCACAGAGCCCAAGTCTCGATACCATAAGTCAACACTGGTCAAAGAAAGACACTGCGGTAAGTTCGACGAATTAATTTCGATAGCTTCCCGAACAGTACCCAGCCATTCTCAAACTTGGACCTAGAGTCAGCAGCAGAAATGGCTAAGCGGTTGGCGTGTTCAAAATGAAGTCAACAGATCTCTATTGTCAAGAAAATAAGAGCGCGCGTAGATTATTTAGAACGCTTCACCCGCTCAGCCAGTTTTGCTGCTGACTGTACCTAACTGAAAAGTTTGTCCTTGGTACACATACTTCTCAATAACTTGAAGAGTAGCGTCTCCGATTTTATAAGGAGTTGGGACTACTTGAACGTTGAACATGACTTTCGGTTGTGAATGTCTATTTTCATACCAACACGACCGAAGGCCCTACTGACGCCATCGAGCACTGCATTCCACGGTCAGCTATGTCCTCGGGACGATTCAAGACTTCTTCCAATGAAGCGTTGCGGGGAGGTGACACCTTGGCTGACTCCTAGCTGCAATAGAATCGGCTCCGGTTCCAGTCCTGCAGACGGACTGACATAATAGCGTTTCTATGCAAGCGCTTTAACACTTTGATATACCTATACAGTCGAAGTCTCGTTCGAATCCATGGCATTCTTGTAGTCCACAACCTGTAACCAGTACAACCTACCGCGCCTGCGCGCTTGCTTGTTTTGCGCCGGTCCAAAATTATTCAGGTGTACTAACATTAGGAAAATTATTAAGCCATTAATGCCATTAGGTATAGTAGTTATTAAGCCATTATTAATGCCGTCCAGCCGGGCAATGTTGCCAGCCTTCTGGGCACCTTACCAGCTCATTTTTTATTTGTAAAAGTATGTTTGTTTTTATTATAGGTATTTAAAAATAGTAGATTAATTAAAAATCCAAATTCATTAAAAATAATGTACTTAGGTATACTTACATACATTAGTTTAAACCATTATTATTAATAGTTAAGAGCAGCTACGTCTGTAAGTATAAATCTATATATAAGAATCAATGTAACCATTATGATACAACGGCATTTTAGTAGCCCCAAAATGGTCAACTTATTCAAAAAAACACTAGCAGCTGTTTCGTTGCGGTTTCATCCCTTGCGGTCGATATAATGACAGCAGAATTGGGACATTCGGGACAAGTCCGGTGTCGCCGACATCTCATTTCCTCTCTGTGATTACTTTATTAAAACATTTCTTTAAAGCACGCGATGTCTTAATAAAGTATGTTTAGGAATCCCAGCGGAAGTCACATATAATAACGGAAAGATAATTTTATCTTACGCACTCTCACGCAATTTAGTCGTATGTTATGCGATAACTTTGAATAATTCTATGATTCGCTTGTTTTTTCAGATGATTTTGCATTGAAATATTATGTATATGAAAAAGTAACAATTTTGCGTAAGGAAATCCGAGTCGTGACCATGTCCTGACAATTTTAGTAGCAGAAAATATGTTGACAGCTTTTTACTTCAGTTTATTTTCTAGCGACCATATTAATATAATTAAAACTGTTATGAGCCATTATGTTACTATGTACTACTTAGCTACAAACGGATAAACTCACATGTACTTATATCGCACTAAGCGACATATTTCGGGTAAGCTCTGGTACTTATTTTCGAGCCGGGTCAGGAGACACCGCTCGGGGTGAGGATGTGTCACTCGTTCAATGGGTACCAGAACTTACCCGAAACAAGTAGCTTAGTGTCAAATAAGTACATGATCTAGTGCGATATAAAAATCTATTACTTTTCAGTTCACGCTTGATTTGATGTCATTGACATATTATGTTGGTACCCACCTAAACACAAATGATTGTAACTACCGAATAATAAGATTGGTACCTAATACCTAACTAACCTAATCTAAACTAACAGCCGTAGGTAGGAAGTACCTACCTAATCTGAATCAAATTCACTGTCCGCGTTGCATGTTACAAAATCTACTTTATAGTGTAAGGTAGGATCACATCACAAAGGCCAGGTAGGCAGGATAAAGCAATTTTAGTAATCAAGCGTCTGCGGCCTCTGTGTGCTCTAATAGCCTCTATTAGTGGATTAGTAGGAAAGCAAATCATCAAATTAAGTAATTTGTTGGTGGAAAACAAACAATTACGTTACTTTGTGGCTCCCGATCAGTCGTTATGTAATTTTGAAATCGTCCGACGGTTAATAAGGGTACGTTGATAGTCCACCGTGCAACAGTGACAGCTGCCAGTGGGACTGGACGATCGAGATGAGTATTAATATCTTTCCAGTAGTTGCATCGAAATGTGATGTTCCGAACATTTGGAAGACGTATGCGGACCCGAAACCTACGCGCATATATTATGCCTTTTCGACGATTTAATGAAATGTAAGATGGCGGACACGCACTAAGTTAACACCCGCCATGGTGTAAGGACTATTGAGATTAAATGGAATCTAAAATGTACTAGATTAGGCTATTGGGTGAAGAGGATGGGCTAGCTAGTGAGCTATGAGAAAAAGGACGCCAGCTCAATAAAATGGTATATAATTTTATCTTCGGCAGACGATGCACCCAACCAAAGGGCTGAGGGTTGAGAGGTGTCACTGGAACATATTTATATCCAACTCGTCACTTATGTTTCCACATTCACCCTTGATAACGCAGCTCTAGCGACCCCACTGAGGACGACCGGCTAAGGTAAGCCAAGAGGTAGGGAACTGTTCCACCTAGGTACCTCCCGTTGTTTAATTACCTATTATTACTATGATACCTAAAAAAGCTCTCAGGTAGGTAGGTAGCGAACGGATGGTATTAATGAAATTTTTAAACAGCGATTGATATTTAGTCGCTGATTTTAACGGAAAAATCACTATGTAGGTACCATCGGTTGTTCCTCTTAAGTCCCACGCTCGAGATTTTTTTGAGATTTTAATATTGCCTATACCTTTAATAGTATTATTCTGGTATTATATAATCTTCACCTATACAACACTCCCAGGCTTGGAAACCACAGTACGTACGCGTTGTCCGACTACATGTTTAAAACAATTAATGACTTTGAACTTTAAAAAAAAAAGTTATCGTTAGTACCTACTCAGTACTTTTATTGATCATACGAGTCTCCTCACATTGGGCAGAAATTATTTCGTCTTCATCAACCGGTTCTAGTAAAATTATGTCAAGTCCATCAGTTTGCACACTATTTTTTGGATACAAGAGTTCGACAGTCAATAGATTTATCATCATCATATTAACCTTTTTTAACCCACTGCTGAACATAGGCTCATAACTCGTCCCGGTCCTATGCTAATCGCATTTAGAAGAAAAGATCAAAAGGGTTACCTCTTGACTGCCACGGTCGTGACAGCCAATAGAATGCCTCACACTGTTTGTCATTCTCATTACATGACAATACAGTCTCCATCAAATATATCAAAAAAGCAAAAATACCTGAACTTGCACTTTATCGCCTTTACAATTAAATAGAGGCGTTGTTCAAATATTTGTGACTACCTCCACAGCTTCAATATATCTGTACCATTACCACGAGTTGTGACATTGAGGTTTTCGATAACGAGGATCGAGTTTACTATCTGTGCATTTCGTGTACTATTTAGTGCGAACGAGATGCACAGTACCCTTACAATGAGTTGTGACATTGTAAGGGTACAGATAGTAAACTCGATACTCGTTATCGACAAACCTCAAAGTCACAACTCATGGTAAGGGTGATAATGACCGTATAAAGCACTTCAAGTAAGCAAGAAAAATCACCACATGCGACCTCAAAATTTTAATTAAAAATACATTTAATTGTTCTGCTTCGTGTCCTTCGCATTGTGAAGGGCCTGCGTGACGTAAAGCTTGGCCAGGCTCTGCGAGCAGAACTGGCTGATGTGCTGGCTGTAGGTGTTGATCTGGCCGGCCACGATCATGGGGTTGAGGCGCAGCGGCACGGGGTGAGGCTTGAACAGCTTGTTCACGTCTTCTTCTGGCAGTGCCGGCTCGTCCTTGGAAATTATATATGGGAAATTTATAGCGATGTGGAGTAAGAGTTATGGATATATTTGCCGTGTGATGCCGGCTGACTAGAATAGCACCACCCCATCTCCCGCGGGTGTCGTAAGAGGCGACAAAGAGAAAAATGCTAGGGAAGGGCAGCAGCGTCCGATGAAACCCAATCTACAGATACTGCGGTCGCCAACCCGCCTGCCAAGCGTGGCGACTATGGCAACTACCCCCAAGATGATACAAGTCATATTTGTGGGAGGCATATATCCAGCAGTAAACTGCATACGGCTGAAATGTATGTATGTATGTATGGATATATACCGTTGGTTATTTCTCACAAATCTACGCACAAGTCGTTAATAACCAAAGCTGGGGAATATAAAAATCGGATAAGACAGTTTCTATACAACTCGTTCACGTGTTTATACTCCTCGCGGCGAATCATGATCCCTATGACAGTTCATGTTAGTGATGGGTTGTGCCGATGTAACTTAACTTTTTTATAGGCAAAGGCGTGACTTGCATTCAGCCATGTTGGTAAACATGATTTTAAAAATATAATCTGTATTTCTTATGTTTATTATGTTGTTGTTATAGTAATGATTTAAGTTTTTTGGACAAGAAATGTAACTTGTTAACATTTAGCATCTAGTATTTTACGTCACGCTTGACAAATGTAAAAATAAAAATCCATCTTAAATATAGTGCTATCAAAAAAATTGCATAAGATCAAAATAACCTTACTATATGTATAACTGAAAACGATTATAGGTACATCGGACACTGAAAGCGTACTATTTATTTTGTACACTTGTTTTCATTATCGACATTTGTCTTAGATACTGTTTCACTAGTCGATATCTTCCAAACGAAGTAAGTTTTGCAGGGCGTAAACGTAATATCTGATTGAGATAATTTCTTGTAAATGTTAAGAATTGTTACAATTCCAAGGGAAAATCATTGTAGTGGCATAAATCTACCTAAAATGAAAAAAACGGCATTTTTAGACGCCTCCAATTCGATTTTAATATAACGGCGACGCCACTACAAGTTTTTGTCGTGGGAATAACTGTCAGTGTCATAGGGAATTATAGGGATCAAGATTCGCCGCGACGAGTATAGGCATTGACACTAGACTAGCGCTATCTATCGCTTCCTAAACAGCTATAGAACTCAGTCCTACATTTGTTGCCGATTTTTTTATAAATTGATTTCTAATAACGGCGCTGCGCCACATAATGCCGAAAACGAAAGTAGCCTGATTATAACGGAACGCGAATAAAATGTATGCTGAAGTGTTTAAGGATTTGAAGATCAATGCGGCAAATGATGATTGCTTGGCACATTAGCATTACGCACGGCAAGTACGACAACATTTAACTAAAATGTGTCCAAAGACTTTTAGACTTATTGGACGGTCCCCATGTCTCCCTCGATCGGCGGACTAAATTTCTTTTACTATCGTTCAAAAGTCAATATACCTAGGAGGAATAATGACTGGAGAACGCATCTGCGAGCGCCAGTAAGGGAAAATGATATTTTGGCTTTTGCAGCCCAAAATGTAACAATTCACTAGTTTTGCTTTACGGGACAATCTTTATGACAAATTATAAGCTTATTCTGTATTAATTACCGCAACTTCGGTTGAAAACACAAGAAAACTCCAATTTTATTTGTTTGTATCTCTCCAAATTTGACAGTTCTGAAGGGTTCAGTTTGAAGGGGAACAAAAATATGTGAGACTATGACAAGGACGCATGAAAATAGCGCCGTCTCTGCCATACCTATGGAAAGTTACATAAGACCATACCCTTTCTATCGTGATATTATTATTACCACGCTCTGTCTAGTTAAATGGTATGTCTATGCAATATACCAATGCAGTACGCAGAACTGAAAAATTAATGTGTTTTATGATTATGATCTTATTCGAAGATGTAATGACAAGTTCATCACTATACCTAGATATTTTTCTAGCAGGAACGAAATTTGCTTAGTGCTTGCCACAATAATAATATTGACAATCGTGTTATCGATAAGACTACATCAACCTACCTACCTAGACACCGCGTGCCACCGATCTTGAACAAATTTTTTGATCCAATTTACTTTTATTATTGGCAATGAATTGTTCGAAATTATTTCCTGAAGTATGTAAAATATAAATAAATAGATAGTTTTGTAATTGTTATTTATTTCTAATCCTATTACCCTACATTTATCTTTGTATTACCTGTATGTTGTTGAAGTGGTAGTTATCGATATACAGGACTGTCAATGTTGTCAATCACTTACAAGAAATGGTTCGTGCTAGAAAAATATCTAGGTATATTCATCATTTTGTTACCTTGGCAGCGCGGGCGGCGTTCTCCTGGGCCCTCTTCAGCAGCCAGCGGTGCTTGTCCTGCTGTTGGCGCACCACCAGCTGCTGGTAGCGGTTGAACTTGATGGCTTCCTGGTTCAGCTCGTCGACACGCTCCATTAGGCTGCGGAGTTGGCCTGCAAGTTGTGATGGAATTATGAGGAAACGTATTTGCTAAAGGTTTGGGCACATAGGCGCGTTTTGTGAATGTGGCGCAGCGGGGCGCGACCGACGCTGTCCGAATGTGTGCCTTATTTCGTTACATTAGCCACACCGGAGTCACGCTGCGCTACCGCCACGCTCACAAAACGCGCCTATGTGGTTCTAACTGTAAGGGTTTGGTGTCTGCCGACTAGTTTTTTTTCTAAAGCTGGGACTCTTTGAGCAGAGAAACCTTTTAAACTATTAAGATGTCAAGTCAAGTAGACTGAATGCTGTGTTCCAGACGCAACAACAGTTTCAATCCTATGAGCCAAAGTCAAAGACGGTCAAAGGGTTAATTAGAAAAAGAGGTATGTAGAATCAAGTCTAAAATAGATTGTTTCACTTTGCAGAACAGGAATAACCAAATAAAATATAAAAATTTTGTTTGTTACATACATGGCAAGCATTTTTTTTATAAATAATGTACATATTTTTTAATATTTACATCTCAATGTCATCTAATACTACCAGTGTTGCAGAATAACTCACCTTCCAATACTGAAGCGGTGCCAAGATCCAGGAACTTGGAGCCCTCCTCCTCAGGAATCATCTCTGAGAGCTCGGACATCATGATGTTGGTCAGCGGAGAGTTGCGGATCACGATGGGGACCTCAATGAACAGGCTCTCGTAGCCGATCTTCAAATTGCGGAGTGCTTCTGGGGTGTAGTCTTGCTCTTTGTACATTTGAATTGCCTGAAAAATATACATATAAAATGTTTCAATAAACAAATGAGGAGAAGCTTTATATTGTGGTAAGTGGTGATCTATACATTAGTTCTACAAACTTAAAACTAATCACTGTTGTTGATGATACAAGGAAATGTAGAATGTAGACATCTATGCCTTACTTTACTACTACACGGGTCCGGTTGTAAAATATTAAACCATATTAATCAATGTTTGCTTCTGTAACTTCAGGACGATTTGCCTTGACCGTTTTCAAATAATTTACGATAATTATTTGAATGAGCTTTCTTTAATCGTGGGCACACTTACAATCTTGAACATAGAAGATTGAATGTTTAATATTAATCGAAATTAAACAAACATAAGCGAGTGACACTATTAAATAGTTTATCAATTACTATTATTATCAGGTACTATTGTATGTTCAGTGACTTTAATTGTTGAGCCATTTAGGGTTCACTTTACATTGGGCAAATCATAGAATAAGTATTGATCAAAAGAAAATCGCTTGAACCGTAAATGGTCCAACAATTAAAGCCCATGACTCAAATCTAGTACATTTATCACCAACCTGAGGTGTTAGTCTGTAAGCCTTCAGCGTGAGGAAGCCGCGTGCGGACTTCTTAGTGTCATAGATGACAACCACACTCTCCTCGATGGAGGTCTGGTAGTGGTACTGTGACTCCAGGAGGGACAAACTCAGGAAGTTGCCAACATCAGCACTCTGGTACCTGAAAACAGATATATTTGTGAGATCTGCACAATGCAGTAATGTTAACACGTTGAGTGCCAAGAACCCATTAGACAGATTTTCTATGAGTACTTGCAGCGGATTTTCGCTACATACGGAGAATACACGGGGTTCGGCTACGAGAGCAGCGCGTAGCAAATGGTGGCACTCAATGTGTTAAATAAAAAAAGATTAATAACAAAATTCATTTAGTATCGGGAGGCCAGTTATTGATGGGTGGCCAATTTTTGGTGATTTACTCTATGTTCAGTTTACCTTTTTTTCTACACTTATTTTGTAATGTTTAATGCTATGAAATATGTAGAAAATGCACAGCATATTTGAAAATTGTTATGTTTGCAAGTATGCATATATGCTAGTTTCTGGTAGTAATCTCAGAATTAGAACTTATTGGTATTGATGACAGCAGCATTTTATTGGTTTTCTTATTTTAAAAAAAATTGTTGTATACAAACTTAAAGGTTAGTAGAGTAAGTTGTCCAGGGGTCTGTTACTATGGCAACAAGTGGTATGGATAAATTGATTGACCCATTAGCGACATTGACATTGTATGCAACAAAATTTATCTACACACCATCCAACGTGGAAATGGTCAACATTGACCCTCCGGAGCCTCCTCATCATAGCAAGCTGGTACTCCTCCTCATCCATGGTGTCATCATGCTTGGGGAATGGGAAGCAGTTGGTGATCTCCAGCCGGTTTTCCACGACCAGCCCCAGCAGGGCTCCCTGAGCCACCTCCATATTGCTGCATGATTCTTCATGGCAATGCTTCAGAATTTTCATTACCGCCTGAAATATTAGATGGTAGGAAAGTTAAACTTATTATAAGTGAAACAATAATGCAAGTATGACCAGATTTAGGCAAAATGTATACTCATATGCTACAGAAGCTATACTTAAAGTCTTACTGCAATTTGAAACAATTAATATAAATTATTGTTGCAAATACAATACAAATGTAAATATTGTAGAATCATTATTAAGTTGCCCATAATATTATTGTTTTAGTTGATTGTCTCCTATTGGTGCCCCTGTAAGATATACAAAACATCCTGAATTCAATATGAAAATAATAATACTACTGTTTTACAATGACTATCAGTTTCTTAGACTTCAGGCTTGCATGGTTTATGGCAGTGGCATGAAACAATACCTAATAAAAAATAGGATATGCGCAAATTACTGACTAATGTAAAAAGTAAACAGTCAAACAATAGTAAACAATAAACATTCATCAATTAATATCAAGTCTCATCAATGCAAGTCTCTTTTTGTAAATAACAAGTGACACAGCTCATTATCTAAAATAATAACGGTATCAAGCCACGTTGAGATCATCACTGATTTCGGTAACCAGGGATGTTATAGAATAATAGCTGTCCTAAAATGACCTATGACTAATTCTTATTAAGTAAACAGTTTGGCGCGCGCATCCAATAACAGACATAGGTAAATGAGGATCAGTTGTGTCCGAGTCAGGGGCTTTTCATTATTTGTTTAAAATCAATTGTTTACGGGTACACAGTATGTATACAGAATCATGTTATTTTTCAGGTTGGGAATATTATAACCTCTAAACGAAAGTAAACTTAGGCATTATTAGATATGTTCAATATTGTGTCACATTACAGGGCAATTAAATACTATAAGTTTAAACGATTTGGGAGAGGATTACTACTTTATTTTTTACTTTTAAACAATAAAACAACAAATTTCTGACGCGTCGACAAATTTAGTTTTCATTGAAATTTGAACACTATGTAGTAACAATTTTACCACTATGGCAATTAAATGTATTGACGATGTGTACTTACCAGTCCATCGCACTGAACGTACGTAATTGCGGCTTCATTTTCAGGAATACGTCTTGCAGACCCACCGCGGCTCGCCATTTTTAATTTGAAAGGTTTAACTGACCGAATGGAATGAGCTCCAGTTTGATAGTTGAAGTGTCACGTTTCAATCATTCAATCGCATATGGCAACACATTTCATTCGCTCGTACTATTTAAGCCAATTATTTAATAGCTGACTTTTCTACTGAATAGGAATTGATTTTGTGTCATGTGTGTGATTGCTTTACTTCGTCTTGTCTATTGTTTCAAATGTCAAGACAAGTCAATCCTCCACCAATCATCCTTCCTATCAATTTGATAAATAAATCAAGTCACAATAATGTTGTTATTCCTTTAAAAAGATTACAATAATAATGTGTTCTTTGACCTAATTAATAGAATAAGAAGTGAGTGTTTAAAATATACAGAATTGGTTAGTCAAATCTTGTTACAAAGTTTTTAATAAAATTGTCTACATGTATTTAAAGGAAGAAAGAAAATTATGAGTCAACATAAATTTTGGAATGGGATAAAAGCTTGTACTTTTTCAGAATCTAACCAGATTCCTGATAAAATTGTGAAACTTTGTTCTCTGGGATCGGAAGTGATCGTTCTTGGCAATGACCATGGCCTTTATCATAGTAAGATTGAGGATGATTGTTTAAACTTTAGCAAAGTTAGCGGTATATCAGCGATAGACATATCACACCACAATGATACCCTCTACATTATCGACTCGTACGGGAGACTATACAAGACTAATTCTAAGTTTGAAAATAAAGAAGAAATTGTGGTCAGGGAGGATGCTAAATGCTGTCCCCATGGTTTTAAAAGTGCAACCTTAAAAGTTAAGTTCCGCAATGTAGTCAATAGTGATTTTGGGCAGCTATTTATCAGCAGTGAGGGGCAGCTGTGGGGCTCTGGTGTTATGCCCCAAATTGGTTTAGATTCCACAAGCATTAAGAAAGTGCCATTTTTCGATGGTAGGACAGTGTACAGTGCTTCTATTGGTGATGATTTCGCGGCCGTAATAGCTAGGAAAAATGTTCGTCAATCTGATAACTGTGACACAGACAGTGACAATGATGATGAGGAAGTTTTTGCATCAAATTGCTCACAATGTCAAACTTCAATAGGCTTAGCATCCCCAGCTTCAGTCCCGTCTCTGTCTGAAACCTGCCCCCTCGGAGTCCAGCTCAACAAGTCCAGTGAAGACTCCAGTAGCACCACAGCCCCTCAAACTGATGTCCACATAGATGCTCACAGTTTTACAGAAGACTCTAGTCCCTCATCTGAAGAATCAAAAATAGCTAAAAGCAATTCAAATCAAAAAACACCTAATAAATTAAACCCAGAACAAATAGAACATGAAAGTAAAAGCAGTGAAGTTGAAACAGAATTAGATAATGAAACCACAGAAGAAAATAAAGAAAAGCTGAATAATATTTTTATAAACACAGATGCAGCCAAGCAGTTTTTAAGTAAACAGTTGTCATGGGTGTCAGCCGGAGAGGATTATCTTGTGGAATATACCGAAAAACCCACAAGGATCATCAAAGAAAATGTCTCCAACTTAACAAATCTAGTTTATGAAGGTGTCAAAACAGTAGGAGATAAAGTAGTAACTTTGTCAAGACATGTAAGCGGCAGCAGTGACAACAATGATGTTGTAGAACTTCAAATGAGACTACAACAAGAAGAAATGAACTCCCTCATGTACAGTTGCACATCTGATTGCCAAATTGAAGACCTTCAGTTCTCTACGAGTACAATTAGCAGTGAGAAAGAATTTGAAGTTGCAAGAAAAACTGAAAACATCAAGAACATGTCTAAACTGGGTAGGAATATCCTAGCCACAGAACTGTGGACATGGGGGGACATTACACATGGACAACTTGGAGTGGGAGACACAGTAAAAAGATTGAAGCCGATGGTTGTCATGACATTATCTGGTTTTGGGCTACAGAAAGTATCTTGCGGCAAGTGGCACTGTGCAGCTTTAACATTGGATGGCAGACTCTTCCTGTGGGGCTACAATCAGTTTCATCAAGTCAGCTTTGAAGACAGAGAGGACAAAAGTGGTCCTAAACAATTCACCGAAATCTCTGGTGGGGACAGGGTTCGAGACATGATAGCTACAGACAACCACACTCTAGCGTACACACATGACAAGCATATTTTCTACATGGGTAAGCATACAGATGGTTATACAAGAACTATAGAGAATTTATATAAAATGCAACATGTAGAAGATAAAGATGTTACAGAAAATGGTGATCTTGAACTTGTTAAACTAAATAAAGTGCAGAACTGTGTCAGTAAACCTCAAAACATGTGCTACCATTCTCTAATATTATCTTCTGAGAATATAACATACTGTTCAATACAAACTTATGAGGACGTAATTAAAAACCTGCCCTGTCATGAATTTGAAGATCTGTCTATTGCCCAAAAATATTTAGAAGAAATGCTCTTGATATATCACTCTCTAATTAAGCCCTTTCTCAAGAAAAGTAAAGCTATTGTCCTACATTCCAATGTATATGAAACAGTTTGTGATATCTACAGTGACATATTGAATATCAATGCCCTGAATGTGTTATCAATGTGGCAGTATGCAGAGAAGCATATAAACGAATGTGATATTTCTTTGATCAAAAATTTAGAAGAATATATTTATTTGTACAGAAAGTATTATTTAGCAATAAGCAATTTGATTGTTATTGGTGGGCTCGCTCAAATAAACAATGTTATTGATGTCCCATCAAGTGTATATAATTTATTTAGTGATCAGTTGCCATCAAACAAACAGAAGAATAATAAAAAAACGCTTGAAGCCATAGTCGGGCTCGCGTTTGTACAACCCCTAACAAGATTGAGCTCATACAGATGCATTATTCAATCTTTATTGCGAAACAAGGCGAGCAACAAACACGACTTAGACTTCGATGATATGAGCAATATAGACAACAGATTCAAAAAGGTCCTCACTTCAATGGACTTGTTAATAGAGGAGCAAGAAAAGAAACGAAAAGAGGCTGATGTGACGAAACTTTTCTGGGAAACTGTAGGGAAAAATTTGGACCAATACAGAACACCTGAACGACGTTTAATTCGGGAATCGAAATCGCGGCAGCTCAGCTTAGTGAATCCTGGAAGATTTTCCTCCCACTGGTTTGTCTTGTTCAACGACTTGTTCATCCACATGAATGGGAGTAATTCCACTGTGCACCCATTGATCACGCTTTGGGTGGAATCTGTTCCGAACACTGACTCATTAGTCAATGTTATACAGCTTACAACCCCTGAAGAAGTCCTTTCTGTATCTACAAGCTCCGAGCAGGAAAAGACAGAATGGATACAAGCTTTAAATTCCTCTATCAAGTCTGCTTTGAACAAGGAAGGCACATTCAAGCCTCCAGCTATCAGGACTGCTAGTCACACGTTTTCCAGCAAGAGTGGGTTCTTCAAAGACGCGAAATACCAAGGGAGATGGTTGGACGGCAAGTTGCACGGGAGTGGAAAGATTGAGTGGCCGGATGGGAAGCTTTACGCGGGGCAGTTTCAGCTGAATGCCCTGTGCGGGCATGGGAAGATGGAAGATCCTGGTCTAGGTGAGTTACGTATAACCATTCACAGGGTACGATAGAACACTACGGAATTGACCCTAAGGTGCTCTTCTTTAAGTATAAATTCTAATTTGGTCAGGATTCTCCAAAACTCCTTAATTTTTAAGTTGCGGTCCAAATTGTATGAAATTAGGCTCTTATTGCAACTAAAAACAAATCAAATCATTTTTTGTTAAATATTTTGATTTAATTTGATTTTTAAATAGTAACACTACTATATAAACTTGAAATTGAAAATCATCATCATCATGTCAGCCGAAAGACGTCCACTGCTGGACATAGGCCTCCCCAAGAACGAGCCAAAAAGACCGATCATGCGCCTTCCACATCCAGCGGTATCCTGCGACCCTAGGCTGACTAGGTTGTCGGTCCACCTTGTGGGAGCCCTACCTACGCTGTGTCTTCCAGTTCGTGGATGACGCAGATGTCATATATATTTAAGAAAAAACGACAAGGGCCTCAAGCGTTTGAGGCGGGATTTGAACCCGCATCTGCAGCTCAGCAGCTGTAGTATATGTCTTCTATTTTCAAATTTGGCTCTTATTCCTGCCAAATTTCCGGTTTTTGTGAATTAACTCTGTAACTTAGGCAGTTAGGCTCTTAACGCAAAACGCATTGCAACATCTAACCTGTACTTATCAATAAAGAATGCCCCACTATAAACCCTCATTGTTTCTTATGAGTTACGCAATGATAAACTTGAAGATAGGTACCAACTAATTCCAAAACTGCTTTGCAGGAATTTACGAAGGTCAATGGAAAGATAACCTCCAGAACGGTTACGGAGTCCTAAAGTTCATAAATGGGGATATATACGAGGGTTATTTCAAAGACGGGTTAGCCCACGGCCATGGGGTAAAAAAGCAGGGTGATTTTACTTCAATGAACGCTACAATTTACACGGGGGAGTGGAGTAACGGTGTGAAACATGGGTACGGAGTGATGGACGACATCGGGAAGGGAGAGAAGTATTTAGGGAGTTGGAGCGACAACAAGAAGCATGGATGCGGTCTAATAGTAACCTTGGACGGGATTTATTACGAAGGATTGTTTATGCAAGATGTTCTAACGGTGAGACCTTGCTTGGTTAAGTTTGCGCATTTCATTTCTCTTATTTGCTCATTTTTTATCTGAAATCTTTATATGCGGCGCGAGGCCGTGGTTGGATTGCAATAAATAATTCGCGTGATAATGTTGAATTTGCACGATAAGACCTACTTACATGATAATTTCAGATTATTAATCATTCACCAAAATTGTTTAATTATTTCGTTAATTATACCTATTGAAATTACGTAGATGTCTAAGTCTACCTTCGTTCCAACTGACATCAGGATTGAAGCTGTCGGTATTTCCGAAGCTTTAAAAGTCCTGAACTTATTTCGCCCAAATGAAAACCCTTACCTGTAGGTATACCTAATGGATCAACTCATACCCTGTTTGAGAAATGGTGTGGGTGGGAAATTTATCAGTAATGTCCCATTTTGGTCCCAAAGTAAACCAGCGCGGTAATACTGCCAGCATTATGGGCACTTTAGACCGTAAACAATGGGGAATGGTAGCAATTAATTACTAGCTCCCTTATTCATAAAAGAATATTTATACCTACATTAGTTTAATTTATGTTTTGTCTTTATCATTTAAAAACAAAGTGAACGTGACAGATATACGTTTATGAATAAGGGGGTAGATTTATAGTGACATCTTGTATTTTAAATGATGAATTATGAAATCTTTTATGTACTCAATACAATATCTAATGTTTGTTTTGAAATATGTAACAGGAAATCGTTTAATAGCTCCACCCACTCATTAATATTTACCTAAGTAGAATAAGAATTTAAGAATGCAACTTTGAGTAAATATTGTGTAATCGAGATGTAATATTACCAGCACCAGCACCACTAATGTGTGTTATAAGCTAATTTATTACTCTCATTAATGTTCATATCAGTTTGTTATTATTAAATATAAAGAAAAATGTAATGTTGCAACAGAATTGGTAATGCATTAGTACCGTATCCAATATCAGATTTAGCGAGACTAGTAGGGCTTCCCTCTGTCCATTTAACTTAAAATGGATTAATCTGGTCATGGAGATTATCCTAGTATATCCAGATAAAGTTGTAAGAATACATTTTTTGTTCAACTTCAAAGGATATTGCTAATGTCCGATCGAGATCTCGATTCTCGGACAAAAAAGGGCCTAGATCCCGGTCGATTTTTGAGCACTCGATGATTGAATCGTGACATTTTTAACTCTCTCAAACACGAATAAATGGCATTTTATAATCATGAATAATATAATTTAATAATCGTGGGTATCGAAACTATACATTTTGTGTAAATATAATGTTAAGAAACTTTTGTGTGTGATTATTTTCGTTCTCAAAGTTTTATGAATTCGAGTGCACGACTCTCAGAAATCGGCCCCCAGATTGTAACGACGAGTTCTGATTGGTGAATGTTTTGGGACCCTTAGATATATAGTGCCTCTTATTTCTTAGATCGATTTGAAAGGGATGACACTACAGTGTTGCCACTTTTTAATTTCTACTCTTTAATGTCGGGGTATAACTGGCCACCATTCAATAACTGGCTACGTTATACTGAAAATGAATTCTGTTTACCTATAAATAGAACACAATTTCTAATGGGGTTTCAATGGGCTTGCAAATAACAAAGTGGTCAGTTATTGAAAGGTGGCCATTTACTGGCGATATATAATTTACAAAAGATACATAGGGAAGTCATACTTATACCTAAATTGACGCAATTGTAATAATAAATGAAAAATTGTACAAACACAAGCCATTTATTTGTCCAGGGACACGGTGTGATGGTATTCGAAGACGGTACCCACTACGAAGGCGAGTTTCGCTCAGCCGGCGTGTTCTCCGGCAAGGGAATTCTAACCTTCTCCAGTGGAGATAAGATCGAGGGTTCCTTGAGCGGTGCTTGGACGGAAGGCGTTAAGATCAGCAATGCGACCATGCACTTGAATGTGTCGAATCCTGCACTGCCAGCAAATCCTAAACCCAAGTGAGTTGAAGTTTTTTTTAATCAGAGAAAAGCAAGCGCTTGTCAATTCTCGACTTTATTTTATTGCTATGAAGGTTCAAAATTGTGAAATGCCTAACTATACTTACCCAATGTGTAATCTTTTTCATCTCAACTGTCCTCTTACCCAGAGACAGTCAACGCATAGATAATCAACGCTTTTAAACTTGAAATTTAGAATATATAATTTTCAACTATCTCAACTAAGAATTTATATTAAATGTATTATGTAAGGGGATGAAAACAGGCTAGATAAATAATGTTTCCTAGGCTAGGCTAGGCTTAATATTACTCTTATGCGACGACGCAGTACATAAGTACCTATGGACTTGTTAGTCCATAGGTTCTTCGTGTGAGTTCCTTGGTGTCAATAACTTGACTTACTTTGGTAAAACATTTGGTTGTATTCTAACTATTACAGCGACACTACTAGATAGCTGTCACACTTTTTTTAATTAAAATAAACTATTTCATTAAGGTTAAATTCCAGTCGCCATCAGATATTCAGAGCTATGGAGGTGGCACAAATATCTAAATAACGCCTCTATTGTCAAGGCGATAAAGTGCATGTTTAGATACTAGTGACCGATATATCTGATGTTAAATGTATAACACTGGAGCGGTACCGCGAACATCGAAGTTCGTATATTTCCGGCATTTTTCTCTTTTACTCCAATTAAGGTGTCATTAGAGTAACGGATACAGTCGTCCGAAGTTAACGAATATCGTAATTCGCGGTAGCGCCGCTGTAATCACCAAATATTACAGCTGTGTTAGTTAATCGAACGTTTATACTGTAAATTCTTGATTTATTATCAGATATAGCGAATTCTACGTCACTCTGAATTGTACTGTCGGTGCTGGTAATAAAATTTAATTTCGGTAATTCTTTGCATTAATCCTCAGACAGTGAGTCTATATAAATTAGTCATGGCTATGGTGAGTCAATATACAGGATGTAATGTGTAGATGATGTTAAAGATGTTATTAAACATGCTTCATGTTTCTTTTTAAACACATTTTTAAAGAATAATACGTTTTGATGTCATGCTGGCTGATTCCTTTCATTTGTTTTGTATTGCTGTTATGACAGATGCTAACAGAAACGTCATACACGCGATAAGGTTTTTCAAGAAGTATCATGAATTCATGATGCTAATTTTCTATTATTATGCAAATTTTATTCGAGCCTACTTTTGCTTGAAACTTGTACTTATGTGGAAAGTGCAGTTGTCATTCGGGTCTACCCACTACTAAAACTAGATTATATTACAGTTCCTTCGGCAAGCTTTGCGTCGCACCAAATCAAAAATGGAACGCCCTCTTTCACCAATGCTTCAACTGCCTCGGCGTATCGGAAACACTCCTTACACCCACCGGAAACCACTTCGGAAACGGAACCTCCAATGGCATAGACAATAAGAAAATCTGGCAGAACGTCGCCGTCGCCATATCCTGTTCCCACAAAGAAAAACATAACAGGATGTCTATGAAAAAACCGAAGCAGAAAGCTGAGAAGTCTGTGGATTGTTTGGAAGTTATACCGCAGTTTGGACAGAAAAAGTTAGATTTGGAAGATTTTAAAGAGATTAAGCAGTATCTACATAATGTAAGTTGTTTATCTTTTTTTTTATGATATAGGCGGCAAACGAGCAGACGGATTGCCTAGTGGTAAGCAATTACCGTCGCCCATGGGCAGCCGCAACACCAGAGGAGTCACAAGCGCGTTGCCGGCCTTTAAGGGGGGTTGGAGCTCTGGGAAACTTATTCACCATCAGGAACACAACACTGCATACCTGAAAGGTAGCAG
Organism: Grapholita molesta; assembly: GCA_022674325.2. Classification (NCBI taxonomy): domain Eukaryota; kingdom Metazoa; phylum Arthropoda; class Insecta; order Lepidoptera; family Tortricidae; genus Grapholita; species Grapholita molesta. The sequence continues at coordinate 5,380,042 of CP053124.2, read as the reverse complement.
TGTTATTATGGCTGTGGTCTTCTGTAAGGAGGAGGTACTTCCCCAGTTAGGCTGCCCCAGATTCAAGCGTTAATTGTTGGACGTAGTTTAAGGACATACCCGGGTCCAAATTCAAATTCGGGTGCAAATTATCTTTACGGATAGTATCCATACTGTACACACAGCGTCAAATATCAAGTAGCAACCGAAGTAGTCAAATATATCGGTACACAACTTTGTTTTTGTAGCTGTAAGGATGTGTTATGAATCATGGCTCGGGGATTTTGGTGCGGGAACGTTTGATATTAGCCAAATAGTAGGTATACCTACTTATGATAAGTTTGGCCTCTTTAACTGCTACTAACTACATATATGACTGACATTTTAATATAGTAAATGCAAAATTATCTCTGTCCCAATGAAAAATCGAAGCGCAAAAACGGCGGGCGATTAGAAATGTAAAATTATATTTAATGATTTTGAGGGGTAGTTGCCTTAGTCGCCACGCTTGGTAGGGGGATTGGCGGCCGCACCCGTTGTTCATTCGGTTTTGACGGAAGCTGCAGCCCTTTCGTCGTTTTGTCCCCTTCGTCGCCTCTTAAGTCACCCACTGGACGGGACTAAACACTAAACAAGTCATATTTGGGGGAGGCCTATGTCCAGCAGTAAAGTCTTACAGTGGAAATAATGATGATGAATTGATGGTATACATATATATCCTCCAAAGGCCCACCAGACAAGTAAAATGCTACTCAAATTCGTTCTTTATAGTGTAGGAAATAAAGTATAATTTCTTTAGTGTCAAAATCGGAGGAAACATGAAATTCAACTCTGTTCCATTTTTATCCCTGGGCCATACGAGGATATAATACAATGCTTGTAGTTATTTTACCGAAAATATAAAAGTGCAGGCACTGCTGGCTGTCTACGCATTTTTTTTTAATTTTATCTATTTTTTTTTATACTTACAGGCTTGCGAATCCTCCCACCACCCACTAGGCCAACTGGTGTTAAGTTTAACCAACGCGTTCAACACGACGTACGGAGGCGTCCGGGTGCACCCGCTATTGTTGAGCCACGCCGTCAAGGAGCTGAAGAGTATAACGGACAGGTTGTACCAAGTTGTGAGGCTGCTGTTCCCCGCGCTGCCACCGGAGGGCTCTGAGGTTGTGCTGCCGAAGACTGAGGATCAGGAAATTCATCAGGAGAGTGACAACCCTATTGATGGGTAAGTAATGCGATTCCATAATTATACAGTGTGTAAATCTTATACGGGCCAATCTCTTAACGGAGGGTAGAATAGGACATAAGAAATATATTTAGATAACTTTTGCTTAGAAGTACAATTAAAATTTTATCCATATAAAAAAATTCGTCCCGCAATGTAATGCGGCACACTCGAATTAAACACTCATTGACAATTCGTTTCAAAATCTCATATCGCGTAATGTTCGCAGTACATTACTGCTCAGAAATTTTACAAAAATTTATTACATATGTATAATAGGTATAATTAAAGAAAAACCTTTTGGTTAATGATTATACTGGTAAATCCTATGTCTGGTTTAATTCTTCGTCCGTATTAGACTTACACACAGTATTTGATAAGTAAGTTTTTTAAGGCTAGGGCTACATACGGGGGGCTCAACTATTTTATGCCACTCGTTGACATGGTTTTGGTCCCCTGGGTCACTCTTAAAATTCTGTTTAACGGCATCTAAATGCACAACACAATACATGCATATTTGTGGTAGCGATATCCTCCTGAGGCCGACCATACAAATAAAATGCTACTCGAATTCGTTCTATAAAGTGAAGGAAATAAAGTATAATTTCTTTTGTGTCAAAATCGAAGAAAACAAATAAAACTCAACTCTGTTCAAGCGTGTCAGTAGTATGCATGGCCATTTTTCTTGTAACAAACTATACTTCAGTTGTCCTCGCTGAGGGGCAGAATAACAACAACAAATAGTTGATTCTCTCGAGGAATAAACACGATTCGGATTCGACCATAGCGCGAGCGAGCGAGTAATGGCACTTGATATCTTCTCAATTTTTCGTTTGACATGTGTCACTTTTTTTTCAGTGAGCTAGTGTCAGCGGCGTCCCTCCTACAGCCCACCTTGCTACCACGCGTGCACCCGGCGTTGTTCGTACTGTACGCGCTACACAACAAACGCGAAGACGACCTGTACTGGCGAAGGTTGATCAAATGGAACAAGCAGCCCGATCCCACGCTAATGCCCTTTCTGGGCATCGACCAGTGAGTATAGCAGTTAATTATCTGTATTTTCCGATCGCCAACCCGCCTTCCAAGCGTGGGAATTGCAATAATTTGTGTTACCTTTGTCCAGCGGCCATCTTGACGCTAGTGATCCTCTAACCGCCTCTCTACTATAACAAATCAAAAATGCATTTGTCATCGTAAGCTTTGATTAGTGGGTCATTAGCAGAGCCCGGAAAATCCATAGCAAAAAAAAACACTGTCGCAATCAAACTAGTGATAGAAATATTTTTTTATCGATATCGAGTAAGATTTGTCTAAAACAATCATACCCATATGTTTAGCTGCATTATTTTTAATCATTCACGCCAATCGCAAAAGAAATGGTTAGAAGAGGGTTCATTAATATGTGTTATTAAACGCAACGTAACTTAAATTATCAACGTTACTTATATTTCATGTTAAGTAATAACCGTTCCCTTTTGCCGTGGCCGTAGTCGGGTGACAAAGATGTAATCAACCTCATCAAAAAAAAAACCTCACTTCAGGTAATTAGTATTCCGTAAGACATCGATGAACTCGATATCGATAAAAAAATGTTTCTAACACTAGTTTGATTGCGACAGTCTTTTGTTTTGCTATGGATTTTCCGGGCTCTGGTCATTAGTTAAGCCTTTATAAGGGGTAGGGTTCCCACCATAGTTTGAACTTTATTTCAAAGCAATAGGGGTAGTGAGGGACCGACTTAGAAGAAAAAGAAGGGTTCAGTTTTGCGTAATTTTTGACACCCTTATGGGTTAAATATATATTTTTTGATGTGCAGGAAATTCTTCAACGGCTATCCCCACAAGGAGCAGTTGTTCCAGGATGCGGTGGAGACCCTGCAGAAGCTGAAGACCACGTTCTCGCCCATGGAGAAGCTCAGGGTCATCAAGGAGACCTTCCAGACTATGACGGTGGCTGTGCAGCAAGAGTTTGGTAAGATTTATATAATCTAAGACTATAATCTAAGTTAAGATATTGTATGGAAAGTTTTTATAGTTCGCTATAGGATACACCTGCGCGGCTATAATTAATGAGTGTGAGAATGAGTGTGGTATATGATGGTTTCTATCACAGTAAACGACATGTTTTGGGTAAGTACTGATATTGTCATTTTTGTAACAAAACAAATTATGGTTATTACCATTAAACGGGTCTTAACCCATACATATTAACTTTAAAAATTACAAACGTTTCTTATCCTTTCTTCGTATTTCGTCTTTCTTTTATCGTTCTTTATCCGAGACCACGAGGAAAACGTGGTTCTCGAAGCGTCGGAGTTAATTTTTAAAGTTAAACCTAGCCTAGGGCAATGTTATAGGTACAGCTAGGTATGCTTTCAAGCGTTATAGGTACAGAATAAGAGAGTCAAAATCATTCATCACCTGGTCCGCTTAGCAACTTCTGCTGCTGACTGTACTTCAATGATATTTCAATGAATTTTTTTTCTCAAACATGCAATGAAATATTGTCTTTACATTCCTTATAATAGACTCGGAAGTATGGTTTTTGGGCGCGGTAACTGAAGGTGACGGAAATGGAATTTCATATAGCAACTTTTTTTCCTACGATTATCCATAGAGAGGCAAAGATGGCGGGTGTCATAGCAAACAGCTCATGTTAATTTTTAATACATTTCGATTTAATTGTTAGTTGTGATTTTGCAAATTTCATTTTTTGAAGCATTTCTTTTATTTAATTGTATGTTTGAGAAACGCAATATACATGCCGCGTCGTGAAAAGGATTCTCGGCCTCGTATCACTATATCTCGGGCCTCTGATGTAATGTACTATTTTGTTTGATAATTAAATACATAAATAATAAATGCTATGATTAGAAAAATCATGAGATTGTCGTCGTGCTGTGCAATTTAAAAGCTGTCAGTGCAATTTTGAATCTTATATACGAGAATATTGAAACAATTGATTAAACGAAAGCAAAATCGACCGTTATTTTTTCTAATCTAAAAAACGAGGTGTGGCATGCCGTTATTTTTATTGTAAATTTTCATTTATTTATTTAAATGTATGTGTTGTACAGGACATACCTACCTCTGGAGCATGGACTCCCTGTTCCCCGTGTTCCACTTCGTGGTGGTGCGCGCGCGCATCCTGCAGCTCGGCTCCGAGATCCACTTCGTCGAGGACTTCTTGGAGCCCGCCGTGCAGAACGGCGAGCTGGGCCTCATGTTCACCACGCTCAAGGTCGGTTTCACAGGCCGGGATTCGAACCCGGGACACAGCTTGGTAGCCTGCTAGGAGACCGCATATCAGTGGCGGCGCGTTTATACAAGCCGATTCCCGCCGGCTTGACTAACTTTACTGCAGAAAAGGCTAAGACATATCAGGTCCGTCTTGCCAAAGAAAAAAAATTGGCGCGCCGCCACTGCCGCATATAGAACATTAAGTTGGATGACAGAAAAATTACCGGTAACTTGTCGAAACTCGCCGATTATATTTTTTATAACTAAACATACCGTCGGACTAATTCCCTTACAAGCATATTTATTATTGTCTGCGTACATTTTCTTTTGTCATTATGACCTGCGTTGAGTAAAAGTAGTTTGTTTTAGTAATAGTGACAGACACTGCTTTATCTACACACAATAAGCTCTCCATAATAATTTCTAAAACCGCAAACGAAAAGTCAAACGCTAGTCGTAATATGCGGTTTTTGAGCGCATTAAAGATGGTTCATGATATATGTGTGTTATCTACACAAATAATGTACGGACAAATATACATTTGTATCCAATTAAATACATTTTTTTGCTTTACAGGCCTGCTACTTCCAAATACTACAAGAGAAGATGTCTATAAATTAACAACATGGAAGATACCACTGGAAACGAAAACTATTTTTTAACCAAAAACGTAGATAACTAATGTGAATATTTTATACCCAAATAAACAAAAAAGAATAGTACAGAAATACGGGACACGTCGAAGTTGTATACCCATATATTGATTCATACTGGAATCAATATCGGTTTATACATATCGCAATTTTTCCAAAACCAATTGACCGAAACAATTTCGAAAACTTTATGTTAGCGGTTTTTCGACTAAGGAGGTTACGCGATACACCAGCGCTGGTTCTTAAATAGTTTTAATTATATAAATTAATAAAAAAAAACACACACACATTTTTTTTATGACATAGGCGGCAAACGAGCAGGCGGATTGCCTGGTGTTAAGCAATTACCGTCGCCCATGGGCACCCGCAACACCAGGAGAGTCACAAGCCCGTTGCCGGCCTTTAAGGGGGGGTTGGAGCTCTGGGAACCTTACTCACCATCAGGAACACAACACTACATACCTGAAAGGTGGCAGTGCTATTATGGCTCTGGTCTTCTGTAAGGAGGAGGTACTTTCCCAGTTGGGCTGCCCCAGATTCAAGCGTGATAGTCAACGCTGTGCCCTATTTACCTCTCATTGTTGGACGTAGTTTAAGGGCGTATGGGTCCGGGTCCAATTGTAGAAAGAGACAATTTTGTCAACATTGTGGGAATGAGAAACCCATGAGTAAACCCGTAGAAGTCAATTAATTCACATTCGTTTTCTACGTTTTCGGCTGTTATAATCTCGCAATACTTTGGTGCGTTATTACTTGTGCCTTTTGAGCGCCATTAATCCTATACTGGCACCTAAAGTCTTTAACATAAAGATCAAATTTCTTTATCAGTTTTCTCTCGACAGTTAACTGGCCGTTTGTAAATCTTACGGTAGCGATATAAAAACTTGTTTTATCAAAACTTTGTCTCTTTGTAACTAACACAAATGGTAATGTCATAATGTGTCAGATAAAGACATGTAAAGCGGGTAAACATGGTCACATTATTATTGTTGGTATGTGGCGTTCAAAAGGTGGCTTTGTGAGCAATAATTTGCTTAGTGTAACTCGTTAATGTTCAAATATATAACCGATGTTGCGTAGATGTAGCATAGATGTACGTTTGTCTTGTGCGACCTTCGTTTTGTATCGTATATTTTTTTGAAACAAGCGCCCTCATCAGCAAAAAATATTGAATAACAAATGGTTCCATAGATTATTATTGTAATAATATAATATTATGTTCCATTTTCTTATAAAATTATACGACTACTTGTTCTAAATTGTCCAATAATTTAATTGTGTGTCATTTGTCAAGAACATTATTTACATCATGATATCTGGCAACCCTATTATGCGGATCACATTTTTTTTTATATTAACACCTTAGCTGCTATGAACATCACAGGTAGTATTACGTTTTCTTCTGACTCCGCACACACGCGCGGAATCCCCAATAGACGATAAAAAATATGAATGTCTATGCATTAAATAAACACGAAAAAATCGTCGGCATATCGGTAGTCGTCGGCCGAGCTTACATGCCTATTTAGCTCTTATTGCGTGGACATAAAGCTTTACTTTCTAGTTAATCTAGTAAAAGAAATAATGGCATCTAAAAGAAAAGAAAGTGTAGAAACTACACATTGTGCGATTTCTTGTCATTCTCAGGGTCTGTTTCTCCTAATCGTCTATTAACGTCATCATAACAGTTGTTTTTTTTTAACTTTTAAGACAGTTGTCTATGCGATGACATCATGACAGCTGCGCCATATTTAAGAATTATGAGTTCGTTGAATGTGCGTTATGCAACCTCCCCCCCCCCCTTTGTCGCTTCTTTTTATTATTTTTTAAATTAGGAAAAATCATTGAGATGCTTAATGTGAATACGAGAAGCAATTTTAATATTTTGAAATCTGAATATAAAGTGTATCTATAAGTTTTGTTATATTTATTCATGAGTGCCAAATTATTATTAAATTTGAAATTAACTTTAAAATTGGACTTCCAGAAATTATTTTATGGCAATAGTTACGCGGAAATTATAAAAATGTTTTATTTATTTTATTTTAGCATAAGTCATAAGTACTCATCTTTACATTGCACTCTTATGAAATGTAAATTCGGAACAAACCGATTTTAACACGTCCCCTGTTCGGGTGTCCCCAATGTTGGGTCACGCAACTTCTTGTCACGTCTACAGTACATGCTCCACTGTGGGATCACATCCCCCTATTGAATGCATAGTTCGACTTGTGACATTTTCATATCGACATGTATGGAGTTGTTAACGTTTTTAAAATGCTCTCCTTTACCATAAAAAAATCATACATTCCAATTTTTTTTGTCAACATATGTAGGGAAACCTATATTTTACGAGTAGTCTCATTATTACAAAGCTTTAATATTTATTTTTAATTATTTCTACTTAGAAATTTTTTATTTTATTATTTTATTAAATAACCTATAACATTGTATAAAAAGCCTGTTAGCCTGTAATTTGTTGTTAAGCAATAGAAACTCAATATAAAATGTTATTTTTATAAACTAATTAGCCTTAATATAATTATTCCAAAGAGTTTAGTACAAAACTAAAGTTGTTGTTTAGTTTTTTAGATTATGATTTACTATTCATCCGTTTAGTTAGGAGAAATAAAATGTAGTCGTTGACCTGAACGGAATCTTGTTATATGGGTCTAATATTAGTATATATGTACGGTGTATTGGGTAAACTTCGAATGTCTAAAAGTAGTGGGTAATTCCGAAAATGGTCCTAAATCACTCATATTCCTTTTTAATAAGACTTAATTTTTTTAATTATCCGGCAGGAAAACAAAATCGAAATCATCCCAATACACTTAAGCAAAACTATTTATGCTTATAATAATAATTATGTACTATAAACATTATTTCGTCAGATCTCATGGTACATTACATATTGTTTTAGCATATGTATATTTACATACGTATGGGGTATATATCCATTCTACAAGCATTACGGGGTCTTGCAGGATAATTACCTTCCTGGGTAGATTGTTAATAAATGATCATATTTAATTACTATGTACCTTTAAGTAGCATATCACCAAATTTATATCTCTTCGTGTGTCTGAAGTGTTTAAATTATAATTGTAACTACATATATAATATTTAACATTTAATAAAAGTTCGCAACAAAATACGAGGTTTGTGATTTCTATTTAACCCTTTTCCAGACGTGTCATTTTAATTTCAACTAAAGCATTCGACCATAAGGTTCAGAATGGACTATTCCAAAACTTGACTCTATTTACAATAAATAACCGAAATATAACTATTCGGGATTACTGAGAAAATCATTCGGATTGGTAGGGCCTGGAAATGGGTTTATATTTATTTCCTACCACATGAATCTTCGATTTGCTTCACCTTTAATGATACCTACCTGTCGGCTAGAGACGTTCACTCCCGGACATAGATCGATAAACTGCCACAGAGAGCGGTCTCTTGCCAGGTGGATTAATTTTACCTAAATCATGTAATTAATTCATCGTATCATTGCACAAAATAGTAAAGAATAAAAAAAAACGTCAAACACGACTAACAAACCGCGGGTATGTCCTTAAACTACGTCCAACAATGAGAGGTAGGGTACAGCGAAGTACCAACACGCTCGAGTCTGGAGAAGCCCAACTGGGGAAGTACCTCCTCCTTACAGAAGACCACAGCCATAATAGCACTGCTACCTTTCAGGTATGTGGTGTTGTATTCCTGATGGTAAGGTTCTCAGAGCTCCAAGGGGACTTAAAGGCCGGCAACGCGCTTGTGACTCCCTTGGTGTTACGGGTGCCCATGGGCGACGGTAATTGCTTACCATCAGGCAATCCGCCTGCTCATTTGCCACCTTTGTCATAAAAAAGAATGCATACTTTACGCAGCACTTTTGGTATTTAAGGGATATAATAAAATAATACAATAACATTGTTTATTAAGGCTATTTATTTCATTCCTATAAAATAACATACCAAATGTCTCTTTTGTACAACATCATATCAAAAATGTACACCATTATATAAATTTCGTCTCAGGTAAACGTTACCTAGCTACTCGATCTATTGCCGCGGCTAACACATAAATATAATTATAGTCCTCTCACTTGCGTCCAGGTAGTACTGATACTGTAATACCGTCCAATGCTGTACATATGCTATCTAAAATGGTTTATTGTTTACATTCATTGTATACTCAATCTAATTACTTCACATTACCGTGTACCTTACGGGTGCAAGTCTTGTTGTGTTAGAACTCCGATTCAAATTAAACTCTTATAATATTGGGATTCAGTTGTATACTTAACATCTAAAAGGTACACAACAATGCAAGTTACTCTATAAATCTGACAAGTCGTATTGAAAATGTTTTTAATTAATATTGCACCGTTGATATTTTGAATGCCAAAGTCGGCGAATCACTTCGATGGAAAGTTGTGACCGTTCGGTTTTCCTAAAAGGCTGGGCAGACTAAGGAATTTTAGAATACCGCTCGTGGTATTTAATGGCGTGGTTAACTGCAAATTACTAACGAAGTCGAAAACGGATTCACTGATGAAAAAACGACCTTTCAGATTCCAGTTAAAATTGAACTTTATGACTAATAGAAGTACAGTTGGGTTTTGGAGTAAGTATAGTATAGTCGTTTAATCCATGAACTCTAAATACTTGAACGTGTTTAATGCAATGTAGCTGCATAACTTATTTAAACCGTAATGTATGTACTTTCCATGGACACTGTAGTTTCCGTTACCCCGTTAATATTGTTCAAATACACGCGATTCGTTATTGACAATACAGCATTACTCGTTTTGTTGCCCAGTCGATAAAGAAACCTTAAGATCAATCCATTTAAGTTTAAATTCCCTTACAGTTTGCGCTGGATATTTTAACTTGATTATTGAACAGTGTATTTGAGTTTATTGTTATGCAGAAATAGCGTTTTACCTCTTTCCATCACGTGTTTAAAATGGGCAGTGACTTATAAGTAAGATTATTCTGCGGTATAAAAATTTAGAGTATTTATACAATTTTATCCTAGGGGCAAGAATTTCTAGAATTTTCCATCGATATACATTATGGGGAGCATAAGGACATATTACTTTAAAAGACTATTTGTTCGCTATGCCTTCTGATTTGTACTTTGTTTACAAGCAAATTATAAAAAGAAAGTATGTGAAACATATATTTGCATGATAATGGATGGATCTAGTGTATGTATATGGCCGTTCCATGCAATTCAAATACATTAGTTGTTCAAAGCACCGCTATCTAAAAAAAAATACCAAGTGAATCCTTATGAATTCTAATTGAATGATCCAAAATAAGGCGAGGTAACATTTATGAGCGTTCATTAATTATGTCGTGTAACACTGATTTATGACATCAAATAATACGAATATGAAGTGGTTAACCACTTTCTTAAAAATTCACTATTACATTTTCATAAAGATTCACTTGGCCAACGGTCAGAATAAGCCTAAATTCCATTAAAAGTCAACAAATTTCCATAAGTCATGTTAATTAATCGTTCAATCAAACTGAACCTTAAAAACCAATGTTAATTTACAATAAAAAATATAATAATGATACAACGACGATTCCACAAAATCTCTAAATAATGTTAGACATAAAATAAATTTATTTCATTAATATAAGATTAATAGCAAAATATCAATCAATTTTTATTGCATGCATCATTAAAATGAAATTAACAATATCTTTTTTACCTAAATAACATTTCGGACGATTTGAAGTAAAAAATACTAAAATATATAAGATAATCTAAGGTATTCACGGGGAGTGTTTCTAGTAAGTTAAATATGTTTTGTTTTTAAAAAAACGCGTCATTCAAACAACAGAATTCTTAAAACTAGAGAAATCAACGTATATATTACTATAACATCCTACCACTACTGTTAATGCTTACAAATAAATGCCAACTATCGTGGTCTACAGATGACGCCTGCGACCCGAGTCAGGGACACTGCGATTGGCCAAAATACTAGTATATTCGCATTCAGCATATAATCTAGTCATAATCGTAACCCATAAGTACAAAATGTTGGTAAACTACCTTTTATTTCGTTTAAAGGATATGTGCTTTACAAAGGACAAGCGGTAGTTTGTTTATATCTAAATATGAAGTAGACTTTACAGATTAAACTGTAATAAAATGACACCAGGTCGCAAGGCAGCACACTCTGGAAGGACTTTACCCTACAGGGTACAGGTTACAACTAGCATTTGCATATATCTAATAAAAAATATGTATAGTACATACATACACCTGCGTAGTACTAAATAACAAACTAACATGTACATTCAATCCTGAAAATGAATCCGTTTATAGCAATTAAGATCGAGTTCTGATTTTAAAATCTTATGTACACTGTTAACATAGCAAAAAGAGAAAAGTAGACCGTTTAAAACTGATGTAATGCACATATTAAGAATTGCGGTATCTAAAGGCGGCTGTAATCGGACGTCCGTTAAATTAATCTGAAGAACTATATACCTTAAAATGACAAATAATTGCGCATTTGAAATATGCCTTAATTAAACTATGTTTCTCTTTTTATTATGTAGCTACTAAAACAATAATATATTGATATTGTGGAAAACATTACATAAAAAAACGATAAAACCATTTTGCTAAGCAACTAATATAAAACAATAAATAGCTGGCATCATGCCAAAATTCAGATGATTTCACAGAAAAGTAGAAAGTTTATAAAGGAATGGGACAGTATTAATAGACTTACCTAGGTAAAGAAACAATAACTTTATTCCAAAACAATATTTGTAACTCGTTAAAGTTCTCTATCAGAAGCCTTTAAGTTGAATAGTAAAAAAATCATAAGAATTAAAACAATAAACACAATAATCTTTTATAATATAATCGTCCAAACAAAAAATGTTTAGTTACTGCATTTTAATTCCTTTGTTCACAACCTCTGCCCGCCGAAAACCAATTTTAGAGCCAAATGTGCGTTTCTAGTACTACTGAATTCTTATAGTCGCTGCTTACACAACTAATACTGAAAGCACCATTTTATTTCCCTAATTAATCAAATGTTTATAAAAATGTTACAATTTTGAATTTAGTGATAGGGACAGTTTTGCTATATCTTTAAAAGGCATACGTCATATGAGATGGATGGAGTATGGATATCGTAGCCGTGCTAAAATATAAACCAATTTTTTTTAAACGTTATTATTATGTCTTTACAGTTGCCTGACGTCCTATACAAAGTACAAATGGTTTTGCCAGCCGGAATCGTTATCTTTTCTTCGTGTCTAAGTAGACTTGTATGTACTTTATAAAGGCAGGAAAAGTTACTTTATCGATTCCACGATCGGTACATTCACAACAAGAAATAAAACGGAACTTTTTTTTTTCTTCGATATTAAGTTAGGATTGTGTGTGCAGTACAAGTGAAGATCCTATTAACATTGTCCCTTAAGAGTAACTTCCCTTAAGTAAAACAAACAAAACGCATTATATCTTGTTGCAAACAGTCCTATTCCACAATAAGGTGTTTTATGTATAGACAGTCAATATTAAAAAGTATAGTAAGTTAACCTACTCAAGCTCGTATCAAAATAAACCACAATTGCAAAACGAAACATTATCTGTAGTTAATAATAATGTACTACACTACAATCATCACTTCTAGTGACACGCGTTGATAGATTAACAGATTAAATTGTATAATTGCGATGACATTAAGTAAAGTTGGTTATTATACCCATTCATTGTTTTATGGCATCATTATTACACCTACTTTAATACTGAGATGATATAAAAATACGTGCAGCGTTCTGCTCTCATAGAACCTGAAAATCACGTTTAGTGTTAAAAAATCCGAATAATTTCTAACATTAGTAGTTGACACATGACATAGAATCCACCATTTGATTTTAAAATGTTGTTAAACACGCGATATTTTGTCTTTACTGAAGGACAACCGGTATTTGCTTGTTGCATGCCACCTCTCGTCCTTCTAACGTCGTGTTGTATAAAAAAATATGCATAATTACTATCGCGTGGCATAAAGCAATCCCGAGATTTAATGGCAATACTTTCCTCGTATCACCATATTAATAAACTTATCCTTATGAAACTCCTTCCCTATAAAAACGAATTATATTTTCATAATAAAGAAGGAGATATGAGAGCAGAGTTAATACATTGAGATGCCAAATTGAACTGCCCACGCATGTTCAATATAAAACATATTTAATAAATTACATTAAAACGATTTGTATGACACTCTAATGACGTTTATTGTCGTCAATGCAACAGGGACTATGGGTGACACTACTAACTTAACTTCTTCGGCCGCTGTGCCATTTCAGGCCTTATTGATACTAGTCAGAGGGTTTCAATTCGTATAAACGTCCTTGACTGGCAACCATGTTTCCTCAATTGTACAATAGTGATGTAATTTACTGATTTCCCTTGGCTTGACAGTTAAAGATAAATTAGTAGTGCCTCAACGGGTAACACCGAGGTATGTACACAATAAATATACACCTACAGTAACATTATGTTACAAATTACGTCTAATGTGCACAAACCTTAAGTAGGCTGTGTAACACTAAGTGCTTCGATAATGTTTATCTTTATATTAAGTAGTAAAATTAAGCGATAAATTAATTATAAAATTATAACTTGAATGTCAAATCATTTTATATTCTGTAAAAGCGATATTTAAATCATTAGTTAAATTAATTCAATTATGTTGTTTTATTCATTAAGTGCAACATCGATCTCGGATAGTGCGATTAAATTCACCTTAAGTGCTTTAGTTCTGCCGGACTTACATTATTTCATTTAACTATATGTACACTACCATGATTCTGATATACTTATGTTTGAAGCTATCTGTCGTAGTATATAAAACTTTAATATTTACAATTCGTCAAGTACGGGAACACATTGATTTCAAAGTAAGCAATTATTCAAAAGTCAATTTATTCAGATTTGAACAGTGAGAGATGCAATCTATAGTATAATTGAATATGCTGAGATATTTTTAATGAATGAACAAGTCCGCTAAGACATTGTAGATAAAAATATCTAACTTATTTATATTTGATCCCAAGCACGATATAAAAAGGTTGACATTGGAAAAAATCGGCAAATTCATTAATAGTATGTAACCCGAATGAGTACTTTAAATGAGCTCATTTTTAATTCAAATTCCGAATTACAGTTGGATCACATCAGACGCACATAACACCGCAAGCTTAACGGCGAGTCAAAAAAATTGGAAAATAATATATATACATATGTATATATAGAAACATCACAAATCCATCATACTGACCACTTACGCACTAAGAAATACCTAAACTGTAAAATAGGTACAAATAACGTCCTTACTATCCAGAAGGCAAAATTGGCACTTAAGACGAAATTCGCTCCTTTCTTTATGAGTGTTTCGAGGATGGTGAGCGGGGCGGGGGCGGCTCCGACTCGAGGCCGCGAGTCTGCCGCGCCGCCGGCCGCGTGCCGCGCGACTCGCGCGAGGCGGGCTCGAGCGTGCCGCGCGACACGAGCGAGGCGGGCTCGAGTGTGCCGCACGACACGAGCGAGGCGGGCTCGAGCGTGCCGCGCAACTCGCGCGAGGCGGGCTCGAGCGTGCCGCGCGCCGGCTGGCCGGGCTATGTGCTCGGCGAGTTGTTCTGAGTGGGGTTGTACGGGTGGTTGGAATTGCGCAACACTGTGTATACACTGTCCACCTTGCTCAGTTTCTCGAAAAACGGTATCAAGTCCAACAGTTCTGAGTCCGTCATGTCGTCGAACCACGACGCGACCGGCACCTGGAAAGCGAAGGAAGCGTTATTAAAAGTTTCTGATTTCAATTGGATTTTTTTATTTATTTTACAACCGTACTAAATATTACTTAAATTTAAATAAGAAGTAGAATAACCTTTACAGAAAATGACTTTTGCAACGTTACCCTAACTAAAGCTACAAATGTCTTAGCCATTCTCTAATTTAAAAACCTAATAGTTTACGCCATCACACCTTAACAACATTTATTTATTTATTTATAATTTCAATAAAAAGAAAACTGTAGACATGTTGTCAATAAAAACTTGATTTAATTACAATATCAATTCATAAATCAGTACCCTGTCTAGATACGTATTAGTGCGTCAATAGACAATGGATATGACGAGAACATGAGAATTTTCCCACAAACACTAGTTTTTTTTACCAAATCAATCAGCACCATTGATGGCGTCTATGTTTATCGTCTTAATTTCTAGGTCACAACGACAATCTTATCCTGACGTACATGAGTTCTGAGAATTGTTAGAGAACTGGTTGGCCCCTCGCATACATACACACACTACAATTCCACGTAATATCGCGGTTATCGGCTTCCGGAACTTGAAAATGCACTAAGCTCGCATACCTACTGTAGTCTCGGCAACTTAAGCATATCATTAAATACACTAGAACTACATTTGAATCGTAAAAAAGTCGATAGTTCTGTTCGTTTCGTTTCTAATTCCGAACATCGGAGTATTAAGGCACTGGTACCACCGCGAGCTAGTAAGCTATCAGCTATTTCAAGGGACAAAAGATAATCGATCCCGTGTAAATAAAAGAGACATATATGTCATAGCTGGGCGATCGTAGTTCATCGCCGTGCGATGAACTATAGTACATTGTGCAACGAGGATGGTAAGTAAGGTACAGTAAACGCGAGCCTATTAGAAGCCCGACGACGAAGTCGGAGGGCTTTTAATGGCTCAAGTTTGTTATACACTTACCACCCGTGGTACATACAATGTTTTTCATCACATTTGCGAGGAAATAAAATAAATTCGTTGGTAAAATATTAGTTACTAGTGTAGTGTAGTTTTACCTATCAGACCGCATCCACTATAAAAGATTGTCAACAATGTCAAGTTTGTTCAATGTCTTCCACAGATAATGTTAACAACTGCGTTTTGTTTTCGAAGTTGATAGATCATCCTGCCAAATAGTATCAATTATCAAAATCAAATAGAAAACAACTATTTTTAATAAATACTAAACATTAAATTGCAGTCAAATTTAATATGAAGATATGTTTTATACATATTAAAAGTTGGTTGTAGCAAACTTTTGAAGATATGAAATACACCTTGGCTGTTTAGAAACATCCTCAGTCCAAGTGAAGTATAGGTTCTGTATATTTTTAAAACTAAACTTAACAGCCCGTGTGAGCTAAATCGGCTATAACTGCTCTGTACTCTCGCAAGTAACAACGCGATTGACGAGCAAGTGTGATGAAAATAAATATATACATCTCTTTTTTATTTATACGGCAGCGATTATCTTTATGTTTCTTTCACTCATTGGCATGGTTACATTCTCCTGATAATAACAAGAAATAGTTGATTCACTCACGTAAGCTAATACAATGTTAGTTACTAGGACAGAGCATATTCCTTGACGATGTTTTTTCAAAAAGGTAAAATATATTCTTTAAATAGTAAGAGAAGAACTTGTTCATGGGGGCGGGAATTGGAAATACTCGCACTTTAAATATCACACATTCGTTAAACTCTTCACTGATATTCGCTACTTCATTCATTCTACTTTGATAAGTCTATGTATTGGCAAGCCCATCCAATAAACTGGACATAGTAAGTACACCTTAGTCACATTTATTATCTTCAAACATTGACACAGCCATCATCTATAACAATTGTCACTTATCGCTCAGATGGACAATGACTTTGCCACACAAAGATACATTGTGGTGCTGTCTATATATGTGATGGTATGTAGTAGTGTACGCTTTATCTAGGCTTTGCTTTGGCGTGACGCTATAAAACTGAATAGATCGAGATCACCTACAATCGGTTCGGACTATGTAGGGTCTCATGGGGATTCAAGGGAAAGATCTTGTTGGAAGTTACACTGCCACTTCCTGAACTCTGAAAACCTTATAAAACTTTTGACTCGGGTATGTCCTTAAACTACGTCCAACAATGAGAGGGCACAGCGAAGTACCATCATGCTCGAGTCTGGGGAAGCTCAACTGGGGAAGTACAAAAAACCTCTCCTTACAGAAGACCACAGACATAATAGCACTGCTACCTTTCAGGAATATAGTGTTGTGTTCCTGGTGGTGAGTAAGGTTCCAAGAGCTCCAACAACTTTTAGGGTAGGCAACGCGCATGCGAATCCTTTGCAGGCGTCCAGGCTGGTAACTGCTAAGCATCAGGCGGGCCGTATGCTTGTTTGCCACCGTCGTTAAAAAAAGGGATTGGAAGCTCTAGCAAGGAGGAAGAGGAACTTACTGCGTTGTCAGGATGGAATATATAGGATGCCGGGGAGTTGTCCACGATGACCACGCGCCGCAGGTCGCGGCCGAGGCTGTTGAGGTCCTTGACGTAGTTCCCGCGGTGGAACACGCAGCTGTCCCGGAACAGGCGCGCGCGGAACACGCCCCATCTGGAACAAAACAGTGTCCTCATGTACCAGTTTGTCATACTTTGTTAACTGAGCTTTAAGTAGCGATGTCCATAAACTTGGACGGATGACCTAGTACATGTCGCTGATCGTCGGTGGCTGCAGAGCAGTGGACGTCCACGGATGATGGATATATAGAGAGTAGTAGCTAGTATTGGATGTTTCCTTCCCTCCCTCTACAGGATTGGATTTAGTAGTTACTAGCGAGACCAATCGCGGAGCCTCATTTATAGCCATTTTCATCAGAGACGCCTCAAGCACCAAGTGTCTTTAAAGGAACCAAGTCCTGTCAATGTTAAACATACCGGAACGCACGAAAGATTTGATGAGGTTTGTTCTTCGAAGGCTTCCAGATTTTTGGATTCCTTAGGCATCGTCGTAAGGAATATCTGTATTCTTGTGTGTTCACCAGTTGAGCAGTTCAACAACGGTATCCTCTGCTCGCCGCACCGCCGCAGGATGTCGTCGAGGTGCGGTCGCTTAACTCTCGTTGAAGTCTACCGTGGACACTCACCGGTCGAGCAGGTCGGCCACGGGGTCCGCGTACTTCGCGAGCGAGGCGGTGAACAGCACACACTCGTACAGCTCGCCGCACCGCCGCAGGAACTCGTCGACGTGCGGTCGACCGTGGACACTCACCGGTCGAGCAGGTCGGCCACGGGGTCCGCGTACTTCGCGAGCGAGGCGGTGAACAGCACACACTCGTACAGCTCGCCGCACCGCCGCAGGAACTCGTCGACGTGCGGTCGACCGTGGACACTCACCGGTCGAGCAGGTCGGCCACGGGGTCCGCGTACTTCGCGAGCGAGGCGGTGAACAGCACACACTCGTACAGCTCGCCGCACCGCCGCAGGAACTCGTCGACGTGCGGTCGAACGTGGACACTCACCGGTCGAGCAGGTCGGCCACGGGGTCCGCGTACTTCGCGAGCGAGGCGGTGAACAGCACACACTCGTACAGCTCGCCGCACCGCCGCAGGAACTCCTCGACGTGCGGTCGACCGTGGACACTCACCGGTCGAGCAGGTCGGCCACGGGGTCCGCGTACTTCGCGAGCGAGGCGGTGAACAGCACACACTCGTACAGCTCGCCGCACCGCCGCAGAAACTCGTCGACGTGGGGTCGTTTCAGGACGTACACTTGGTGTACGGAGCCGTCAATTTCGACCGGTACTACGAAGTCCGCGTTGTTTATTGGCTGAAACAAACAAAAAACTAAATTAGGCGGATTTAATAGTATTTTGTAATATGTAACTATCATAATTGGAAATTGAAATTACGATCTGTTTCTATATATGTTAACAGTGCAAGGAAGGTAGAAATTCAAATACATAGGCAAAGGTGATACATCCCGCAATTAGATGGGGGATCCCAATGACAATACGGCGGCGGGACTACTTTAGGAATATTGCTAGGATGAAACTCGGGAGCGCATATGAGTCACCCACATTTCTCGTCCTAAACTGACTCATTCAACAATCAATTTACATTCTATAAAAAAACTACTGTACAGCTGTAGGTAGTCATTTTACATACCAGAAATTTTGTAGTCTATTCGCACGCATACATATGTAGTTATATGTAGACCTCATCAGTATGTGTAAAAAAAATGACTCCTGAGTAATTCGCAAACGAATAGATAAGTACCGAATTTTAATCATAAGAATATGTTTACAATAACCTCATTATTATTAATCTTTGACGTCCAATTTGCCCTAATATTGACTCCGTTGTATAAACAGACGTGAGTTGTGTTTGGCGAGCTCGCTAGCGTAGACAAAGGGTTGTGAGGTCATGATAACAATAAAGGAATTTCCAGGATTACTCATTAATAGGCAGAGCCCGGAAAATCCATAGCAAAACAAGAGACTGTCGCAACCTAACTAGTAATAGAAACTTTTTTTTATCGATATCGAGTAAGTTTTGTCAAAAAAAAAACATACCGATATGTTTAGGTACATTATTTTATAATCATTCACGCTAAACGCAAAGGAAGTGGTAAGTTTGGGTTTTGTTTCATATGTGTTATTTCATCTAAAACGCAACGTAACTTACATTATCAACATTACTTATATTTCATATTAAGTAATACTAATAACCCTTGCCTTTTGGCTTGGCCGCAGTCGATTAACACACCTAATCATCCTCATTGAAAATAATAGACACTTCAGAAAATTTGTATGCCATAAGACATCGATAAACTCGATATCGATAAAAAAATGTTTCTAACACTAGTTTGATTGCGACAGTCTTTTGTTTTGCTGTAGATTTTCCGGGCTCTGCTAATAGGATACGCCGGGTATTGGTTTGAGCTTTAGAGATAATAAGAGATTACGGTTCCCAGGATATACAAAACTGTATGAAACCTATAAAGAACTACGCCGAAGAAACCCTCTTGTGTAAAGCCCCATTTAAACCAGGCAAGAACTTGTATACGATTTTCATTACTTTGCGGGCTATGGGCGTACGGCGAATTCGGACGCTTTATAATAACCCCGCAATATAATGAAAATCGTATACAAGTGGCTGCATGGTCTAAATGGGGCTTAATACAGGCAATACAGGTTTAAAAGCATAGTCCGTATATAACTGAGAATTGTATGCATACGATTTTGAACTTTGTGACATTCAAATGTCACACGAAAACAACTAACGCCGACTCGCCAGTTTTTTTAAGGACTTTTGTTCTAGGAATCTAGATTGCTACCTTGACCCGAGGTTACGGCAGAATGCCACAAATGTGGTATTTAATTAAAATATTTAAATATCAAGCTCGTACGTGCATAAACTAAATCTTTTTACAGTTTCATGCATTATTTTAAATTCCAGTAGTTATTCAACTGCAAAATTTGGATTAAATTCTTCTATTAACATCATTTTGGAGACAAGATATGCTATTTCTCAAAAATAATACTAATGTAACGACACTAACAATAATCATTTCTTGATCAGAATTTTGAGTGTACAGCGATGTACGAATCAGTCAGTCGACATACGAATTCAGTAGGTAAGGTCAAGGTCAAACAGATCGACCTAACCAAAGTGCCAAAATATGTATATGTACACATGCACCTTAACAGTAAGACAATAAGGTGCATGTGTACAAATATTGGCAATTTGGGCGCATCTATATCTTTGACCATGACTGTACCTACATTTATTTCGTTTAACACTGTGACTTCCTTGTGACCTTTGCGAATTGTAAAAAAACACGACATCTTTACATAAAATACCTTCGGCAAGTGTACAAATCTGGTTTACTTACGTTTGCTAGTGACGTTGTCTAAGCTCTAGTTGTTGAGTCATACAATAGTAGAATGTGTTAGAAGCGTTTGCTTTGAACAGGGCGTAATTGCACATTGATCCATAATTGGTCAAGTCTAATATTATGGATACATTTCATGTTCATGTGATGAAAGCATTGAAGACTTTACGCCATAGTAAAAGAGTCGTTGTTATTTTCAGAGGTGATTTTATGAAAGGCCCTGGTGCCAGAATATAGTTTAGAATGAATAAAACATTTTTAATGTATTAAGCAACGGCTATTAACGAGTCCATAATGTTTAGAAATAAAGAAAAAAAAAATTTTTCACTGCACCAGGCGAAAGTCGAACTGTGCTCGGAGCTGTGGAGGTGGTCAGAAATATCGGAACAGCGCCTTTTTACGCGCGCGACAAGGTGCATGTTCCGATATTTTTGACTACCTCCACAGCTCCGATATATCTGATGGCGACTGTACATGCCCGTCGCTCTGCCATCTGAGAAAGGATATGATGGATAAATTCGCAGCCAACGGGTGAGTCTCAGTAGCTCATATGGCAGAGCGGGCATGTATCCCAGAATCGCGAGTTTAAGTCTCGCCTGAGGCAGTGAATTTTTCCTTTTTACTAAGCTTTAATTAAAGCAGGTATTTTCTCTTTTTTATCTGGTTATCGAACTACGCGAAAATCTACGTACACGTGCACGATAAGAGATATGAATTGTCTTATAATAACAATTAGTAAAAAATTCTGCAGCATAAAAAATAAAGTAAAAATTAAGTAACTAGTCTCATCTCTGCTCTTCCACTCAATGGTAAATTCAAAACAAAATGTCCCCATAACATAACGTCAAATAACCGAGCGACATACATGACGTTACCTAATAGTCAGCAATGTTCAATTTCTCGGTAGTAAACTAGAAATGACTTCATTATGCAACTTCACACCGATATGTTCCCCCACTGGGTCATAAAGTTCACAAGGCCTAAGCTGTTTGACCTTTGCAAATTATAAATATATGTTATTTTTAGAATGTCACATTCATATGAAAGGCTTGACTAACTTACACACGGTAGTTTTTTTTATCTGATTCAAATAACGTTTCATGAATAGTACTAATCTTAGCCCTAATGTTATGTTCGCAAGTAAAATATTATCGTGCGCAAATTGACCTTTTAAGAAGTATAAATCACTGTAAATGTTGTAATTGTAACACAGGCATTTCTTACGTTATACCTAAGTATAAAACCCAAAACAGCGAACTATTAACTAGTCTACTTAAACGTTCCACAGGTAGGCAAACATCTATTTGGTGTCTAAGCTAGCCCGCCCATATCTTTAGATGTATGAGTGACTAGATGATTCCCCCGGCTTCGCCCGCATGGTTAGAGGAAAATGTAACATATTCAGACTTCCCGTGGTAATGAGATGTTTTCCCGCTGGAAAAAGTAGCCTATGTCATCTCTCCATCCCTTCAACTACCTCCACTTAAAAAGTCACGTCAATTCGTCGCTCTGTTTTGCCGTGAAAGACGGACAAACAAACACACACTTTTGCCTGTATTTACTTGATGGAATCTGACGAATGCGCCAAGCGTGGCGACTATGGCAACCATAATATGATATTTGGGGGATGCCTATGTGATGAAGAAATGATGATGATAGATTAAGGTATCAGAAGCCTATTTCATCACCCTATTCATTGAGTAAAACTTCGCAGACATAACTTTAGTTACTTCTTACAGCTACCTACTATTTCTTTAGTTGGACATACTTTTAATCAGATTAGCGTTACTTTGAGTAGTAGTTCGGTCTTTCATAATTTATGTGCCATTTGTGGGTCATATTAGACGGAAAGTTAGTAATAAAGTTAATGTGACTCGTAGATTAACTTGGTCACGAACGCTGATCGACTCGATAAAAGGACATTTATAAATAGATTATTTGCTACTTAGTAATGTAATGTTATAGGCAAAAGGTATTACAAGACCCTACAACCAAACCAACGGAGTCATGATTACAAAATGAGATAAGGTATTAAGGTTTAAGGTTAATACTTTTTTGGAAAATGGATGCCATATAACATTGCCGTGCTCGGTGAGGAATTTGTTAGTCCGTCTGTCTTCCACAAATTAGTTTTTTATAACTAACAACTGATTTCGAAATCTGTACTGCCATTTACTTTTTAAAATATGTATATTATTTAACGGGAGGACAAGTCCAAAAAATCATAAATCATGGTAATAGATCTTGACTTGTAATATTATATAAATGGTGTAAAAGACCAAAATTTCTTCACCGGTCCAGAATTTATATGCTTATATGTAATTTATACAACTTCAAGTTAATTTCCAATCGAACCAGAACGACAAATTAGTCAGCTAATCTTTCCAGTTAGTAATCAGTATTTAAATTAGATTCGGTTTGATTAGGCAATAAGATCTACGTACTAAATCTTGCAAAATGTTTACTAGATAGCGCAAGTATGCTTAGTTGCATACTCGCTCTTAATCAAGATGACATATGGAAGTGGTAGAAAAGACTTCCGTTGTTTAAACTATAGAGATTAGTAATAAAAATAAATTAGCAAGATTGTGACAAATACAATAGACTTATTTATTTCTTAACACGCCATCCGTTCGGGTGACTCAGCCACCAAGGAGTTTTAAGCGACAATGACAAGATTTTTTTTTTTGCGAAACAACACGAGGTATATAACATAACAGAGTTATTTTAATGGCTATCAGCATTAATAACTGAATCAGTCATAAGTGAACTTCTGATTATGACAGTGCGAATGACCGCATTATGTAACACATCGCTATTTGGTCAAGTTATCAAAAGCACGGCATTTGTTTTATAATAACACTAATTAATAAATGAATATATCTTCTGTTACAAAGGCCTCAAATATGACTGTTTAAAGCTTCCAATACTATGCAACCATTAGATGAAAAATATAACAACCTTCGACATTGGGACCCAGCATTGATTCCTGTAAACACAACTGAAGGTCGAGGCCTTGACATGTACGCGGTATGAGCGAGTCGAGACTCAAACCGCCTTCACAATAGGCGCTATATGGATTTGATTGGGTAATACTAGACATGTGTAATGTGTTCACTGATAGGCTGTGACACAACAATTTTAAAAAGAACCAAGATTTATGATAACCATAAAATATTCGTGATTTAAAATTTGTCTTTGCAGTTTGGTTAGATTTTATTGTAATATGAATTTCGAGTTTTTTATTCTATAGATTAGCTTTACAAAAATTTAAAAATAACTTAAGAATATAAGTCTAATATAGGCCCCTGTGGCATGGTTCCAAGGATGCTGATAGCATTTCCTTTTCGACATTCTATAAGAATCCATGTACTTAAATACGTGCCCGTTGTTGTTAAAGACTAATATCTAGCATATGTTCTGTAAATAAAAACAAATTAAGTAGCGGTACAAAAATTATAGTTTCTAAGAGGTTATTTCATAGCAAATTTTGTTTTAAGAATTGTTTACTCTCGATCTATCTTTTTTGTAAGGCGCCATAGTTATATATTTTTATTTGCAAAACATAGACATGTTTAGTTGTGTTTTATAAAATACATACACGTTTGTATATGTTAGAGTATAAAACTATGGTGAAAGGCACCTATTTCGCTAAACCTATGCTTTGTCGAGATCATTTGACGCCCTCATTTCGTTCGAGAGCGAAAATATCTCGGTACAAAATCTACCTATTTTACTCCACATTGAAAAAACTGCGAGGTAAATACAAAGATTGTATTGTGTTTGTCGAAGGATATGTAAAATAATTGTCAATCCCTTTTTTGAAGAAATAAGTTCCAATTCTAGAGAACAAGACCCAAAAAAAATTACGAAAAGAATAAAATCAAAAAGTTTTACTTTGACTAATTATAGATCCATCAGAAGTGTGATAACAATGCAAAGTTTCTAAAAATAAATCGCCTTAGTAACGACACGTGTCTGAAGTTCAGTTTCGGCACGAGGGTTAAAAATAAAGTATCATTTCACCTCTTCGGTGGCGTTGCGAACTACTAAGGAAATGCAAATGGCCGCTTCGCCATTTTGATAACGAAGGGAAAATTGAGATACATTAACGATATGTTTTAAATTCGGAGTTAGTTCAAAAAAGTTGCTGTACATTGGGTATTTTCAGAAAAAAAAATGTTTCTAATTAGCGTAACTTGTACAAAAAATTATTATGTCAGTTTTGTGACGATAATAAAGCATTAAGTTTCTATAAACCCTTAGATTTGGTGCTCGTTTCATAAACTTTAAGCAGTAATGTAATGCTAAAAAAGGCATTAAAATAATTTCCATACAGTGTTCATGCTTAATTATCGTCACAAAACTGACATAATTTAACGTTTTTCACGTCATGTTATATGGGGGTAGTATTCTTAAAACTCCCATATGGCACAATGACTGTGTCAAATTTTTACATCTGGGAGTGGTGGGTTCGAACCCCCGCTGATACTACTGATGTTGTCGGAACTTACATATAGGTATGCAAAACTAATAATCAGTCGCTTTTCGGTGAAGGCCTAATCCCAATAAGGGTATGTTTTCCCATTGGGTTGAAAGCCGAAAAAGTCTATTCATTGCACTAGTAAGACGATTCATAATATATTTACATAACAATATGTGAACATGTTCTTAACTACTTCATCGCGGTTATTACCTATCAAGATATCCATGATCATGAAATCCAAGTAGGGTATTAACCACATGAAAATAATATATTTAGCATGTCTATACACACGTGCAGTTTGCTATACTTATCCTAATGCATAAGCGTCATAACATAAATTAATTGAAACAATACTAAATTACACGCGCGTCTATTAAATCATTTTGTCATAGGAATGCCGCTTTACCATATGCGTCTTTGCAACTTTAACGGTGACGTCACAACATGTCATCTACGATTTCCGAGCGAGCTAAGTGCTCGATACTACGACCAGTTTATGAGCGCTCATGATACTGGAGCGGTGCCGCCAACATCGAAATTCTTATATTTTTACTCCAATTAATGTGTCATGAGAGTGACGAGACAATTGTCCGAAATTAACCAATATCGTTGTTCGCGGTAGCGCCGCAGTTGTCTCGTCATAATTCCTCAGGGTTGGACTCTATAAGGCTTGTGCTATTTATTTGAATATAGATGTTTTGTTTTTTTTTTTTTTTATGACATAGGCGGCAAACGAGCAGACGGATTGCCTGATGGTAAGCAATTACCGTCGCCCATGGGCACCCGTAACACCAGGGGAGTCACAAGCGCGTTGCCGGCCTTTAAGGGGGGTTGGAGCTCTGGGAACCTTACTCACCATCAGGAACACAGCACTACATACCTGAAAGGTAGCAGTGCTATTATGGCTGTGGTCTTCTGTAAGGAGGAGGTACTTCCCCAGTTGGGCTGCCCCAAATTCAAGCGTGATGGTCATCGCTGTGCCCTACCTCTCATTGTTGGACGTAGTTTAAGGACATACCCGGGTCCAATATTTGTTTCGTGTTTATCAGCGATTTGGATACTCATTTCAGTTACTTTTCGTCCAATGGCCTATTTTCAAACCTTGGAAATTCAATGGTTCCTAATATGAACTTTCAAAAACTTAAGCATGGATCATTCAGCTCCTCTTGATCTTAACGCAATTACAATAAAAATACAATGTTCTGAAAATCTTTTATCAATTTTGCTTGTCCTTCAGACGCAATGGTGTTTTTAAATAGCCCTGAGGCTCTAGTGTAAGTTACTTTTTAAGTAAGAAAACGTTTACGAACGCGTAAGTGATAATGTTATATATATGGGAAACGCAAACGCGTTCGTAACGTAAAGTTACGTTAAAAACTTACACTCAGGGCTCAGGGCTCAGAAACGGAACATCATACATTATCTCAACGTATCTTTTGCACTAAAACATTAATGACGTTATTTAGAATGTGACGAATATTTAGTAAAGTTACAGATACAGCAGTCCTATACCTGATTGATGATCTAAAGGGCATATGTAGTGGTTCACGCATATCTCATAGTCAACCTTACACTGGTTTACGTAAGCCCTCAACTCGCCCGCGCTCGCACACCCAATTGATTTCCGTGCACAATGGACCATAAACCAATGTCCTAAGTGGAGGTTGTGACCTCGATTCGCAACCATAACCCAACTAGGTACTAATTATTTTTATTTGTGTAGGGGTCTCATATCCGCTATATAAGTTATGACTAGAAAATTGCGTTTTAAATTACGACCAGTAGGTACGGTACTTGAAAGATCAAATAAGTTAAGCTTTAGAAATATGTAACAGATATTGAACTTGGCTATTTACGAAACTGTGAAAAAAGAATCAGTTGTTAAACATTTCTCTAAAATTTTTGAAGGTTTTAGTATTATACGTAATTTTTATGTTCTTTGTAGTCAGAATCACGAGCACTTTCTAATACAATGAGAAAAAAAAATATTTCTAAAGTTTTTTATCCTATTCTTATTTAATATGATTCATATATTTAATATGACGGTAACAAAAAAGGAAATCTAAAAATATATGGAATTTTCTATGCCAGTTTTTTTGTCTATTGGAATTCAAAGAGCTCGTGATTCCGAGTGTTTTTTTTTAATAATAATATAACAGATTTGTTAAAAGTCGCAAATTTTAGAGAAACCCTTAGGGACGATGAAGTTATTTTAGGATTGTTTTTCAAATATTTTAGTTAAATCCTCCTACAAAAACAACTTCACAAATAAATTTATTCTGTTTTTGTGAGACGCCAGATCTTTCGCCAAGTTCTGGTAGAAAGCAACAAAAGGAATCTCCATTAGATCCATTATGTTTGAAAGAACTAGCTAAAAAACATTATAAAGGCAAATGAATGTATTCAGGATTTCAGATGAAAGGCAGAAAAATTAGGCTGGCCCGAAATCTAATGGAACAAGTAAACAGGTATATACATGCAAATAAGTGCCGGTGTCTAAACTAGGACAAATCTTACAAAATTTAATTTTAACTCATTTGAGTCTTACTTGAATTTTGAATATGAGAATAACCATGGGCGCAAGGGTATATGCGTGTAAATAGAAATCAACAGATTTTAAGGTTCAGGCCAGAACTGGACCCCGAACTGTATTCATGTGTGGAAGCCGCACACGCTTACCCCTAACAAACTTGAATACGTCAATATCAAAGTTCAATGTTAAGGCCGTTCGTGACAAACAACCATACGCAGGATCTTATAAGGGTTCGTTATCGGAACGGGTATAAATAGCTCAGAACGTCGAGATTGATTCGAGTTACCCAAGTACCGCATACAGGTATTTTTAGACTTGTGGTATGAACTGATACCGGCATTTGAAAGGCTTCGCATAAATGTGTTGTAAAATTGCCATTAAAATAGCAACTCAAATTGGCTAATTATGCAGACTTAGAAAGAAGCGGAAAGTTGGCGTGCGACCAAGCAATTTTGTAGCAAAGTTTGGAAAGTTTGAGAACACAAGGTTTCGACAAGCTACGGGAGTGTTATATTTATATTAGCCCTTTTCCAGTCCGTTATATTAGGACGCTATGGAGAGTTCCATAAGTCGAATAAAGGTTTTTCATATTACTCAATTGTGGCAAAGCAAAAAAGGACGATCATCTAAAGACGAAACGAATCGCGAATAAATTGTTGATGATATTTGCAAAGCACAGAGCCACAGATACTACAGAAATTCGCAACTACACGCTAATTTCACTTGCTAATTTCCAGCACGAGCTTCCGCAATCTAAATAAACATAAAAGTTACGCTACAAACTGCTGGTTATTTTTAAAAATAGAAATGGACAGCTATATTTGTAGGGTCTGAAAATAGATTAAACGCAACTGAATGGACGCGTGGAAGAACTGAGTGTAATTGGCACGAGAATTAACCGACAGGCGCGCAATCTGCACATGAGCTCAGAGCTCCGAAGAATTATAAGAATAATTAGCTTACAAGAGAAGCAACTTGTATGACAGCAGTTGCACAAAAGCCCAGGATTACTATAGAAAAAGAAAACAATTGAAAGGGAAATTAGGAAAAATGTCTTCCAGATCGCTGCCGATGGGCAGTGTGCCCAGAAAGATGGCCGCGTTGCCTCGTTGGACTCGTTTAATGGCAATGATTATTCGCTAAGCCAAATACAGATCAGCCCTTTGGTCACCTGTAGTGTCCGTTAGACACGGCGCCATGCCTTAGTACATTTTTTGCTGAGAGATAAACAGTAATTATTAAAAACATACTGCATTTCCTATAGGCTTTTCTCGTAAAAAGTAGGTAAGTAGCTTAAGGTTTTTTAATACTTAATGAGTTTTAACAGACCATACCTATCTGTTAGTAATAAAAAACGCTTAAGATTCAGTGGATGATCATGACAGAACTTAGTAAAAAACTATGCACAAGTGGCGGTCCGTCCATTTATTTGTTAGGGAAGATGAATCCATTTGTCTTTTCTTCACGAGGCCAAAGGAAACTGTTGAACTGTGAGGAAGTTAGTTCGGCTAGTACCCATGTACGCGTCGCCGTCGCCATGTACATTCCTAATATTGAAGTACACCATTAAACCCCTCTAAAAGCCAACTCAGCGCCCCAGTAAATCCTCAAGACCGATACAATGGCCCCTCCAACATATCAAGCACTTGATCGGCTTCGAGTTGGAACTTTCACTCGAAGGGCCCATGTGGCTCCACGCTCTACTTCCTACTGAAACGTTAGACAGGAATAGACCTGTACAATTGTACAAAGGCGTATGTTACTAAGGTTTTATAAGAATGTCGGCCCTTTTGGAATTTGAGGCAGAATAGGGAACCTTGTGGGCCTCGTGGCTCGTTAAGGACATTGAGCAAAATAACTGGTTTAGAGATAATGTCATTATTGTCTGAAACCGCGAAAACCTTTTGTATTTGGGACGTAGACCGAAAAACTCCGTCCTTAGGACGTACTAAACGTAATTTTTAATAAAATCGTAGATAGATATAGTTTAATGCAGGTATTAACGGTCGGTAGTGTTCTTTATCGGCGTGTTTTAAATAAAATTTCATCCAGAGAAAAATGTGCTTCCAAATCCCTGCTAAGGTGCGCTCAGATTAAGATAAATGTGCCCGACACACGCGGAGTGTTTTGTTCATATCAGTGTGTTACTCACACATTTTGTATAAATTCATTAATAAAAAATTGAAGCAAGAATATTACTATTCAAAATTATTATGAAATAAAGGATTAGTTCTAACTTTTAAAATTTAATTAGGCATGCAACCGATGTTTCTATATTTAGTTAGCGATTTTCTTCTATCTAGATAAGTACTTAATCTAAGTAAAATATTGTGTACCTAAAGTAAAATAAAAGTCACACAATGTCAGTTTGTGCAATTTTCGACTATTGAATTTGAAATTTCGAAACTTTATACTAAACAAACTTATTAATACAAGTATATACCTTTATTTTTCTGTAAATTTATAATCTCAGAGTAAGTTTGACCTGTTTATTCAGCGATCACAAGATTCAATCTTTTTTTTATTGCAAACAAACAATATTTTTATTGCAACTTTTTAAGGTACATTTGTATAATTGACCTGACTCTCAAAGTAGGGTAAAACCCATGCACAATTGGTAAAACCGGATCTACAGAGACCTAAACATGTCATAATCTAACTCACTAACTCGCATACCATATTAAATTTACGCTAAACATAATGATAGCAAACGAGGCGCGATGTTTCTGAGGTCACGTATGGAGCAAACACATTGTCTGGAGCATCGCTGCAAAATGTTCTTTAAATCTCAACTTTTAAGGTTCAGTTTACTATGGAGAAGGGCTTCGGTATCAAATGTCCTCTCAATGACAGTATCGAGTACCTATATTGGTGTAAAAATACACCAATATAGGTACTTGGTACTGCAGTTATTATAGAACTATTCAGCAACCTAATGCTTTAACGGTAACTTAAGGTAGCGATTAGAGATTCAATTGACAATTAACAAATAAACTACTTTATTATAATGGCACAAATAACTGTGCCGAAAGATGGGAAACGGAAAAGAAAATTGCAAATATACATGGAATAGTTTAAATAGTAATTGAAGAAATTAAGTCGTATTAAATCCATTAGTAATTTAAGTAAACCTGCACTCACTTGCGGATAGAGCAAGATTCTGGACCCATTCTTAATGTTCAAAGATATTTTATCATTGTAAATCCACGCGACAATAAACGGCACAGATGTATCGTTCGGAAGACGAGGAGGAATCGGTTAACGCGATATTAAACACCATACAAAAATTATTAGACATACAAGAGATTACCCAGAAGGGTAATTTGTATAACTAGGTAAATTAGGTACCTAGAAATAAAACATATTTGTAACAGCTCGTTTTAAAAATAGGTGAAACGACTTTCGCACAAATCAATAAATCGGCGAAGCTCTACCGAGGTAAATAAATATTAAATGAGAAACGGCGCATGTCGAGTTTTGGTTGAAAAGAAACAAGAATCTTTTTTAAGGATAGGGAACAGGAAGAAAAGTTACGATGGTAGGATAATGAGCTATAAATATAAATGTTTCTCGATTACTCTTCCACGCACAACATTCAGAGGCTCTAGTGTAAGTTTCTTTTGACGTACAAAAACGTCTCTAACGCGTAAATGATAATGTTATTTATATGGGAAACACTAACGCGATGGTAAAGTAATATTACGTTGAAAACTTACACTCAGGGCTCTGGAACAATTTCGTATTGTTAATTATTAGCACCTTTGTAAGTCTTCATTTGGAAAACAATAGAACCTCTTTAGACACACTCAAATGTTTACCCGAGTGAAAAGCGTGATTCGCGAAGGAAGCGAACAAATGAGATTGTACAAAATAACAAAACAAACATGTACAAAGTAATGTAATACATGTAAACCTCTAGCGAACATGCCTGAATATGTTAAACTTAAGGAATTCTATATGTAAGCTCATTTTAATGAGACTATTGGACGTAGTTAAGCGAAAAGGATTTTAAAAAAATGGAATGAAAGACTAGGGTCTATCGTCAAAGCGATACAGTGCATGTTCCGATATTTGTGACCAGCTCCACAGCTCAGCTCTGATATATCTGATGGCGACTGTACTTTCAAGTTTTACGATCTGCTATTTTTTATATATCTAAATAAACCAATATAAAAAATAAATTAGATACCGCATACAGCCAAATCATAACAAAGCAGTGATCAAGTGCAACACAAGGTCACCGAGATAGCGAGATACTGTGACAGTGGCATTTGATAGCGATAACAATTTTAAAGCCAGCTGAGATATGTAGGCCATGCTTATTTACCTGCTAGCAATAGTCATTTTATTAGAATACCAGGATTTTGGTACAATAAAGATGTGTTAAGCTCATTTGCTGACTGCAACTTCTGTTACTGACTGTACGTATCTTGTAGAGTTTATTCGCGAGTTTAATGCTTTGTCTCGTTCTGTTGTGTGATTATTATGTAAGATGACGAAGAAGCAGGTTTTTAATGGTTGGTTCGTTTTTTTTTTATTAGGGTAGGGGCTAAGGGGATCACCAGCAGCTCGCATGAAACATAGAGGTATACTACTTTTTTGAATGAAACATTATTCGCAGTGGTATAGTTAATGTGTCTAACATTAAAAGCCACAGCTATGTAGCTATGTTGCTCTACAATTTGCTTGCATATGATTACTCTTAGTGTCGCTTACTATACAGCAAACTCAATTGTAACCCTAATTCCTTTACCATAAGGTTTAATTCAGTAAAATATATCCGATACAACAGGCGGAAAGTAAAGTTCCCATGTACAACTAAAAGCACACAGTTTAACACGGCCCTAAAAAGCAGTGAGAGGCAGTGACGTCACAATGTCTATTTTATAGAAAAGTGAAATCGACAATAAACGCTTACACGACTACCGAACTAAACTATAGACGGATAGCTGACCGTATCTTATCTTTTAGAACGAATATATTATGCATTTGTTAATGACGTAAGTTGAGTAAACATACTTGATAATTATCAGCGTGATGAATTTAATCATATGACTAAAAGATGGTAAAATTTAAAAATGTTACGGGCGAATAATATTCGCGACCCGTGGAGTTTATACAATACCGCATAAACACACAATAATGTCACCTAATGATTCCTTTATTTATAATGTAAAAGATGTTATACGTAAAATAAAGATTGAGTATGAATTGACCAAAATCAAATCATGAAAATAGAATCAAGAGTAGGACCGCAATAGCAGTCATGATGTTTAATACAAAATAAACTGCCAATAAAATGGAAAAAAAAATGCAATTATCAAATGTTATCCACACTCAGAACAATAGACACGCGTTTAAACAAATGCAAGATAACCATGTCGACAAGATAACACGATTACGTAGATAATTACTAATTATAACTTTCTCAACACAATTTCTTGTAATATGGTTTTTTTAGGTTTTTTTTTACTAAATGTAAAAAAAAAACCACACTCAGAACAATAGACACGCGTTTAAACAAATGCAAGATAACCATGTCGACAAGATAACACGATATACGTAGGTAATTACTAATTATAACTTTCTCAACACAATTTCTTGTAATATGGTTTTTTTAGGTTTTTTTTTTACATTTAGGTCAGATTTTTTTTATTATAATATTGAAGCAATGCTAAGATCGATTACGTAAAACTTGTATTATACTCGACACTATATGAGTTTTCATAGCGAAAATCAGTATTAAGATTAATAATTTTGCAGGTACCTTTCCGTTCTTTTCCTCGCAAGTGTGTTAATAAATTGCATTACTTCACTAGCTTACGCACAATATCGCGTCGTATGGAATGTCCAACCTATCACACTTGTATCATAATGCAACATTATAACATCGCAGTATTAGATCTTATTCGTATTGCCATAAGAGCGTTGTGAGTCAGGAAGACAACGCCGCTGTTGAAACTACGTAGTTTTAGTTATGATTAAATTTGTCTAGGAACTGCCTTGATTATCAATAAATGATTGTTAGTTAAATATACAGCTCGTTTCAGAGTTATAATATAACTCAATGGTACCGGACAAAATACTTTGAACTGTTGACATTAATAATATGTATTAATATGTAACCCTATTTTTTGACCATATTTTTTTTTTTTTTTATTTATTTATTATAACCTGCTCTTGTAAACAATACTTGTGCACACAGTGAAACCCTGAAGATATTTAACCTGCAACGCGTATAGAACACTGGGGAACCTTTTTATATTAAGCAGAAACGTCTGCTAGCATATCAAAGATATTTAAATCGAAAGAAAAATAGAAAAATTTGACTTGCAGCATGACTCTATAATATATAAAATTTTTCTATTTTTCTTTCGATTTAAATATCTGAGCAGCTAACTAGCTCTAAAAAAGAGTATAACTAACAGAAATAAAGATTACTACAGAGTACAAAATAATAACATAAATACATTCGATAACTAATAAAATAATAATTTACTGTAATCAGTAATTTTCTATTTTACGCGCGCAAACCGTATCATTGCCTTAAAAACCTATCCTATCACAATTACCTATAAAAATATGCCTTGAAAAATATCTATCCAATTGGAACTTTAACACACTATCAACAGAGTTTAAAATTAGAACTATCTGATATGATACCGTATGCACTAAGGGGTTAAAGTGATATTTCAAATAGCAAACATTAAAAAGATAACATACCATAAAGTATATAATACACGCTTAGTATTCAGGTAAGTGTAACCTAATGTTTATCTATCGCACACTGGCATGGAGATTGTTATTACAAATAAGTAGTCACCTGTGTATTGAATCACTTGTACAATATATCTGCTATCATGTCTATTATAATTAAAGCATCTGTGTTCATTAATGACAATGTAATTAGTATGATATAATTAATTAATTAAAAAAATTACAATTGAAATTCTGGGACCAGATTTTCAATTGTACTATTCAGAATTATATGTTTCAATGGAAATTTTAAGATACTACTAATAAAGGAAGGTGTAATTCTGAGGGTTCCGTTTGTACTATGCTATATTTATTTTTATCAAACATCTTTACTTTTAATGTTCTAAATATTATTAGGAAATAAACCTAGAGCGCAATTCGGAAGTGCCTAAAGCCAGAAGGACTTTACGCATATGAGATTGAAAATAGTCCAAGAAATAAATATTTACAGATGTATTAATTCGTAAAATAAAGACATGGCAAAACCTAGTATATATTATTGCACTTAACATGTACAGATAAGTAAAAAAAAACTTGATCAACCATTTTTTCTACACATACTTCATTTAACTAAACCAACAATCATTATAAATTAATAATAAAGGACCTGCTGCGAACTGATGTTCCGAAATTCTCGAACTTTGGTAAGTTCGAGAATTTCGGGAATTTCATCTTTTTCTTTTACTCCAAATGAGGCGTAATTAGAGTGACAGCGGCAAATGTTTCAAATTTATGACCCACAGTTAACCATACAGTTCAGTAGTTATTTAAGATAGTCAAACCTATCTGACCACCAACCACGTGAATTCATATGGTAATGTGGTCAGATACCATAATTATAACGGATAGAAACTTGTGCAAATAATTGCCCACATTTTTCATTACCATTCCGCTTGGCACTTTTGAGTGATTATAATAAATTGTTTTAATTAAGGTTAAGGTGTCTGTCTAGCTGTCTAGACAGCTCAACTAACATTTTGACAAAGCAGTTGAAATCATTTCAGCCTAAATGCTATAATGGCTACTAAATGGGTCCTTATGTGAATGCTTCCAAAATAAGATATGAGGATATGACAATCACAAGCCTCTTTTTTAAGTAATTATTTTTAATCTCAAGTTTTTTCTTCCATTCACTTAACAATTTTATTGTCATTTTGACGTTAAAAGAATGGATATACAAAATATGTATGCCAATTTTCAAGAAACTTTCAGAAGAGAACAATAAAAAGAATGATAAAGAAATGATCTTTAAAATAAATAAAATTGCACACATATCTTATCCTATACAGATTAACCATTAAGTAGGAACAGATTAATTTTGGAAACAGGGTTTCCAAGTCTTTAATAAAACAAACATTATCAACATTGTATTGCACCTCATAAAGTAGCCATCAGTTTTTACCATCAAGAATCTTGTGTGTAATGAAGCAGGACAAAAAACATGGGATCATTTGAGCTCAAGATAATTGACCATGATTGTTTTAATGATATTGTATGAGTCAGAGCATGCTGGTTGAAGAGATATACAAATAATAAGATAGACATTATCATCATAAAAATGGAAATGTTTTGGGTGTAAGGAATTTATGACATATGAGATGCACTATGTTCACAGAAACATATATTTCTCCTTTAACCTAGCAGTATAGAGAATTCATGAACAGTTGGCAATGGACATTGATGAGTCTATTGGAGTTGGATAATCTAATATTTATTAAAAAATATATTTATTATTATACACATCATTTGATATGTACCAACAACACAAGCCTTCTTGAACCGTGGGGTTCAGTCAATTTGTGTCAGAATGTCCTATAATATATATTAATATTCTGTAGGATGATTTTTCTATTGTAAATTGTAAATGCTTAGGAAGTATTTTTTTCTACTGTTATTCTGTTCAATTGTGACATACATATATTATAATTTAATTAATAAGTTTTCTGGTAAATCATCAAATAAATTATAAAACACTGTAGTACCTATATCATTAAAAATAACTGCCCTACATTTTTCTAACAGTCTTTTTAGACAGAGTAAAATAGTATTCTGTAGGTCACTAATTAATTACTCTGATTAACATGATAACAAATACATTAAAATGCCATCAAGTTACACCATACATGTATGTCAATTTGTTTTTTTTTTTAAGATAAACCCATTACATGTAATGAAATAAAACAACTAAAACGGATTAAATCGCGTATACTAATTCACGCTGCTAAAGGGTTCGAAACGTCGGAATGAAGTTTAAATTAGTATATGTGATTTAATCCGTTTTAGTTGTTTTATTTCATGAGTAATTATGGTGGCAACCGAAGACAATATTATCCATTACATGTAATATTATTTAAGAACAATCAATAATAAAATTTTAAATTTGATTAACCGAATCAGCTGCAAGCCTTCTGCGTGCCTCACCAAGAGATGAATATTGGCCGCTTGATAGTTGTCAATGTTTATTTGTCCAAAAAGGACACAAAAGGTCTGATCATAGGCATATTGTCAGAGATAATGCAATACCACATACCCAACAAATGCAATAAGATACAGTTTCTTTGTACATTGTTTGAATTTTGAACTCTATCAATATTTGTAGTTATGCGGTATTGCACTATCCCCTATGTCATTTGGTAAGGTAAAAGCATTGACAATAGACACCATATTGTCGTACCTAGATGAGGCTAAGTGTTGATTGCTTGTTCATTATTATTGTCAACATAGTAAAGGTCAAATGCAGTTTATATTTTTCCTGTGATGCTAGTGTTGTATTGTGCAGATTTAATATACTCAAACTTATATGATCTGCATTAGCATTAAATAAATTAAATGTAAACATACCTTAAAAGAGCTGTGCACTAATGTTTCATCCAGGTCTATCACCATACACTTTTTATGCATATCCTGGTGTCTAATTGGTGGTAACAGTGGTCGTGGAGCATGGTCTGCCATGATGAGCAGGGGCGGTGAAGCCCTGCCGTCCACACTGTTTGTTCCATTGCCAGGGGGGCCCTTCCCGCGGCCTCCACGCCAACAACACAGCAGCGACCGCAGGAATCCGCCACCCCCGGACTTTTTACTGCCCAGGGGTGTCGACGACACTGGCGTCCCATCACCTTCACTGTGCTGACCGCCAGGGGATGACCCTAAAACAACTATCGCATTAGAAGTCACTCTAAACATCCTTAGCACATGCGGAAACGCTCACTAAATTTAAGATGTGGGACTGCTGTAAGGAAAGACAAGCTCTCAAGGTTGCTCCATAGAATGTTATTGCGTCCACCCATCCTAATTGTTTACCTCTACTCTCATACGCACGTCTCACTTTAAACAATGTAACACACAATAAACCACTGATTCAATAACGCTCACGACTCACTAATATTTATAAACCACCGTAGGTAACACTATACGCTCTAATTTGATGCCAGTAACAGGTGTAATTCGGTTTAGATTTACCTCTGTCGGATCCATAATTGTTTAATTGCTCGTCATCCCGAGACACCTGAGTTATAATGGACGATGCGTCCATTTAAACATTTGTTTTGGGCCTTAATATAAATGGCAACGAAGTTTTTATAAAATTTTAACACCATAAAACTATTTTTTATCTCCCTTCTATCTTACAAAATGGCAGGCTCTTGGCAAATACCAACTTCAAGTGCAACCAACATAAGAATGGCTTTTAGTATTTATCTCTTTCTAATGTACTCATCTTACCTTGATTAGAATGAAACAACAATGTTTATCTTTCGTCTCTATATTGCCACCCTTGATTAACTGCTAAAAATAGTGAATTGACGTTCAAAACATAGGAAATGTAGCATTTTTAAAGGCCAAAACGT
Organism: Grapholita molesta; assembly: GCA_022674325.2. Taxonomy (NCBI): domain Eukaryota; kingdom Metazoa; phylum Arthropoda; class Insecta; order Lepidoptera; family Tortricidae; genus Grapholita; species Grapholita molesta. The sequence continues at coordinate 5,341,565 of CP053124.2, read as the reverse complement.
CTAAATAAACATTATCAATTAATAAACAAAACAAATTAACATAAGTAACATAATTTAATGTGAAATATTATTGAGTAATATCTATTAATATTTACTGATCTTTGTTAAAATTATAAAACACTTGTCTAATTCAGTAAAGTTTTTGAACGAGCCTAAATGACTCCAGTTATCTGAAAAAAATAGAAATGGTAACAGACTTTGTTACTATTTTACATAAAAAACCAATTTGTGTAATTGATTTGTAATAATATATCAATCGCTTCTTTTATTATAAATTTAACTTGCATCTAGAGCATCAAGTAATTAAAAAAATACTGGTACGTTGCCCTATACAAATAACTATCGTACAGGGGTAAAACTAAAACAGAGTTTTGTAATTTTATTTTTAAGCTTGTGGCTTCAAAATATAAAAACTTAAAAAAAATATTTCTATATTTATATTTATCAAATAGTACATGTATGTACCACTGAACCTTGTATACAAGGGTAGTATTGAATCTACCAAGATACTATATTAATAACAAATGGAGTTTCATTTTATCTTGCTTGCAACCCGTCATGATGCATCTGTCAATCGAAAATATCGAAATTGACAGTTCATATACGATGCTAATCGCGTATCGTACTAGATGAAATTTGTATAAAATAGAAATAATTTTAAAGCAATAACACATCCTGTAATAAATGTTTGCTAGATTAAGTTTAAACTGATTTGCCTGTTTGTAAACTAATCATAAAACCAAAATGTCATACCGGGACCCCGGACCTATACCGAATAGATGGCTGAAGTGTCCTCGAAAAGCATCAGGGCTTGTTGCTGGCAAGTTTCTGGCTTTCAAGACTCCTTTAGGACAACAGTTCAATGACAAAGTTCCAGAAGAAAACCGGTTCACGCCAAACATGCTGTTTGTGTACATGAAAAGCTTAAAAGTGAGTCACTAAATGAAAAATAGAAAGGACGCGTCAGCTGTTCAAGTATAAGTTTGTATTTTTATAAAAAGCATTATCATAGGACTTTCAGCGTCGTCGTTTATAACCAAAATGTAATTTATAAGCCATGTTAGTGTTCTATTCCATAAGCAACTTATGTACATATTTACAATTATAATTAGCAATGAAAAGATCAATTGTAACAAGTAAAATGTTGAGTTGTAACTTTACTATTCCTCATGACCGACATGAAATACAATTCTAAAATAGCTTCTGTTAATGGCTACTGTCCAAATAGCTGTAATAATTATGTCCACATAATAATCACGTTGGTGTTTATTCTGTCTGTTTTATTTTGTCAATTTTGTCTGAATTCTAGAATGAAATATACCTTAGAGTGTATTCTAAGTTTAGCAACAGTGAAATGTTACAAGAAAATGTTAAGAAACAGTATAATTTGAACACCACTGCGATATCCATTTTATTTAGTAAATCATTGTTTTTCAGGTGAAACTCGGTATGTGGGTTGATCTCACTAACACCACAAGGTTCTATGACAAGACAGAGATAGAAAACATGGATTGTAAATATGTAAAAATGTCATGCCGGGGACATGGAGAAACACCGTCTTTAGATCAAACTAGGTTGGTATGCAAAACAAAATTAAAAATACTATTTATGTTTGTTTTTTATTTTTTTGGCACCCACAACACTAGGGGAGTCACAAGCGCGTTGCCGGCCTTTAAGGGGGGTTGGAGCTCTGGGAACCTTACTCACCATCAGGAACACAACACTACATACCTGAAAGGTGGCAGTGCTATTATGGCTGTGGTCTTCTGTAAGGAGGAGGTACTTCCCCAGTTGGGCTGCCCCAGATTCAAGCGTGATGGTCAACGCTGTGCCCTACCTCTCATTGTTGGACGTAGTTTAAGGACATACCTGGGTCCGGGTGTTTGATTTACTGCTGGACATAGGCCTCTCTCAAAGCAACACATAGTGACTGGTTTTTTGCCAACTGCGTTCAGTGGATTCCCATGACATCTTGTATTTTTTGGGTAGTTGTTTTGATTATTGCATTTAAGAACCCGGTAACCCAAGTGTGATAAAACATCTATTACATTTGTAACAAGTTCAGCAACAAATCAAGTCAACCCACATTGACAACATTTTTAAACACAATTTTTTACTCAAAATAATTGTGAGATTCAACCATATTAATTGTTTATACTCACGTTTTATAAGTATGTAACATGTCTAGCTATATTCAGCTTATAGAACATTGTTACTTTTCTTATTAAAAAATGTTTCCTTGTCTTTTACATTACATTAATATTGCACAAGTTAGAACTTATCAATGTTTAATAACTACAATCACTCAATTGCTCTTAAGATACAGATTTAGCCTAGTTTTTGGGACCACTAGCAAATGTATCATGAATGTTATTTTTGTAATAAAAAACAAAATCTTATAACAAGCTGGTCTATCAAAAGGATAAAACCAAACAATGTTTTTATTACAGACTATTTATCCAGCTGGTGAGTAAATTCCTGAGCCAGAATCCCTTGGAGGTGATAGGTGTCCACTGTACCCACGGTTTCAACAGGACTGGGTTTCTACTTGTTTCTTACATGGTGGAACAGTTAGATTGCAGTGTCGAGGCGGCTATTATAGAGTTTGCTAAAATGAGGTAAGTGCATCCACTTGTTTTATAATTATTATTTATTTAAATCACAAGTACCATCTACTTTTAATATTGACTTCAAATATACAAATATATTTACAAGTAACTGAATATGATACTAAGTCATACTTTCATTTTAGTCATAGTTTCATATGATACGCGCTTGAATGCTAACCTAGGCCATATTAGTTGATGCAGCATTTACAGGATCAACTATCCAATGAAAGAGAAGGAAGAGGGAAAGGAAGTGAATTTGATTGTCTATAAGATATATATCAAGTTTCATATGTAACAGGAACAAAGTTGTAGCATCATTTACAATTCCTTTAATAATTTTCCGAATTCTTAACATGAAATAACATCAATAATATTACATTTAAATTGTCTATTTCAATTAATATAACACAAATATCTACTTAGACTGATTTTTGCTAATTTATTTATTTCTTAATTCAAATAACAAATCTTACTTGCTAATACAATAACTAGAATATTAGAAATAGATACACAAGAATTACAATATTATAATAACTTAACTAGAAAGACAATTAAAACTAATAAGGAATATTTACCAATTGATTCTTATATTTGCCATATTCTGTAATACCTGATGACGATATTGTCTAAGTCTTACATGTATTCGTCTTTTCATCATCATCATTTATTCCCATTAAGAGCTTTTTGCAACACCTACTTTTTCGATTAATTTCTCTGTTTTCGCTACCTAAAGGTTCTCTTGAAGAGATCAATCTTAAGCGTTAAGACCACCTGTCGTCTGGCTATACATTTAATTAACTGTTCATATTGTTATGTATCTTTTTACTGAGGTGAGCCAATAAAGAGTGTCTATCTATCTAAGGGTACATAAATCGTGAAATGTAAAGTCACCATCAGATATATCGGAGCTGTGGAGGTGGTCACAAATACTTGAACAACGCCTCTATTGTTAAGTCGATAAAATGCATGTTACGATATTTGGAGGTGGTCACCTCCACAGGTTCGGTATATCTGATGGCGACTGTACAGTGTTCAATCTTCACCTTTAGCCATTAAAATAAGGTTTAATATTGTATAGATATTTATGAGTTCTACTATAATGGGTGAAATTTTGTTTGACAGGCCTCCAGGCATTTATAAACAGGACTACCTTCAGGAGTTATACAGGCGGTATGATGATGTGGAGTACACACCAGCAGCGCCTCAGAAACCCGACTGGTGCGATGGTGAGTTCAACTTAATGTCAGTGGCGGCGGGTCAACTTATTTGTTAAACCGCCAACGTTGGATCCAATATGGCTTTGCATTTCATCATCATTATTTCAGCCATAAGTCGTCCACTGCTGGACATAGGCCTTCTATGACTTGTATCAGTTTGGGGTACTTGTCATAGTCGCCACGCTTGGCTTTATTTATACCGTGGCAGGTATATATACCCTTACTTGAGCGTTTCTTAAATTTTTTGCCACTTTTCTCGACTTCAAATATTTTGGTAAATTTCATGTTTTTTCTTGTCAAAATCGCGGGCTGATTCGATTTATGCAAGAAAAAAATGTGTCCCTACGATTGTTTTCCTATTGTGTTTTTTATTGCACAAATCGAATCAGATCAGACCAGAAAAAACATAAAACTTAGCAAAAAATTTTTGGTCGAGAAAAGTGGCAAATATTTAGAGAAACGCTCACTTACCCTTAGGTATAGGTAGTTCCACGATTTCCACGAGAGTTGAGGCGAATGGATTACGCACACAACTATATAAAGTACTGATTGCAAAAGAGTGAACGAATGGAATGAATGAGTAATCTTCCTATCATTACATGAGATGTTGTTGTGTGAGTGACTTCAACTCTCGTGAAACTACCTATATTCGTATTTACTCTTGGTAAACCAGCGCAGCGTCTGCTCCGGAAGGTAAATGCTGTAATATATAAACTGTTATTACTTTCTTAAATTACAGAGGAAGAAGAAGAAGATTACGACGACAGTACGCCAAGTAATTCACAGTCAAGCTCTTCGCAAAATTCATCAGGGTAAGTTTCTAGCATATTCTGTTTATGACTACTGGAAACGGATAGAACAAGAAGACTATCAAGGTAGGAAGAAAATAAATTTTCCATGATATGGGTTATTACACTAGCGCCATCTACGCCATTAGTGTCGTAATTAGAAGTTGAATTTAGAAGCTTTTCACGTAAACCAACTCCTGCGTTCGCAGCGTGTCTCTTAAAAAAGTTATCGCTTGCATGTTTTCAGGTAGCGACCTGCAAGCGTTCAAGCTAATATCACCCTTAGGGTGGCACTGTGAGCGTGGGAAACTGTACAATGGTTTGGGCTGGGCGTTAATTAATTGTCATGATGTTCACCTTTATCGTATATAATTTTTTTTATTGTATAAAAGCGGGTAACTCACGCATAACGATGCAGACTCAGAGTCTGCGTCGGTTAGCCAACGCGAATGGCTCATGATTTTGCTCCTCGTCTCTGAGTAAAACATGTCGAGCAATATTCGACTTATAAAACGTGAGTTACCCTTATATAGCTTTTATACAATTAATAAGTTTCAATCTCACGATAGTTTTGTGTTTAAAATCGCCAATTTTTTTTCTTGCTAATATGGGCCTTAGGAGCCTATACTATATGACATTAAACATTTACAGACCAAAGCCCAAGAAAGGTCGCAAGGAAACCACCTTCAAGAAGACCACATTCATGCCAGGAGTGCGAGGGGTGGAACCGTTCAACACGCAGCCCCGTCTGCTGGAGATACAGCAGAAGGCCCAGGAGTTCTGCGAGTGGGCCACGACCGGGTTCCCGGGGTCTCAGCCCGTCTCCATGGACATCATGAATCTCAGGAAGCTGCATGAGAAACCTTACAGGGTCTCTTGGAAGGCTGATGGTGTTAGGTAGGTTTAAGATTTGGGTCTCTTCAAGGCAAGAGTGTTTAGGCTGTTACTGGACCAGCGTGCTACACCTTCGACCTCGTCGACACTTACCATCAGGTGCGACTGAGGTCAAACGCTGGTCAGTCTTGTCAGCAGCAAAAGATGCTAAGCGTTCCTGGGTTCAAATCCCAGTCAGGGCATTAATTTGTGTGATGAGCACAGATATTTGTTCCTGAGTCATGGGTGTTTTCTATTTGTGTATATTTAAGTATTTATATATTTTATATGTAATTGTCTATTAAATATATATGAGGTGGTCACAAATATCTGATCAACGCTTCTATGAAGTCTATGGTCCTGGGTTCAAATCCCAGGCCCTGTCAGGCCATTTATTTGTGTGATGAGCACAGATATTTGTTCCTGAGTCATGGGTGTTTTCTATGTATTTAAGTATTTATATGTATCTATCTATTAAATATATCGTCGTTTAGTATCTACAACACAAGCCTTACTAAGCTTACCGTAGGCTAGGTCGATTTGTATAAGAAATATTTATTTATTGTCAAGGCGATAAAGTGCATGTGCAGATATTTGTGACCACCTCTAAAGCTCCGATATATCAGATGGCGACTGAACAACTAACTATACCGTTATGGAAAAACGCTCAAATTGTTTTAATAACTAGTTTTTGTTTCTAGATACATGATGTTGATTGACGGAGAAGGCGAGGTGTACATGATAGACAGAGACAACTGCGTGTTCAAAGTGTTTGGGCTACGTTTTGTACATAGAAAAGATCTGAGACAGCATTTAAGAGATACTCTACTGGATGGTGTAAGTGGAAACCATTTTTTAATTATTTTATTTACTTCTTGTAGTAGTTGACCTACAGTATGTACATACATTATTATTACATTACACACACATACATATACATTATTATTTTTACTTTTATATTTTATTATTTTCATATCTTGTAATAAACTGTTTGATATGTTTTCTTATCGGACTACGCATAATTATGTAAGTACTTTAAGATTTGATGTATCACTGTATTGAAAAAATAAGTCCCGCCGTAGTTTCTTGCCGGTATCTTCACGGGTCAGAGGTGTAGGGTTTGAACCGGTGTAGATATTTTTTTTGGCGTTCATAAGTGCATGTAATGTGCCTAAATTGAAAAATAAAGATCTTTTATCTTTTATGATCTAGGGTAAATCACAAATAATTAGCCACCATTATATAACTGGCTATCTCATAGTAAAATTAATTCTGATAATGTTACGGACATTGAAGAGTTCGCTAAGTTAATTCGCTAGTAAATGGCCACATCAAACTAACATTAAATTCTGTTTATAAAATATAAATAAATAAATATTTCGGACATTCTTACACAAATCGACCTAGTCCCACGGTAAGCTCAATAAGGCTTGTGTTGCAGGTACTAGACGAAAATATATATAATAAATAGATACATATAAATACTTAAATACATAGAAAACACCCATGACTCAGAAACAAATATCTGTGCACATCACACAAATAAATGCCCTGACTGGGAATCGAACCCAGGACCTTCGGCCTCATAGGCAGGGTCACTACCCACTAGGCCAGACCGGTCGTCGTTTATAGGCGAATAGAATTCGTTTTAGTGTGAGGTGGCCAATAATTGAAACACCGTTAGAAATTGTGTTCTATTTATAGGCAAATAGGATTAATTCTCAGTATAAGGCCAGTTATTGGAGGATGGCCAGTAACTAGTGATGATTATGTATGTATATCAGTGGTGGCGCGTTATTTTTTTTTTCTAAGACCACTCTTAGCTCCACTCTTAGCTAATATGGGTAAGCCGGCGAAAATCGGATTAGACGTGCCTTCACTGATAAATATTTAAATACATACATAACGTGCATGACTGAGGAATAAATCGTGATAATCACACAACGTTCAGAATGAAATCACTATTTCATTTAAGGGCGTTTTCAAAAAAATGTGCACCCAATTAGTGAAAGTTGTTAAGAAAAGTTAAATCACTGTCAGTTTCGTGACGACAATTAAGCATTAAATATCGATAAAAGCTTGGTTTTGATGTACGTTTTATAAACTTCAATCGATATTACAACATAATAGAAGGCAAAAAGTCGATCTTCATAAAGATTTAATGCTTAATTGTCGAAACTGACAGTGATTTAACTTTTTTTTACATCTTTCGCTAATTGGGTGTACCAAATTTTGAAAAGTCCCTTAAGCAAATAGCTTCCTTTTTAGGGTCCGTACAAAACATGAAAAAACGGACGTTTTATAAGATCACTCGTACGTCTGTCTGTCCGTCCGTCCGTCTGTCACATCCAGGTGACAAATCAGCTGAATTTTGGTAGGAAGATGTATTTGCTGTACCGTCTTAAGGCATCAGAACAAGAAGATATTTCCCATGTAAACAGTTAAGTATGAAAGTGACTAAAATTGCTAATTTTATCTCCATCTCGTTCTAGGAAATGGTTATAGATAAGGTAGACGGCAAGGAAATACCGCGATACCTGTGTTACGATATTATCCGCTTCGAGAATCAGGACATATCGAAAAAGGCGTTCTTCCCTTCGAGGATGGACTATATAGAACACGAAATTATTAACCCTAGGTAAGTAATAATGTTTTTTTTTTATGACAAAGGTGGCAAACAGACTTTTGACCCGGGTATGTCCTTAAACTACGTCCAACAATACCTCTACCCCTACCTCTCGGGCACAGCGATGACCATCACGCTTGAATCTGGAGCAGCCCAACTGGGGAAGTACCTCCTCCTTACAGAAGACCACAGCCATAATAGCACTGCTACCTTTCAGGTATGTAGTGTTGTGTTCCTGATGGTGAGTAAGGTTCCCAGAGCTCCAACCCCCCTTAAAGGCCGGCAACGCGCTTGTGACTCCCCGGGTGTTGCGGGTGCCCATGGGCGACGGTACCTAATTGCTAACCACCGGGCAATCCGTCTGCTCGTTTGCCGCCTATGTCATAAAAAAAAAAACAGACGGTTGCCTGATGGTATGCAATTACCGTCGCCATTGGTTAGATTGAAGGTTGACCATGTGCGGGTCGCTGGGAGTCGGTTGCTGAAGTGTGCTAGAGATCGGTCCCTGTGGAGGTTCAGAGGGGAGTCCCATGTCCAGCAGTGTACTTCCATTCCGTGGCTGATAAGAGTAATGATTAGGGATGACACATTATACGATTTTAAGTTAACATGGTCATTCACATACACGTACTTAAAATGGGGTAGTTACCAAAGTGTCTGTTTTAAAACAAAATGTGCGAAATGACCAAACATCGGATTGACGGGGGCAAATCTGAACTGACGTTTAATAGTGCGAGGACAAAGTAAATTAATTTTATCCTTTAATACGAGAGGGTAAAAACGCATTTTATCCACTAATGATTAAAGTAAGTTGACTTCTTATAGCTATTATTGCTATGGTTTTAAAGTCTAAATTCGCGAAGTACAGCTCACTTGCCTTCGCGGCGGCAGCGGCGGGCGCGGGCGAGCCTCGCTAACGCACCGAGTTGAAAATCTAATTAAAACATTGAAAATCGTACTGGCCACCACAAGCTAACCAAGCTAAAGGCATCTTTTGTAAAAATGTTGAATGTATCTAAACGCAAAGAAAAAGTCAATGCGATTTCAAAACCTTTTTTTACATGTTTCACTTTCCTCACTGTAGTGAGGGGAAAAGTTTTGTGTTACACACGGGTGCAATTGTAATTTATTTCTCGTGTATTGAAACACTCGCTACGCTCAGGATTCTATTTTCAGGATATTATTAAAACCACTCGCTTTGCTCGTGGTTAAACTATAGAATCCATTCGCTAGCTCGAGTTTCAATCCCACACTCGCAGTTAAAATACAATTTTGCACCCTTGTATAACAAATAACTATTATTACTTGATATCGATCAAAATGACGTACAACCGTTAACCGTTGTGTAATTTTTAGAACGTGAAATAAGAAGAAAACGACATACACATAAATAAACTTTATAATATTTTTAATAATTTATATAAAATTCACAATATACAATCAACATTTGTTCCACATTTTCAGACTTTAATCTTCATCACCTGGGCGATAATATCTATTTTAGCCAAATGAGTGACCTTTCCAGGTCTACTGGCTCCAGGTGGTAATTGGTGATTCGACAAATCGACACCGTCGATGTCAGATATCGGTTGTTTATACTTGTAATAAGTATAAATGAAATAAGTTTGCACATAATTAAATGTATTCAAACTTAGCCATTAGCAATTTTGATAATGATGGATAAAATTATTTTTACGATATCCATAAATTTAGCCGATTTTTAATGAATCACTAGAACTGTTGCACTTTTGCCCCCGTCAATCGGTGTTTGGAAATGACACAGTGAGTATTGTTTGTAGTGATTGCGATTACCCCCCAAGATGATACAAGTCATATTTGTGGGAGGCCTATGTCCAGCAGTGGACTGCATACGGCTGAAATGTAACGTTGCCAATTTTTGACGATCCAACCATTGTTTCAGGTTAAAAGCTATGGAGAAGAAGATGATTCACCGTGAACGCGAACCATTCAGCGTGCGATTAAAGCAGTTCTATGAAGTTCGGATGGCGCATCAGCTCCTGGGGGAGAAGTTCGCGAAGACCCTCTCCCACGAGCCCGATGGTCTCATATTCCAGCCTTCTAAGGAGGTTAGTTACATGAAAACTAGTGCCTACGCCAAATCCTGGGGTTAATTGCCAGGCGGATTGCAGGCTCCCATGAGCCGTGGCAAAATGCCGGGACAACGCGAGGAAGATGATCTGAGTATTGTAAAGTCGGATCTTAATGCTGTCGGATCGCTTGAGTCTGGAGCAGCCCGACTTGGGAAGTACCTCCTCCTTACAGAAGATCACAGCCATAATAGCACTGCTACCTTTCAGGTATGTAGTGTTGTGTTCCTGATGGTGAGTAAGGTTCCCAGAGCTCCAACCCCCCTTAAAAGCCGGCAACGCGCATGTGACTCCTCTGGTGTTGCGGGTGCCCATGGGCGACGGTAATTGCTTACCATCAGGCAATCCGTCTGCTCGTTTGCCGCCTATGTCATAAAAAAAAATGATTGAACTGACTGTCAAACAGTTTAGCCAGATGTCTACTAACTAACTTCGTCGGCCGCTTATAGCGTTAGCCTCACAATGCTGCCTATAGAGATGCACTGTTGTGGTCTCTCACACGTCGAAGTCGGCGTCTTTTTTGTTCAGGCTTTGGTCTCCTATTTTGTGCTACACGCGACGTCTGACGTCAGCATCAACGTTCCTAAGGCTTGGGTCTCCTATTTTATGCTATACGCGACGCCTGATGTCAGCGTCAATGTTCCTGAACAAAAAAGACGCCATCGTCGACGTGTGAAAGAGACTACATCAGTACATGTGTATAGTAAACATTGTGACGCAAACGCTGTAAGCGGCGGGTGACGTTTATAGGAGACCTTAGCCTAAACAAAAAAGACGCCAACGTCGACGTATGAGGGACACCACATCAGTACATCTATAGGCAGCATTGTGGCTGCTGTAAGCGGCACACGGCGTTTATAGGAGACCATAGCCTCAGCAACGCTGACGTCAGACGTCGCGTATAGCAAAAAAATAGGAGACCCAAGCCTAAAGCTCACCACTCAAACGTTTATTCAGACAGTAGGCCACAAGGGCACTTTTACACGTCGAGTATACAAAGGAAGAAAAATAAAAACTACACCGGTTCTAACCCTACACCTCTGACCCGAGCATTTTGACTTTCATGACCGGCAAGAAACTGGGCAGGACTTATTTTTTCAAATCTGTATTACAAAAGATATCTTAAACATATTACATAAAAATGCGTTATTCTATAAGAAATTTGGACCCGGGCATGTCCTTAAACTACGTCCAACAATGAGAGGTAGGGCACAGCGATGACCATCACGCTTGAATCTGGGGCAGCCCAACTGGGGAAGTACCTCCTCTATACAGAAGACCACAGCCACAATAGCACTGCTACCTTTCAGGTATGTAGTGCTGTGTTCCTGATGGTGAGTAAGGTTCCCAGAGCTCAAATCCCCCTTAAAGGCCGGCAACGCGCTTGTAACTCATCTGGTGTTGCGGGTGCCCATAGGCGACGGTAATTGCTTACCACCAGGCAATCCGTCTGCTCGTTTGCCACTTTTTGTCATAAAAAAAAACTATTGACCTGTTTGTTTGTTCACAGCCCTACGTGCCTGGGCCTTGTGAGGACGTGCTTAAATGGAAGCCCGGCAACATGAATAGTGTTGATTTCAGACTGAAGATTGTCACGGAAAGTGGCCAAGGGTAGGTCGATATACATGTTCACCCTTTGACCGCTTAGCTCGATGGAGATTATCAAGTATCGGACAAACGCCCGTCATTTTGAAAATATAACCCTGTTCCGTACAGCAGAGACTTCCTTATGTTAATAAAAAAATAGTATTTTATACATTTATTGGACCATAATTTATATCCAGTGACAAATTAATTTATGATTGACATTCCGAAATTTACTTTCGCCAATAAAATAGAATGACCATATTATTTTCTACATTTTCTGTTGTGAGCCAATAACGATGAGAATTTTTAAGACCCATTGCAACCTCTTAAATAGATATTTTGTGTTAGATTGTTATTAAAACAAATCTTATAAAATAAAATATTTTAACATCATAAAATAAGGAAGTCTCTGCTATACGGAACAGGGTTATATTTTCGAAATGACGGGCGTTTGTCCGATCCTTGGACATTATATCTCGAACGCGTGATATAGGTAGTTTCACGAGAGTTATAGTCACGCACACGACATCTCGTGTAATGATAGGAAGATTTTGAAATTACAGTTCTTTTGTCGTACCGATAGCAAGTTCAATAGTGAATTGAGTGAATACAGACCTAAAAGTTTTTTATTTAACCTATTCAAACATGACTGAAGTAACTGGCACTGGTTACACTTTAAGTGTTTTTATTTACATTCACTCATTCATTCCATTCATTTACTCTTTTTGCAATCAGTAATAGTTGTGTGCGCAATCTATTCGCTAGTTTTCCATTCGCTGCTACCTCTAGCTTTCGTGGTTGACGCCCACTATTATGCTTATTTTTTAAATGTTTTGCGTCATTTTATATTACACAATATCGGTTCAGATTTGCGTACTAGTAAGTATGTGTTACGATATATTTGGCCAATTTGTCTGCTACCAACTAATGCTGACTGTACAATCGCCATTATGTCGGAGCTGTGTAGGTGGTCACAAATATCTAAACATGAACGTTATCGCCTGACAATAGAGACGTGTTTATGTTAGATTTAGCAGTCGCTTTTCGGTGAAGGAAAACATCTTGGTGAAACCGGAATAGTCAAGGCCTAGTCTACCCTGAGTTGGAAGGTCAGATGGCGGTCGCTTTTGTAAAACGAGTGCCTACACTAAATCTCGGCTTTCATTAGCCGTGGTATACTGCCGAGGTACTTAACCGATTAGTTGCGTCTTCTATTTTCAAAAACTTTTTTCTGTGGCGCGAACAATTATTTCATGACGCGGCATCGGCAGTCGCACGCCATAGAATGTTTGTATTTAAACTTTCGTGAGACAAATCTGATAAATTAAACATTAACACGGCTCTACTCACGTTTATTTAGTCAGTCGCGCGACATGTTTCGGAGAACATAGGCCTCCATTATCAAGCACTAAGAGTGCTGAGTGTCCGTTCGATTCGGCGATCGCGTCGCTGGCCCGTCGCGCACTAACGCGCGCCGCGCTGCTCGCGCCGCGAGTGATGTCAAAACCGGTTGAGGGCAGTCCGACACCGGAGCCGCTGTAATGGTAGAACGCGGGTTCGATTCGTCCACCAACAACGACTCAAAACACACCGAACTCACTGTGTCCACTAAACTGTTACAGTATACAATATGTGTAGAATGTGATGACACTCCTCTCGTGTCATACGCCACACGTTAAAAACATTGATGACTCGCCTGTCGTGACATCCGCAATGAATCGGCTACAGATGATAAGTGCTGATAAATAAACGTATTGGTTTTCAGCATCCTACCAAAGAAGGTCGGGCAACTCTTCGTCGGACAACTCGAGCCACCGTTTGACAAGATGAAAGTCACCAAGGACATTAAACATCTCAACAACAAAATCATCGAATGTACTTACGAGGACAACCGCTGGGTGTTCATGAGGGAGAGGACGGACAAATCTTACCCCAATAGTTATAATACCGCCAAATGTGAGTATATGTTTAGTAGTAGTTTTGGACCCGGGTATGTCCTTAAACTACGTCCAACAATGAGAGGTAGGGCACAGCGAAGTACCATCACGCTTGAATCTGGAGAAGCCCAACTGGGGAAGCACCTCCTCCTTACAGAAGACCACAGCCATAATAGCACTGCTACCTTTCAGGTATGTAGTGTTGTGTTCCTGATGGTGAATAAGGTTCCCAGAGCTCCAACCCACTTATAGGTCGGCAACGCGCTTGTGACTCCCTTGGTGTTGCGAGTGCCCATGGGCGACGGTAATTGCTTACCATCAGGCAATCCGTCTGCTCGTTTGCCACCTTTGTCATAAAAAAAATATATATGTCTAAAATTCATTATGTTATTTATCTGTCTCAACTCCTCCCGCGGGTGTAGTAAGAGACGAGGGAGAAAAACGACGGCAAGTTTTATTTTCATTGAAGTGAAGGAAGGCAAGTGCCTTGAGGGGATAAGTTATAATAAATAAATCCATAATCCATAATAAGTATCCATCTTAAAGGTCGGCAACGTACTTGTGGCTCCTGTGGTGTTGCGAGTGTCCATGGGCGGCGGTAGTTACCTTCCATCACGCAATCCTTCTGCTCGTTTGCCTCCTATATCATAAAAAAAAATCGGGACAATCTTACACAAATCGACCTAGTCCTACGGTAAGCTCAGTAAGGCTTGTGTTGTAGGTAATAGACGACGAAATATATAATAGATACATATAAATTATACATATATATTAATAAATATCTGTGCTCATCACACAAATAAATTCCACGACTGGGATTTGAACCCAGGACCAGCGGCTTCATAGGCAGGATCACTACCCAGTACCCATTTATATGTATCTATCTATTATATATGTCATCGTCTAGTACCTACAACACAAGCCTTACTGAGCTTACCGTAGGACTAGGTCGATTTGTGTAAGATTGTCCCGAAGTATTTATTTATTATTTATCATGTTTGTGGACGTCCGATGCGCTTTCCTATGCTCGATAGCCACTCTAGGACACCTCTGGGGCAATCTACGGGCTACGTGGCCTCCCATTGCCACTTTAACTGTGCAATCCTCAGAGTCATGTGGGTTACATTAATTCTTCTACGGATTTTCTCATTTCTCATTCTATCAAGTAAAAATACTCCTGTCACTGATACCATGATAGTTTAAAAATTAGTGTTTCTTACTGGAAGTGTCCCGAGCTTTTTTCTTCCATTCCATTATCAATTTATCATATTTCATATGGCGATGTCGGGACGGAAATAATAAGAAAAAGTATGAAAATATTGGGACACTGAATAAAAAATGGCATTAGAATAAAAGTGAAAAGAAAGAGAAGTAAATTCTTACGCTTATTGAGTACACTTTTTACTGAAAACTCCTACTTCCTCTAATACAAGCCTTATAGAGCCTACTGTCGGACTAGGTTGATTAATATAAGATTGTCCCATATTATGTATTAATATTTCCTATGCCTTTTTCAGCTGTATGCGAGAGTATACGAAATCCCGTGACCAAGGAGCGCCTGCTAGACTTCATAGACAATCACCGCTTTATAGACGACTCAGATCTCATGCCTCATCCCAAAATGGTACGCCGATAGTATCAGGCCAAAATGGAACATGTTGCATCGAGTTAGAGTACATTTTTTCGTAACGGATCAGACGTATTAGATAATTTAAAATGAACTGTTGAAATTATAAAGGAAATTTCAAAGAAGTGTGTTGACGCCCTAATAGAGCGAGATTCATAGAAATATGTCGCTTTTTTTTTTTAACGTGTGACACTAAAGTGTCTCGTATTTTGGCCTTTTAGGAGATGCACTTGTCTAAAAGCGGTTCTTTAACGAAATTAAATTATGTTTTGTCCATTATGTATTTACACTTACTTGTATGTTACCATGGATGAAGTTATAATACTACATACGAAGTCACCAATGGCTCGTTTTATAAAAGGCTGTATCCTAAAACCAGAATTACCTTTCCAAGTTATACTTTCGTAAGGACGCAGCTAGAAGAGATATACCACTATCTTGTTCTACCAAATAGTTTCGACCCTTTTTACGCAAGTAAAACTTGCCAATGGTATCTGGCACAAGCAGAAGTTTTTAATCAATGAACTTGCTAGAAAAACTTCTTGACATTTCTTTTTAAAACGGCTATAGTGAGTGTATGTGCTAGGAATTTTATTTCAATTTGTTAAAAACTAGCACAAATTTAATAATATTTATAGCTAAATATATTTTTTTAAAGTCATATCGTTCCGTTTTCGTTTTCAACAGCTTAGATTAAGTCTGGTGTTTTTTAATATTTCTTAAGGCGTAGGTTGTAGTGACATTGTTGCATAGGCAAGCCTACTTATTCCTGATACCCCTTACATAATGTATGGTTAGGTTAATCCTAAGCTTACAATTACTTTTAAAGGGGAATATAACATGAAATATCTCTACTTATCCTTATCAAGCTTAGGGTCAAAATCATAAGCCTGACAAGGATACAATAAAATACTCATTAGTACAAGGTTCAAACCTATGTAAGTCAACAACGTGTCCATGCTCCTTAATAAATATTGAATATTAAGTTATATTTTAAGTGAATCTGTTTAGTGTGTAAGAATGTATTCGTTTACTTTAATAAAATTGTTTTTTTAATATTATAATTCATTTTATTTACACCAACAAAATAACCTGTTCATAGTAACAATCCCTTTAAATATTAACATTTATAAATTACTTGCTAAGTCTTGTTCGCTGTTATATTGCCATCTGCTCTCTCCCTCTACTTCCATATGTATTGTCTTCTTTTCTTTGGTAAGTTTAGTTAAATGATGGTTGACATTGTACGCGGCGGCGGGCCACAAATGTTCGGGTGTCTCTGTGTATATAATTTTTACTAAATCCATTTCTGTCAGTTGCTTTCCTGTATTCGCCTTCAAAGCCTCCAAAATTTGCTTCTCCCTTTGGTTTCTATGTAATATGTAGTATTCAATTTTTTTGATTGGGTCCTGTAATTAAAAAAAAAACTTATTAACCTTTTACGCCTACGACTTATATGTCGGAAATCTGGAACTATAAGACATACAAAGATTTGTTCTTAGGAACCATGTCATAGATTTTAGGGACAAGTAAAACTGCATAGACCACAGAGCTCAATAGACCTACATGCACATGATAAAGTTCAACTTCAGTTTAACATTTCGGTGACGTGGCGCTTGAGCGGTAGGCTTTTGCGTTTGACATGCCGTTGAAATGGTTAAATTAGGAAAAGCAATCGGTCAAATAGAAAGAAATCTTAAGTTTTATACTTTAAAAAGTTTGAGCCTTGACGGCTACACACTTTACAACAACAACAAAATAATACGAATGAATAAACTGGCCGTCCAAAGGGTAAAAAATAAAAGAAAACAAAAGAACCTTAAAGACCACCGTACAAGGGAAATGCCAGTTAAACTGTGTAGAATATCTTTTGTTTCAAAATCGAATAAAACAAAACCGAATGCCACTCTGTTACGACTAAATAAGGTTCAAATTTCATTGAAGTAATTGGTACTACAGGTAGGACCATAGATCTTAGCAGGTTGATACACAGACATACCTCTACAACATTACCGTGTCCCGGATATATAACACTCGGCCTCAAATCCAATATCTTATGCAAACTCTTCATGTATGTATACAAATCCTCAAACACTGCTGTACCTTCACCAAGGATACAGTCTCCAGAAAAAAGTACATTCTCCTCAACTAATGTTGCTATCACATGGTCCGTAGTGTGACCTGGTGTGTGGTGAATCTTGATTGTCGCACCTTCTACTGCTAGTTCTTGGCCATCTGATAACCAATGGAGGGGAATTGAGGGAAGGAGTTCTTTGTCTTGTGCATCTTCTGGTGACCTTTTGTGTTTCCATACTTTGGCATGATCTGTAAATTTTGTATGAATATTTGGTTGACATTATCCATGTTGGTATTTTTCAACATCATTATAAGACCGCACCACACATACATTTTTATTTATTAAAGAGTTTACATGTCGTAGTAGTACCGTCAGTGACATATAGTTAGTTACAGTCAGTATGGCCAAATATATTGATACACATCCTTAAAAAATAAATAAAAAAATAAAAATAGCCTTTATTCTCTGACTTAAAAACTTATATAACATGTATTAGTTTTCTTTAATTATTATTATTTGTGTCTCCTTTACGGGTACTCGGGCCTATAGATCCCGGTCTTTTGGAAGGCTTGCATGGGGATATAGAATTATAGATCCAACACATAGAGGCCCTTTGGAGAATTTTGCTATGTAGTACACCTGCTAGAACCCATTCACGGGCACAGCAATAGATACCCGTGAACCGGTCCCAGCATAATTTTTTTTTTTTTTTGTTTCTTTGTCAGGCTGTCTTTAACATAGGCCTCCTCCAAGTAGCGCCACTCCTCACGGTTTTTGGAAAGTCTTCTCCAGTTTTCAGGCAGGCATCTCTTATAGGGTTTTTGTTGTAGTCTTTTCTTTTCCCTTGGGTACCATTCCGTCACTTGTCTTGTCCATTTATCTTTTTTAGATTTAATAGTTTAAAATAATTTAAGAATAATTTTTAGATACACATCCTTACTGCTATATAAATAAAGATCTGTATCAATATATTTGGCCATACTGACTGTAACTAAATATATGACGCTCACTGTACACCATATCATAAAATACCTAGCCATATTGAGAAACTTGGAAAATATACCATTTCCAAAGTCAATGGAGCCCTACCACCCAGGACTCCTATTTCTGGTCAGTTTGCTCATTGGGCATCTAAACCAATCTAACAAACCTAACCGACCTATATATTAGTTTAATGTGAATACCATCATATTATTACATATTACAATCTGTGTATTTTACGATTGGCTGCCATGAAAGTGCATACATATTAATGCCCTTGATGGTGCAGCTATTCATATCAGTTGCATCCAAATTTACTTTTTAAATTTTGGATTAAACTGTACTTACCCATCTGTATTTCTTTAAGTTGAAATCTTACAGAATTTAGTTATGGCCCATATTTATTTTAATAGCACAAGAGAAATTTATATTTTATCAAATTTAAAAAGTCATATTTGTATGCAGTTGTATGGGAAAAATAACCTTGATCTTAATTATCTACCCACAACTGTATATGTGGCACTATCTAAGAAAAGGGACCTTATGGTCGATGGCACTTACGTCGAACCGCGTTACGTTTGTATCGCGCCATCTTGAACAACGGCATAAGCGCCATCGACAATAAGGTCCCTTTTCATAGATAATGTCACATATAGCCTTGGCGTATATGTTTTCTACCTAAACAGAGGTGTGCAGAAGAATGAATAAAGGAGATCATATTTACTTGCAATAGATCCATATAAGTTTTCAACTCCGCCAATATGATCATGATGCCAGTGTGTGACTACTATGTGCTCTATGTTCACTTTATTGGACTTCAAGACATTTATCAAGTTTGTCTGATACTCCACAACATCCTTGTCACCAGTGTCTAATAATATTCGACTGTAAACGGATGAAAATATCAGCAATTCAAAATTCTTCTTAGGTAAGCCAGCGCCAATATGACTTAATCTTTCATGATTAGTTGGTCTAAAGCTAATCAACTACTTATATGAAAACTAGTCGAGCCTGCGGGTTATATGAACACACCGCGACTGGAAACTGTGGAACTTAGAATGATAAGTCATTGAAACCATTAATGTGACAAAAATATTTGTACAGGTAGATTCACGAGAGTTGGCGCCTTATCTGTATATAAATCTTGACAGTTGAGTACAAAACTCACGCCAACTCTTGTGAATCTACCTTACAATGCATTATAACTGTTTAATAAGCATTCCTTTTAATTATAATACACTTCATGACTCGATAAAGCAAAAAAACTAGTGACTCAATCAATATTCATAGATCAAAGGTCAATTTAAAACATAAATAATCTTACTTACTTGCTACCAGTACCAATGAGGTAAGTATTTGTGCCCTGAAGGGTCATGTGTCCCGGATTACAACCAAGAATCCTAATTACCCGATTCGATAGGGTTGAGACCGGCGGTATTGATGCCATAGCTGAAACAACTTTGCCTAAAAGTAAATAAAATAATTTTATATAATGCAGAGATTAGGTATACACAGAAATAGAGATAATGGTATAAAGATAATAGAACCTGAATTAGTGTGATACTGATAATATTTTGTGAAAGAACAATACAACAGTAAAAGTACAAAGTGATACTGATAAGCTGCCACTGATCTGATGCCATAATAATCAAAAAACGTACTAATAAACACCATTTTATTTTTGTATTTATGATTCAGTTGCGCTCTGCTCTAAGCAATTGTATAGACCCGTTAAAATCATATCATGATATGAAAATGATACGCGCATATGCAAACAACTCTGAAGTCTGAAAATACGTGGAAAGTACTGTAAGAAGCTTTGAAAATTTTCACTTACTAAAATCAAAAGTCAAAATCAAAACACAAACCCAAAATCAATTATCAATGTCAACGTCATCGTTATGTCAAATTTTTCGTCGAGAATTTATCTATCTCTGGTCGAGAAATGTTTCTGTCAATGTTAAAAACGCTTGAATTTCAATATGTAGGCCAAATAACTAGTATCCGTATCAAAGAAAAGCGTGGACAAGAATGTTTTTTATGGGTTTTTCTGCCTAATTTTGAATTATCGCTTGAAGGATTCACATTTTCTTAGGGTCATAAAAAAAATTAACAATATAACACTACTTTAGCTTATTGTTTAGAATGGCTAAAACCCTAGTGAGAATAATAAAGGCATCAAGAACATCATTAGGTAAGTAGCCTCAGTTGGAATTATAATATAAATAATCTAGTTCCACTATTATTCATACTTGGTGGGTATCTATTGCAAGTCATAACTATTATTGGTGGGATATCGGTCCCCACTATGGTCTCTCGTTCACCCTAGATGTCCTAACATGTTGAGTTACAATTAGAAATTATTCTAATATGTATATGCCTATCAGGGGGGGGGGGGGGGCCTGAAAAATAACTCTAAAATACTTCAAATACGGCATTATAGGCAGTTCTTTTTGTCCGTCTTGTCGGGGGCACCACCGTGCCCCAGATATCAAACGTTACATTCACTATCGAAGTTTCAATTAATGACTAGTAAGATTTTTTTGTATTAACATAGTGTTTTAAATAAAAATACAGAGTAATTACAAGTCTACGCATCTGACGTTTTAGTACTTATAATGGTATAATACTTAGAGTACCTAGTCTTACTTACTATGACCGACCTGCCCACATACATTTTCAGGTATCAATCATATATCACTGCGCGGACTGCTTTCTGACAGCGACAGAGTTTATACGAACTTGTACGGCAGACACGACTGGCGATTATCAGGTGCCTTGAAACGCGGCGATTGGTACTTGACCAAAGAGATTATATTGAAAGGACCTGAATGGATTATTAGTTAGTATTCTATTATATTTACTTGTAACAATCAATAAAACCTGCTTTCTGAATTAACATTTTACATTAAAATGTAGATGAAATGAAGATTTCAGGTCTTCGAGGCCGCGGTGGCGCCGGTTTCTCAACTGGTATGAAGTGGTCTTTTATGAAAAAGGCATCTGACGGTCGCCCTAATTACCTCGTAATAAATGCTGATGAGGGCGAGCCTGGCACGTGCAAAGACCGAGAGATCATGCGCCATGATCCCCATAAGCTCATTGAAGGAGCCTTGCTCGCTGGTGCTGCTATAAACGCACGCGCTGCCTATATTTACATCAGAGGAGAGTTTTACAATGAAGCTAACATTCTTCAGATGGCTATTGCGGAGGTAAGCCGGCATACAACATAAAGATAGAAATGTAGCATTTGCTGTTCTACTCTAGTTGTTTTTCATTACATTTATATCATGACACAAAACAAATAAAATAAAATATACTTACTTTCTCGATCACTGCTCGTCATTCGTCTCGCCGTCTTGCTAATATTTGTAGGTAAGTTAACAAAATGTTTCAAATTGATATCTCAATGTCAAAACAAAACTACTTTTGACTCTTCTCTTCGCATATCCTTCATGCACAAGCTGAGTGGCCTTTTCAGTGACACTTCTAATACGTGACACTATAGGCTCGCCAGCCCAATTGCAGGATTATGCTGAGAACTGCTTTTTCACTAGTTCTTCTTGTAGGCCTACCAAGCCGGCCTCATTGGTAAGAACGCCTGCGGCTCCGGTTACGACTACGACGTGTTCGTGCATCGCGGCGCAGGCGCATACATTTGTGGCGAGGAGACTGCTCTTATTGAGTCCATAGAGGGCAAGCAGGGTAAACCGCGGCTGAAGCCACCCTTCCCAGCAGAAATTGGTCTTTTTGGATGCCCTACTACTGTAAACAATGTGGAAACTATTTCTTCTTCACCAGTAAGTCAATATTTATAGTGCAGTAAACTTACTGTTGCCTTTAGTAATTGTCTTTCGTTTCACTCTGAATTTAAAAAAATGGTCGAGCTCGGTCCAAATAAAATTGAAGATGCAATATAAAAGTATTTATCGGGTTATAAAAAATCATTACGCATTTTATTTATTTCCCACTCGTAGATTTACTATAAGCTGCAGGTAATCGATTTCCTCAGACTATTCTTCGCCGAGGAGGGGCCTGGTATGCTTCATTTGGTCGTGAACGCAACAACGGGACCAAGCTTTATAACATATCCGGACACGTTTGTACGCCGTGCACCGTTGAGGAGGAGATGAGCATTCCCCTCAGGGAGCTGCTCGAAACGCATGCCGGTGGTATTCTCGGCGGCTGGGATAACTTGTTGGCTGTCATCCCTGGAGGATCATCTACTCCGCTCATACCTAAAGAGCAAGTATTTTTATGAAACATTTCGTGTAGTTTTTCATATTCAAGAGAATCGCGTCTTTTGAATTTTGTTAGCAGACGAATGAAATGAACCCAAATAATACCAGATAGCTATTAACGGAGTAGAACGAAGTGTGGTATTGAAGTAAGATAAAATTTTAATTTGAAACTAGCTTGGACAAACGCTGCTGGAAAAAACCGGGGAGGTCTTTCGCGCTATGAAATTCTGCCCATTGCACTCCGTTATCCATATGTGTCAAGGCCGTACCGTCATCGCAGTTTGCTATGCCTCTGCCCCGAAATAAATCCTTCTAGGCCAAGTCTGTAGACTGTTGGACGAGATCAGGTTGGAGGACCATAAGTCAGAATACGCAGGCTGCCCAAGTCTACAATTTTGCGCTTTAACAAGAGTGAGAGGTTTTCCTTCAGTAGCTTAATTTTTATGCACTTAAACTTTCATTTTTTTTAACCAGTGTATGCGAGGACGTAATAATGGACTTCGATGGGCTGACAAAAGTGCATTCATCTTTCGGCACCGCCGCCATCATCGTTATGAACCAGCAGACGGACATTGTGAAAGCAATAGATAGGCTGCTTACTTTTTATGCGCACGAGTCTTGCGGCCAGTGTACTCCTTGCCGGGAAGGTGTTGGATGGATGAAAAAGATTATTCAAAGGTATAAATAGTAGAGATTAGAAGATTATGTTGTTGTTTTTTTATGTCCCTCTGAATCTAGGCAAATTTCGGAAAATTAATAAGTATGTTTCTGAAATATTGTCATAAAGCACACTGTTAAAATTTATCATGTTAATCGCTCACATGTAGAACACGAGTTCAACCCTTATTTACGAGTACCTACTTATAATTTTATCATCGGAAATTTTCAGACTCGTCTGCGGAAATGCTGCCATGAAAGAAATTGACATGCTGTGGGAAATATCTAAGCAAATAGAAGGTAAGTCTCTCATAAATCAAGAAGTAAGAGCGAGAAGGACGATGATGTTAAATAAAAATAAGTTGAAGAAGCAAGAGTTATTTGTTTTTACGGGATGTGTCTGATATTTTTGGGAAGGTGAAACTTGGAAGTCCTCATGTAAATCATTAGGTAATCTTTATCTATAGATTTGATATACTACTATACTCAGTATTTTCTTTATAGGTCAAACGATCTGCGCCTTGGCCGAAGGCGCTGCCTGGCCCATTCAAGGACTCATACGCCATTTCCGACCCGAACTAGAGAGACGCATTGCTAGCTATGAAGCCTGCTATGGCGTAAACAAAGCCGAACGATGCTACTAGTCTAGAGTACCTAATACACCATTTAACAACTTGACTTGTGCCGGGGACTTCGTGGCTAGTCTTCGGGACATCTGCATAGTAAATACATAAGTCGATGTAAAACGACATTTATTTAAAATAAATCAGGTCTAAATACCTATACGATTATTGTTTGCACGGTTTACGAGTAGGCAGGTGATGTTAATAATAATAACTGTTCTGACTTCTTCTTATTATATTAATAAAAGAATGTAAAGAGACACTATTGTTCTTATTAAAATACCTATAGGGTCATTCCTTAGCGTGTACCAACTATTACCACAGTAGAACAGTCTAAGAAAAATGAAATATTTAAAGCGAGGGCGTACATTTAATTCCCGAGCACAGCGAGGGATTCTTTAATATACTACTAAGCGTAGTGAGAGATTGGAAATTGAGAAAAAAAATAATTTTCTTTTTATTTCATTTTACTTTATCAGAACCAAAACGTTATAAAGGGATTTTAATAATACTACATAACTACAAAATAAAAGATATAAGAGACATACAATGAAATCTACCTATAAATATAACTAACCTTAAAATACTTAAATAAAATAAAAATAAATTAGGCCCTCTAGGCAAGGTGCCATCATGCAGGCGGCATTCCCGCATTGAATTTGCGGACCGAGTGTCTCGACGCCAACAGCTACAAGGCGTTCTGGGGTTCTAAAACTCTTCTCAGGATGTCATTGAGCGCTGCGTGACGGGATAAGCGGCCGGCATCCGAAGAACAAACGAGTCCGTGATGACCGAGACGATCTACAGGGGCTCCACAAGACGCGCAGCTGTTGTGTATACATAGATACATCAGCTCTGACCCGGAGACCGATGGCTATGCGGAGTGTGTCAGGATCGATAAAGGTTCCCGTGTTAGGAGAGCAGAGTGTTGGGTAGGCATGAAGCCATTGTCCAGATTCTGACCTCGAGGCCGAAGAGGGTGGATATATCCTTTTGCAACAATATACCTTCTTGCTTTGCTTGACGTGCATGGTGCGATGGGCATGTAAAACTGGCCGTCTTAATATCTTTAAATGCTTCGACTTGACAACCGATTGTCAAAAGAAAATTCAAGCAAATTGAGAATAAACGTCGATGTTTTAAACAAGCTAGTAAAATAATAATTATGGCTAGTGATAATAAGAGCCAATCCACCAGATTGCAATAGTTAAAAATGGTAAGTGTTATATTATATTATTAAATAAATGAAGAAGCACTGTTGATATAGTAGATTGTACAACAAAACCTTTATTTAGTAAAGCGCTATGCTATGCCGCACGGCAGTTGTATTTTAAAATTTAAGTTCTTTTATTTCTATGATCTCTTTATTACTTCGTAATGTAAACATCGACATAATTAGATATGAAACCGACCTAGTGTGAATCTAACTCGCGCAAGAAGGGTTCCGTACAATTATGTACAACAGGAAAAATGGAGTCCCCTTAATTTATTATATTTTTAATTTAATTAACTTTATTATTTTGATATAGTCCTCCGAATCGCTAAACTTAGTGGCAGTGGGCGGTACATTGTACGAAGAACCGATGGCCGTTGGGGAGTCTTAGTCATAGGGTCCAATTTTTACCCTTTGGATACGGAACCCTAAAAATAAGGAAGCAAAAGGTGTTCAGTTGAATGTGCAGACGGTTTTAGTTATTATAATGTAATATAATATAATATAACGATATAACGTGTTCGTCCACGGTAAAGTGACGCCATCACGCATATAATATTTAAGTTACCAGAATAAACGACAACCACAACGTTTGGCTAGGCCAAATACCTTGTATCCAAACAAGACACCTATTTAAAAAATCTTCAGCATATGTTTGGAATGACAGCTCTCTGATTTTTGTCCAGTTTTGTAAAAATGGCTGGTGCATTAGCGCGAGTTATTCAGGGAACGAAGGCTCACTTGGGTAACTAGACTCAAAATTAAATAGTAAAGCTTTCGGTTCCTCCATAGAAGCTATCTGTTTAGTCACAACTCCTGTGATCGATATACTGGATTGTAGCAGTTTAGTGCGTAGTGTCGAATCTTACATAATGTTGACGACTTGTGATGTTTTTCAGGTCTAGTCGGCCCGCTGGTGAGCGTCAACAATGTGCCCGTGCGGTTCCAGCAGACGCAGGCTCCGCCACAAAAGGCCAAATATGGCCCTCTGGCTGATGCCGACAGGGTTTTTACAAATTTGTACGGAAGGCACGACTGGAGATTGAAGGGCGCTTTAAGTCGCGGCGACTGGTACTTGACTAAAGAGATCATCCTGAAGGGAACTGACTGGATTGTCAGTAAGTGGTTTAATGCATTTCCCTTTTATTGATACATCTACTACATAAAGCAGCATACAAATAGTACTTCTTATAGTAATGAACAGAGTTAAGCTAAACAAAATATTACATTTTTCAGATGAAATGAAGACCTCAGGTCTCCGTGGCCGTGGTGGTGCTGGGTTTCCCACTGGTATGAAATGGTCCTTCATGAACAAGCCCTCAGATGGCCGCCCTAAGTACTTAGTAGTGAACGCTGACGAGGGAGAGCCAGGAACCTGCAAGGACAGAGAGATCATGCGCCACGACCCACACAAGCTTGTCGAGGGCTGCCTGATCGCTGGTGCATGTATGGGAGCACAGGCTGCCTATATTTACATCAGAGGAGAGTTTTACAATGAAGCTAGCAATCTTCAAGTAGCAATTGCCGAGGTAAGGATGATTTAATTACATTGTTCATTATAGAAATCTCAGGAATGGGCAATGCTCGTGGAGTTGTATGTAAACAGGCAAACTATATTTTATTGTAATAGAGGTGTACCTATAAATGTTACCATCATCCTGAGAAGCCTGTGGAGAGTATTGTGGCCAGTGATGACACCAGTCAGATAATACCACATAGGGTGATGGCACCAACGTTGGACACTAAGCTGACAGGTACCAATGATGAACACTTAGTTCTTAATTCAAAAACCATAACATTATAAATTGAAACATGACATTTACCAACAAATGCACAAACTTGACTTCTTTGAAATAAGCACTAATGACAGATTCCCCTTTGAGTTATTAATCTAATAAGCCCTAATTGATTAATAATCTGAGAATTGAAAAATCAGACCTTAGCAAACTGCCTGTCCTATGATCTCTATCTGTTTTTCAAATCAATATATACTTTATTTAAACCCGTTACCACATACAATACCAGTGTCTTTGTGGTAAGTGTGGTAACCACCAGATTATAAAATTTATGTCTATATATTTATATGAGCCTTTAGCTACAGTTAATGCCATTAATATATAAAATTTTATGACTGTACCACCTAAGCAAAGTGAAATTATATGATCTATTAGGTTTCAATCACTAAAATTAAGAAATACTGGTCTTGTCTGATATACGGAACCAAAATTGAGAGTTCACTAGTTGGTACCACTTTTGAAAATTTATAATGGTTGTTTAATAACCTCATTAGTTCTTAATTACTTCTATATAAATATGTATTGCTATAAGTGTTGCAACTGTTGTAACAGTGGTGTAAAGTTGTGAAAAATTAGACAAATATTTTAATACTAATTAATTGCTTTGTCAGAAGTGGATAATATTTTATTAATATTTACCCAGAAATTGTATACTGTTGACCTATAAATAAATAAAAATTTACGGTATCAGTACCTATAATGATGACGATGAAGATATAATAAAAGTAATATACAAAACAACATACAACAAAATCCTCCTAAGGCAATACAAAAACCATTTTTTTTCCATAATGTAGTAATTAAAGTAGAATTTTATTTGTTTAAAATCTGATCTTGCATTGATAATCTTGAATAGGTCTTATGAGGTAAAGTTACTATAAATAAATTGTTGTGAAAACACACTTACACAAATAATAAAAGGATTGTATGCATAATGTATACTTTTCCAGGCGTACCAGGCGGGTCTCATCGGCAAGAACGCCTGCGGTTCCGGCTATGACTTCGATGTGTTCGTGCAGCGTGGCGCCGGCGCCTACATCTGCGGAGAAGAAACCGCCCTCATCGAGTCTATTGAGGGCAAACAGGGCAAGCCGAGGCTGAAGCCCCCATTCCCCGCTGACGTTGGCCTGTTTGGCTGCCCAACTACGGTCAACAATGTGGAGACTATTGCTGTGGCGCCGGTGAGTTATTGTAGTCAGTCAGCGTCATATAGTTGGCGGCATTCAAAGTAGTCAATTAGTTCGGTATACCATATAAATTTTATGGTGTACCAAACTTAGTACTAGCTACTAATTGGATGCGAACGAAAAACTTAAATTTCTTGGGGAAAACCCACGCAATAGGTAGGTTAGAGGTTAAAGTAGCTGTAAGTGGCAAACCGAGAAGGAATATGGCTCCGCGAAAGCCGCAGTCGTAGCTGCCGAATGGCGTGAAATACGATGGCAACTGGTTCTGTACAAAGAAATAAAAATCGTCATGTTGAGACAAAAGAGTGAAAACTTCTGGTTCGGTTTTGTCTCAACCAGTCTTCTGCAAATAGCGCTTGGGGAAGCAGGAGGAGTGGATGTAGGTCTGTTTGGCTGCCAAACTTCGGTCAACACTGTTGATACTAGTACTGTGGTACCATAGTTTTTAATATCTATTGAAAAACTAAAGAGGAAGTACCGTAATATTTCAACAGTAGTGACTTTTAACGACGTCACAAGCAGTAATTTTAATTTCTAATTAAAACTAATACAATAACTGAACAAGAGAACCATAAAAACAACGCAAAACAATTACAGTCCCCAACCCGGCCGGTCACCGTGGGGGCTTATGACCAACACCCTCCAATTGCAAAACAACCACCAATATATGTAGCAACATTAAATGTTCTAACACTAAAAACCACTGAAAGAGTTATGGAGCTCAGAAATGCTCTAAAAGAAATTAAATGGGATATTTTAGGCCTGCACCCTACAACCAAGGATATAGACTCAACAAATCCACCGTCAATATTGGTAGGTAACAATAGATCAAAATGTAAGAGAAACCACAGTTTAAAAATATGCACTTAAAATGCTGAATATAGCTATAGAAAAGCTAGACTGGGACATTATTGGGCTTGCGGAAGTACGAAGAATGGGCTGTAGCATACAAGAACATAAAAATTATATTCTGTGCTATATGGGAGAGACAGTGGGACTTCACGGGGTGGGATTCATGATAAAAAAGAACCTCAGTATGAACATTGTCAACTTCTCAGGAATATCTGAAAGAGTTGCCATCTTGGACCTAAAATTCGAAAACATGTCATTATCGCTAATTCAAGTCTATTCACCAACGGAAAATTCTACACAAGAAGAACTTAACAAATTCTATGATGACCTGAACAAAGCACATAACTAAGCAGATAAAAACCTAATAGTAATGGGGGATTTTAATGCTAAAATAGGAAACCCATTGCAAGCGAAATCCCAGAGGACAACGTCTAATATTACATGCACAAGAACACAGGCTGTCCATAATGAACTCATTCTTTAAGAAAAAAACGTCAAGAAAATGGACATGGAGGTCACCAGATCAAACAACAAGGAATGAAATCGATTTTATTCTATGTGGCAACCACAAATTTATTACCAACCTAGAAGTACTAAATGGGATAAAATTTCCATCAGACCATAGAATGCTAAGATGCACATTTCAACTGGACACTCCAAAAATCAACCAAAGATCATTCAAATGCTTGCCTAAAGCCCTTAAAACAGAAGAAGAGAAAATTACTTATATTGAAAACCTGAAAGAAAACATCTCGCAGACAAGTAAGCTCAACTACACTACAGACATACAAGCATATAGCAACATATTGGAAGAAATAATTACAAAAAGCTTAAAACGAAATAAAGATATGAAGAAACACAAACAAAAAAATACTAAATGTTGATACACTCAAACTGATATCCAGACGAGCGGAATTAATATCCCTAAAAATAAAATCTAAGGAAGATAGAGAAGAGCTAAAACAAATATTCCAAAAAACAAACAGAGCCATAAGAAAAGACTATGAGACCCATAGAAGAACAGTTATTGTTAAAAATATGACAACATATAGGAGTTCAAAGCGTGCCTATAAAGAACTTACAACACATAAAAACTGGATTGGACAACTCACAGACGGACAAGGTGACACCAAAACAAGAGAAGACATCATTAAGCAAGCTACAACCTTCTACCAAGAACTATACAGAAAACCACCATTGGAAATACAAACTGAAGACCAAGAAAGAAATATAGAAGTAGAAACAGTAGCTGAGGCTATAAGTGAAAAGGAAATAGTGAGACACATAAAGAAACGCAAACCCGAAAAAAGCCCAGGACCAGACAATATAACAAACGAGTGTCTAAAACTTGGAGCACCAATATTGGTTACACATTTAACTTCACTTTTTAATTTGGCATTAAAAACAGGACAAATTCCAACCCAATGGTGTCAGTCACACATCATATTGTTGTACAAAAAAGGCAACCCACTGGACATTGGCAACTATAGACCTATTAGCCTGCATCAACAACGTACAAACTGTTTGCATCAATATTATTAAGCAGACTAGCACAAGGTATTGATCAAAACCAACCTATAGAACAGGCAGGGTTCAGACCGGGCTACTCTACAAACGACCACATACAGGCTACAGAACAAATAATAGAAAAATATAAAGAATTCAACAAACCGCTGTATGTGGCGTTTGTAGACTATACCAAAGCATTCGACAGTGTAACACACTCGTCAATCTGGAGAGCATTAAGGAAAAATAATATAAACGAAAAATACATAACAGTTATAAAGAATATATACTCTAAAAGTGTGAGCAGAGTCAAACTGGAACGAGAGGGAGAAGAAATAATAATAGGACGCGGCTTGAGGCAAGGTGACCCCCTCTCACCCAAACTATTTATAGCTGTTTTAGAAGATATTTTCCAGAATGTGGATTGGAAAAATGAGGGGCTGTGGGTGCAAAATAGACGACTCACGCACTTGAGGTTTGCAGACGATATTGTCCTATTTAATGAAACAGCTCTGGGGATAAGGAATATGCTGCAAACCTTAAACACAGAAAGTCAGAAAGTAGGATTGCAAATGAATGCCACTAAAACAAAAGTAATGACTAATAGCTTTCAAAAACCAATAAAAGTAGAAAACAAGGAAATAGATTATGTTCAATATTTGGGAAAACTCATATCCTTTAACAAAAATAGTAACGAGAACGAATTAGACAGAAGAATCAATATAGCATGGACTAAATACTGGGCTCAAAAGGAAATTCTAAAAGGTAACTACAGTTTGAAGCTTAAGAAGATAATAATGGACTCCTGCATACTACCCAGCCTCACTTATGCCAGCCAAACCTGGGTGTACACTAAGAGGGTAAAGAGCAAAATTCTCGCTTGTCAACATGCAATGGAAAAAAGCATCTTGAAGTTAAGGAGAATTCAAAAGACAAGAAACGAAGAAATAAGGAAGAAAACAAGGCTGACAGATGCTCTTCAACACGCACTATCCCAGAAATGGAAATGGGCAGGACATTTGGCGAGATACCAAGACAAGAGATGGACTCTCCTTGCAACCAGATGGCCAGGCCCCACTGGAAAGAGAAAGGCAGGAAAACCAAGGAAAAGATGGGCCGACGACATTGTAGAGGCAGCGGGAAGGGCCTGGATGGACACTGCTCAACAGAGTAACATGGCAAAGTTTGGAGGAGGCTTTTACCCTAACAGGGACCACAAAAAAATAAAAATATAATAAAATAAATTGTTAAATTGTATATTTGTGGAAATAAAAAGGCTATAATAATAATAATAAACGAGACATTCACTCCATGTATATAGACTATCGTAAAGCCTTTGACTCCGTACCACATAGCTGGCTCATCTACGTCCTGCACCGCTATAAAATTCATCCAATAATTATTCAGTTTCTACAGACAGTTATGAATAATTGGCAGACTACACTGACTTTAAAGCAGGAAGACCAATTATTAACCGCGGAACCAATTCGTATCCGCAGAGGCATCTTTCAGGGAGATGCTTTAAGCCCATTGTGGTTTTGTATTGCTTTGAACCCGCTGTCTGAATTGCTGGACAAAGCTAATGCAGGTTTCAGATTTAAACACCACGAATGCAACTATACACTGTCTCATCTCATGTATGTAGATGATATTAAACTAATTGCTGATAATATTGAATTGAATTGTATGAACTTGCTGATATTACTCAAAACTTTTCTAAAGATATAGGCATGCAATTCGGCATAGACAAATGCAAAACATTCACGTTACACCGAGGCCAAATCCAATCCAATCCCTATACACTCGAGACAGGAGAACAAATAGACTACATGACTGATCAACATACATACAAATATTTAGGTTTTCATCAATCACGACAGATCCACCAAACACAGACGAAACATGAACTAACACGAAAATTTAAACACAGGCTTTCTTCTATTCTAAAATCACATCTTAACTCACGCAACACCATAAAAGCGATCAATACCTTTGCAGTTCCGGTACTTACATATTC
Source organism: Grapholita molesta (assembly GCA_022674325.2). Lineage (NCBI taxonomy): Eukaryota > Metazoa > Arthropoda > Insecta > Lepidoptera > Tortricidae > Grapholita > Grapholita molesta. The sequence continues at coordinate 5,309,043 of CP053124.2, read as the reverse complement.
ATTTGGTATAATTACCTGGTCACAATCTAACCTAAAAAACCTACAACGCATCATCAATACAAATCTAACAAAGTACCGAAAGCATCATCCAAAATCTTGCACTCAACGACTCACTCTGCCACGAGAAGAAGGAGGAAGAGGTCTTGTCGATATACAAAATCTGCACAATAAGCAAATAACGACACTCAGACACTACTTCCACTCAAAATCAGAACAATCACAGTTGCCTAAATGCGTAGTCGAGACTGACGCCCGTTATACACCCCTTAACCTTCAGAGCAAAACCACGCAACTAAACGAAAGAATAATAAGTCAACAGCAGAAAATATTAGAATGGACCCAGAAATCACTACATGGAAGACACCGAGCCGATCTCAACCAAGTTTTTGTCGATGAAGCTTTATCAAACTCTTGGTTGAAACGAGGCGAACTCTTCCCGGAGACAGAAGCATTTATGCTAGCCATACAAGACCAGGTTATAAGCACTCGAAATTATAGGAAACACATTACCAAAGAATTAGCCCAACAAAGTGATTTATGTAGACACAGTAATGGTGCTCCGGAAACAATCCAACATATAACTGGAGCATGTAAATCAATAGTACAGACGGATTACAAACATCGCCATGATCAAGTTGCATCCATAGTTCACCAATACTTAGCCCACAAATACCGATTCATTGAAAAACAACTACCATATTATAAATACACGCCGTCCGTAGTACACGAAAATAGGCAACACAAATTATACTGGGATCGCACAATTATTACCGATCGAACGATTCACTTTAATAGGCCTGATATAACCTTCTTTGACAAAACTACTAAAACAATATTCATAATTGATATAGCTATACCAAACACACACAATGTCCAGTCCACAATTAATGAAAAATTGACAAAATATAAAGATTTAGCAATAGAACTTAGGCGCCAGTGGCAAGCAAGCACAGTTCATATAGTCCCCGTAGTAATATCCACCACAGGAGTTGTACCCAAAACATTAAAGACCAGCCTAGAAACCCTACACGTTCCAAACCAAGTCATACACACCCTACAAAAAGCTACAATTTTAAACACATGCCGACTAACTAGAAAATTTTTAACTTCATGTAAGATATCGGAAAACACTATCCAGTAATTATTTATTATGCTTGGTTATGGCCCGCATAATAAATACCCTACACACCCTTTGAAAAGGAGATTAACAAATAAAAAATAATAATTAAAACTAATGATATTTAATTCTCTCACTTTTGTTGTTTGGGATATATATCATTCCTCAATCATTCCATTACTCGCCGTTAATCTAAGCTGAGCTGAGCTCATTGGCTGAGTACCCACAACACAAGCCTTCTTGAGCTTACCGTGGGGCTCAGCCAATCTGCGTAAGAATGTCTTGTAATATTTATTTATTAAACACACACACAATAATAAACACACACACAATAACCACGTTGTCAAAAACTGGAACAAACTCCCAGAGGATCCAGTATTGGCACAGAGTGTCAATGAGTTTAAGAACAAACTTGACAAACATGAAGAAGCCCCTAAACCATATTGACTGTTTAAACATCATACTGGCGCTATATCAGTTCATGAAACTGCCTGCCTGCTTTACAAATAAAAAAAAATATCAACAATGTCCATGATTTTTCCAGACGATCCTCCGCCGCGGAGGCTCCTGGTTCGCCTCCTTCGGCCGCCAGCGTAACTCCGGCACCAAGCTGTTCAACATCTCGGGACATGTCAACACGCCCTGCACCGTCGAGGAGGAGATGAGCATCCCCCTGCGAGAATTGCTCGAGAGGCACGCCGGAGGCATCGTCGGCGGCTGGGACAACTTGCTGGCTGTGATCCCTGGAGGATCCTCTACCCCGCTCATCCCTAAGGAGTGAGTATATTGAGACATGGCGCACTGCATGACCGAGGATTGTGAAACGCCAGAACAGTGTTATTGGTGATGGCATCAATGTTGGACACTTTAAGCTGACAGACACCAATGATGGAGACTTAGTTCTTAATTCAAAAATCATAACGTTATAAATTGAGTTTGTACCAACTACCAATATATGCACAACACTTGACTCCTTTGAAATAGGCACTAATGTTCATTCATGATTGGTTCCTTGTCCATTACTGGCGCCGTCATCCTAGTAGGTATTGAATTCTTTCCTCAAAAATACTTAAGAGAGTAAGAAAAATCCTTTGATGACTTTTGGTGCGGATTTATTGGACGCTTTTCTTAACAACTTTCACTAATTGGATGCAATATTTTATTGAAAAGTTCCTTTCATGTCTGTAACGATTCCCGGTTGTGGTTGTGGCCGGCAGCGTGTGCGAGACGGTGCTGATGGACTTCGACGGGCTGGTGGCGGCGCAGACCTCGCTGGGCACGGCGGCCATCATCGTCATGAACAAGCAGACGGACGTGGTGCGCGCCATCGCGCGCCTGCTCACGTTCTACGCGCACGAGTCGTGCGGACAGTGCACGCCCTGCCGCGAGGGCGTCGGCTGGATGAAGAAGATCATCTACAGGTCGGTCCTCTGTCCTCTGTCTTCTGTCCTCTGTCCTTTGTCCTATGTCCGCTGTCCTCTGTCCTATGTCCGCTGTCCACCGTCCGCTGTCCTCTGTATACAATATGTCCGCTGCCCGAGCCATGCTGCCTAACAGCAAATGCCTTATCACCAATTTCCAATATATGACATATTGGGAATTCTATTCTAAAACCCTAATCCCACTGTTCAATGCCTAACACTCAATGCCCAATATCTAATGCCCTATGCTCACTGTTCAATACTCAATGCCCAATATCTAATGCCCTATGCTTACTGTCCAATACCTACTCACTGTCCATTGCCCAATGCGCTAAATAATATATGTATCTTACGACTGCGTATGAATGCTCGTCAAGTTTTTTGGAAGATGTCAATTCAAATTTCCAATATACTAACTGGTTGTGGCGGAGAATCATGTAAAATACAATAATAGGCGTCAGTGCACCCGTTTAAGAGCTGATGTCATATGATTCCAGCTCTTAAACATCGTCGACAAAGTGAAAACATAATAGACGACATAGTAAAGTAGTTACGTCTACTAAAGTGACGACAGAAAAATATATAATATAAATGACACTTTCATAAATCATGACAAAACTAAATCAGGAGTTTAATTGTGACGTTTACTGATGTATACATAACAGTACAATGATGTAACAGTATGATCATTCTATTTTTCAGATTCGTCGACGGCAACGCCTCCCCGAAAGAAATCGACATGCTATGGGAGCTTTCAAAACAAATTGAAGGTGAGCTCAGTTTTATGTTAATAAATGACAAAGCTTTGTAGAAGATATATTTGTCAAGTGCGACTGTTTCATTCAACTGTCTACATGTGATGTGTAGCGACACGGCGCGCACACATACAAACCGTGCGGGGAAGACCAGCGCCGCCTTTGCCACTTAATGCTGAATTGTGGCACTTTTGTGACAAACTGTTATTTATTTTATATATATTTTATACAACGAACGTGGCAAACAAGCATACGGCCCGCCTGACGGTAAGCAGTTTCCGTAGCCTATGGAAGCCTGCAACTCCAGAGGATTCACATGCGCGATGCCTACCCTTAGGAACCTATACACTCCTTTTTTGAAGAACCTCATACTGTAGTCCCTAGGGAAAACCTCGGCAGGGAGTTCATTCCATAGTCGGAGCGTTCGCGGGAGGAAATTCCACTTAAACCGCTTAGTGCGCGACCCTTTAGTGTGCGAGAATGAACGAGCGGTGCGGTGGTAGAAAGCGGCCGTTGGCATCATATCAAAAAGGGTGTAAAGAAGTTTTTACGGGGTCGGCAACGCGTGAATGATGCCTCGGTATTGTAAACGTCCATAGGCTGCGGTGACCGCCTACCATCAAGCGGGCCGTATGCTTGTTTGCCACCTTTATGGTATAAAAAAAAATCAAACAGTTCTTCAGAGCACAACAAGAGAATATTTCACGTGTTATTTTTCTCAGGGCACACGATCTGCGCGCTGGCGGACGGCGCGGCGTGGCCGGTGCAGGGGCTCATCCGGCACTTCCGGCCCGAGCTGGAGCGCCGCATGGCCGAGCACGCGGCGGCGCACGGGCCCAGCAAGGCCGAGCGCTGCTACTAGCCCACTGTCCACCGCAGGCCTGATAACCACCCGAGGACATCGAAACTCCCTAATTTCCATCCATTGTCTCTGTTACTCTGATGATCGCCTCAAACCAGTCAGTCGAAACAAAAATCATTCGGCTCATGTTTTCGCTCTTAGGCTTGGGCCTCCTATTTTATGCTATACGCGACGTCCGACATCAGCGTCAACGTTTCTGAACAAAAAAGACGCCAACGTCGACGTGTGAAAGAGACCACAGCAGTACATTTCTATAGTAAACATTGTGACGCAGACGCTGTAAGCGGCCGACGACGTTTATGGGAGACCTAAGCCTTACTGCCTGGACTAGACTTTTACATGTAAAACGCCGCGTCGACAGGTTTGATACGACCTTTTGGAATAAAAGAAATGACCGAAATTTTCGAATTTCGATGTTCGTGGTAGTTCTGTTGCATAACGAATTGTAATATTAGCGGAAGTCCCTTTCTTTTTCGTATATTAAAACCGCTAATAATACTAATTACAAATTGTTATGCAACGTACATCAGAGATCGTTGCCGGTATTACTAAACATCTGAACTGTCTATTCCTATTTTTTCATTAATATCCTTAGGTATTTAGGTAATGAGAATACATTATCTGATTAGCTGAATGAAAGTCAATGTCAACTGAGATATCGAAATGAAATGTTAGTTAATTTGTATGAATTATATCGGTATTCGATCCCTGTGCTTGGAATCACTCTGAAATAATTATTTACATTGAACAAAACGAAGTTGTTTTCTATAAAAAAATGCATACACAACACCGGCTCATATGCATTGAATGTTTTTAAACTATGTTAACCTATGCGTTTCGACTTAACCCTTTTGAAGGCAGAGGCTATATCGCGACCACATGAAATTACTCTTAGTTTCTTTACACTAAGGTACAAAATCAGTTGTATTTAGTGACAATACGAGTTACTTTCCAAGTCCAGTGCGTTACTAACTCAAATTTTGTAATGGGTCTCTGTGTATTTAATGCTGTGCAGTGGTTAGTAACTAATACTTACCCATCGTAAAACTTACCCCTACGCTGTATTTAAAGGTGACTAAAATAACGTGACAAGGCGGTCCTATCTGAGTTTTTACGAAGGGTAAGTACTGGCCCGGTACCGCGAACATCGAAGTTCGTATATTTCGAGCATCTTTCTCTTTTACTCCAATTAAGGCATCATAAGAGTGACAGAGACAATCGTCCGAAATTTACGATTATCGTGTTTCGCGGTAGCTGTTCCGTACTGAACGCGTCTGAACTTGTCGCGATGTTGGCTAGAATAGGGTTCGAGGTGTAAAGTTTGACGAGGAATGATCGAATCGATCCACAAAACTGTACTGGTATATTTGCATATTTTGTGATTGACTGGTGAGTTCTAAAGGACGCCATAAGAAACATTTTTAATTTTGAAACAGTTCAAAATTTTAAAAGTATAGTTGGGCCAGGAGGTCAAAAAGCCACCTGTTAATCATAAACTAGAACTAAGTTGTACTAACGCGATTTTTCATAGACATATAATTATGTAAATATTTTCTTGGATCATGGTACGCCATTGACGCAACCACTTTTTTTGTATAGCTAATCAGATTATATAATAAATCATGTAATTTATTATTACAGATAGATTGAAACAGCCTGGCACATTTTTTTATTTATTTGTCCAAATGTCCAAAAAGTATTCTACACGTAGTTTTTTGTCTTAACCCTTTCGCCGCCACGGACTTTATATGAAGTCCGAACAATTCGTGCCCCACATGCCAATACTTGATATCAAGTCGAGGCCTTGGACCTACGTACTGAGAAGTAAGGTTTATTTTCGCTTGCTTGCAAAAACCTTTGGGGTGTGGCTCAAGCCAGAAATTTTTGGCGTGGCGGCGAAAAGTTTAAAAAATACTCACATTACCTCAGTACTTGGTCAATCCAAACTGCCGCCATAGATTAATAATTTATAGATAGATAATTTGCTTTAAACTTCAATAAGTACTCGTTTCATTTCACGTCTACGAAGTGATAAAATTGAAAATGAGCGAATAACGTGCCGTGCGGAAAACGAGTGTTTTATCCTTGTTATGACAGATAATGGGTTTACAATATCTAATCTTGTTAACGCTGCGCTTAACCTTTCATTGCATATGATTGATCTAAATAAGTCTGTTACTACTTGACTAGACGTGAGGGGTGATATATCCATACACATTAAAACCATTGAGTTGAGAGTCGAGCGTGCGACTTGGAAGCCGAAAAGCGACTGGTAAATCCGTGACCCTAGTCAAAAAGGGTAAGTCGATTTGGCTCAGTATAAAAGGCTACAATTTCTATAAAATGTACGGCACATGTACCCTTTTTCGGTGTGCTAATTTGACTCATACCCTCTCTACCCTCTGGGTTGGAACATGGCAGTCGCTTTCGTAAAACTGGCACCTACGCCAAATCCTGTTATTAATATGTACCTAATGTTATTGATATTTATTAGTTGCCAAGCGGACCCCAGGCTCCCCAGCTTGGTGGATTGTGACAAATTTTAAGTTTTAGTTATTTCTTTGAGTCACCTTTAATGATAATCCAATCTAATATAAACCTTAAAGTCGAACACTTAGGTTGAGATTTAATTAGGGATGGACATTAAAAAACGGAGGTGGACATATTTGGCCATGCTGACTGCATCTAACTGTATGACGCTGACTGTACCTACGATACACTACACTAATTACAATGTCATTCTAACGTAAAAATATTTGCTCGGAGATAACGACTATTTATGTCCCGGGCGGTGTAAGGGTTAATTGCTCGTTCTGTACAGCAAAGGTTTTAGACGAGTTGGTGATATTATTTACGCGATAAGGTAGATTAGCGCAATTTCTACTATAATAAATCGAATGTTACTTTGATGCAGAATTTTCATTTTCTATCCTACCCTGTAAGATAAAAAATCCATACAATTGATAGTGCCCTTAGTTTTTTTAAGTAAAATGTTACGTAGCATTTTTTATTATACTGTATTAGTTTTTATAATGTGTTTCTTGATAATAAAAACTAGCGATATCAGGTTGAATCGTCTGTTACTACCTTATTATCAGTTTCCTTTGAATGTGACGATTTTGGTATAAGTAGGTATTTATGGAAGTAATATCTCATTTTCTAGGATTTACTAATTAATGTACGTTTTTTTCCTGGCTTCTATATTCCTTGGTATACTTATTCCAAGGTGTACATTGCCAATAAAGACGTATTGCAACTTAATAGAAATAAAAAGTATACTATGTATAGGTAGGTAGCCGAAATTTTAATCTGAACACCTTCAAAAATATTAACGAGATTTTTTAAGGTCAAGGTCACAAATATATATAGCGTAAATAGCCAATGATTACCCTTCAATAACTGGTCACCTTATAATTAAAATGAATTCTCGACACTTATAAACAGTTTTTTTTTAATGAACCAGTCAGTTACCGGCCAAATGGGCATCCTCCAATAACTGGCCACCTCATAATAAAATTAATTCTGATTGATCATCTGTATGATGCTGCTAGTCTTTAGAGAGTAGGCCGTAGGGTGCATGGCCTATAACTAGCGAATTACAAATTCAAATGTGCATGACCTAATAGATCATATCTATGTGTATTCTAGAATTTTATATCTTGTCAGTAGGTAACCTACCTATAAGAGCCGCTCGATTGTTTAAACAAGCGATCGTTACCGGTATTATTAAAAATCGAATATTTGCCGTGAATTTCAAAAATTTCATTAAATTTTTAACACTTTCATAGTCCAGTGCCCCATAGGTACCTACATGGGTCACGACGCGACGATCTTTTTTCACAAGTCCGTGCTGAACTGTGAACGTGTTAAAGGGTATTTAGTTAAGAATACAGCATCTGATACCTGAATGAAATGCAATGTACTTATTATTATACGGACGGATAGATATTACGGAAGATTTCTTTTTTTATGTATGAGTAAGTTTCGCTAATAATTCTTATTACCTATTCGTTATGTAACTAGAGATCGTTCCCGGTATTTCTAAACATCTGAGTCTAGTCCTATTTTGTTATTAATATTTTTGTGTATTTAGGTAATGAGAATACATTATCTGAATAAATGCAAAAGTATACTGTAGTAACTGAGATATCGAAATTGAATATCGGTTTAATTTGTTTTAACATAATACCGGTAGTCAACATCAAATAGGCAGTAGCAATTAAAGTTTATTTCGACACATCTTTACTACTAGGTATATAAATAAAAACTGTACCTACCGGTATATGTGGCTACTTTCTTTCGTTGCTATTAACTACGCTGTACAGTTGCTGCATACTCGAAAATATCTGAACATACACTTTATCACATTGACAATAGATGAGATGTTCAAATATTTTTCCCTCACTAGCTCGTAAAGTGCTTGTTTATCCTAAAGGATATATGAGTTTTTACCCTCTCGTATTTTAATACGAGAGGGTAAAAACTCATTTTATCCACTAGTGATTAAAGTAAGTTGACTTCTCATAGCTCTTATTGCTATGGTTTTAAAGTCTAAATTCGCGAAGTACAGCTCACTTGCCCCCGGGGCGGCGGCGGCGCGCGCGGGCGAGCCTCGCTAACGCACCGAGTTGAAAATCGAAGTAGAACATTAGAAAATCGTACTGGCCACCACAAGCTAACCAAGCTAAAGGCACTTTTTGTAAAAATGTTGAATGTATCTAAACGCAAAGAAACAGTCAATGCGATTTCAAAACGTTTTTTTGCATGTTTTACTTTCCTCGCTGTAGTGAGGGAAAAAGTTTTGTGTTACACACGGGTGCAATTGTAATTTAATTCTCGTGTATTGGAATACTCGCTACGCTCAGGATTCTATTTTAAAACCACTCGCTTTGCTCGTGGTTAAACTATACTTAGAATCCATTCGCTAGCTCGAGTTTCAATCCCACACTCGCAGTTAATAGTACATTTCGATACTAAAGAAAAACATTTTTTTTTCGACGTGAGTGAGAGTTGGAGCCCGAGTGAAACGAGGGTGACAATCGCCCGAGTCTTAAAGAAGTTTTTACACGTGTATCGAACCCAATTTTCCATAGCAAGTGCCTTAAAAAGTGAAATTTACGCACGCGAAGCGTGCGCAAAGTGCACTTTTTACGCACTAGTTAGGAAAAATACAATTTTGCACCCTTGTTTAATAAATAACTATTGTGCCCATCTTGGCCGCTTCGATATATCTGATGGCGAATGTACCAATACCAAGTCTATTAGTGCTAGTAGTGCTACTCGGGATTTTACCGATATATAAGTACTAAGATAAATGTTGCACAATATTTTGTATGTGGTTTATACGTCACTGCCGACGTGACTTCCTAGTAAACAAATCAGGTTCCTACCTACTAAATGGTAGAACGTAGTAGGTGTGTAGTAAATAGATAATGGTAGGAATTTCCCGGTAACAATTTGTTTTCCCTGGCTGGTCTGTGTTTGAACTGTTGACATTGTATTCAGTTCGAAGGTTCGGGAATATATTCTCGTAGTTATTATAATAAACTGTTTTCCCTATAGAACGAGATGAAATAAATTGTTACGCTAGTATTTATTTTGTTCTAAGACATGTATCGCTTAAGCCTTTATAAGGTGCAGGCAATATATATCTCACAATTATTTTTATAAAATATCAAATTTAAAGTAATAGGGTTCAGTTTTGCGTAATCTATCACACCCTTATGCTTTAACGGGCACGGTTCATAAACTTTGCGTGTCATCCTACTATCTCAATATTTAGCTTACCTAAAGTCACCGATGAATCTCTAGTCAATCCGGGTACTATCCCTAAGCTGCACCCAGAAACCACACGAGGTCGGGTAGCACCGCCCATTTGGAAGAACATTGTGGGCCTGCCAAGCGTGGTGATAATGGCACACCGAGAAGAACCTAATGGCATTAAACCCCCATGCTCAGAACGTCTACCATGGTTGATATTTTATGGTCTATCGCGCTATCCGTCACTATTGCACTCACATACTTGTTGAAGCGTGACAGATATTGTGACAAATGATAAAAACCTGACCATATTAGGCTAGCAGATATCTCCCTGTAGCTGGTGTTGCCAGGTGTCAGGATATAACCGGACATAGATAGGTTTTTTGATTGCGTGTCCAGCCAAAATAATCAGTGTCCGGCTTTTTAAATTTCGCAAACGAGCGAGCGTCGAGCGAGCTCCCGTGGGACACACATGGAGACACACAATCCTTAATTTAGGGTGTCCGGCCTTTCTACCCAATTGTCCGGCGACGCTCGCTGGTCTGTCCGGCTAATTAGGTTTGGCGACCTGGCAACCCTGTACCGCTCTACCTGCGGGGAAGGTCCGTCCGTCCAGCATTGGACATCCCCGTGGCTGATACAGAGAATTTCTAGTACCTAATCTCTAGTCTTGCTATTAGTCATAGTCTATAATTATATCGTCGGCATAATTCTCTGACCGTTTATAAACCTTATAGCAATGGTATCAGGATTAGATTAGTCTGGCACGTGGTGTCGCATTAATACGCATTTGTGCAATAAATGGATACTTAATTCTACACGTGTACACTCAAGCTATACATATGCAATTATGTATAAAGTTTTTTACCCTACGCCATTGTTAGAGGGAGAAATTGTGTATACACTAACCAACACTAACTACCCTTACCTTACTGTAGGTAGGGTACCTATTAAGCTTGTCGGGTACTTCGGAATTCGGGGATACCTCATGTTGCACAAATCTCGCTATAAGGAAATGCGGGCTATGAAATCGATGGCAGTTTTTAGTATTTGATGCTCGCAACCGGGTTAGCAGAAATTTATCGCTTGCAATTCACCATTGTCGGGTTCAGCGTAAGGTAATAATGATTATAATGAAGTATCACCGAATTAGCAAAGGTTTGGAGCTGCGGAGGCGCTCACAAATATCTGAACAAGGCCTCTATTGTCAAGGCGATAAAGTGCATTTTCAGATATTTGTGACCACCTTCACAGCTCCGATATATCTGATGTCGACTGATTACTACTTGACTATATTGCGATTAATGAGCAAAATATCCAATTTTAGGATTTACGACTTTGTAAATCTATTCGACTCTATGACTCGGTAATAAAGTCTACAATAAGAGGCCTATTGATTTTGTGTCCTTGTTGCTCGCGATTAGGGTCAAGGTGAGTACGTACGATGTTATGTGCAAAATGACTCTTATCTCCTTCGCTTTAAGGTCTAATTTTAAAGATAGATTATTGGATTCAGTGTCCTTGTTACCCCGATAAGGTCAAGGGGTGAAGTGTTATTCCAGACAGTGGTATGTCTCGAGAGAGTCGATAGACTCGAGAGAAATTATCTTCGTTAATAAATTAGATTATGCTTGGAACGAAAATACAAACGCTTTTTCGAGCACCAACAACCATGATTATGTTTGGTAAATAATTGATTACGCTTAGTTACATTACAGTTGTCGAGGTCAAAATTATAATCATTTGTCTCGCTAAGTCGTTTGCCGATGTTTGAAAAGCGATTGTAATATTGACGTTAGTAACATGCAAAAGCCAGACGCCACGTCTTTTTTTGACGTCACCGAAATGTCAAAGCTAATGTTGAACTTTATGCAAAAGTTGGTTCGCGGGCGAGGTGTTTAAAATGACATGACTTCATTGTTAAGAGAATAAGAGCATGTCAAGATAATTCTGAACACCTGACAACTTCTGTTGCTGACTGTACCTATGTCTATTTTGCTCTGTGGCCTGTGACCTATTTATCGGTCCTTGGCATTGGACCTGCGATGACGTGTGTGGTAAAGCTGTGTATGTGGAAAGAAAATACAGATATTATGTTTCTTAATTATTTATTCCCTCTATCATTCGTTCTTTTTTGATAATCCTCATGATATCTTAGTCTATTTACAGTTTGTATAAATTAAGAAGTAATAGTAATATTTTATTTTACACAGTAATGCTACTATTGTACAAAACTTTCAAATGAAAGATAAACCAGTTACGCTTTCGACAATGAAAGATAACAAATCAGAAGTGTAAGAAAATGACGATTCAACAAAAATTACAAAAGGTAACAATTTAAAGAATGGTAACACTGATTTTTGATTTGGAACTTTTGATTTGGAACAAATTAATAATAACTAAAATTGATCTCAAAAAATTATAATCAAAATAAAAACTCAACACCAAGTACCAAACAGGAAATAATTTAGTTTAGGAAGAGAGTGCCCGACGTAGACCGTCGTGTTAAATATTTAAGATCACTATTTATTTATTAAATACATGGCACAGACCAAATACGATCGCCTTCGGTACGAGGTGGTGTGAATATACTTTTAACAATTTCACTCGATATAATAAAATAATTTCCGCATGTCGATTTGCCGAATAATCACGATTTAATAACCAAATAATATAATCAAAATAACTCTATGATGGAAGCAACTGATTGTTGTACAACAAAAGAAATCACTTCTGAATAACAACGTAATGGCAATCAATATATCGCTAAATAACATCGGTGGAGATCACAATACACGAAACTTTATATAAATACAAAATATACATAATTTACCTAACATTAGCGTAACAACTTCAATGCAATATAGGATCTATATTGAAGTGAAATCATTCTGAATGCATCACGCTTGGAGGAATTAACGTAATAGTTAACATTTAACAGAATGGTTTTATAAATTACGCGGCCGCCGGGGCCCCGCCGCGCGGGACCCGTCGCCTCCGCGGACACAAGAACGCGATATCAGTCTCACTTATTCTGTCATTACCAACACTACGACTACGGCCGCAGCCCCGACTACCAATACAAGTCGCATGACCGTACTAACTATCCGATCATACGACCTCTACAGCATCCGCGGCTTCGGCCAAGTATAAATTAGTGCGCGGACGGGCCAGCCGCCCGCGCGTCTGCTTAACTAACTAAAATCTCCACGGAGACCCATTCGGCTCGGGCTCACTTACTGAAAACAAGCGGACTATTTCAGTGAGGCAACCGCAAGCTAGCGCGACAATTTAGGCCGGAATAACTTATTTAAATTCATAAATAACTTTGACATTTTAACTACGGAACTCGGTATTTACATGCCCGATGCCAGCACCGGGCGAGCTGCTCGGAGAGGGTTAGAAGTAGTCTTCGGGTTCGAGGTGGAGGTCGGGGACCAGGCGGTCGTGGGACGCGGCCGCTCGCGGGGGCAGCTCGTTCCTGGGGTCCCGAGCCAGCCACGGGTGCCGCAGCACGTCCGCCGCGCTCAGCCGCTCGCACGCCTCCCGCCGCAGCAGCGAGCGGATCAGGCACTTGCCGCGCGACGACAAGCATTCAGGAACTACGAAGTACCCGCGGGAGATCTTCGCGAACAATGACGCGTGCTCTGAATCGTTGAACGGATACCTGTAACAACAGAGATGTAACATTAATGTGTGCAAAGGAAATATACGATTCATTTCCGTTATCAGATAATCATTATTCAAGATAACCATATCGTTTTCAATGCGCATTGATCAATTTAAAAATCGGAGCGGAAATAAAAAACTTATCGCGTTTTCAAAATTTGAAATCGTTAACATCGACATTAGGCCGGATTGTGGCGATCCGATTGTCATTTGGAGGCAGATGCGAAACAAAAACCCAGGTAGAACCCTTCCGGCGACAGGTGAAGCCGATTGCGGCGAAATCCCGAGTCTCAAAATTTAAATTACGGGTGCGTTGTGGGAAAAAAAGTAGAAGACAAAGGTTGGCGAACGGCAGGTGCGGGTAAAAAGGCTTTCGGAGGTACAACGTCTTCGCCATGTGGCGGCAGGTGGGGAAGATTTCACCGCGTATATGTGGGTGATATAATTGCTGGCCGTTGGCGCGTAACGGCCAGCAGGTGCCGGGGCCCAACGGACTCTATGTGACCGACAGGTGATCTCTGCTCACTAATGATCTAGAGAAGATCTGCGTTGATTGGGGCGATTAATAAAACATATCTAGCCGCCTGGAGCGCGATATCTCCATACAATGTAGGCTCCGTATTAATTAATTTTGCAGAATCTGCACAATCGCAAAAGAAACTTGCTTTTAAATGTTATTGGGTGAACAATTAAAGATGCGTCCGATATTTATAAAAGTTGTAGCGTTAAAGCTTAAGGTATAATAGTTTCTGGTTAATATTTTAATTGGCTTTAATCGGTGCAATTTACCTATAAACAAGGTGTTTATCTAGAGCTAAGATTCTGTGCGATCGATTAACTCCCGTCTTTATCATTTTGCATTCTACAAAAAACAACACGTATTTAAGTGGACCAGACAAACCCTCAGATCTATAGGTATCTCCGTTGTTTAACATTGGAAAGAATTCCACAGAATTCACTATGCGGTAAAGTTGTGAAGTAATTTTGGAGGCCTACCTTCCAACGAGCATGGTGTAAAGGATGACGCCCAACGACCACATGTCGGCGGCGCGGCCCGAGTACGTGCGGTGCGCCCGCAGGATCTCGGGCGACACGTACGCCGGGCAGCCCCGCTTGTCCTGCAGCAGGTCTTCCTCTGGGTCGTCCAACACCACCGCGTCTTCTAATGACTCTAGCTTTAACGTCGTTCTGAAACAAAGGAAAACAAACTTTAATTACATGGCTTTAAGAGACAAAATACAGTTTATTTTATGCTTGCGAACCTTTTTTAATAATTGGGTTAAAAGTGACGTGCAAGCGTTGACCCATTAAGCTTTGGCTCAGAGCAGGCTATAGGCTAGTCGATCCATCCGGCCATAATGGCTCCCTTTGAACCCGAAGCGTTTTCCGCGCTCATTACCCAATCTACGCTAAATTAGCTTCGAACAAAGCGACATTGATAGGCAAAAACTATTGCTAAATTTGCACTAGTGTCGTACAGTTCGTTAAACAATTCCATACAATCGCAACGCTTACTACATTTGTCGCCTATTTTATTTTTATTAATTTATGTGGTTTCGTCACGTTACGGGATTCGGCGCGGTGCGCGACCTCGTGTTTCACAGCGGCATTTCGAAATGCATTAAATGCACAGTTATTCGAGACCGTACGCAGCACCGATCGAATGTAAAGTAACTCATCGCACAATTCACTAAACGTTTAAGTTTCCTCACCAACTAAATCTTTTTAGTGCCACTAATAAGCCAGATTTCCGGCCATATTTGACTTGAAGTCTCCAATGCGCTCATAGTCCGCGTTGATTTAAGCCACGATTATTTTTATCGATATTGCAGATGCATTTAATGAAGGTTCCATGCAAAATCGACGCAATTATTAAAAGAAAAACGAAGTAAGCGTACCGTCGACGGCAGGTGGCGCGGGGAGGCGGTACTTCAAATCGACTTGTATTAATGCGTTGGATATTTTTAGCCGGCTTTATAATAAGCTGGATGGGGCGAGCTCAAACTTAAAGGGGATCTATTTTTACACGCTAATTGCCTAGAATATAAACGCGTTCGTATAAATAGAAACGCATTTCCCGAACCTTGCCGTATCAGTTTGCTTAAAAGTTACAAAACGTGCGGTTTCATGTTCGAATCGAACGCAACTTCCAAGAGCGCCTCAGATCTTGTAAGGATTTTCGTCGTAACCCTGACTCGCCGTATTAGACGTTGATTAACTAACGTTAACGCAATGCAGTTGCAGCTATAATTCGCCTTGAGATAAACGAAACTATTTATTAACGAGTGATCGGTCGTGACAATATGGAGCGTAAGCAAAGGTTACTCTCGTTAGGTGGCGCAAGCGTCTTGACGAGCGAGTACTGGCCGCTGCGGTCGCTAATTCTATGTAGTTTTAAGAGTAGGACCCTTCGTAGGGTTGCTAACGATGAACTATTTTGTTTTTTGTTTGGTTGCTTCCTTGCAGCTTATCAAAATTTTGTTGTTACTAAGGAAACTATTTATAGACGGGATTTTTCATTTGAACAAAATCCTTCTAACATAAACCTGCTTCGTCTTATCGAGCCTATAGAACACGTAGTCTTCATTTATAGTTATTTCATATGAAGGAAAATCCCGGCATTTAGGATTCTTTTTAGCCACAGTGTAATTTCCCTTATACACAATAGCTAAGCGCCCGTGCGTGCAGCCGTGTGGCGGCACGTGTCAGTACATCTGTGAGGCAAGCTGTGAGAACCGACTGACGAAACAATATTACACAGATTAACGGCTACGCTTTGCTCAACGGCAACCCTGAGGGGGTCGATTGTGTCCTAGGATTGTCGAAACAGTTTAAGTACTTGATTATCTTTGTCTACCTACACTTGCACTTGGGTGCGATACATATATAGGCGAGGTTATCAGATATACTAAATAAGTAAATACAAATGTATGTCTCTCTAGCTCAAATTTATTGGAAAGAAACAACTATCCTAATCAAATATGTTTTTAAAGTAAATGTGTCCAAATAGTTAAGTTTGTTTACACTATCTTAAAATAGAATAAGACTTTGATCTGTTTCTAGGATAAAGTCAGATGGTTTATCTATAATATTTTCCCTTCTACGGTCTGCGATAAAGTCAAGCAATGGCGCTGCCCTTTTTTGTAATCCATCAGTGAGCGGCTGAAGCCGGAGGGCGTCCTCGTGTCCGTTTTAGGAGCTCCGCGCAACGCAAGCGCAACTGTTAGTCCTAATTAAACCCCTACAGCGATTGAAGTTCGCAATCGATACGTATCGTAAAAAAAATACAGCTAGGATGGCCAAAAGACTAGCATCCAGCCAACGGCCCTCATTTTTTTTTAAATGTCCTTTCGGCATTGACATGACATTCGGCAGTGTTGCAAGCAGTCGGAAGGTTGGCCGGATTTCCGAGCGTGTTCCGATAGGCGGCCATGGCGCGCCGTGTCTCGGCCGCCTGTCGCAAGCACTTTACGCAATTCGCATTACGCATGCGTTTGTGCGAGGCGAATTCGAGCCACTAATTTCGGTTAGTTTGATTTAGATGAGTAAAATATGGCATCCATTATGTAGGTGCCTTTTATTACCAGCCCCCAGCTTTAGTCACCGCGTAAATATATTAACACATGGGCTTTTTCTAATTTTATTACATAATAGAATAAAAATAGAAACATTTTCATCTTAGATATAATTTCTTATTCTTAAATATAATTTCGACGACGGCTTCTACACAAGACCACAACAACTTTACTAGAATTTATAGAGTAATATTTCCAATGGACAATAAAATTTATTTCTGTCAGTATAGAGGGTCACAATCACGGTTAAGTTAGTATGAAGAAAATGAACTAATAGTTGTGTGAGTCACCAAATCGATATTAAATTGGAAAGGAACTTTATTCAATAGGTGTAATAAATCGTACGACATTCCGGTACCCTTAAATATCAATGTAAATAATCGTGCAGTCGTAAATTGATTCACACTCAGAATGTCCAAACTGCATTAGCTAGTAAATATTTATTTTCCGTCGAAGCTCAAGAACTGTTCACTCTTGACGTTCGCTTACGATATCAAATAATATCAAAATGCATTAAGTCGGCCATCAGTCGCAAAGCAATCGCAAATTAATCTCAAGCGGATAAAGTTGAAATTTAATTAACGTTTTCATTTAATTGAGAATTGGAGTCTAAGTAGAAATGTTTGGAAATGCGTTAATTGCTGTAACTGTAATGAATGAATCCTCAATTACTCGTGTCGTCAAACAAGGGTTAGGTACCGTGAGAATCTATTGTCTCAACGTTTCTATTCGCCATCACATACCTATATCGGAGCGTCAAGATAACAACTGTGTACATCTCCTTTGTTTAGAGCATGTTTAGATATTTATGAGTACCTTGAACGCATGCATATGTCTGGTTGCAAAGTTCACCAAGCAGAAATAGGCGAGTGTTAAAAATGCTCTGATCATAAATATGGATCATAAAGTAGCCACGATTTTCGACTACTGCATTAGGCTCACGTCTTGAACGGCGCCTCATGTTGTCCTCTCTGTCCCTCGTGTGAGATGAACAATTAACGGGACGTTTCGCAACTGTGGTTGCTCAACTCAACCCTGACTCGCAACAATGGCCGCCCCAGATGCACGCGTGCATTTCCTGCTCTGTATCTATTCACATGACGTGTTGCGCAACTGATGATACATACGGCAAAAGGTTATGTTCAATGTGTTTAATCACTGCAAATTATAATGAATTTGCAACATGTGTTAATTACGTGATGTTGACACAAATTGGGTTTTCGCACATTAGCAGTACATAATTTTAGTCGTAAACTGAGTATAACACCGAATCGTATTAAGTACCTGTACAGTTTAATGTCTTGAGAATGCCAATACCTTTAGTCTGGCTAACCAATATTGTCAGTAGCTGTAGACGAAAAGAAACTGTACTGTACTTTTTCATTTATTACGGCGATAGCACCTGACCTATATAGTTAGGTACCTATATTAGAAAAACTAAGTCAGAAATTAGTTGGCTTTTAGTTACAGATTAGTGCCGAACCCGAGCACTCTTAGATAAATGTATCAACAAATTTAGCGCCACTAAGTTTCACCCAGAATTTACGTTAATATTGTAAACGCAGATATAATAAACCTTCATAAGTGCGCCTCGCCCTGCAGTGTTAGTCATAGGTTTCATAATTCGTATTGTAGTTGTAGGGACCCGGTGTCGCAACGCTGGCGTTGCCTCACGCCGGGAGCGTTGGGAAACCTTCCCCAGCATGCATGGACCAGCTTGCGTAACAACGGATGTAGCATTCGGCCAGTGCAGTGCTTCCAGTCGGAGAATCTTGTCACTTGTATCATCTGCTTGTTCGCACAGCATCACATTGTAATATTCTAGCGAGAAAACGCATCCACATGGCCACGGGACAATTTGATAACTATTATGCGATGTAGTTTTCCTAAGCAGGTGGCTTGATAGTGGAACTTTACTATTATTTAATATGCGAGTCATCTGTCTTTAAAACTTGTGAAATATCCCTGTGACAGCCACATCCTGAATTTAGGTCTCAAAACCGCACAAGCGCGCGCTTTATCGGGGCGCGATAACGCAAGTCGAACGCTTTTGAAACCGCGCTGGGCCGCTTGCGAAAACACTAATGTGAACATCGATTGCAAAATTGTTTTAGTTTTAAATCGAATGCACCGAATGGGAACGGCGTGGGATGACACATCGACGACATTTGTCGGGGACTAAGTGGCCGTGTTCGGGTGCTCGTGTCACAATGGCGTGGATTATGAGCGTTGCGATATGGCCGTGTTGCAAGCCCGGGCGGCGGTCCAACGGCGGCCGCAGAAATAATCCCGTGTTGCAACGCGCGGACTGCGGAACGGGCGCCACTCCAGGACGGCCCGTTGCGCAAGCGGCCACTCGGCACAGTCACTACCGCACGCAATCGTCCAATTGCGCGCGAGTGCAGCGACGTTTACGAAACGGGGTACCGTTCGATGACCCGGCGTTACGCGACAATTGCGTAAGAAGAAAGCGCCCGGAATCCGTCCGCGAAATGTGCCAGAATCTCATCGATCTCCGCCTCGAATCGTTGCAATCGCACCGTTACGTGTGTTAAATCCGGTGAGCGGTCGACTTTCTAACGGGAGGTCGGTGTACGGCGGCGTGGCGCAACAATTTCTCCGTCGCGAACGAAGAAAGCGCGACCTCAGCGGGGTTTTGCAATCGCGCGGCCGGGAAAGAGCGCCGTAGAAAGCGTACATCGACCCGGCCTGCAATCGGCGAACCGCAGCTTGCGACAGAAGTGATGCACCGGGATCGCTGAAGCATCAGAACGTTTCGGAACCCGAGCCGGGTTCGGAGGGATTGAGCAAGCCGGCATTATGCAAGCCCTACAAACGCGTGTCACTGCCGCCTGAACATTTCCGTTCATTGACTCTTCCCCGATATAACTAATGTCTTGCGACATACTTTCGCCGCACGTCGCACACGTGTGCAAAGGCAGAAACGATCTTTACCCTTGATCTTTCAGGGCCATTGGTGGACACGCTAGATATGTTTAGCTAAAAAAGTTGGCGCCGGCCGAAGCCATGCGCCACATGGTGTGCTGTACTTAGCTCAATCGCGCAACTCGGAATAGGAATTCTGTCGTGCTGGATTGCTAGTAACGTTTGCGTATTCACTTTCATAACCCGAAGTTACGTTTTCAACCGACTTTTCCACATGTTGGGAAACTGTTTGGTAAAAAGCTTGCGCTCCCACCTCGTGTAATCATCATGATTACATGAGCTGGTAGAAAAAGGCATCGTGTGACGATCCGCAGCGAAGATAACTTTCACGCTAACGATGACACGCAACGGTATAAGAAGTGAAATGATCTGTGTCTGTGAAACAATGTAAGCCGGTAAGGTAAGGCTCGGCAGGTGCACGTGCCCAGTCTGGCCTGTTCGTAGAACAGGACGCCGATAACCGTAGAAGGGCAGCTGGAGTCGCGTCGCCCGACAGATGCGTTCTAGATCGGCCGATAATAAAAAGAGTAAATCCACATCCGTGCGCGGGCGCTGTTTCCGCCGCGGCTGCGCCCGCGCCCGGAATCGACGATTGTTTCGCTCTGCAATCGCTTCCTCCTCATTATGCCCGGTCGGAAGTGCGAAACGACCAGATGAATGTCTCACGCGGCCTTCCACCATTATCGGTTGGACCCAACATCTCACAATGTAACGCTCTTGGCATTTGCAGTGTGCAGGGGTTGCAATAATAACGAAATTAGAGCAACGATTAATCATTAGACCTCTTGCTAGCGCGACGCAAGAGCTTGCGATATGTAGGGAGCCGACTCAGAAATATTGCGAACTCGCTTCGAGCCGGTGTGGCACCGCATTGCTAACAGTTAGTTAACAGCATTGGATCACGGATGACGCAAAGGTTTGGAAAACTGGCTTCGGTCTTCGATTTTCACAGCCTATTCAAATTTACGGCGAAGCGCGGCAAGGTCCTCGAGAACAACGGAACGTAAACCTTAAGAAATCCTTGTGCGTTTTGTAATGGTTTCATTCAGCGGATTTGCAAAACGTACCGCGTATCGCGTATTAAATCGTCGGGTCCTTACGCTCCATTTCATAATGTAGTTTGCACAAGAGCAGAATAAGCGAGCGTTTGTCTCTGCCACCAGTAGGTGTGGTGTGGACTAGCGGAGCGCTCATGGCGTAACGGACCTACGTAACCGATACTCTACGTAATTGCACTGGGGCTGACATGGGTGTGCTTGTGAAACAAACACGTTGACGCCAACTACAATTACTTACTAAACGAATCCACACTTTGTACCTGAATCAAGTATCATCAACGAACCAGTTGCCGATCGGTTTTGTGTTTCATAACTCATTAGTTACCAAATCGATTCGTAAGACAATAAACGCAATGTGCTCGTGCCAAGTACCAAAGGCTAAAGGAACGAGTGACGAAGGATGGTTTCGAAAACGAGAAATAAGCGATGTTGCGATTCGCCTTACGAAACACGCAGTACTCGTGGTTGCAGAAACGCGTGGGACTACAAATAGGATTAATCTTACCCGATTGGTAATACTAGGTAACTATTAAATTAGTTCAATCTGCCGAAATAAGTTAGGTTGTTCCGGAAGACGAGTCGAGCATAAGGCACAAAGTAAATTGGAGATTTTCCTTAACGTTTCGAGGGAAATTGAATACAAGTTGTTTTATTCATAGTCCTGCCTACGCCATCGAGACCTTGTCCTTTACGTAAGCCTTGATCTTTATAAAGGCTCCCCTATATTAGTTGAATTTGTACTTGTACAAAGAAAGCACACGAATGTGGGTGTAAGAGATGGCGTTAAGGCCTTACTTATCGGTGTTTATCGCAATTTTTATCAACATTTCACTATTATCTTATCGACATTAAAAATCTTATAATATTTTCACCAGTTGTTTATTTATTTAGCCGGTGCGATATGATAAGCAAATATTTTGTAATGATGCAGTGTGGGTAAGGTGATGTTTGTACAAGTTACACAATTTCCATACTTTGCCTCATACAGAGTGTGTATTAAAGGTTCGTGGTTGCGAAAATGTGTTACACATTGTGGAGATGACATTCAGATGTAAATCGGACCGACATTGCGCTGTGTCCCGTTCATTATTTATACGTCGTCAACTCTCCACCAATTTGAATCATAAATAATATATCCTTAGTGTAAATAACCCCTGCAATAACACAATCGCGGACATAAAATGTTAATAAGAGAGTTCTCAAACGGAATAACAAACAAGTTTCTATAGCTCTCCGAAGCTTTGTTGTTTATAAAATAATTTCAAGCGAAAAAACATTGTTTTGTAAACTGAGTACCGCTAAAGTGCTCGACTGAAGTACATCACAATACATGGAACATTATCGAGAACTCCATCGAATCAGGAACAATAGTTTTATAACACTGGTACGACCTGGGTAGCGTAGTACCCGAGGCAGGTAGAGCGATCGAGTCGCCGCGATAAGACACGCAAAAACACGCACCACTCTACGAACCCAGCGGCTACACCCACCGTGCGATATGCATTGCTGGCTAAATTCCTTCGCGCCTTATCGGTCAGGTGTCGGAGCGGCGATGGATGACGTAGTGCCTCCTTAGTCACGCGTAACTATTTTAGTGCCACATTACTTTACGTAGTACATAATGGTTTTACTATAACAAAAGCCGCAAAACGTGTGCCCAGCGTAAACAATCCTACGGAAATTCTAATATGAATCATTTGTTTATATTTTCAATCGGTACTTGACAAAAATATTCAGGAAAAAATCGGACCTAAAAAGTTGTTTACACTATCAAAGTTTGTAAATATGTTTATCTGCAAAATTCAAAGGCGATACGCTCGGAGGAACGAGTTTGTGCCGTTACGTCCCCTGAAGAGGCTATAGCATACCAGTTGGACCAGTCCGCGAAAATGGCTGGTGAACGAACCGATCGCGGATTTACACCGTGATTAAATATGTATAATTACTCGTATTGAAAATTACAAACTACGACTTTTGGTAAGATAACAAAAGTGCAGAGGAAACGTACTTAAAAATAATTTAAACCTAAGCTAGTTAAGAGCTAGATATCTATACACTTTTAACATGTTAGAATCAAGTACCCGAAAGGTAAGTCAATTATCTTTAATGCTAATTAAGCTTAGGTATATTTGCAATGGTTTCATCATTTACTATTTAGATACCACTGTTACTAGCTTCTGATAAGATAGATCCCGACCGTAATCTCTACTTCAACGAAAGTTCACGTCAGGAATTCCGATCACTATTGTGTGAATCGCGAACGTGCATCGAATGATTCCGAGGATCGTGTTGGATAAATAAAGTCGGACAATGCCCCGCCATTTACAACCAACCCGGGAGCTTGCGCTTGACAACTCCATTAAAATCCCCATCAAAGGTTTATGGTCTCGCAGAACAGCAAGGGTTAAGATAGAAGTTATAGGAAACTACAAGTCTACGGGCAAGTAGTAGGTACAGCTAGCCATCGGTACTTAGCACTTCCGCATCGAGTACCGTTCTTCTTAGACCTTTCACCGACGAATGTCTCATGATGTCATGGGAAAGGAGCAATGTGTTAAACGTTCCACTTTTTATTAACCAATGTACGATGAGATCATAAAAGGATCAACGACTCGAAATACCGAAGCAATGAACAACAAGCCCAACCCGGTCGTTGAACTGACCATTTTTTTCTAGACGCAATGATGTAACTTTGAAAGTGCGGAAACAGTAATTTCTCGCAGTTTCATAAAGGTATCATTGTGATTGCGAGGTCGGTGAACTCGCGAAATCACCTGTCATAGAGAAGAGGGGAGCGCACAAAGGGTGACGCAACGAAGAAAGCACGGAAACAAGTGAGCTTCCAATTAGAACGCTACTCAGCGGATGAGACAAAGAATTTGATTTTGAAATTGGAACTAGCTGCTTAATTTATTCCATTGGGTCTGCTGCGCTTGCACAACCGGCGGAAGGAGGAGAGTGCGGCGAAACGGCGTGATGCAATAAAGAAAGTGCGGAACTGAAGTAGTTTTTGTAATGCGGTGAATGTACTCTAGCTATTAGCGTTGTATCATAGAGGCTTTTGAGCCGGGCGACGACCCCGGTGATGTCAGAGCCCCATGGTTTTCGCGAATGTGCTTAGTGCTCTCGAGATGGAATATTACGTCAATTGGGCACGATACGTTACATCAAGCCTGCAACTGGAGTTAAGTAACTAATGTTGTCACACAACTGCAATTACAGTTGATGTAACCCGCGATGCAACTAACTAGTGCAACTGATAGATAAACGCATAGTCAGCAGTGACCTCAATAAATTGGCAGAAAAATTGCGATATGTCAAGTTCAGTAGGTGCAAGTGGGACAAAGAGTGACACAGCGCTGTACTTGACCCACTTTGCCGTCACGCCTCGCAGCCACCAGCACCTGACTTCTCGTCTTTTAAACTCCCTCATTAAACTACAGATCGCGCCAACAACGGTTTTATGGTCGTCATAACATTGGCATGTTGACCCAGTTGGCGAGCGGACGTCAATCACTTTTAAATCTGATGTCATGTCATAACGCTTTATTAATAAGCATCATCGCGAGTTAAACGATTATAATATGCATTTTGCTGAGGTTTCGTCGAACAAAATAAATGTTGAAACGCAAACAAAGTATCTCGCAAGCGGTTTCCGATATATGTCGGTGGGTAAACGAGTACATATATGTGCCATTGCGCAAGGTCGCCGCGCAGGTGCGCGAGCGCCTCCGCCCTGCAGCGACCGTTGCAGCTCCCACGAGCGTCCATAAATTATTCATTAACTTCAGAGGGGTAGCTTAGGAATTTGTGGCACCTGCTAGACCTTTAGCTACCCTTTGAGATATAGAAATATTTATAAAAATGAATAGTGCGTCGGTGTCGGCAGCGCGGGCGCGCGCGGCGTCCGCCGCAGGCGAGTGCGCTCGTAATCATCCAAGTGGGTTAAGGTTCCATCAAGGATTTATTGCGGCAAGCCTCCGCTCCAAAACGCCGATCGGTTACTATGAGCTAACTACAGTTCCGATGCATTTGTAATGCTCTACAACCTTTTCACAAACAAATAGCCAAATTCATCATTGACGACGTCCAGTCTGTCAAAGTCCGAATGAAAAACCATTGTCCGTGTGAAACAATTTAAATTTCATTCTCAAGTAGCTTCGTCCGCAGGACAATTTACAACAGTTATGTATAACAAAGAGCGCTGGGACATCTTTTGTTTAATTGGCGTCCGACAAACAAAAGTAACTCGATCGTTAGAGGCGTCCCTTTGTCACGAGTCGGTCCGGGAATAATGAAATGAAAATGTCCTCTAAAAGGCTTTTGAAATTAAAGTGCGCGCAATATAAACAGGTTAATGAGTTTCAAAACGATCCAGATGTATTACAAAATTACAAAAGCGGCAGCACACTGTTTGGTAATGTGCGGCCGATTTGTTTCACAACGCAGCGTCCGGACCACTCGATTGTTTCTATCGAGTATTCCACGCTTTGTTTTAATACGTCATCGTGCATTGTGGAGGGAGCGACGGAGGAATGAATGGAATCGAAAGCGTCGAGTGCTATGGATGGAGAACATGAACATTACCTACGTTTTGGCAACGTCGGTAAGCAACCTTCGTGCTCGCTGTTATGTAACCGGTGACCTCGCGTTTAATAGACCTAAGTCTGTACATTTGATTACAGTTCTAATGGTTGAGTAAACGTTGCAAATATTGCTAAGTCAGCCGGTTTGAATGAACATGATGGATAGTCGGGTAGGTGGCTCTATATGGCAGAGTCGGGTGCAGCAGATGCGTGCGCGCATTGTCTCGAGAACAAAGGCAGGTAGTGCCAGCGCCATGTGCAACGTGTCACTTTTTCTATCACACGTTTTACGTAAAAATCCAAAAAAAGGTTTCTAATCTCAATGAAACGACAGCTGGTCGAGCGCAAGCTCCACTAAAAAAAATATCACATCAATTCCATTTTTTCTACGACCCTTGTTTAAATATCACAATCAATTTAATTTAACGAGAACAAATTTCATAAAGAATCTGCGAGTTGCGAAAATTTGATCGGAGCTCAATAAAATATTTGTTTACGTATTGGAACTACAGTAAATTAATTACAATGGTTTCCCTTTGTTACAAAAGCGAAACAAATCGAATCCCAGTTATCAAAATTAATAACGGCCAAACCGATTTACTCAGAATCGTGTAATATCCTGCATTTGCTCGGATACACAAGAGTTTTCCATTGTTATCGGACGAATATATGTACACGTAGCGTTTTAATTAGTATTCGGATTTATGAGCAATAAAATTACATAAGTATTTATTTGATATTGTACCTAAACTCTTTCACCGAATTGATGAAAAATCATTGATTTATATTGAAGCAGAAGAGCATTGACTCAAAACAAAAGATACCCAAAAAGCTTACGTACTTAAAGGAAGAAACTGTTATAAAAACAGCAAATATTGACCTCATATGTGAGCAGCAGATGTCGAAAGCCAAACTTAGAGACTGGTTATAGGAGCATTTGAATAAATACGGACAACTGATAGTAACGAAACTTGTGTTGACCTAACGTTGTCGAATGTCGGGATGTGTGCTTCCCAATAGAGTTCTCAGGTGTCTAAACACAGCCTGTTCGGGTTTTGTTTTCAGGGGCTTTTTAAATACTTTGCTAAGGAGACCAAGACCAGCGCTGTAACCAGATCATTCGAAATGGTATGGACCCGGGTATGTCCTTAAACTACGTCCAACAATGAGAGGTAGGGCACAGCGAAGTACCATCACGCTTGAATCTGGGGCAGCCCAACTGGGGAAGTACCTCCTCCTTACAGAAGACCACAGCCATAATAGCACTGCTACCTTTCAGGTATGTAGTGTTGTGTTCCTGATGGTGAATAAGGTTCCCAGAGCTCCAACACACTTATAGGTCGGCAACGCGCTTGTGACTCCCTTGGTGTTGCGAGTGCCCATGGGCGACGGTAATTGCTTACCATCAGGCAATCCGTCTGCTCGTTTGCCACCATTGTCATAAAAAAAAAAAGATTTAGAGATCACGGGTTACACTGGAAGAGCATTCGCGTGCGCTATACCAAGCTATAAACAATGGGATGAATTCAGGTCCCAAATTGACACTGTCCCGACTTAAAATATAGCTGCACTTGGGTGCAACAATGTGTCCGCAAAACCGAATGGGACTATAAATAAACCGGCCAGTAAATTATGTATGCGAGTAACGACCACTCCAATGAGAGGACACTGGAGCCTTTTATATAAAATAACATATTGAACCCAAAATAGACTCATCGCTATAAACTCGAGAAATTGTTGGCCGTAAAGTTCTTTTACGAGATGTTAGATTAGCAGACGTTGCGTTTATTTACAGTCGAGCGAAAATAGACCTTGCCATCATTGATATTGAGTTAGATTTTGTATGATTGATGTGGCCGAATAAAGTGATTTAATGCTTGTATGGTATGCGAATGCCGAACACGTGCGTGCAGGTAGACAAGACATTGCATGTGCAATTCATTGTGTCTCCAGAAAGGTGTTTTTCTTAGTCTTTGAATAGGAATTTGCACAATGGCTGGATTTCTATGAGGCATCATCGTTTCGGCGCAGAGCGAGCGATAAATCATGCGTAGGAGAATCACAAAAGCCGCTGTATTTGTTTACTGGAACATCTGTGCAAGCTGCCAGTGAAGAGGGTCGCTTAGAATTGGCAAGGTATAAAAGATTCACTCGATTGTTGGTAGATTAACCCGACTCAACTTTACAATGCACAGAACACCTTGAACTTTTTTCTGTAAAACCTTTGAAACATCAAAGATCGTTTTTATTACGGAGTTAATTGTAACATAGCACGTTGCGGCATACGACCTTAGCGTTATCTGGACAGATAAGAGATAAATGTGACCTTTAAAGTGTTGACTGAGTCTCGTACCATATAAAGATAAGTCCAATGACCGGCTTTACATCCTAGAGCGGCAATAAACAAATTGAGTCTATCACGAATGTTCCCAGGGTTTTTTAAAGGGGAGTTGAAGTGTTCTTGAAGACCGGATGTTAGCGGGAACGGAAACGGACCTAGAGAGAAATGTAGCAGATGGCCGAACATATCGAGACAAAAGAATAAAAAAAAAACGGCGTGTGCATGTATATAATTGGTCTTCGCTATGTATAAATTGCTGTCTGACTTCGAATATACGGTCTATAATTACTTGCAGGCATTTATTAAGACCGTACTAAGGTGTAAGTATACTTTTTAAAGTCAGCAAATTCACAGATAAAATACTTCACGACATCTGTATTTTTAGATAATTAAGTTTTTTTATCAATGTTAATGAACCACGTGATTACATAATGATGATGCGATTTAAAGCATTATAATAGCTAGTATTTCTTACATCAGAACGTGATTTTCACGCGGATCGCAGTAAAGAATCATCATTCGTCATCCGTTGACACAAGAATAGTCTAAAGTCTGAGTAGGTGAGCGTGATGAGATTCTTGAGCATGAGCGTGTATGCTGTCACGTCCATGCTGACGTCAGGATGATGAAATTTTGTAAAAACGCGCACTATTGCACTTATCGTTTAAAAGGTTTTATCATTTCAGACTAATAATGATAATCCTAGTTCTGGTCAATTTGCGAAAATTTTGCCGCTTGCACCACTTGAAAAAATTATACCGCGTCACAAATCAAGAAATAAATACCAAAAACCAAGTAGGAAAAGAGTATGTCTTTTGTTTTAACTGTCATTCGCATAATCCTCGCCAACGACGTTTAATAAATTCAAATTATTAAACGTTAGTTTTATATATTATTCCCTAAACGTACGATCCGGTCAAATCCAACATAATATGATCTCTAATTACTAGTTATCAGTTATGGTTTTAAGCTCACACTTTTACTGGTTGGTCAGTGATTCTCAATTGCTAAACGCTTCGGGCTGTTATTTTATTGCATGCCGCATCACGAGCCAGCGAATCCAACGATCGAGTAAACCAGAATACGCGTGGTTTTTGATGTCGTTCAATTTTGTCGAATCTCTCGTTAGTGATACTGTTTAGTATGGTTCGTCCGACTGCGCCGGCAAGCATGAATGCCCGGGCGCACCGCGAGGCGGAAGCGTTGCGCAACTGACATTGAACCGCGGCCGCGCGGAGGCCGTGCCGGATTCTTGCTCATGTTAATTCGTAATATTCGTATACAACAATATCACCAAACAGTTACCGGTTCCGCATACGATTTGGCGATAAAATATCTCTAGAAAAACGGCAGGTTTAAAGCTTATTCCATCTTCTTTAGTACATTTAAGTGTCAATTAAGCGCGTAGTGGTCTTATAGATTATGGAAGCATGCGACTCTATTGAATTAAAATGTGGCGACTCTTTCGAAATCATGGTATTATTGCTAAAAGTGAAGCATTTAAAAGCATTCCACTTAGTTGTGATGCAAAATCGTTTTCCTAGTATCGAGCAATCGCGGAAGCAGAGCATTCCAATAACGAGTATTCAAGTCCACACACGTCATTCAATATCAATTAACTTATGGAAAATAATTGTGATAAGAATAAGCCGATGTACTTTCATGACTTACGTCAGTACTCGCATGCGTGGGTTCGCTTCATCACAGCAATGTCACCCCCGTGTCTTGAAGGTGATTAAGGCAATGCTCTCAACATTGTCACTTTCCAAGGAGACAAGAGTTGGATTGTGTGCATCCACTTAGATAGCCTTTTAGACCTTTATTTATAGATACATACTTATATTAATTAGCGAAATATACCTACAGTCTAATCGATATTGGAAACTGGCTTAGCAATAGACATTCACGGTTTAGTAAGTGGCGCCATACACAATATTCTTTGCGTTTGCGTCAGACTCCGCGTTTTATGTTGTTTACGTAAGCTCGTAACCATAAGACAAGTAACGATTGCCTTGTCTTTCTCATTTTGTTAATCAACAAGCCACAAAAATTTATTCTACGTAGTGTCGACATTTTCCGGTGCCTACGTCAACAGTTCAAACGGAGTCATTACATTTTGACAATCGATATCCACCCTCGTACCTACGCACGTCACGGGGCAGTGACGTCATAGCTACGCGCTACACCGTAGCAACCGCTACGGGTCACGTGTTGCGTGGGTGCCGGTGCCTTTAATGAAAACCTCCGTCAAAAGCCAAGTCGAAGTACTGAAACAATTGCTGTCGACAAATTCGAACGCTTTGTTCGTTCAAGCCAAAAGAACTTTTAAGGAAACCGTCAAGCGCCGCAGAACTAGACCTTATGCGACACGGAATTAGGTCCAGATTAGAATATACTAGATACTGAACTTGGTGAACTTTGGTTAGTGCTGATTATTATGTATTTATAGCGTCTGAGTGCGGGCGTACCGAGTATGTACTAGTTAATAACATCGTACGATTACATCACCATCGCGAATCCTCCAAGCGACAACTGCGCAAATTGCTTCGAATCTGTACAAATACATCGATTGTGTAGTGGAAAAACAAGACTGGAATGTTCAAGTTTACTAATGACGCGAGTGTATTGTCGCGATTATATGGATGACTTCATCCGAGGGATCATCAACCAGCTATGCCGACCGACCCTTGTTTAAACAGCACATTCAACTTTTGTTTTCCATGTTCTTTCAAAACAAGCGAATCGTGGGTATGGGACTGTACCTACAAACGGAGAAACAATTTCATCATAATTAAGAACCATTTGTCGAATGTCAATCAAGCACAAACTTGACGTTACGTCAATGCATGGTATTGTTTGTCGCTCGCTTACGCAACGCGACCGCGAACGGAGGTCGGATACGTTCTCATATTTAATTTACGTATTCTTCAATCTCGTACGCGAGGCCAGAACCACGAAAAGAGTACCGTTTCGCAACGCGCATTTCAATGTCGCTTAGCGTTCCCGATCGCTCGCGGTCTTAAATTGTGCTTAAAATACGCGTCAATGTCGATGACGAACCTTGGTGCGCGCACGATCGCGAATCCGACCGTACCCATGGCAACCCTGACGTTGCTATCGGAAAACGAAGCCCGAAGGCGTACCTTTTTGCAGAACGGCCGAATGTTTGGTTTGGCGGTCACGTGAATTGTTTTGGCGACTAGTGTTGTAACTCTGTGTGCACCGCTTGCGTCATTTCCTCTCGGCGACCGTGAACTGGCTTACGTCATCGCTGTTTCGGCGAGATTAGGATGCGCCTACGCGGACAGGGGGTTCCGATCGCTCTCGGAGCCGTCCAGTGTAGTCTGAGAACTGTATAGTGCACGTCCAGCGTAAGTGCACTACACAGTTGTGCGAGTCCTCGAGTTCAGCTTCAACTGTTTGCCGGTAGCGATGATTTGGCTGCTATAGGAATACGCGGTCAGTAGCCCCGGCACCCGGCACGGGTAACATCCGTCACTGTCATATTTCAGACTCCTCTGGCTAAGGCATCTTGCCATAACAAACTTGTTAAATTTAGCGCCACTCAATTTTTTGGAGTTGTGCCACAATTGCAGTCTGCAAGCTATTTATTAATCGTCAAATTAAGTCATTAATCATTAAAACACTTGCTTCTACTTAATATTTCATATTAAACGCTTGAACTGTTCTACGTTCTTCGAACCATAAATTCATAACGTTCAGTCACAATGCACCTATCTGTATTTTGTTTATGGAGCGAGAAAATAGTGACATCATCACATCACGTTGTTTAATTACATATAACATTAGTCTGCTTAGATATACGAGCGTTACCGAGAAACCGGATACTGGGGCAATGGTAACGCACGAGGATAACAAAGAATATTAATAGAAAAATAGACATGGAATTTTTGAGTATTAATTATCGACAACGTCCAATGGATGGACACTATACAGATGTAGATATTTATGTAAGATTGATAAGTATGCACATGACAAAGGTGAAGTGGCAAAAGGCGATGACAGACAGGAAACCGCTGTCCACTCACTAATAGGCATAATCACCATTGTCTATTGAATTACACACACATCAGAATTACATACAGGTCGGCGTTACAATACAAGCATGTGTGTGAGAGATTGTGATTTAGGATTAATTGTAATTCTGGACGGGTCTGACCGGTTCCATTTTATTTTGCAGCCGGGCGAGGTAAATGTTCGATGCATCGCGATTGCTTCAAAATAACGCATGTGTTTTTGAAATATAAGGCTCATAAGCTGTTTTTAAAGATTAAAATGTGCAGATATAAATCATAGGGACGCGCTATTCTTAGTCGAAATTGAGTACTAGATCTTCTTCTCAATAAAAGTTCAGTATAACTTTATCTGTGTAGTAAACCATCGCGATCCTGATAGAATTGCTTTTATATTTTCCTGCCGGAGAGATAAAATATGTTTGTTAGCTTGGCGTGGGCTCTTTTAGGTATACGTTCCTTGTCCGATTTTTGCAACATCGTGGGCGGGTATGAAAAACGTTTACGGGAACGAATACGCGTTTGCTCTACGCCCCCGTTTGCTGGCCGAACAGTTATATTTGCGATATGGATCATACATCGGGAATGTAGTACGCAAATCGCCCACGGCGCCGCATTTAAATATAGGTAGATCTTCAGGACTTCAAGTACGAGAATTTAATGCGCGCCAGAAAAGTAGAAAACCAATATGTTCAATTCACGGGCGCGCGCCGTCCAGCTCGCTCATAAAACATTACTTTTTAACACTGCATAAAAAATGTAATTAATGAAACATCAACTGCCTATATAATTTACATGCTTTCTATGTAGTTTGTTTGGACTTTATTACTCGCCTCATTCATTTTGCGGTATAATTCCAAGTTTTGCTTTTGTTTCGTACGCTCGCAATCAAGTCGTCGGGTTTTATAATTTATCCAGAAAGATGACTAGCAAATAGCTCCTTTACAGATAAGTTCATCATATTTGGGATCATCTTTTTATTATAACGAATTGGGATACGTAACATCAACATGATGGAACGTCTTTGTGTAGGAGGTAACACTTATGTTTATCCCGTACAAATTTAGCCGGCCGTAAATAGGTATCGAGGGTCTGTGCGGGGGTAGTGACCCCACTTCCTATGATTCACCCTGCACCCTCCGGCGGTGCCCTTCGCTTCCCTAGCTGTGTGACGTTGTGATGCAGTGACGCATTCTGTTGAATTCATCACAGCCTGCACAACTGATTCATTCTTAACTTATTTTATTTTAATAATGGTAAGCTCGCTTGAAAATTATTTTCGTTCGAGCAATCTTTACTCACAACCAGACAGGTCAACGGAGGTCGTTAAAGTGACTTGATAACCTAATCCAAATTATACTCTTTTAATTAACCTTTGTTAAAGTCTGCGAAGTTTCAGATTTATTTTGGGCCTCAACGTGAAAGTAGTCACATACTCAGATGGTTCAACAATGACTTTTTCAGACGTCACGAATAACTTGTGTGAGGATTGAGTCATCAAAGTCACCTTAGTATAAGATATGATATGAAACGTTTAGAAATGTAGTTGAATCACTACTCCGAGTATGGCCAACTGTCCTCTTTGAGTCACTTTAAGTTGAATATGACTAGGTAATGCTCCGTTTGAATTAAAACTACCAAGAACAAACAAATGTACAAGGAGAACTGGAAATCATCTATTACTCATAGACGCCACGGGCTGTGATTATTGGTATTCGGCTACTGTTTCCTTTTCTCTTATTTGGTTACATCACAGCTGTTTATTTTGTTCATGTTAGGATTGTTTACGCTGGTTTTCGTCGGTCAGCGACCTTCGCTCGCCGCCGCCCGAACCGAAACGGCGCAAGCGTCGGCAGGTTTCCAGAAGTGCAATGCGAAATAAAAAATATCCCAGTCATGAGTTTAAGTCTGTTGCTAGGCGAGATAGCTGGCGAGATGGAACGGTATGGAACGGTGTTAAAATGGGTGGCGTGTGTCGGCGGTCAGTGATTCCTCAGTCGGTTCCTGTTGGGCGACCACGTGGAACCGAGAGGGTGCAATTACGGCGTCTTCAAGACTTGTCCCGGGTTAATTGTTGGCACGTGCAAGCTTTTTGCTTGCGGGGCGAGGTGAATGCATCGAAGGGTCGCGTGCGGTCGGCCGTAAAACCTTTTTTGCGCGGCGTGCCTTATGCTTGCCCTCGCCGGGTACCAGGCCCGAGGTACTCGCGTCTCAGCTTCGAGCGATGACTCAGTGAATGATATCATGACATGACACCCGTTCCAAGATCGTGCGGTAGGCGAGAGCGTCGCTTGAGTCGCTTCGAATGTAAATTCAGCACAATAACTGCATAGGGCAAGGTAATCGGCCTTATTTGGTTAAGCCAATGCGAGCCAGCGAACAATTTATACGACAAAAATGGTATTGCGGCAGTAAGTTCATGATGAACACCGAGTTCTTCATTTAGTTATTGCTGCTTTAGTAATATATTGCAATGTTCATGGATATTTAGTGGGTTGCCCTGACGAATACGCCCCCTATTTCGATAGCAAGTTTGTAGTAGGTTTAGCGCACACGGGTGGCATATCGGCGGATAAGTGCGCGTTACGCAAATCCGCAGATATGTCGACGGCGCGCCCGCGCCCGCGCGGCTTGTGCAAGGTTCGGCAGACCTTTGTTTTACGCAACCGGATCGATTTAATAGCGAGTCGTGCGTTTTCTCAGCTGTGCTGGCACAACAGAACGCGACAATATACAATTTCTATGAGCGCAGGATGTTAGAAAAAAATAGAATAGTTTATTGTAACATTCAGGAAACCGGAACGCCCTTCCTAAATGACAATAAATGTGTTGGTCGATGCAAGGTGTAGGTAAACATAAGGGCATTATCGCTTTGGATTCCGTTCACAATCGCTTTTGTATGAATGACACCGATGTCCGGCAATTTATTTCATCGAATGTCTCGCAGCCCGTTTTGCGCTTCCTGTTCGGGTGACATTCGCCCGACTCTCTCGGCGTCCGGTAGCGGCGTCCGGTGTTTTCGAACCACCAAAAAAGGTGCGAACACGCGTTATTTATAGCAGTGACGAATCGCGTCGGACGTCCCATTTATTTTCAGGTTGAGGGAGAGGCGTAGGTGTGATTGTGGCGTTGTAATCTAAAATTGTAGTGATTAACCTTCCCGTATTCAAGGTGAATGACGAGTCTAGTTGTGGTCGATTAGCGATTAGTGTGGTTCTGTGTGCTTGTGGCATCGGTTCCGCTCGATCGAGGAGGCGCGGGCGCAGCGGCCGGCGACGACATTGGCACAGTTCTGGCGGCCTCACCACGCTGCGAACGAGGTCGCGAAAACGCCCCGAAAACGCCCGCCTGAATCATTCCCCTATCTTTTATAGTGACACGCCTGCATGTGTCTGTGCCAAAAGACAAATTGAGAAAACTACGCAGCAAATTGCAGATTTGCAAGCAAAGGTTCATTATGCAAGAGCAATAACTCTCACGATGGCCGATGTTATACAATTGTCGAGAAACTAAGACGTACAGGATTACTGAGCGCCCAGTATTATGCAAATACGTCGTTGTAATGTTGCTTGCACCACGACTTTGGCAACTGGGTTTCAAAACGTTTTCAAAAGATGTAGGCGCCGCCGCTGCGGGCGCGATCGCCGCACGATACGATGCGTGTTTACAAAACTCTGCGTAGACTGAATATAGACGGTTTCTAAATTAGAAGGAAATGCGGTGTCAGCCGGTGGCCGGGCTGGCATGCGTCTGGCGCGCCGCATTTCTATCGCGAACCGATTTGGCACATCCGCCGGCGAGTGCCAGGCCCGTAAATATACCGTCCCGTTAAAACAGTGCGAATACACCGACACATTTCGCGACGAGCCCGACTCGAATTTCCGCGTGCAACCGGTTATTGAGTATAAACATCTTGTACGCCAGGTAGCAGGATCATCGGCCGAGTTGAAGCCGTTTGTGCGGCATATCGCGTTGCGTAATCAAACGACGCTCACCATCATTGTTTGCAGTGCATTCGATCACTCGATCCGGCTTCTGAACGCGTAACGCAAAAAAAGAGGGTATTGTTGTTACCTGGATGCATCAGACTATTATTATTTTGGCGTGGAGTGGGCGGGATACCAAACAATGCGCCGGGACAATTTTACCTGGCCGTGTTTACAAAGGCCTATGTATCTACGGCCAAACGTGGGCTCCGGCGTGTCTGGTGTAAATTCGCCTAATTCCGTAGTAAAAAAAATAGCGTAGAAAATGTCTTGTTTCTACAGATCACTTGGACAAAAAGAATCTCGCGTTGCATGAATGTGTTTCCGCTCCACCGTTTCCTGTCCGTCATGCCGAAATTATGGATGCATTATTCCGTATCGGCAAA
This sequence comes from Grapholita molesta, assembly GCA_022674325.2. Taxonomy (NCBI): domain Eukaryota; kingdom Metazoa; phylum Arthropoda; class Insecta; order Lepidoptera; family Tortricidae; genus Grapholita; species Grapholita molesta. Next base: position 5,272,547 of record CP053124.2, on the reverse strand, counting down.
TGTAGTTTACGGCCAAACATCCGGCTTTCCTACGTCAAATCCGCAGTAACGTCACCGCCGAGAATAGCCGCGGTAATTGCTTGTTTGGTTTAACAAAGGAGCCTTCATGTGTAAGATTAGTAAAATCTTTCATGTTTAATAAGCGGGATCGCATGAGATAATCTAAGCCTCGCTACCTGCGTTATCGGCCCTGCGACCTCGATTTCCTCCCCAAGGCCCGCGTCCGGATACGCACAAGATTTCTCTTGATAGTTTCTAGTTTCATATGAAGCTCCTATTCCATGCCGACACAATAGCAATATGCGGTGCTCAGTGAAAGCAAGTTCCTATTTGCGACAGCGATTAAGTTTACACCGGCAGCTTTCTTTGACACGGCACTAACGGAAACTTAACCCAGATTCTGGCAAAGGCCACATGCCTCAAACCTACTAACCGGACTCTTCAGTCTACCTAAATTATGCTTATCGGTCCTTTATCCCCTGAAAACTCAATTTCGATGCAAATCCTATTTAGTAGAGGCTGGGTACGATAACTTTAATCATTCAGTACACATTGTAGAAGTAATTCAAAAGGAGGTGGTTCAATACTTCTTCATTTTCATGTCAAAGAGCCGTCTTCGCGAAGCACTCTCGGGGTGCTCGGTGAAAAAAGTCCGTTCATCTCAAAGGACATGAAAAACTACGGGCGAGTGTTAAGAAAATCCACTTCAAAGCGTCAAAGAGAGTTCGAAATCAATATTAATGTTCTTGTTTACCTTTGAGACGGGACGGGATGTTGATCGCGGCGTCCCGGCTGCGTTCCGGATGGCTCGAATTTATAATCAGGGGTGCCTTTATATCGCAAGACGTGAGAACGGAGGTCGCGGGGCGGGCACTTGCTCATGTCGCACCTTCTACTCACTACAATTCTCACGATTGCAAACACCAGCTGTATAGTTCAAGTGGACACCGCCACATGTGCATAATCATTAGATTTTTTTAGGGCTAAACAAGGGCAGCTGCTCTTTATGATAACAAGGCGCGGTCACGCTGCCCATCTGAATAATCACACAAAAAGGTCTCCTCTGGGAGCGATTAGGCATCTGCTGGGATGATGGATGCCCGGGTCAGTATACATATAAATGCCGGATGATTACCTGACCTAAAGCCGAAGGTCCGTTAGAAACAAAAAAGTTTCCGTTCCGAAATCACACATGCCAAAACTGGAAGCGCATGTGCAATATCCTGTCTAAATACTTTTAACAGTCTTCGGCCGGCAAGGTTGCGTCCCGTTTACCTAATAACTGTTGTGTTTGTGTACGCGCACATTTTCAACTTTTGCAAGTGTGAGCGTCGTGTGAGCCGCGAGCTCCTTCAATCTAACTTTTATCTTTGACTTTGAGCTCGTGTCTAATAACCAAATGTATGTAAAGCATTCCAGCTTTGAGCGGGAACTTTGGCAAAGGCTTCTCAAGGCGCACTCGCTCTGCTATTACATAAAGGGTAAAGCAAAAGTTTTTACATTTGAGGCACGGTCGCGGTGCTTCCCGTTCCGCATCGCGGACCGCTTTTGACAACGCCGGCTTTGATGACGCGCCGCTCAAAAGCGTATTAAATTTTACCTTTTCTCTCTGTCTGTCCACTCAAAGCGGACTGAATTATTACTGTTGCGTAAATATGTAGATGGGATTCGTTTTATCTGCCATTTTGGCGGGGAGGCAGCGTCTGGCGCGAGCTAAGCCTATTTTACAACTCGAGCAGTCTGCGGCTTGGCGGTCGCCTCAAAGGCATGCTCGGCGAATGTCAGCAGGGACGCAGAGACACAAAGGTCAAAGGAACCATTACGGTCAGCTCCCGAGTGCGGAGGCGTAACGAAAATTGTCTCAGCGGAGACGGCGGGGATAACTTAATGCGTCCACAAAAAGGTTGGTTGTTGCCCCGAACGTGGGAGGGTGACCGGGGGCGGTTTAGATTTATTTGCGTCAACCGCATTTAACGAGGATCAGACAAATTCCTGAAACAGTAGCTATGTAAAAAATCAACCTTTTTTTTGAACTCAATAAATGGATCTCATCTCATTAAATCAACAATGGCAGATGCGGGCAGGTGAATAGTGTATTTTTATTTGAAAGTTGAGGAATGCGTTTGTTAATTTCGTGTTAAGGGGTGCATAATAATCTGGCAGTGTGCCCCTCGGGGTTAGGGATCACCTGATGGTGGTACAGGTAGCGAGGGAGCTGCGCTCGCGCACCGCGCGCGGACCCTTGACCCGATTGCGGCGCGGTATTGTACGCAGCAATGACACCGCTCGCCTTGAGCCGCTAGCATTGCCGGAGATATTCGCAACAATGGAGGCCAGATAACATTTCAAAAGTTCGAAAATCCGCGGGCTACCGTTCGACGTCGTAATTAAAATAGTTGAGTAATCCCCTATATGTGATTGTCTTATTGTAACGTACGTTTTTTGTTGGAAAGGTGAACTGTCAGGGCAATGTGTCGTTTGATTGATGACAACATTGATCACGTAGGTATATAATATTGATCTATATCATGACAATAGTTTGCAGTCGGTGCAGGAACCGGTTGTCCGGGCGCCGGCGCCGGCAGTAGGCACTTAGGTATCGAGAACGCCTGCTATCATAATTAAGGCGACATGCGTCGCATGTTGATTGTCAGTAATGAATGACTTGATAAACCATTTATCGCTGTCTCGAGGTGCTATCGTCGAAGAAAGGAAATGACGTGCTACTTAAAGTACAACAGCGTTTCCGTTTCCCTTCCTTTTTATATGCCCAATATTCTCACGATCGATCTTGGTACAAAATGAGGGTTTAATCTATCGAACGCTATTGCAGCTGAGACATCGAATAATTTCGTCAGTTGAATTGAGAACATCGGCAATCAGAGCCGCGGTCGGCCGACTTTGTTTCTGCTGCTTCGTTTCGACGGGTACCTACTAATGTCGTATTACAAACTATAGCTAAGTCGAGATTTCTTAACGACACTACTCGGTCAGTTTGCACATATCTTACGCTACACGAATTGCACAGCAGAAAAAGTCAATTACTCACCTTTGGGGATCCGCGAAGACGAACTTCCTGAGTTTGAGGTCTCGGAGCACTATTCCCTGTTCGTGGCAGGCGGCCACAGTCTCGGCCATTTGTCTGAACAGCCGCCGGGCCTCGTGTTCGCGGAGCCGTTTCCTCGCCCTCACGTAAGAATGGAGATCAGAGTGCGACCGAGGGAATATTAGGTAAACTCTCTTGTCGCCGACTAGAACTTCGTGGATAGGGTTGACGTGCGGGTGCCCGTCGAGACGGTAATGCGCTTGCAGTAAACTGCTGCAGTCCCGGGACACCACCTACGAAGAAAAGTATCATCAGTCTACTTGCTCCTGCTAAGTGCAAACGTATGCGCTGTGTCGAAAATTTTTGAGTAAATGTTACTTAAATGAGGCCATGGTAATTTTCTTTGACCTAGATATGTTCGGTTGCGTGATGGGCCTCACAAGAAATCGTAAACCGTGATCGATTCAATTTAAAATTTCAACGAGCACATCTCGGAATTTTGTAAAGGAACTAACAGTTACAAAGTAAGGATGCGTACGCATGGATCTTTGACTAGGTAATAACCATTATTAGATTCAAAGGGGCCGTTTCAAAGAGACTGGGATTTAAAAGGGCTAAGTCTAACGTGAATAACGAGGTTGAAACATTTGAATAGAGCTGACCCTTTGCAAATATCGGACCCCGTTGGCTTCAAACGGAATTCCTGGTGACTAGTATCTAGTTTAGAAATCAAAGTAAACGGTAATTCAAGTTTATAATAATAGAGGTTATGTATGGCTAGAACGGAATCCTTGGGAATTTGTTACAAAGTGGAACACACATCATCGGCGTTCTATATAACGGGATACCTGAGCTCCAGGACCCATATATCTATGTAATACATATTTATTTTAATTTAAACTCTATATACCTATTGAATATTTGTAGTAGGTACGTGAAAATCCTATCTTAAGTGTATGTTCATTGTACAAGTTGTATTTAAAAAACTGGCTGTTTCGCAGTGATGGCCTTAAACAACCTGTTATAATAAAAAAACCATAAATATTTTTATACTTGATGATCTAGTTTCATTTGAAATTCAATATCGCACATTTCATACGCTCATGGATTGTACCAGGGTGGCATGACACCGAACAGTTATTCCCGGCTAACGACTGCAGTCACAATGTATTTTCGAACGAGCACGAAAATGTCAACGACATTGTGGACGCGAATTCCAAATCTGATTTCCCGACTCACGAATGATGAATCACGTCCGTCGCGTGCATCGAACAATTTCTTTTTCCGACGCAAATATTTATTTATAGGGCTTACAGTTTTAGTAAATTATTTTTGAGTCATATCACTAGACGCGCCGACGCTACGTTCTAGATAAAAAACTGGGCGTTACAAAAATATACATGACCTATTTTTCAAGGTATTTGCAGAGTAGAGATATTGATAAAATTCGCAATGTTGACAGAGCACTTGATAATATTTTGGCATCGAATGCGCTTTATTACGGGAGCTAACCTAGTAACTGCTATCTTTATTTAGCAACGATTTGAACAACTATTGGACCGAATGTAGTAGGTACTTATTCGATTTTAAACTGTACCATTGTTCTTAGAATTGCGATCGAATCGGCTACTAGCATCGATTGTCTTTCATACCGTACGTTATGCTGCAATGACCTACTAAGTACATTATTTTCCAAAACTCTGGCTCCGTTATGTCTGCGTGCTATCACGGCACGGCGGCTTTTGTTTAGTGGGAGGGGGATAGTAGGGGCCCGCTAGCCTCGCTTTGACATTCGATGCGTTATCACCGGACTATTTCACAATGTCAATGAGAAGGTCTCGACTATTTTAGGCGCGGTGTACCTACCACGTGCTCTATAACAGCCGATAAAAATGTTAAGAACACTATAGACAATTTCACAGCGATTTTGAATTTAGAATGCAGACTGGCAAGTTCGGGTAGCCGTCATATGAGGCATGTATACAAATGTGTCAGTCGTGTTGGTAAGACGGTGTTGTAAATACGTTTAGCAACGTCGTTGCCTCACGCAACCTTGCCGGGTTCTCACGAAGGAAGTGGCTATTCTGCGCCTTGACAATACCGTATGGGCCTTTGTCTAGATCCATGTTATCCTGCAACGCCTAAAATGACTATGAAAGGCTATCATTTGTGATGACGTTAGTCGCGATGTTATCAACGTTGATGAATCATGGAGGCTTTTTGGGTGGAGAGGCGACAGCGTCGGCTATAAGTTTTTGTATTTGAACACTGGCTGATAAATATACACCCGAAAACCCTTGTCCGATTGCCTTAGCCACGATTTTTTTAATGCTAAAGGAGGTTATTGTTAACACGATTGATTGCGAAAAAGACACATGACATTGTTCGGAACAGCGGCCTACAAGACTGATGGAGCATCGCGAGGCCGTGACATATAAAGCCACACCGCTTATACCCATTAACAATGCGTTTTAACGATTAATCATTTGTGTTTAATTAACGGATTTTTATATGCAAGGGTATAAAATGCCCAGTATCTATAAGGACTACCTATGAAACTGTAGTAAATACTTATTAAGATTCATTTTTTATTTAGATTTTTACATTGCCTGTGCGTTATTCCTAAATTTAAATTACACGCAGTAACTTTTTAACTTTATTAGCGTGAGAAATCATAGACATACTGATATATTTGCAAGCAGTGTACAATTGAGTAATTGCATAGAAAGGGCTCGGCATGTGGGTACATTATTGGGATCTGGGCTTATCTCTCCATGGGGTCTATCCCGTGGGATAGTACCTTTACCCTTTTCAATCATTTGTTGTAAGAACGAATTCGTAACTGAGTTATTGCGGTCAAGTTAATTGACTTTTCATGTGAAACGTAATTAACAAGTAATTTGTATCTCAACCGGCAGACCTAATAATAATACTCATACCTAGTTTTACTTTAATAATTTATTTTATAAACGTGAGTAAAGCCGTGATTATCATTTATAAAATACCTATTACAATGACTAACGAAAGTTTAAATACAAACACTTTAGAAGGTCTAGGGACCTATATGAAATATGGAAAAATTGGGAACCTAATAAGTCTAAGAACCTCTCAAACTTCGTAAACTTTGTAGATTTTATTTAGTCCAGAACAAAGGTTGTGCCATGTGGGCAATTATATGGACCAGAGGTCGATTGAAAGCCAGATTACGCACTTATATCAATCAAACAAAGCTACGCAACTGTTCTGTTGAAACCAGCCAGTTTCGAAACTAAACACGTTACGTTCTCATATCCTAGCTAGGTTCTGAATGGCATTTTGGAACGCAATTTGACAATTTGAAAGTTGATAAGAAAATTAAAAAGTAAGATGACAGATGTCAACGTCAGACTCGCGTAGGTATTTATTTACCTTTGTGAGTGACGTGTAATTGCAAGTAAATACGTAGATTAATTATATATAATTGCTCAATAACAACTAGAGGTTAGCAAAGTTTAACATCCTGTTAACAATCTCAGTTTAGTGATTCGTAAGCGATGAGATAATTTGCATTTACGTCGATCTCCATTGGTATCTACCGATCGCTATCCCAATGCCTACGCTTATTTAAAACGATTGGTTAGCTATGTACCTACGTACTTTACTCCGATAGGTAATCGATATAATCGTGTCGCATGACAAACGATACCTGATAAAGCTAACACTCACCTTGCAAACATATTCCTCTTGTGTGCGCACGTCCACACACCGGCAAAGAGAGGATCCCTCGACCTGTTCCAACAGTAGGTATTTCTCCGCTACCAGAGCGGCTTGGAAGTGGTGCTGGGCAGGTTGGGGGCTCGGGGGCGCCGGGCTGGCGGCGGGCGAGGCGGCCAGCCGCTCCGACAGCGTCGGCGACTGCGCCCGCTCCTCCTTGCTCGGCTCCCCCGGCTTGCTCACGCGCAGCGGCCACAGCAGCGACGGCGATCCCGGATCCATCACAACACTAGCACTGTCACTTACACACTTATATCCACAAAACACAAACACTTAAACGATAAGGAACTACGATGACATGGACATGATCTGTAACAAAATAACAACACATTTTACAAAGTTACAAAATATAAAACGAAACTACGAGACAATCGGCCGGTTTAGTAACTTATTTGGCAAGAAATTACGCTAAAATAAAGGTACGAACCTTGAAATGATTTGCCCGGAGTGGATATCGTACCAAAATTTGACTGTCCGTGGCGGCGGTTAGTTCGCTTTTTTATGACCGGAATTACAGGAAGCGTGTCCGAGTAATTCGAGCAATAATAGACAGGCCAATATTTTGGGCCGGTGTCCGCTCGGGATGTTGTGAAATCAAACGAACACACGACCAACGCTTACTAACGCCATTGCGAGACTGACGGCGGAGTGGAGTTTGACGCGCCGCTCGGCTCGTTCGGATTTCGGAGCCGGCAACCGAACCAACGTCCAATGTCGACACACCGTCAACTTGCGTAGTACGCGAGCATACGCCATGCGGTCCGCAGGCGCAACGACGACTAGCTAGCGGTCTCTCTCTAACTAAGCATCTGCCGCACTTTAGAGATAAGGAAAGACTACAGCCATTCATTTACGTTTGGCAATGCAATGTAGATGCCAAAATGTGCACATTATAACCTACTCACCTGTACCTGTTCTGTTTCAATTTATTATAATCTTATTTTCATTTGCCACATGATTATTGATCAACAAAAATATTGAAATATGCATTTTTAAGTAGGGACATACTCGTATATAAAATTGCGTTTTGTATGTAATGTTACGTTTTGTTGGGTAAGCCAGATATTAGTAATAAGTAAATACCTACAGATTTAAAAAACTTTGCATGAAAGTGAAAAACTTGTTATGGTATATTTATTTTATTTATAAAAAATACAAAATATGTTTGTGGCGGGTAAGTAGTTCATAATTTTATATTGATTAAGTTTATAACTTGTGCTAGGCTACGCATTGAGTAGGGTCGGTGTTTTTTCGTACCTTAGTACCTAGGTAGAAATGCTAGAATGAAGTAAAGTTTGGGTAGTAGTTACGTAGCTACCTACGTCAGGCATCTAACTACGTCACAAATCTTTTTATAACTTGTTAGTCTGATGAAAATGTTACTCACGTGTCTTATAGACGCCAAAAAGTAATTATTTTCCCTATCCTATTTTTAAATTATGAACGGTAAGCGGTAATCAGAACATACGTAGCTAAATTTAAAAAATATTTCAAGACATTCTTATTATACAAATTGACTTAGACCTACAGTAAGTCCAATTAAGGGTCGTGTTGTAGACGACGATTTATATAAGTACCTATGTATAACACATAGAATACATATTATTAATTTGTCTTTCCTGTACACGGAACAATAATGTTCCGGACATTTGGGAGGCGTATGCGGACCCGGATCGAGCCAGTTAATTTTTGCCGTACGAAACTCAATGCGAAATTTCTTCATGCAAATATGACTAAGGAATTTCAAAAGTTTCATACAAACTTTTTTCTCTTGGGGTTAAACTTTGAAATACCCTTCCCTAGTGGTAGCCTGCGTCAAGAGGAATACGTGTGGGAAATTCAAAGTTTGTAATCCTTAAAGGATTTGTTAGGGCCCTTGGTTTTGTTCCTGTTCCTTAATTTGTGCTACGTTTTAGTTGAATTCAACAATTCAACTAAACAAATTAAGACATTAACAAATTAAGGATAACGAATAAATCATTATCACTTCCACGCCCTAACATGTTTGCAAGTGCGAAAGTGACGAATTACGCGATAGGTATCAATAAAATATCAATTAGCTTTTCTAATATAATTACGAATGTTATTTCTTTTTACGGCCTACTGTTAACTTTGTTTACTGTATTTAATCGATTTTAAGTAGCAAAACGTGGAAAATGTGGCAATAAACGAACCTCCCCCGTTTTCGCAGACGTCAGAAAGTTACGAAAATCATTTTCTTTCAGGGACCCCAGTAAGTAAAAGGGTTAGTGACGTACGTACGCCTTATTGCGTATACTGTAAGCAACATTCTGTTATGAGGTCTGATGTGCGTCATGGTACTTATATATTCTGTGGCGTAACGGGGGCCGAAACCAAGATGACATATCGTTTATAGAAAACGCAATTGGAACGTTAGAAAATGTATTTGAATTACGAATCTAATGGCACTCTATCTTGTCCAGTCGCCATCAGATATTTCGGAACTGTGGAGGTGGTCATAAATATCGGCACATGTACTTAACCGCCTTGACAATAGAGGCGTTGTTCCGATATTTGTGGCCACCTCCACAGCTCCGATATATATGATGGCGACTGCCCGTACATTTTGTTTCCGTTTTGTATACACGATATGGTAATCTTAGTTGTAGGCTTGCCATTGTGCGGGTTGCCAACCGTATTCCTCACTAACCAGTATGATTAAAAAAATAATAATTTATATTAATTAATATTAATTAATTAATATTAATTAAATAAAATATTAATTAATTTATTTCGGGACAATCTTACACAAATCGACCTATTCCTACTGTAAGCTCAGAAAGGCTTGTGTTGGTACTAGACATGATGTATATAATACATATACATATATATTTATATGTGTATACAGTAACTTACAAATCGCTCCGTATCCGGATCGTTGCGAGACCGGAGGATAGGCAATTCGATACAGGTGTTGATATTGCACCCACTTAAGTAATTATTAGTACATACTTAAATATTACTAGACAATGTTTGGCTGCAACAATTTTGTAAAAGATCCTACGTAGATGTGGCAGGTCAGATTTTTTCATAGGCCGTAGAAAATACTTTTTCAACTGGAGCTGAAGGAAAACCCCGTAAGTATATGACAATGATTTTTTTTTTAACCTTTTAGGCTATATGACCGTTCGGCACATTAGAGCGATCGGACTGTGTGGGGGAGGAAGGTAGCCTGGGGAAAATCCAGAACCCTTCCGTACCAGACTTGACTTGTACTACTGGAATACTCCTACTGAGTTTTCGCTTCCAGCGAGATTGGTTAAGACGTTCTCAACCGAATCTGAGTGGTATGAAAATGAGACAAGCCGGCGGGAACCGGATTCTATAGACAGATATTAAAAGGCATCTATGAATCTTAACGTTACGAATATGTCCCGAGAAACTCCTTTTAGAAATTACTCATAAATATAACCAGAAACATTGCAGTTCCCTCAAACAACATTGCAACTTGCACTTTGTCTGATTTCTGCGTTCAAAATAAAGTTACACGTAAGGCTCGCTCGCACAATGGGTTGTAAAACGCACATTACAGTGGAGCTACGCGAAATGCCTCGCCTGATCGATTTATGCTTTTTTCCATTTGTCTCCGGCACGAGACGGGGAAATCAGGTTTAAAGGAACTGTTTCTCTAAAGTCAAGCAAAATCATGCTTAGCTGTTAAACGCCGAAGAATAACCGTGGTCGTCCGTGCTAGCCTCCTCGGTGCTAAATTGTCCTGATAATTATAGATGAGAAAAAAAATGCATAAAGAGGTTGATTTATGGTAGCAATATTTTCATTGGAAGTTTCAAGGAAACAGCGGAAAAATAGATATTCGTAAATGTCGCACGATTCTCTGTCATTCTCATGACGCCTTAATTGGAGTAAAAGAAAAAGATGCTCGAAATTTACGAACTTAGTGAAACTGACTAAAAAGTTGGATCGCGGATCTCCTAAGAGACGTAGGTACTGGGTTCTGGTCTACATCTTTTCTATGGAGGGTCACAGCCCATCGTAACCAAACAAGGCGGTAATACCGTGTTATATATTGTTCGCATGAAAAATGTTTCAAAGTAAAAACCAAGCTCTAGGGTTTCCACACAGGAGTCATTGTAAAAACTTTCCAGCGATATAAAGAGCGGAAAAAACAAAAATCATGGCAATTTAAATGGTTACTTTATAATTGTTCAATTCTATGGAATTTCAAAGAGAAAAGAAACAAGTAAAAGAGTTACCCAATTCTAAAGAGCCATTCACTGCTGGAAATCATATATATTATTGCGTTTAGGTTTTCAACAAGCTAGTCATAATGCCATCTACTTTCAACGATTTGGCATACAATACCTAGGTATTGTACCTACCTAGCTAGGTAAGTACTAGTACCTACAATCAGAATTCAGAACCATTAGTACCATTGGTACAGAATGTTATAGGCTCTTCTATTTAGCTCCCTGGTGACAAAGAAAAGCCAACAGTAAACTTGCCGCGGGATTCAAATAAAAGACTAACGGGTTTAAAACAAAATGATTTTTTAGTCTTGTTTAGTTTTCTCTTGTAGAATCATATCAACTTAGACGAACTTAGCCGTAATAACTTCTATATTTCTAGTTTCTATAGTTCGGTGTTTATAGCAGAAGTACTTGTCTTGTTTCCACCAGCTTGGCCAATTTTCAGTTCGATTTTAGTACTTTGACTATAGATTATTACGAAGAATATAGACCTAGAGGCTAGGGCTAGAGGCTTCGTTATGAATGTTATAGCGGCCAATAGCCCACGTGTCCTTGCTGATCACCTACGCTAATAAATTACCGTACATTTTACCTAGTCCTAATCGAATCCAGGATCATATGATCTAAATTCCTAATAGGTATCCCTTTTTGTTTATATCAATCTTACAGACAACTTAAAAAATAAAGACTCACCCAGATATTAAAATTGCCCTCCACGCAGACTTCTGTGCCTCGCGAATAGCTAAGACACACTCAACAAACATGATTTGAAGCATTTGAACTACATACTCAAGTTGCGCAATATTTTTTCTATTGTGCAAGGGATGGAAATGCAGCAGTACACTGTGACTGACAAAAGTGGGTGACAATGACGTTTCTGTGTAAAGTGACGTACCATGCAGTCATAGTGCTAGCGGCCAGTCATGAATCGTCAGTGCTGGTTTGTTCAAAGTCAATGACGCAGCTATGAGTTTTTTACAGATAAGGTTAATTACTTCTTGTGCAATACCTATCGTTAAGTTGGCTATATTTAGCTGACCACAAGTCGGGACAGTGTGTCACTAGCTAGACTTTTCAATATTTGTTATAAAAATTATCTATACATATTCTGTATTCAATATGCAAAAAATATATGTATTATAGAAATTTCGGAAAAATTGAATCAGAGGACATATTTATGATTTAAATTAATTTTATGTATCGGGTAGGTACTTGACACTTGGTGAATTTTATAACAAAATTTTGTCATATATGGATAGAAAAAAATCCATTAGGTATAACAACTATCCAGTTAAAACTCGTATTTTGCAGTCAAATAGCAATGTTCTGGAATTTACAATTCCATATATTAAGGAGTGGGGTACGTGTGACGTGATCGTGTCATATGATTTAGTTAGAGGAAGCGTTTCGATCGTTGGTCGGAAGGGCAAACTTTGGTAAGCATCACAAGTAAGTATTTGTGACCATTTGTATTCCTTTTATGTAGGTACATTGTAATTGGTCAGACACAGACAACTGACCCCACAAATTACATAAAAGATTGACATAATTTTCAAAAATTGTCAATTTTATGCATATACCGGGTGATCAATCCAAATTGGTCAGTAGGGGGAAGTCAGACACTATGAGAGATAGCGAAATCTGTTCTTAGGAACCATTATTTCGATTTCAGATTCAATAATAATGGCATACAAACTTTCTTTAAACTCTCATATATAGCCGGGAATCGAACCTGGTCGAAGTCTTGTAAACAATGTTAGGTGTAAATCTAGAAGATTTTTCGTTGTTATTGTTGATGATACCAAACGTAAATTCATGAGCCATGAATATTTTTTTATCATCATCATCATCCGCCGAATAAAGAATATTGACAGGTTAGATTGGTTATGTATGAGAGATATAAAAAAAGTTTGAATGATTATTATTAAATATGAAATCGAAGCCATGGTTCCTAAGAACAGATTTTTTCTGACATCTCCGCACTGACCCATTTGTATTGATCACCGTATACAGGGTCTTCGCCAACTTGGCGATATTCGAGTTTTACGCAAGCCTTGCCTGGGATGACATTGTAGTACAGTCATGAAGAAGAATTGAAGTGGAACGTAACGAGGTTAGCATTAGCAGTAACTTTAATTATTCGTCTATTTTATCATGTGTCTGATCTCTGAGCAGAGAGGGTTTAGTGTCACACAGGGAATCGCCATATCTTCCCTTGGCGTTTCGAAAACTCTCATTAAACCGAATATTTTTTTCCATGGTTTCTACTTTACTAAAACTATAGTACTGCGTACATTTTCAATTTTTACCAAAAGTGTAATTTCAATTAAACCACCATGAATTAAATTATGTATTAATTTATTGAATTATGCCATTATCTACCAGTCAATCAAACAACGGGCTGAACGCAAAAAATCAATAGGTGAAAGCATGGTGCAGGGTATTTTAAACTAAAAGGCAAAAATTAATGATTTTCTTACTAAGAATATTAAGTATAATGAATTCGTAAAAAATGAAAATAGTATGAATACATAAAATATACATTTACTAGCTTTATCTATTCGTTTATCAGCTGTATTGTAAATAGCAGATTTAATTCCCTCAAGGTTGGAGACCATCCAAGTTCTCCGGACGTGACGTACGCGATACGATAACGCTGTTGCCACACTTTGTTTATTTACTTCTTCCATATTTATAAAGGCTAGCCGGAACTGTGACGTCAGGACATGAATCATGGGTTAATATTCCTATTAATTATAATAGGTTTTAACGTAGAAATTAGTTTTCTGGCGGAAAAATTGATTTTATTTCATTCAAACCAGACATCCAGCAGCGTACCCTAAACGCTTGGGCACATAGGCGCGTTTTGTGAGCGTGGCGGTAGCGCAGCGTGACAGCAGTGTGGCTAATGTAACGAAATAAGGCACACATTCGGACGGCAGCGTCGCGCACCGCTGCGCAACGCCACAAAACGCGCCCTATGTGACCTAGACTTTATTCTGAATAAGTGAAGATTTGCCCGACGAAGACATGTTTTTTGTATGAGGATTGACACTTCCCAATTTATACATATTCATTCTATTTATTGACAGTTGATTCCAGATAATTGTATACACATTTGGATTTTTTCTAAAACTCACCGCGGCTTGTACAGTCGCCATCAGATATTACGGAGCTGTAGAGGTGGTCATAAATATCGGAACATGTACTGTACCGTCTTGACAATAGAGGCGTTGTTCCGATATTTGCAACCAACTCCACAGCTCCGATATATGTATAGATCTGATGGCGACTGTATATCTATAGCGTCTTATTATCCGCGTGGGATAAGTCACGTATGTATTTCAAGTTAAAAACCTAGTAGAAAACGATACGTTATCCTAAAAGCTTACCGAATTTTTAAATTGCTGTAGGCGATATCCAATAAGAATAATCATTTGATACAATTACTCAAAAAGTGTCTTTTGGGTACTTATTGGAAATTGAATAGCGCGCAGAATAGTACATTTCGATGCTAGTGAAAAAAAATGTTTTTTCGAGGAGGGTGAAAGTTGGAGCCCGAGTGAAACGAGGGTGACAATCACTCGAGTCTTAAAGAAGTTTCTACACGTGTATCGAACCCAATTTTCCATAACAAGTGCCTTAAAAAGTGAAATTTCCGCACGCGAAGCGTTCGCAAAGTGCACTTTTTACGCACTAGTTAGGAAAAGTTACATTTCACGCACTATAATTTTAGAATAAGTCATGTTTCTCACTACATGTCATTTGTATTTTACTATTTATGTATTTATGCAGCTAAGCTTCAGGTTTGGCCTAGTCGGTAGTGATACCTATGAAGCCGATGGTCCTGGGTTTTAATCCCATTTAGGGCATTTATTTTTGCGACGAGCAACAGATATTTGTTCCTGAGTCATTTTATATATGTATTTAAATATTTGTATAAGTATTATATATAGGTATATCATTGGCTGAGTACTCGCAACACAAGCTTTCTTGAGCTTACCATGGGGCTCCATCAATATCAGTAAGAATGTCTTGTAATATTTATTTCTTTACAGTGATCGGAACTGCGGGAATAAAACTTTAGCAAAACTTTTGACAGAACCTTTAAATTGGCATAAATGAAAGAAAAAAACACAAGAAAATTATTGGCAGATCAGTACTCAATTTAACTGTATATTAAAAAGATTTTAATTACACAAATATTATTATTTTCGTAGCTAACAACTACATAAAACGTCAATTTGGCAAGTTTGTTAAAGTTTTACTCCCGAAGTTCCGATCATTGTTTATTTATAATTAAAACATTATCACAAAATACATAAAGGAGTTTGACTGCGGAGCGCTATTATAATTTTACTAATAGTTTTTATACATCTTGTTTACAATTCAGAGCAAAAATATATAGCTGTGTGATTTAGTTAAGCAACCTGCCATATTTTCATAACATTCTGAGTACCTATATTTGACTCATGTGACAAGGAAATGGCAACAGTGTAACGACAATAAGGAAGTGTTGCCTGTCTGAAAGGACGTATCGCTTTTCTCGCACACAGTGTATGGTACACACAGCAACACTCATAGCTGTATATCGGTGAACCTTATGCCTTATATAATAAGGTCTACCAGTGTACAGCTAAGAGTGTTGCAGTGTGTACAGCTCGGGGCATATTCTTGTAAACACTTCCTCACCTTATAGCAACGGCAGAGGGTAAAAAGGTGTATACTTAATTACGAACTTGACTGTAGGGTAACGTAGTTTGTTTCCACAGCTTTATTGAAGGTCGCGAATGTCGTGACGTCTACCCATGGAAACTATTTGCTAACGAAATGGTAAAGAACGAAACATCTGTATACCTACGTGAAAAACTTATCCAAATGACCATGGTTTTTTCTAATTCAACGATGGTAGCAAACAAGCATACGGCCCGCCTGGTGGTAAGCAGTTACCGTAGCCTATGGACGCCTGCAACTCCAGAGGATTCACATGCGCGTTGACTACCCTTTAAGAACCTTTACACTCTTATGATTGTCTATGTAGTTTTGTGCAGATAATTAATATTGAACTTACGTCAAAATTTTAATATATGTCGAACGCCGACATGCGTGTACACGTTAACTACTACATAGGCCAGCTTTAATTAAGTTTTTCACGTATGACTCCTCTATAAGTAGAAAAATCGGCGAGATAATTGGATATATATATGGTAAGGGCCCTTTTAACATTTTATTGTCTTTATTTGTACCTACGTCTATAATTAAAAACAATTCCAATTTTATTATCATCATCATCATTCAGCCTAAAGGCGTCCTCTGCTGGACACAGGCCTCCCCTAGGATCGCCAAAACGACGCGACGGTCTCTGCGTCTGCTGGCAATGTGCCCGGTCCACTGCCATAGAGGAAACCAATTCCAAGATTAATATCGATAACGATTGCTTCTCTTGCGTATCTCCTCATCTCTGAGGGCCTACCGAGAAAGTTGAAATTTGCGAATTCGTATCTCCTCATTTTTAAGGGCCTACCTACCGAGAAAATCGAAATTCGCGAATTTCGAACAATTGTCTCCGTCAGTCTAATTAAATAGAATTAGAATTATTAAAAAAAAAAAAAGAGAAATACGGTACTATGCCACGAAATGGCCTAGCTTCGCAGTAGCAAGCGCTGATCTTCCGATGAAATCACGGTAGGCTAGTTACTATCGAACAAAGTGATTCATGACCCACCTAGATCGCAAATGGTTAAAAGTGTCAAATCAATTTAATGACACTTTCAAACCGTTTGTCGGCCAGGTGGGTTATGAATCAATTTGTTCGATAGTACATGTTAACAAGGCAAAATTACATAAAAAGGAACAAATATATATATACAAACAATGAATAAAAGCTTAAAATAGAAAGATACAGAAATGTTTTGTACAGTCCTACATCCGACCGTACCTGCGTAATTACGCCTTAATTGGAGTAAAAGAGACAAGTCTAAATTTCCCAACTTCTAATGCGGTAGAAATGTCAATTTACTAATACCAAACTCTTTGTTGTTCCGTATTACACAATACGTGTGCAATATTCTTAATTAATAGTCTTTCTGATTTGGCAACCCTATTGCCCTTTAATTGCGACACAGTGTTTCTCTTTTACTCCCGAAATAGGCAGAATATAGTTGTCGTCATCCCCTTAATCAGTATAAATGACATAGTCCATTAGCTAATAGGTATATTAGTGTTTATGTATAGTATCTTTATCATGTTTTTATCTTATATTTTTGTGTTAATAAAATAAATGTTTTACCCCTGTATATCATAATTATACAGCGTGTATTTTTGATATTACCTCAAACGCTTAGGATAGTTAGTGTAGCCTGTAATTAACATATTTTAGTAGGTTTAGATAAAAAAGTTTGACTTTTTGTTTTCCCTACAATAAAAATCAGCACGCAATGTATCGCTGCTTTGTTTTATTAGTGGCGGCGTGACGTCACGACTGTCACTCCGAGTGATAACAAGTATCGGCTGTCAATAATAAGAAACCGCCATCGAGCTTGGTATACGTTTTTATTAATAATAAAAATCATTACGATACACTCGTCTGAGGTAGCGATTTTCCACATGTCGTCCTCGAACTTCACGGCATGCAGCACAACGACGCACCAGAGATTGACGCACGTTCTCCATATTAATTTGCTGGAGATTTTCAATCACATCTACAATTTTTGCCATACTCTCGTCAGTCCAGATAATCCGCGACAAAAAATTGGGGTTACTTTCATACTGTTCGAGTAGCCAGTTACAAAAGACAACACGAGGCACTAAGTCCTTCGGTAATAACGCGTTCACTTTTGTAAATTTGTATGGTTGTTGTCTGTCTTTTCAAACATTTTCTAGGACTAGGACTCTTCCTGTAATAGGCTGGTCTTCAAAAATACGCTGTAATGCACGAACAATAAATAACACGCGGGTCCTGCGCTGCCCTGCTCTGTATACGGCTATGGGTCGACGTCCACTTCGTCCAGTTTCGCCATAAATTAAAATAATTTCGGCTAGTTCCCGAGAAGAAAATAATGATGGCCTTGGCATTGTGACGAAAAATTGACGGACTTGACTTTGGTGAAGTCAATAACACGGTTTTACAAGACATTCGACTTCAAAATAAATAAGTTTCTTTCATAATTGTAATTTACCTTAATAGCATCATTCCTGCCAGCCAGTAAACAGTTATGCGAAGTCTGAAATTAGTTATTATTTCATTAGGTTGGCAGTTTGTATTATACCCTAAAATCAATTTTGAATGAAATGAAACTCCTTGAAGGAACTTTTTATTCAAGTAGTAGCTATTTCTGTGGTAGGTATCGACTATCAGGTTGAAGTTTACGTTATCTTGTCACTTGATTGTTGATTACTAATAATTACCTTTATTTACTGTAAATTAAAATGATACCAATTTAATAGTGGAACCATTATTATCATATCAATTTCAAGAGGGTTTAAAAATGTGGTGTTTGTGGGAATATGAAATGAAAACTTAATGTGATTTATTCAGAGCAAGAGCGACCCATTTGATTTCTAGTAAAATGGTAAGTGGGAATTAATATCTCATAATAATTGTTTGCGTTAAATGTTTTGCTAGTAAATAAATTAGAAAAATGTTTATACGCAATAATTATTCAGTTCTGCCAGGTAGCCATACGAAGGAAATACGTATTGATATTGACTAAACAGACTCTTCCCTGTGTTAAATAAGTGTACACAGTACATTGCTGCTCAAAAAAATTTAAAAAATTAATTATGCTTAAGTGGTTAAGGCTAACATAAAATAACCTTGCAATATCTTTTAATAGTGCTTAAAGCTACGTTTATTACGGTTTGTGTTGATATTAAAAATACACGCTGTATATAACAAACATTTACCCGCTTATTCTACGTCTCTGAAATAGAAGTAGTAAAGTTATTTAAATTATTTTTTGTCCTTATCCGTCTTATTGACAATTGTGTTTGTAAGATACAGACAAAATATGAAGTAAAGTGGGCTTATGAATAATCGGTTTTTTTAGTTTAAATGTGTTCATTCAGAACATACGCAATTTTTTCGTTTGTTTAAAGTGTGGTTATGCTCAGTAGGGTTGCCCATTTTTTTTAAACAAGACTGAACAGCGTTAAAAAGAGAAGGGGGTGATGAGGTACCCCCCATGACGATATTCCCCGTATTACCGGATATATTCTTAGTGGTCACCCAACAACTAATTATATTAAATTTTATGTCAAGAGTGACATTTTATGGTACTTTTACAAGATTTTATTGCCGATTGCACTTTTACGGCACAATCATCAACCAGGATTCTAACGAGCCTGGACACCACGGGTCTATTTTGAGTATTTTTGGAGTTGCTATGGCTACCCTCTGGCTCCAGCATCGGATCTGATCAATGGTACCATAATATTGTCACCAAACTTACATAAGTGTGCTAAATTTTGGCTCGATCGGTTAAAGATATCTGATTCAAAATTGAGTAGCAAGATTTCACCCACTTACATAAAAAAATATAATAATTAGAATAACTCAATACTAGGGTTGCCACCTTTTTGTGCTACAAAATCTACAAATACAGTATTTATCGTACGACGACAGAAAATGCGTCGTCGTTTAGATTCTAAGTATTATAGTAAATAATAATAAATACAGACGGTGACTGTGTGCCGGAAATAAAATTGGATACCATTTTATTTTTTATCCAATAGCCTAGTAGTCCATCGTTTCCTCCCAATAGCCTGGTACATTCTAGATTCCATTAAAACTCAATAGTCCTTACACCATGGCGGGTGCTGTCTCTGTGCGCGTCCTATGATACGGACAGGGGCAGCATCCGCGTAGTGTACCCTTTACATTTCATTAAAATTGTCGAAAGGGCCTCTGCGCGTTGGCTCGATCCGGCTCCGCGTACGCCTCCCAAATGTCCGGAACACCATTGTTCCGTGTACGGAAGAGACAAACAAGAATACAGATTCGATAATTAAGAAGCGTAATAGGGACTCACAAACTGTTTTGTTTACGTTTCCACTGATTGTTATTGGTAAAAAACTGGAATAACACTCCGAGAGGCATATTCCAATAAAACATCCATAATAAAAATACATCCATTTTATACGTCTAGGTCGTAGAACGTGACAAAGAGGACATGATCGCATGATCATAGTATCGTATTCTTCCAATCTGAATTACTTGATGTTTCCCCGAAGGCTGACGATTGCGGAAAACTTAGTTTTTTGGGGAAAAAAACACTTTTTTGTCACATGAAAATGACGCAATTCAATCGATTTTTTCAACGTTTCTTGATTACGTTTATACTTGCGATATATTTTACTGCCGACCTCGACTGTGACCTATATTTCAATATTTTCACATAAAATCTTTAATAGTATATTACACGTTGCGCAAATGCTGATGTCTATGATATTTATATTTATATTACAACATTTTGTAGCACCTACGACGCTGAAACATGAATACGCCTTTATAAAACAGAACTGCTGTCATACGCAATAATAATCCGTATTTTTTTTTTTATTAATGAAAATGACTGCTATATATGCTT
Organism: Grapholita molesta; assembly: GCA_022674325.2. NCBI lineage: Eukaryota > Metazoa > Arthropoda > Insecta > Lepidoptera > Tortricidae > Grapholita > Grapholita molesta. Next base: position 5,251,932 of record CP053124.2, on the reverse strand, counting down.
TGGAGAGCATAGAGATCTCCATTTTCTAGTACTAAGAGTGCCGAGTGTCCATTTGCTTCGCCGCTTTAAATACTTACAAGTAATTCATATTAATACTATAAATGCGAAAGAGTCTGTCTGTCTCACAAAACTGTGAAAAACTAAGGGTAAGGTGACTACGGAACCATTAAAACAGAGAATTATTTTTTTTCTAGGATTACGTCTACTATTTCTAGGTATATGTAGGAATATCAATGTACATATTTAATATGTGCATATTAGCCTGGGCCGGTAAATGAATATCATTAATTGTACATAACTACATAAGACTTAAGATAAATACAATCAAATAAGCCCTTTTAAGAGCAGAGGCTCTACCGCCAAGAACGATATTCGTAAATTTCGGACGATTGTCTCTGTCACTCTCATGACACCTTAATTGGAGTAGAAGAGAATAATGCCCGAAATATAAGAAAAAAAAAAAAAGTTATGACTATATGTTTGGTTCACATGTGTTTGCCTTAGTGCATAACCTTAGTATCTATTAGCTTAGTATTATGTCACTACCTGTGAGTTCCTATAATTGGCTTTTCTGTATCTACTAATTGTTAATATGTTTTGATGTAACAGCTGTTGGATCTCCAAATAGATAAAAAAAAAAAAATATTCGAACTTCTATGTTCCCGGTACCGCTCCAGTTACTGAAGTTATGTCAGATAAGTTTATTATCTGATTAGAACTACTACTACCAGCCACGTACGTCCACTGCTGAACCTCCTCCCCCATAGACCGCCATAAGCAGCAACGGGGGTTCAATGCCTTAATCGCCACGCTTGGCAGACGGGTTGGCGATCGCAGTATTTTCGACCACTCTAAGGGAAACTGCTGCCCGTCCACCGTTGGTTTATGGTTTAGTTTACAACACCCGAGTCTTACTGACAACAAATAAGGATAATTGAATTAAGCGGCGCTACCGAGAAAAACGATATTCATAAACAGACGATTGTCACTGTCACTCTCATGACGTCATAATTGGAGAAAAAGAGAAACATGCACGAAATATACGAACTTCGATGTTTGTATCGAGCAAGGCCCCAAACCACAAATTTATTAAAAAACACGTTTAAAAAAAGAATTAAAAAATCTTAACTGCGGGTTCTGCGACATATTCCAAGAATTGCCGGGAATTATCCAGAAGCAACTGCGTAATTTATTCCGGAATCCGGCCACGTAATTTGGGAACACTGCAATTTGTAAGACTGCACTTTAAGGAGCAGTCCACCACTCATTCACGTAATACGTTTCTTTTTTTGGATTTATATATATATAATTACTAATAACTTTATTTTGAAATAAATATACAACAATTGCATAACTACTTAAATACTTGCATGATGATGATGATCGCAATGCTGATGATACGTTGTGCGAGGAAACCGCCAGCTCTTCGGTCTCCAGTTACGGCAACCAGATGTTTCGCGATTTCTGCAAGAGGTTTGTGCGCGCTGGGACCCCGTTGGCTTTCTATAAAATATATTCATTTTCATGACATAAGTACCTAATTCCAGCAAAAATAAGTATGTTAAAGGGACTTTCAAAATCTGGCTACCCTGTAAAAGTTATTCGTGGTGATGTATATAATAAAAAAATACACAACGAGATATACGTGATGACTTGAGACCTACCTTCGTTTTTTACGTCTACTTACACAAATTATGTTAAGTTATGATTTTTTTTTTCAAATTGATTATTAAAATCCTTTGTCGTTTCTGTATCTAAGTATGCTGAATGCAATCCCATTAAAAAACATAAAATGAAGTGTCAGGATAAATCCTAATATAGTTTCTAGCCCTAAAAAAAGAATAAATATACTTTAATAATTTCGTAAAATATATACCTATATTCGTGAACATCGTTATATAAGGCATAAGGTCCACCGGTGTACAGCTAAGAGTGTTGTTGTGTGTAGGTGCAATAATAATTCATGACCCTAATCTACAGTGCAGACTTCGACAAAATATACTAAACGGCATCCGTCATAAAGTTCGTCCACATCACTGATACTCGTAAATTGATAATCCGCCACAGGCTTCGTCAAAAATGTACAAGAAAAAATCTGTAACAAACTTCGTTCGGAGCCCCGAGTCTAAGTTTTTAACGTAACTTTACGTCACGAACGCGTTTGCGTTTCCCATATGAATAACATTATTACTTACGCGTCCGTAAACGTTTTTTACGTCAAAAGAAACTTACACTAAAACCTCGGAAAATAGCCCTAAAATAGTCTTGACTAATCGTTACATACATCGCATTCAAATATTTCTGTAATTAGCAAGTCGTAACGATTACAGTAACCATTATTGATTTCAATAAGTCGCTACACATTTGCTTCATAGCTAACAAGATTATCACCTTGCGTATAAGACAAGCCTTCTACATTATTTGTATTTACTAATTTCCTTTTTTTTTTTACAATTGTTTTCATGCAAAAGGCCACCGTTTTTGTTTATGTCCACGTCTTATTCTAATGCCTCAGAACTCTTAGAAAGAATATTAAAAAAAATCTATTGGCTACAATTTGGAATTGTGCCAACGCTACAACCAATATGTAACTTTAACTTCCTTATCATGAGCAATTAACTATTTATTTTAAACATTCATATTATTAATTTCTAAGAATTATGGATTCATATTATTAAGTTTACTTTACTTATTATTGAGCAAGAGTTTCATTATTAAATATTGTACCTACATGCTTTACTTCTACCTTGTTCTGTGCTACTGATGATTTGTCCCCGATTCTGGTTCAGCTATTTCATCATTTTACCAAGCAAGAAATTCCATGGACCTTAAGCCAGGTATTTCTGGGAAGCGTATTGAAATTACGAATAAACTTCTAGCAGCACCATATTCAACTATTTCATCATCCTTGAAAGCGGTACACCATTCGGTTAATACGTCATCCTCATCATCATCATCGTCATCCTTGTGTTAAACATGATTATCGGTTTTTATAATTTCTTCATCCCATCATCTCCAAACACCACGCCCTAAATCTAGATGTCAATGTGGTGCAATTGTTTATTTTCACTAAAGATTTGCATCACCATATTCAACTATTTCATCATCCTTGAAAGCGGTACACCATCCGGTTAATACGTCATCCTCATCATCATCATCGTCATCCTTGTGTTAAACATGATTATCGGTTTTTATAATTTCTTCATCCCATCATCTCCAAATACCACGTCCTAAATCTAGATGTTAATGTGGCGCAATGGTTTATTTCCAGTAAGTAACCATTTGCATCACCATATTCAACTATTTCATCATCCTTGAAATCGGTACACCATTCGGTTAATACGTCATCCTCATCATCATCGTCATCCTTGTGCTAAACATGATTATTGGTTTTTATCATTTCTTCATCCCATCATCTCCAACTACCACGCCCTAAATCTATATGTTAATGTGGTGCAATTGTTTATTTCCAGTAACCATTTGCATCACCATATTCAACTGTTTCATCATCCTTGAAATCGGTTAATACGTCATCCTCATCTTTGAAATCATTAGCTATACAGTAAATCCTAAACACAAATTCAAACACACGAAATTCCTGCTCGTTTTGCTTTCTTTTATTAGCCCCTGTTCTAGCATTGTTGTCCACATAGAAACAGTCTCAAAATAAACACTTCAACCCCAACAGAATTCTCGAAAGTGCTGCGTCACCGACCTACGGGTGATTCAACCGAGTAGCACGCGTGAGATCGTCTTTGTTCCTCTAACATTAGTGGTATTAGTCAGGTCTCCTGAGCATTCCCGGGGCGAGGTTTTTTAAGTGTTTCATATACGGGTTTTGTGATTTTAAATTAGATTTCGTTTCGTTTACCTTTGGTTTTCTTGGTTGTGTAGCGGGTCATTAATTAATCAGTAAGTAAACGTGTGTTTGACACGGTATAAATTGAGGTCGTGGGTGGCGAGATAGGGTATGTAACCTTAAAACTGAATAAATTAAAACATTATTTGAAATGAAACACGTGCTTTGAAATTGGTGCCTGAACTTATCATATTGGGAGACGATTTTTGAGTGTCAACTGTCAAGTACTCGTATCTTGAAATTTTAAATTCTGTCAGAAACGAATAGATGGTGTTTTAGAAACATGAGTGATATGAGTGGATATGAGTAAATAATCATGTGTATCAAAACTATACATTTTGTGCAAAAATAATGGTGTGAGACTTTTGTGTGCGATTATTTTAATCCTCAAAATTCGAGTGCACGACTCTCAAAAATTGCCACAATGTTACAATAGTACATTGTGGCAATTTTTGAGAGTATTTATAATAATAAAAATTCAATTATGACTCCAACATAAGATTAATATTGCTTGGTCTCGTGGTATTTCTAACCTAAACACGATATATCAAAACTGTTTCGGCTATAAACGCAATTAAAGAGTTATAGGTTTTAAAATATCTTAAAAATAACTGGGTGGGTAAGAATTCTGTAGCAAATATTCCGTAAGGGTAACGTGTGAAAATTGAGGTTGCCTTATCAAAATTTGTAGTAGGTACACAAACCGGCAAAATATTGTGAAACGAGAATGTAATAAATATGGTGAAACATTGTTATATTTTAAAATTACGGACGCGCATTATAAAAGCATTTGACCTTACCTTTGAGCAAAAAAAATAAAAATGGCGCGTGACGCACTTTTACTTTAATTTAAGCCGTTCAGAATTTTTGATGCACATTTTCCTTTGTCTTCAAATTCAGCGATTCATCTCGAACGTTACTCACTGCAGACACACGACCCTTTGTTTTAATTTAAATGAAGGGTTACTCATACTGTTTATTCATAAAAAACCGGGGTCAGATGCAAATTGAGATGTTGCAGCATCATTATCATGAACATGCATACAGTAAATATATCAAAAGAAATAAGAGTTTCACCATCATTGGTAATAAATTGTAAGTATGACATGTTTGTAAATAGGATTACTTGTGAGTCAACTTTTTTTTATTTTTTTTTATTTTTTTAAATGTTTTCTGTGGACAATCTTACACAACTTGACCTAGGTCCTAGTCCTACGTTAAGCTCAGTAAGGCTTGTGTTGTAGGATTTGTAGGTACTACACAACGATATATTATATAATAGATATACACATATAAATACTTGGATACATAGTAAACACCCATGACACAGGAACAGTCAAGTGCAAAAATTCGTTCACTGCCAAAGTCTCAAAAATATGAACCGAGCAACTCTTTGTACAGTAAATAAGGTTGTAGGACGTATTACGAAAGGATTCTTTCGGTACATATTTTTGCACTTGACTGAACAAATAACTGGGTGGTCATCATATCACATAAATAAATACCCTGCCTGGGATTCGAACCCAGGAGCATCATCTTCACAGTCACTAACCACTAGGCCAGACCGGTCGTCAAATGTATGAAACCGGTTTTAATTTTTAGCGTTTATGAAAAATGTATCTTAACACACATAGGTTAGTGCCGTATATTTTTAGCAGACTTATGATTGTCTAATTAATGAAGCATAATTTAATGAAAGACAATATAGATTTACAATAACATGAACATTGGCCATGATATCACACGGCACTGACGGCAGACGGCACTTGCCACTATCTCCTCGCGTGCCGCGCGGTATATTTTTGACATTCTGGTACCCGTGTGATGCCGTATTGTTATCACTAGGGAAATAATAATAATGATTATAAATGTTTATCAATAATTGTTTGTGGGCTATGTGGTTTCCTTCGAGTTCATTATTAATCAGTGTAGGTATAATAAATAATAATAAATATTACAGGACATTCTGATAGAAATTAACTGAGCCCCACGATAAGCTCAAGAAGGCTTGTGTTGTAGGTACTCAGGCAACGAACACCCCTGACTTAGGAATAAAATGTCTGTACTCATCACACAAATAAATACCCTTACTGGGATTTGAACCCAGGACCTTCATAGGTCTGTATTCCCGCAAAGATATAAGCGTGCTACACCCTCGACCTCGTCGACTGCGTCGTGCGACTGCGGTCAAACGCTGGTCAGTGTTGTATAAAAAAAAATAGGCAGGGTCACTACCCACTAGGCCCTAGTGACTAGGCCAAAACTGTCGTCAAGGTATATAAATGTCAGTTTCATTTTACTCACCACATACACCATAAGTCCATAACATTACATAGACATAGGTTACAAAGACCAGGCACATTTAAATTTGTATTTCGAATTGTAAGGCCGACAATTGACGATCCAACTCACTTCAACTTATTTGCGCATCATTTATTTTCCTATACTAACAAAAGAGATACAACACGAATATTTAGCAAACAACCAAGTTGCTAGCCTAAACGTGCGATTGGCCAATCCGGCTGGATTGGCAAGCGTTTGCAAAAATTTTACTGCATAGGCTCTTGCATTTAAACAAGGTCAGTTAAAGTCAACGGGCGAGCCTAAATAGTAAACAGCCAAGGAAAACTAGTTGGTTGAATTAGAGAGGAACGGTTTTGGTGAGGCTAAGTCGAGCAATGTTAATTGTGGTGTAGGCGATTAATGATTAGGTACGCTGATCATTTTAATGGGTCAGCAATAGATCTGTGTAAATACTAGTAAATGTTTAGGGACAAATAGACTAAGTAACAACAGCAAGCTAATTGATGACGAGGTTTTTGTAGTATTCATATTGTCTCTGGTTTTATATTCTTTATTTTTTATACTATTGTATATCAGTTGTCGTTATATTTTTGTTGAACCCGGTTGTCCTTTTAGTTTTCAGCTCGTTTTTCAATTTCCTAATACACTAATAGTATATGAAATAAAACAACTGAAACGGATTATACTACGTAGTAGGTACGTATACTAATTTAAACTCCATCCCAACGTTTCGAACCCTTTAGCATCGTTTGTGATCATCGGGTGGACGTCGAGATGAAGTTTAAATTAGTATATGCGATATAATCAGTTTCAGTTGTTTTATTTCATCCATGAGTACCTAATTTATCGCGGCAACCGAAGACAATATTAATAGTACTTAGGTACGTAGATATGATTAGTCGTACGATATATAGATAAACACAAGAAGGCGGGCAGCAGCGTCGGTTAGAGCTATGGAATATACTGCGATTGGTTACCCGCCTACCAAGCGTGGCTTTTAAGCCCCCATACTGCTTATGATATGACTATTGAGGAGAACGTGTCCTGTGGTGAACGTACGCGGCTGAAGTATAGGTGAAAAACTTAGCTAAAGCATCTGCGGCGCTACCGCGAAGAACGATATTCCTAAATTTCGGACGATTGTCTCTGTCACTCTGCTGACGCCTTAATTGGAGTAAAAGAAAAACATGCTCGAAATATACGGACATCGATGTTCGCGGTACCGGCCCTGGTCTATGTAGTAGTAACGTGTGTGCACGCATGTCAGCGTTCTATATTCAAATTTTGACGTAAGTTACATATTCATTCTCTGCACAACTACATAGACATGGTCGTTCAGTTAAGTTTTTCGCCTATAGATAGAGTAAGTACAGTCAGCAGCAAAAGTTACTAAGCGGGTGAGGTATTCAAAATGAGCTTGTAACGATTTTATTGTTAAGAAAATGAGATCGAGTCAAGAGTATTGTAAACACCCGGCCCGCCGGACCTCTGCTGATGTCTGTACAGTCAAACGGGGTTGCTAATCGGGAAGATTATTAGAAAAAAAAAACAATTATTACGTAGGTAAGATATTATTTGCAAAAACAAAAAGAAAGAGGGCAACGGCAATTTTTCTTTTTAATTTAGTATGATGAGCTGAATGTTTATGAAAATTATGAACCTTTCAATCAAAACTAACTCAGGATTTATAGCTTCGCAATCAAAGCCAGCATAAGCGGTTCTCATGATAAGGAAGACGATATGGTGACGATATGTTCAAACAAGCACTCATTGCATTGTTGCCGAGAATACGCGTAATGTTTGCGGCCGCGGGATGAGGAAAAGGTCGCATAATTTTGCGGTGGGGTTCTTGGGAACAAGGAATTGTATAGGTTATACGTATTTTTGTGACCTTATTTATAAATGAGGAGGAAACTAAGTATCATTTATATATAATTCTGAAGTTTTTCTTTATTTTTGGATTAAGTTAGACGGTGATTTGATAGAAAACGTTTAGCTCTTGTATTCTTTTGCTATTTATTTCCGGATTACACGGTGATATATCTCGTTAAACAATGTTTTTTTTTTTTTTATGACATAGGCGGCAAACGAGCAGACGGATTGCCTGGTGTTAAGCAATTACCGTCGCCCATGGGCACTCGCAACACCAGGAGAGTCACAAGCGCGTTGCCGGCCTTTAAAGGGGGTTGGAGCTCTGGGAACCTTACTCACCATCAGGAACACAACACTACATACCTGAAAGGTGGCAGTGCTATTATGGCTGTGGTCTTCTGTAAGGAGGAGGTACGTCCCCAGTTGGGCTGCCCCAGATTCAAGTGTGATGGTCAACGCTGTGCCCTACCTCTCATTGTTGGACGTAGTTTAAGGACATACCCGGGTTTTACATCAGTCCTTACGAATTTTTAATATTTTTGTGACATTGTGCTATCTTATGTTATTGCGTACTAATTTAATAAATGTTACTAATAATAACTGTTCTAGTGTACCCCTTATATTTCATTAAATTCTCGAAAGGGCCTCTGCATGTTGACTCGATCCGGCTACGCGTACGCCACCCAAATGTCTAGAACACCATTGTCCCGTGTACGGAAAAGACGTACAAATGTTATAATTTAGTTCGAAAATGTTTGTACCGTTATTCGTGCTCACAATATAGGGAGTATCTAATAAAATATTATTTTCACAACCTTAAGAAGTTTGATAATTTTGAGACCTTTGTACTATAATATTACAGACGACTGTACCTGTCCTGGAACTTATAATATTTAGGGCCCGGAATTTTGCGTGCGGTTTTGGAAAAGTCTAAGGGAGAGAACACTAACGTTTATCGATGTATCGATAAATCGGTCGTGTACTCAGAGTCATTGAGATTAATTTATTTTTAACGAAATAATACTTGCATTATTGCAATCAAATACCTACTCGGGTTATCAATTCTTTGTAGATAACATACCAGTCTAATATAAAATTATTTTATATTATCTACATACATTTCGTACATTTTTCATCACTAATCATTGAAAGAGCAAATGTCTCATCGGAAAGTTTGAGTTATTGTTTTTTTCAAACGCTAACAAAAAAACTGGGTTTATCGATACATCGATAAACGTTAGTGTTCTCTCCCTTAGACTTTTCCAAATTCGCACGCAAAATTCCGGACCCTAATAATATTAATACTATAGTAAGTAGGTACCATTAATCTTCTACTTAGGACATAATATTACAGAGGTAATCTGATTGAGTGTCTTTGGCTTATGCTGGCCTGGTACCGCGAACATCAAACTTCGTATATTTCGAGCATTTTTTTCTTTTACTCTAATTAAGGCGTCATGAGAGTATCAAAGACAATCGTCCGAAAACGAATATCGTTATTCGCGGTAGCGATAGCGCCGCTGTTCCTATCTCCACTTTTTTATTTCTACTATTACAGTCGCCATCACATATATCGGAGTTGCAAAGCTATTCAAAAATATCTGAACATGCATTTGATCGCATTGACAATAGAGGCGTTGTTCAGATATTTGTGACCGCCTTGCCGGCTCAGATATATCTGATAGCGACTGTACAAATCGTCAATTGTCATTCGTCAGTCAATAAAACGACGCTAACAGAAAAATAAAAGGTGTTAAACTGTTAACCAAGAAGATGCAATACTGCGTTACAACCTTGACAGTCGGCGAGTTGGCATTGCCACTCGTTATTATGAATTTCACTCTTATGAAATGTTGCGCCAACTGAAACGAAAATCAACTATGTATTGCTAAACGTCTCTGTTTCGGGCTCGGTTCGAAATACGATTTGACATTTGAGTTGTGGTGTGCGTTAATATAATAGTACATTATTATAGAGGCCTGGAAGTAAAGGGTTGCCGGCCGAGTATATGTAGACGGGTTGAAACTGGGGTGTAGACGGAATGTTATGAGACCGATAACCCCTTTTCACGCCGAGGTATCTATAGTGTTCTTCGAAAAAAAAAAAATATTTTTAGAAAAACTAAAAGGCAGGGATCGTTACCGGTATTCTTAATACCGCTTAAAAATTGGGTATAACCGGTTATAGTTGCATTTTGCTATTTATATCGATAAAGCTCAGATTAGCGGTATAATCAAAACCGTTATTCAAATATATTAGCGGTTTTGCCAATTGACAGCAATACCTCTATTTAGCACTTTACCCCTAAAAACTATTACCGGTAATAGCCGTCAGTGTCAATATACTCGAGTCGTATGACAAACTAATTTACTTATACAGTATATAGTTGACACTTCAGCCAGCCATGCACATTGTCAGCGGGACCCATAGGGCTGGCGAACCTAAGCCCAATTAAAACAAATATAGATTTATCCTATTCAAAACATATAACAATAGTGATGAAACATACTATGTATGTATATTCCTTGGCTGAATAGGGGTGTTGACACATATTTAATTAATAACAAAATTAAGTAAAATGGACAAATAATTACAAACATAATCGAGGCAAACGCGTAAAAATAATTAAAAATATATGTTGACGTGATTCAGAGGTCACAATTTAAAAAGTATAAAATTCTGATTGTATAGGTATAACCTTGGTAGCATTAGATTTCTCACGTTTTACTGAAAAACAAAATGCAATGCAACTATATAATATAAACACAAAATATCTCGGACTCAATAGCAAGGAAGCAGAATTAACATCTTTATTTCCCGAAGTCCTTACCTGGTAATGGGTAAAATAAATAAAAAACCAGTGGTTGCCCAGAAACGAAATAAGGAACTAACCAAAACATTTTCAAAGAAATACGGCTGTACCATTTTTAGGTATATATACTTTCGTGGGAATCAGAGATGTTTAAAGAACCAACGTTTAATATAATTCCTGTTTATTTAACATAAAAGTAATAAATCAAGTAAGTATAGGTACAAATACTTCTCAAGTGTAGTGACAAGTTGACAACCCTGTTCCGACACCTATGGTTCTGTCATAAAATTATACATGAAATGGCGGCGCTACCGCGAACAACGATATTCGTAAATTTCGGACGATTGTCTCTGTCTTAAGCCTTAATTGGAGAAAAAGAGAGATGCTCTAAATATACGAACTTCGATGTTCGTGGTACCGGGCCTAAAGTGATGAAGTATGTCTTGTCATTCAATAGAGATTTTGACAGCCATATCTTAGGGAATAAGGGATAATTGATTAACAATTTGTAAGAAACTATCGCCTTAACGACTTTAGTGCTGGAATAATATAAAGTACCTATTTTGCTCGCAAAAAAAGCGTAAGATGTATGAAATCCTGCGGCGCTTCCGTCTTTCTCGAGCGAAAGCAAAGACCATTTTACCAAAAACGCGTAAGATGTATGCAATCCTGCGGCGCTTACTGTTTTTTCGAGTTGATAAAGTTTGTATTGGAGAGATATCTTCGATTTTTAGTATATTACTTCATTTTTTTCATACTTTTTTACCATTTAAACCTTCCCTGAGCTACTACAAATATTTCGAGACCAAAATTAGCCAAATCGGTAAAGCCGCTCTCAAGTTATAGCGTGACCAAGAGAAATTGTGGTTCATTTTTATATATATAGATAGATAGATTACAGATATAGTGAGAAATTATTTTCCTTCAGAAAAACTCGTAGGTACCTCGATCAAAATAAGACGGCATCCGTACTATCAATTAATGATTGTATTATATGCATGACATTTTCATAGTTATCCATTAATATGAAACTTTATTGTTTAATGCCAAATATAATTTTTCAGTTTGACGTATAATACTAAACAATAAAGTTCCATATTAATGGATATGAAAATGTCACTTATTTAATACGATCATTCTTGGCAGTTCGGAGGTCATCGTATTCCGATAAAGATCCGAGTCTTCCCGAAAGAAAATAATCTCTATAGTAACCATTTAGTAGTAATGTTTAATTGACATCTTATCTTTCAATTGCGATGAATACCGGTATTTAATACAGGTATTTAATATCGTAAATAGTCCAACGGCGGATCCAGGGGGGGGGGGTCATGGGGGTCATGACCCCCCCCTGGGCTGGTTCCAGGACTTAGGTGGACTGTGGACCACTAATTGAACATAATGATTTTATTCATATTTTTTGTCACCATACAGATTTTACGTAACCTTCAATATTTAATTAATTTAATTTAGTATGATAACTTTGTAGGAAGGCAAACGTTTGGGAACGAACGCATCGAAAATTTGAATTTTACCGCGCCACCGCCCGCCACGTTTCATCCGAGGTCACATGTGTGCCACCGTGTGACACTTGCGCTCGCTTGTCCACTACGTATACTATCTAGACCTAACCTCAATTGGAATCGGAAAGACTCCCTTAATTGGCATAATCTAATTGTCCTAACATAAATCCGCATAACAGACTTGCTTGGCATAACTAAAATGCGCATAACGTTTGATTAGCCTAACGATGAAATTGCATAATATATAATCTGCATAATAATAAATCTGCATAATTTACATTGTCATAACATTATCTAGCGTAACTTTAATTTACATAAAATCAATTTACATAACATAATATTTCATTTTTTAATAAGTTAATTAGCGAATAACGCCTGTCTAATGTAAGAAGCTTTTGGTTAGGTTAGGTTAGGTTAGAACTGCGACCACAACGAGCTAGAGTCAAATTATACCTAATTCGCTTAGTTATATAGATACGAGGGCGGTTTGATAACTCGGTGACTTTAAGTAAAACAAAAATCATTTTAACATATAAACTTTTTAATTACGATTCTGAACTCCTTGGTAGCTGGCAGTTTTTTTTTTAAAAGGTGGGAAAATAAAAAAGTTATTGAGGCATATGTCAAATACGGTCGGAAAATTATTGGAAAATTGAGAAAAGCGAATTTCGTGTGTTAATTAAACATTACTTTTTACGTGGAAAAACTATTAAAGAGACTGAAAACTGTTTAAAAAAATATTATGGGGAATCTGCTCCTTCTCATGGAATGGTACATAAGTGGTTTACAGAATTTCGTTCTAGGCGTACCACTACCAATGACGCAGAACGCTCTGGTAGGCCAATTGAAGTCACCACTGATGATGTCGTGAATAAAGTTCACGATATTGTTTTGGATGACCGTCGAGTTAAGATTCGTGAGATAGCTGAGACTGTACACATTTCATCTGAACGAGTTTTTCATATCTTGCATAATATTTTGAATATGAAAAAGCTTTCCGCAAGATGGGTGCTGCGTTTGCTGACAGCCGATCAAAAACGACTTCGTGAAACAACTTCCGAGCAATGCTTAGCCAAATTCAAGCGTAATCCCAATGAATTTTTACGTCGTTTTGTGACGGTAGATGAAACGTGGATCCACCATTATACGCCAGAGACGAAAAATCAGTCAAAACAGTGGACTTCTGCTAACGAACGGGCCCCAAAGAAAGCGAAAACCGTTAATTCGGCAGGAAAGGTAATGGCCACTGTTTTTTGGGACAGCCAAGGGTTTATTTATACTTATAGATTATTTGGAGAAAGGTAAAACAATAAATGGCCCTTATTATGCTACATTGTTGGAAAAATTCAACGCAGAAGTAGTGAAAAAACGGCCACATCTGGCAAAGAAGAAAATCCTTTTTCACCACGACAATGCCCCTGCACACTCGTCGGCAGTCGCAACAGCCAAATTAGTAGAATTGCGTTATGAAATACTGCCCCACCCACCTTATTCTCCAGATTTAGCCCCATGTGATTTTTTTTTATTCCCAAACATGAAGAAATGGCTCGGTGGGAGAAGATTTTCATCAAATGAGGAAGTCATAGCTGAAACTGAAGCATATTTTTCAGGGTTTGATAAAAAATATTTTTTGGAGGGGTTGAAAAAGCTGGAACATCGTTGGATGAAGTGTATGGAGTTGAAAGGAGATTATGTAGAGAAATAAAATTATAAAAGGTCAAAAAGATTTTTTTTTCTGCAAAAAGTCACTGTCTTATCTAACCACCCTCGTAGTATCGACTTTAGAGAGTAGGCGTCTCTGAGAATTTATTTGGAATTTATCATGAGTATGAAAATTAACGTCAGGATGATTAAATTTATGCTTTGTTATTGTTATGAATATTAATATTATGCGCATTAACATTATGCGTATTAATTTTATAGAAATTAAGATTATGCGGATTTTATAATTATGCGGATTTATAATTATGCGGATAATTGGTATGCGACATTCAAATAGGAGTATTTAATTTATGCTTTCTAATATAGACCCGTATCTTGTCTGTTTCTATTTTGTTTGTTGGAAACCCTTGTCGTCCCACCTCTTCACTTTTGCTGAATTTTGCGTCGTACCCCTCGACATACCTCTCTAGCTGTTATGTATGACAAATCATTCACCACGGTTATGGAATTCCGTGCGTGATAGTGATAGTGCTTCTCTGGATGTCTTTAAGAGAAGATGACAATATGTACGTGTATATATGTACAAGTAATTATGTGTTAAGTTTTTCAAGTGTACAATAAATAATAAATATTTTTAAGTACCTACAGTACTTACGTACATTAATAAAATACCTACTTTTTACGTATATCTATTGTTATCAAAATTAAATTATAAGTTCTTGACTTGAGGTCTTGAGCACGACTATGTGACCCCCTCCTGGCGCCAAAGCTGGATCCGCCCTTGAAATAGTCTAGCCATAAAGGTATTCATAAAAGCGAAATGACAACAATACCTCTAATCAAAATACAGGTATTCTTTTATTAGCGGTAATAGTCTGTCAAATGTATACAGGTATTTAATAAAACCGGTTTTACAATCCCTGCTAAAAGGAAATGGTGACCGAAGAGCTGGCGGCTTCATAGCACAACGTATCAGCATTGTCATTCTCTATAGAGCGAAATCGGATAGATTCTACACACTTATCCGATTTTGTTTTGTGATTTAAAAACTACGGAATATTTGTACAACTTATTAGACCTGAAAGTTTAATCATGAAGTCGTTGTATAAAAAAATTACGGTATTGTGGTATGAGGTATGAGGGCAACATTACCTTGCTAACTTTTAAAACTAACCTAACCTAACCTTGCTAACTTTTAAAAGTGAAAAGACACCAGCAGCATACTGTCAATTTCGTGTTGGATTGTGTACATTGAAAATAACATTTAATTTGTATGGTAATAAAATTCAGAATTATAATATATGTTTTTTAAAACTAGCAGAACAAAACATGCACAATAAAAAAACAACAAACATGCACAGTTTGGGAAGTAAAATTAAAAATCCCATTTAAAGCCCTATAGTCAGACATTCTTTACATACCCACTTATTTGCACAGCTACGATAAAAAAATCATAAAGACCCCGCCAATTTAGACTAGCAGATATTGACGATCGGGCCTCACTTCTTCACATGCCTCGTTGTTCTCGTCAATGCCAACGTTCAATTGTTTTTTTTTTTTCGGGGTCAGTTCAGTTGTATAGTACTCAGGGTCGTACAATTATCGAATACATACATACATACATTACATTTCAGCCGTATGCAATCCACTGCTGGACATAGACCTCTCACAAATATGGCTTGTATCATTTTGGGGGTAGTTGACATTGTCGCCACGCTTATCAGGCGGGGTTGGCGACCGCAGTAACTGTAGATTGTAGTCCGTAGGACTTTTCCCTTTGTCGCCTCTTACGACACCCGCGGGAGGAGATGGGGTGGTGCTATTCTAGTCAGCCGGCATCACACGGCAATTATAGAATAAAACATATATTATAGTCTGGTAGACCAAAGTCAGTAGCAATAAAAGAAAAAACTTTACTCATCCCTCTTTTGTGGTAGTAAGAAAGAGAAAGGCAGTAAGTAGGTATCTCTGTTTATCTATTTATTAAACGAGTAAACCTCAGACAAATCTGAAACCATGTCTACCTAAACACGATTACAGGGTAAGGCATAGGTACCTACCTACCAGGGGCGCCGCGTTAATAGAATTTGACACCGCCACTGATAGGTAGGTACCTATAGTCGACTTGTCATTAGACGAGTATCGAGTTTACTATCTGTGCATCTCACTTGTACTATTTTAGTGCGAACGAGATGCACAGATAGTAAACTCGATACTCGTTATCGAAAACGTCAATGTCACAACTCATGGTAAGGGTACAGTACCTACAAGTCGAATCATAACAACAAGTAATAAATATAGTAATTTATAGAGTATTGATATATATAGAGCCCTGAAACTCCTAAACTTTAACATTTAGGGCGTCTTGAACTAAATTGATTTACTTACTGGATTCTAATAATAGTCCCCCTTCCACAAAATATGATTTAAATAGATTGTTCAGTAAAAAAAACCTTTAAACTCAATGTTAGCTAGGTTAAATTTTGGTTGGTCCTCGATGTCTGACTTCTGCTACAATATTAATAATTATGTGACTTGGTTAACAATACAGTACCAGCAAGAGTTTGTGATGATGGAGCCCGAAGGTAGATAAGAACCTCCTGAAAAAAACAACCTTATTGAATTTAGGTGTTTTAACTGTCCCGATAATATTACGTTACTGATAAAAATGATCATCAATTTCAATATCATCACCGAGAGTAATAGCGCTAAAAGTATTAAAAAAAAAAATTTTTTTTTTTGATAAAAGTCTCATTGGGTAAAAAGCGGTTAAAAATGCTCTACTTTAGGTAAGTAAAGTAGAGCATTTTTAACCCCGGAGCATAAAGAAGAATGTTGTAACTTATAACTTTAACCGCTCTGTCTATCTGTGGGACCAAAGCACTTTAATGGGTAGACCAATTAGATGCCCAAAAAAAAGGAGAAAAAGAAAAAAAAAGGCATTTATATTTATAATTTATATAAAAGGATGTAAGTACTTATTGGTCACCATTTACATGAGGTCACTGGTCATACATTGACTGCTCATTACTAACGGTCAGCAGTCATTTCGCCATTTTGAGTTGTCACCATTGTCTAATTTTCCCGTTGAAAAATGTATGACTCATAACTTTCTGACGTCACAGTTGACGCATCGTATCTGTGAATTGAAATAATTAATATAAATAAAGGAAAAACATATGAAAAGAACATATAACCTATTTATCGTAATTAATTTAGCTAATGTTTTATGGAAGTATCAAAACTAAAATGTTGTGCAATTTGGAGACTAACTCTAGAAACAAGCTGTATAAATATTCCGTTTTTTGTTTATTTTGATTTTATGTCTAATTTCTGCATAAATAAATTCGTGCCATAGTTTACACTAAGCTAAGCATTTCATTTTGCTCTGAAACATATTTTAATGTACTTAAAAGGGCTTACAATTCATTGTTATTGAGTAAACCCCTTGTAAACTCATTTCCAATGTAATTTCTACGCTCCAGTGACTATTATATTTTTATTTCACACATTTCATAATCTTATTAATACGAAACAATTATATGGTCCTCATTCGGGCTTAGGAACGGAAAATGGAAAAACCAGGGAAACTAGATAATATCGCTTTACATTATTGAATAATCCATCGATCCATCACATCTCCTTTATCTACGGCGCATATCGTTATCACTGGCATTCACAACGCTTACCAAAGTAGCTACACTCAAACTCAAACCCGTTATCACTTCATTTATACTAGTTATATACATAGTATTATTCCACACACAAGCACGGTAAAGTTATAAATGCAATAATATACCTACAGGTGTGACAAAAAATATGTCTGTTAAAGGACATATTCGGTATTGTGTTCTAAATAGGAAAGAAAGAGAAAATTTTTTTTTGGCGAATGTTTTTGTCTACCTCGCTATTTTTGTTACACGTTGTATATACCGTGAATTACTTTTCCAACCTATTATACAGGCCAGCGTACCGCGCGCGCGAACATCAAAGTTCGTATATTTTGAGCATCTTTCTCTTTTGCTCCAATTAAGGCGTCATGAGAGTAACAGAGACAATCTTCCGAAAACGAATATCGTTTTTCGTGGTAGCGCCGCAGGTTTGATGTCTTTACATAATCGCGTTCCCTTAATTACCGATATAGACTGACTGCAACTAAACTGTCATTTGTATAGAAACTGAAATGATTCTCCAACTTCTTTTCTGTTATCCTCTTGGTCTGAATAGAGAGAATATTATTGCTTCGTAAATATTTCTTTGTTCTTTCTTCCTTACCACATAAACTATCAGCATTACGAATGTATGAGTCAAGTTATAATGGACAGAGTAGAATAAGTATCTGTTGTATGTTGGTGACGTAGTTATGATAAATATGATAATCTTTGTACAACACGTGTAGTTCATTTAGTACATATATCATTGCGTCATTCGAAGTTAGACTATATACTAGAGTGTTAAGATATATATTTGCATTTTAAAGTACTTTGTAGATTTAGAGTATTTATTGTCCTCGAAAATAAGGAAAAGATAACTTTTATTCTGAATATATTTACTTTTTATCATAATGTCTGAAGGTCTCTGTCACTCTACTGTCATAGTTAGTTGGAGTAAAAGAGAAAAATGGTTGCCATTTTTGAACTATGAATTTGAGTCAAACACTCAGGACACACCGCACTCGTTGAGGGTCTATGAAACGAAACATGTCGCCTAGTGCGATATAATTATACGTGAGTTAAAAAAAAAAAAAATTTTTAAAACCAACCTTTCATTTGGGGTCTGCGCAAACTTGTCATCGAAAAATGTTCAAATATCCTAAGCGCATCGAGCACTGGTAGCTCTATATGTGCCTAATGAATGACACCCTTCTGTCAGCTCTATCGACAAGGACTTAACATTGAAAGTGGCATTAATTGGGACGCTGTCGGGCACCTGGACGTTACATTTTACGACCTTATATGTTCAAAAACTTTTACAGAACGTATAGACATGGTAGGATGAGCCAACGTGCACGTACGCAGATACCATACGCACGTAGGTACCATTCAGCTACGCGTTTACAGAACACATTAGTCATAAATGGCGCAGTAGTTTTCCTAGCTATCCGGCGCGAGTGTAGATACCCTAAAATAATTTGAAGATTGTTGTTGATTTCTCGGTGATTCATACACGGAAATTAGTTTTGTTTACTATACTAAACCACAATTTACGCATGCGGGTTAATGGAGAATATTATATTCGTAAAAGCTAGCCAGTTTGTGATTAGAACGATTAAGTACCAATTGCTTGAGTTTTTCCATTGGATGGACTATTGTTGGGCTACTGAGCAACTAATACATAAAGGGGATACCATTGTATGTTAGTTGTTGCGTAAGGATGGCACTTGCGCGGCAATATCGGAAACTCATTAAAATTAACATATTTACATTATAACTATTCCGTTTAAAGTAATTAGTTGTTAAGTGAACTACCATGTTAGTTTAAAGTCGTACATTATGCTACTGAGTTCTTCACTTAGAGCTTATCCTCTATTCTATTTAGTGTGTCTATTTACTCTACCTGTGTTCAACAAATTAAATTTTATGACTTCATGATTTTAGTATCAAAATCATACTGCCTTTTTATCTATGCTCTGTAACTGTCTGTATTCTGGCACCAACGCTAAAAACTATGTAGGTATAACATACTCGTAATATATCAACTTATTATTCAACTAGATTAAAATAACTAGTTCTATCATCAAAAAAAGAAAAGTCTGTCGAAAGTGACAAATCTGATTTGCTAGACTGTTCTGGCGGTTCTGTTTAGGATAATTTAGAAGAACTGAACTAAAACACTATAAAGCAAATCTGAATTAGTTTTCCATGTGCCTTCAAAAATACCCAAGAAAAAGTAATATATTTGAATTTTTACTTTAGATTTATGATACAGTACCTGTAAAACAAATAAATCATTATAACCTAACCTACAGTGCTCAGGCTGCCAGCGGTTAGGGCAGCAGAGCGCAGAGAGAGAGAGTGCACCCGCCGCTGAACTATGCGCGGTGTGTGCAGCAGGGTTTAGCTCTGGTTTCCTAGGATAGCGGTGCCGTAATGTAGCAGCCGTTTCCATACTTTGTAGATTAACAAAGCACTGCTTAGAAACCATGGCTTTAACGCCGTCTGACTCTATGTGTCTTTGTACTATATGTAATGTGTTGACGACCGGTCTGGCCTAGTGGGTGAAGCCGCCTGTGAAGCCGATGGTCCTGGGATCGATTCCCAGTCAGAGCATTATTTGTGTGATGAGCACAGCTATTTGTTCCTGAGTCATGGGTGTTTTCTATGTATTGAAGTGTTTATATCTATCTATTATATGTATATACCGTCGTTTTGTACCTACAATACAAGCCTTCCTGAGCTTACTAGGTCGATTTGTGTAAGATTGTCCCGAAATATTTATTTATTTTTATTTATTTATTTATTGTGATTGTTATGCCACGTTAATATCAAAACTAGACGAACCATCTATTTACATTCAAATGATCTTGTTTTTTTTTCCTTGTATAGTCAGTATAATATATTTTAGTTGGTAGCAATCAAAGTGACCAAATATTTCGACACATCCTTACTGTTACATAATTAAAGATGCTGGCAGCATTTACTTGAACTATCATTATATAGTAAAAATCCTGTGAAGTCTGCTTGATGATGATGAATGATGACTATTGTTGATATGACCAGTCAAAATGGGATAAGCCGCGTCAATTGCAGCAATATGTGACTTGGAGTTCCCGAAATATGTTCCGATTTAGGGCACGCATATATAATAACGGTAAATACCCCGGGAATGCTGGGATTTCATCATCATAGATAAGAGAAGGGTTACAACTTAATCTCGGTGCAAAGGTCTTAACCTAATATTAAATTACTTTGTATAAATCTGATGCAATCTTAATAGTTAAAATATATAAATTCCTTTTCACGCAATATAGGCAATTATCGCATTTTTTGTACTAGGTACTTTGCGAAGCTTTGTAGGTAAATGGGTTTACTTACTTTTTTTTTGTTTTCTATTGACCTCGAATATACTTATGTAGAGAATTGAATGTTCTGGATTCCGGATCTTATCTTATAACCCATGTCCGCACTTATCCCAACTCACCTAAATCGAAAACTCAACTGATAGACCTTGGCGACACCTCAAAATGACATTGGCTGACCTCCTTAATACCTACGCCGTTCAACTATCTAGAAATAATATTATTTATGTTGATGAACAAATGGAATATTACCTATGCAACGTTTATTTTTTATATTTTTTATATACAAGATTGCTGACCAGCGTTTGACCTCAGGCGCACCTGATGGTAAGTGTCGACGAGGTCGAGGGTAGGTATAGCACGCTGGTAATAATTGCCTGTTCACTTTTGCCAAATTATCTCAAATGCCACTCGAATTATATCTTTCCGGGAATACAGACGAAGGGAGCGAATTCCATTCCTTAGGAGTCCGCATCAGGTAGGTAGAAGCGAATCGCTTCGTGCGAATGAATGGAATATTCACAACGTAAGGATGAAACCGCTCCCTTCAACTGAACGTATGGTGGTGGAACTGAGATGGCGGAATTAGATCATGCAATTCCTGTGCACACTCTCCAAAATGTATCCTGTAAAACACAGATAAACTAGCAACCCTGCGACGGTGCTCAAGGCTCTGTAATTTTACACTCACTAATTCAGGATCTACTGGCTTCTCTACATGATTGCCCATCATGATGGCTCTCTAAATCGGGCCAGCGTGTAGTGGATGGTGTCAATAGCTTTTGGCCTGCGATGGGATGTCCGCGCTCTCGGTTTTTCGGCCGCACATCAAAGGGAATGGGCCAAATCTATTATGTCACAACTGAATGTTTCCATCGTGTAGTGGCGTTTCAACCATCGCATGGCCACTTAATGGCCCAGCGCTGGGCCATCATGGAGAGCAGGTACCCCAAAAATTACCAAAACAGTTGGTATTATTTGCGGATGTGTTCTCGATATCGTTAACTATAGCAATGTAAATTGCAGGACATTTTCAAAAGATCGATAAAGTTTTCAGAAGTTTCACGGGAATTTAAAGTAAGTTTCCAATTAGGATTTTTACTATAATTTTCGTACTTTTCTATTTTGGATTTATTAGTTACGTAATGTTTAAAAACACTGATAATTTATGCATTTAGTGAGCGATTCTCTAAAATATTGGCATTTTTAACAAATGTGATTTAAAAAAAAATATCCCTACTTTTTTGAAATCTCTCCTGTTACTGCCATACAAAAAAAAGTTTGGGACAATATTTTTTCTTACTGTATAAGAAAGAGCTCCTGATTCTGAGCAGAAAAACATAACTATACTATGAAAATGTATGTTATCTTCATGCAATATGGAGTAAGAATTAGCAAGTAAAAAATGTTCGAAGAACGCTACCTACAAATGATTTTCTGTTTACATGATACTACTAGGTATGATTAAACATTATTTGAACGGTGTTGTTTTCCTTGTGATCTGGTAAAGATACCCCGAAATAATTCCCCCACTCTATTTGAAAAAGATATAAGTCTTACACAATTTGTAAGAAACTTATACCCTTTTATCATTAGGACGCAGAATAGTGACCGTAGATTGTTGATGATGATGACAATGATGATTCACACACGGAAAGTCTACGATATGTTTATACAAGTACCTACTGTATATGAAGCAGCAATAAAAAACCGACCAAGAGCGTGGTCGAGCTTTGCTTCCAGTTTAGCTTCGTACTTTTCGATCCGTGACTCCAAAACTTGAAACGATCAAGTTAATGATAATTTTCATTAAAAGACCTTTATTAAGCTGTAAAGTCTGCAGCAGAATTGGCTAAGCGGTTGAGGTGTTCAAAATGAGGTCAACACGTCTTAATTGTCAAGAGAATAAGAACGCGTGTAGATCCTTTGGAACACTTCATCTGCTCAGCCACTTTTGCTGCTGACTTTACTTTCATATTTTATTTCATATTGCTTGCAGTTCAAAAGTTAGAGTGGGACGACACACACATTTTTTTAAACTTCCGGAGCGACTATTTAAAAAAATATTTACTTTAACTTACCTAATTCGCATTAATAAATTTATTTCGGTTTTGGTTTATTTCATTATGCAAATAAAAAAATGAAAGTTTAATAAATGCTAATTTTCGATAGTTATTACTTCTAGTTATTTTATGTTATTGAATTAATTTATAATTCGAACTCAACATTTTTATAAACATCCCAGCTACACTCAACACACACAACAATCACACCAATTTCTCACACTCCACACGGAACTGGGGAGGTTTTAGTCCGTAGGCGACTGGGTTCCTTCCCAGTCGAGTCGGGCATGCGGTCAGGTACGGGCCTGGCCGTATACCATGAGTATTTCCTCCCTCGTCGCTAAAAAATAAAATAAATTATATCGTCAGAAACTATATTTTTTATACAAGTATTTCCATTCTATGTGTGTTCTCATATAACTATGTGAGCGATGTTTGGCGACCTATACCTACCTACCTAGTCAAGTCAATTAGCTCAAGGTGTTTCATACTAAACTATTTGAAGTGTATCTAAAACTTGTCGTCGCCAACACAAGGGCACCCAGGTTCCAATCTAGGCTTAAAAATTAACGAATCCCTTTCTGAACCTCGTATCAAATACATTGCCAATTAAAGATGAGCCGTATTACACAAGCTTTTAGGTTTATTTTAAAGTTGGGTTCCGGTAATACGATATTTGGTAAGTTATGAGACAAAATATGTATGCCCTTAATCGAGTCGATTCGGCATTAATTGAGGCTATTGCTAAAATGAGAGGTTTGTCAAATCAATTGGAGGTTATTTTATTATCCAAGTAATTTAAAGGAGGTTCTTGTTTACTATGTCTCTTACCGTAAAGTTATGTATGTTTTTGCTCAAGTTCTCTAGCGTATTCTAATGCGTTGGAATGAAACAACACTACAGGGCCTTTTGTTTTATTTATTTGAATCTCTTTCTAACAAACACAAAATGTCGTCATAAAGTGAAACAAAAGATTATCTACGACACAGCCTAGTTTATAAAATAAATGAAACATATGCATCGACTATTATCAAAGGTCGGATAAATTTGCGTCATTGCTCGCAGTAATGTGGACATGACTTTAAAATTAACGAAAATGTTACTCAATTAATTAGTTTGAAATAAAATTTTAGTTTTTTATATTTCCTATGAAAATGTTATTTAATGTGGTTAACATTTTCGTCAGAAGAAAAAGAAGTTACAATGTTAAATAGACACTATTATAAATAACCTGCTATGATTTTTGTTTCTGACGAAGACGTTTTTTAGTTTTATAGGTGGAAAGCCTCCGTGGATATTCCTAATATTAAACTATTTAAGTTTGCCTCATTAACATCAGTGGATTGCGAGCGGAGTTTTTCAGAACTTAAGTATATTGATATCTAAAGAAGTGGAATTTGGACAAAATACTGTTATTTTTGGTTTAATAAATCTATACTTTTGTATTTATTGACCAGGAATCAAATTATATGTCAAGTAAGAAATTAATTAAATGATTACTTATATGACTAATTTTAAAGTCATGTCCAGATTATTGCGAGCAATGACGCAAATTTGTCCGATCTTTGACTATTATAGATATGGAATTGCATTGTACTGGTGTAATATTGAAGTAGGCTTCCGTCATAGCTAGTGCCTATCCTATGACACTCATGGTCAAGGGGAGATAATACGATACCTCTAGTAGATACGTACTAATCGCACTATAATAATCTAGATCTTGACACAGTATTTGTTTTATATAATATTAGAGAAAAATAATTAATAATAAAAAAAAATACAGCGGTAAGAAGGAAAGAAAGTCATAAATAATAAAATAATATTTAATACGAGCCAGAAAGGATATTGAAAGAGAAGCAACCATTATCATTATTTAAATACAACATGACATATACTTATAAATACATACATACATTTTTAAAGTATATAGTCACGTAAAAAGTGACACAAATAATGTATAAATATTTTTATACGTAACTACATTGTAAAATTTGAGACATATTCAGAATTAAAACTAATTATATGCGGTAAAAGGCTGTTTGTAGCTTTAACCAGCTTTTGTAGGTTTTAACGAGGAAGGGCAAATTAGAATTTAATTAACCTATTATCGCAGCACACGCGGCACTATAGATGTCCTTAATTATTTTATTACTAATTATTCTGTGAGCTGACTTCGCCAGATGCTAATAACGCCTCAAGTTCCTTTTAATTAGAGTCACACTCGCATCAAACATACAGGAATTTATGTCTTTATAGGTTTAAGACAACATGTGTCATAATCGGAGCATGTTTTAAGATAAAATACCGTCTCCTACCTGTTCAGTAGGTTCATTTTCTGAGAATCACTTACTTAAGTAATTAGTAGTTACTTAATTGAAACACAATAATTGAGCGAACCGGTTTTATTCTTCAAGGATTGTTATCTCATATTGGGGTTAAAACTAATACTTCTTACTTTAGAGTTTGGAAACACAATAATAGGAATACTTGCTGTATACCTATTTCAATTCGCGTGATAAGGGAATAATTAGGTACAAATATTAACAGAAACTAAGTGCTTCGTATATGTTACATTTAAGGCCATGGAAATGTAAACGTTTTTTACGTTTATGAAACCCTTGATTGACACAGTTGTGTAACGGGATGAATTTAAGATAGACATGTCCATCTGAAGGGGTTTTTTGTTATGTATCTAGGTATTGACATAGCATAGCTACTTTGTGTTACACAGTTGTTTAGAAGTTCGCAGGACTAAAATCTTACAGTGCAACGACTGATACAAGATTCGACTTTCAAAAACATGCAAATTTAACAAATAGTATAGACGATCGAAAGAAGTGATTCACATTAGGTCTTCAGGGGCGCTACCGAAAATCGATATTCGTAAATTTCGAACGCCTGTCTTTGCCACTTCGAACGGTTGTGTAGTGTCACCTTACTTGGAGTAAGAGACAGGCAGGTACCCAAAATTATCAAAATTCGCTTTTCGCGGTAAGCCTGCTGGCCTGCCTATAAGATTTGATTGCTTGCATACTTCTCTCATTTCACTATTTAGCTATACCTCTAGCTAAGTGGTCCGGCGTTGCTTTATAACCAGTTTAAACAATGTACACTAATTGCTTGTCATTCCGTAGTTGCAATATTTTCGGCGGTATTGTAATCAGCTTGTCACCGTTACATTAACTCTTGTAGCAAGATAGTGACGTAACAATTATATTAGTCTAATCATTAATCACTTACACCACGCCTTTAGCCCCTATAATATAGATAGTTAATAAACACGCCTTGTACAATATTCATGACTCTTATTACTTTATTAATAAGGGCTATGGCATGTGGTTGGTGGTTGGATGTTTGGCAATGAAGTCGATATTTAGTGTCAATGCTGCATTTTCGCTCAGTTTCGAGACCGCCTCAACCACTCTTGCTCGAAGTGTAAAGTAGGAGTATTTCATTTGTCGTACTCGGTATTCGAAGTTGTTGACTCGTACATTTACCTAGGACAAGTAGTCTAATTAAATGAAGTAGGTTCATGAGGCACACGAGAGTTTTTTTATATTATTATCTGCTCAACTACATAGTGTAGGTAGACAGCGCCATCTCACGAAATACAGCAAAACTATCAAAAGCCCTTACTCCTTAGCTCAAACTTCAGTTCAGTCAAAATTAAACTTTACACAGCTACAATCAAAGTCTATTTCAGATGAAAATAAATTAACAAAGTAAGAGTTTGCGTAAGTAACTGACCGGCGAATGAAACCATGAATGGAGCAAGGAGGTCAATGTTGATTACTGAAATCGATCACCGTTGTCATCTCTATGCGTGCTGTCATGTCATGATCGCGGCTGCGGACCTTGGCCCTCATACGAATAAAAAGCCAACTCTGATGTCACGCCTCTATGACATTTGGATTACTTATTTAGTTTTGTAGGTGCCACAGATAAATATTGACACTACTTTAAAAAAAGTATCGTATGTCACACTGGTACGAGTTGAAACGCAGTAAGTCTGTATGCGTCCCATATATAGTTACGACCTTTTTCTTTTGATTGACAGAAGAAGTTACGGTTTTTTTTTCACAGTAGGGACGATGTTCATTGACATTTATAAAGGTACTCTTAAGTCAGTGCGGTTTGTAAATAAAAGTAGGTCAAAGTTACTTATTATAGTAAAAAAAAACAAAACCATATAAAATATTTATTTATATTTATATTCTTAAGTACTAATAATACAGTTTAACATTGTATGTACAGTCAGCAGCAAAAGTGGCTAAGCGTTTGAAGTGTTCAAAATGACCTACACGCGCTCTTATTCTCTTGACAATAGAGACGTGTTGACCTCATTTTGAACACCTCAAATGCTTAGCTACTTCTGCTGCTGACTGTACATGTGTACGTAGGGGTTAGTTTGACTGATAACAGTTATCACTTTACGTCTAGTATCCCTTTTAGTGACCCTCGAACTGTGGTGAGAAAACAAGATAACATAATATAATGCCAACTTTGTAAGTTAACGGCGAGTTTCAGAAGCAGGCCCGGTACCGCGAACATCTAAGTTCGTATATTTCGAGCATCTATCTCTATTACTCCAATTAAGGCATCATGAGAGTGACAGAGACAATCGTCCGAAATTCACGAATATCGCTTTTTGCGGCGGCCTTAGGAGTTACCAAGCTGACGAGGTGTTCAAAATTATTTATTTATTTTATACAACGATGGTGGCAAACAAGCTTAAGGCCCGCCTGATGGTAAGCAGTTACCGTAGCCTATGGACGCCTGCAACTCCAGAGGATTCAAAATTAGCTTGACTTTGATACGACTTTATTGTTAAGAGAATAAGAGCTTGTTAAGATCATACTGAACACCTGGCTCGTTTAGTAACTTCTGGTGTTGACTGTACAGTTGGAGTGTGTGGACACAGCACAGTAGCGTTTTTCCCGCGTTTTCTCGGCTTACCATATAGTTAAAAATGCACGAGATATCTCATTGGAATCGCCAGGAAAACGTCGAGTGGTGGCCGCTAGTGTACTCAAGGGCATAAATATATATACAATTTTGCATTATATGCGATTGCTATAAGATAAAAAAAACTTTTATGGCCTAGAGACTGTACGCTATCAGATATATCGGAGCTGTGGAGGTGGTCACAAATATCTGAAAATGCGCTTTATCGCCTTAACAATAGAGGCGTTGTTCAGATATTTGTGACCTCCACAGCTCCAATATATCTGAAGGCAATTGTACATTCAGGGGTGAATAGATAGTTAAAAATCCTACGATCGCAGCCACAATGGGTCCACAGTCTATTTCTCTTTGAAAACCATACAAAAGCTCTGTTCACATAGAGAAATAAGCCCATTTGAAAAGACACTCCTCATATTATTTTACCTCCCTCATAAAAGTCCTATCTTGCCAAGCTTTACCTTCATTAACAAACTATTCAAATAATAATGACCTCAATTAATTATTGCGACAAAGTCCCATGATGTCTATGTTTGATGTCTAAAATGTGACATTAAATTATCTATGATAATAGACCTTATTGTCGATGGCGCCTATGCCGTTGTTCAAGATGCCGCGATACAACGCAACGCGGTTTGACGTAAGCGCCATCGACAATAAAATCCTTTTTGCTAGATAATGTCACAAATATGCGACAGTCTGCCCTCCGGTACCATCGGTCCACTATCCCGATTTGTCTACTTTACCACACGGCCCACTATCTCGATTTGTCTACTTTACCAAACGGTCCACTATCCCGATCTGTCTACTTTACAAACGGTCCACTTTCCCGATCTGTCTACTTTACAAACGGTCCACTTTCCCGATCTGTCTACTTTACAAACGGTCCACTTTCCCGATCTGTCTACTTTACAAACGGTCCACTTTCCCGATCTGTCTACTTTACCAAACGGTCAACTTTCCCGATCTGTCTACTTTACATTTATCCACTCTGTCACTCTACGGTTAGCTGGAAGAGATCTCTTATAAGGATAAGTTCACCTTTGTACTGTGTCTCTTATAAATGTTTTGTAATATTTTTTTATGTACAATAAAGTGCTTCTACTACTACTGGTACAGTCGAGTTCGTTAATATCGAAGCGTCTAATCGAACAAAAATATGTGTACACAACCCTAAGCCTATACAAATAAGGTTGTGTTCATATATTTTTGTTCGATTGGACGCTCCGATATTAACGAACTCGACTGTACATACTTTACCACAAAAAAGGGCCACTTTCGCGATTAGGTATAGCTGGTCTACTTGGCGTTTCGTAGCATAAGACCAATTTCACGAATTTTTATGCTGGTAGTATGGGAAAATAGAAAATTCAAATACAGAATTAGTGGTCAACCTCCTTATTGCCCGGCTAACCTCCTTAATACAATTCCACGCTCTCGATAGCGATACTTTACCTGTACATTCATATCATTATCTTTCGAGCGTCTTTAAGGATATAAGTACTGGCCTCTTAGAAACTGATTATGATTAGATTGTAGTAAGAGTATTTTATGCTTCTATGTCACTGTCAATTGCTAAATTATAATTTATTACATTGGCGGTGATTCGGCTATTTGTTTCTGGGTTTCTTTTAAAATGCGTTTATTAAAACAGCCAAATGGGCATGAAATTATAATAGACGATGGATATAGGTATACTTGCAGTAAAACCAACCAAAATGGATCCACCTTATGGCGTTGCGGTAATCGAAGAGAATGTTCGGCTACTGTAACTATTGATATAACTAAAACAACAATATTGAAAAAGCGACCGCATTCATGTTCGAGGGATGTTGTAAAAATAAGGTATTGAAAGCATTAGCCAAGTGCAAAGAAGAAGTTTGTAAGGATTTTGGCCCAATTCAACCAATATACGAGAAAATTGTAGAAAAATTAAAAGAGAAAGGTGGAAGATATTTAACCGAGACTCCGACATTTGCTACGGTCAAAAATGTGCTATACAGAGCCCGAAAGAAATACCTGTCCGCCAATAAACTGGTCTTTAATAGATTAGAAGAGGTCGAGGTTCCTCCAACTTGCAAAAAATTTCTTGTGTGTGCAGATGGTAATACAGAAAAAATATTGATATTTGCAAATGCTGCAGCTAAAAAGTTAATAAAAGCAAGATCATCAATACCAACAACGTATTTTGGTGATGGAACATTTAGGTGTGTGCCTAAACCATTTGCCCAACTTTACTCACTGCACATAGACCTAAATTCGACAAAAACAAGTACCAATGTGGTCCCAGTCATATACGGTCTACTGCCGAAAAAAACAGAAAACACCTATACTAGATTTTTTCAGCTCATTCGTGACTTACTCAATGTAAATATCACAACATTTAAATGTGATTACGAACAAGCACAAATTAATGCCGTCAAAAATATATTCCCAGAAGCAAATGTGCGAGGGTGTTTCTATCATTTTAATGCGGCGTTTTGGCGTAACGTTAAAACGTTAAAAACGAAAGCGACCAAAGAAGGCAGAAATATAACAAGAATGTGTGCTATCCTACCACTTCTTCCGCCACAGCATATGAAAGAAGCTTGGTCTTCTATTGCTGATTCCGCTCCAAGGACCGTAGAGATTCTAAATTTTATTAAATATTTCCATGATCAGTGGGATCCTGAACGATTTGCTGAACAGTTAAGCTGTTCTTATGCAATACATCGTACTACCAATCCATTAGAGGGTTGGCATAGGCGAATGAACGCCTATATACCCAAAAGACCAAATTTTTACCACTTTTTAGACAAGCTTATGAAATAAGCAAGACTTTTTACAACAGAAATCAATAATCGCCGAGTTCATAAGTTACCCAGTAATAGGCGAAAATGCGACATAGCCTTCGATCGCAAACTATCAAAACAGTTGAAAAAACTTGAAGACAGGCAGATAACCAACATAAATTTCCTAAAAAAAATGATCTGGGCTAAAATATCTTTGGGCGTACATTTTAAGTTACGTATTAAAAAAAACAGACGTAGACGTAAAGATAACTAATTACAGTTAACAGAGTAATTTATCGGAGAACGTAATTGTTTAAGTTGGTTTTAGAGAACCTAATATGTTTTCTTTTTAATTTTATCGATTTAAGTAGAAAAATCGTAATTGCAACAGTATTTTTCACATATTAAACTATCGTATTCATTGTTCTCAGTAAAAAGCAGCAAATAATGATGATGATGTCTGTATGGTCTGTTAGGCCCACTTGCGCCGCCCGGGGTTAGTTACTAACCCGAAGTTAACCCAGTTTAGCCCATACATTTTTGACGTTTAACTTTAGGTTAGTGATTAACTCTGGGCGACGCAAGTGGGCCTTAAGGGTCTGTTGAACATTAGTTTACTTATACGTAATTTATCATAAAACAATAGGTAAATCCTTTAATTGTTTTTCATTTATAGATAGCCCCTTAGCCCCATTTACACGGTACTACTTTCCCCGCCTCGGTCATCCGATTAACACTTTACCAAACACCACGGTAACAGGTAGGACAGTTGTGACAACAGTTACCGCTTGCCGTCGGGCCGGCTGTGTGCTTATTTGCAACCAATGTACCATCAATAAACAGATAATACTTTTACGGAGCTTTTGTCGAATTATTGTCGCAGGGTGTAACGTATTTCAATTGACAGTATTTCTTTACATACAGTAAAGGAAATCGATTTACGTACCATTTTGTACCTTGTCGCATTGACAATCAATATGACAACCACTGGAGATCTTTAATAGTTATTTACGATACAAGTGTAGAAAGCGAGTCTTTTCCGGACGAGTGTCGGGGTATGTAAAACACGACCGTAGGGAGTGTTTTACAACGACACGACTGACACGAGTTCGGAAACCACTTGCTTTCTACAAATGTATCGTACAAAATTTTACAATGTATTATACGAGGAAATAAACAATAATTATGAGTGACAGTTACTACACCGTGCAGAAAAGTACCATACAAATCCTTTTCTGCACGTGTGCAGAAAAGAATCACTTTCTATTCACAACCTTAGCCCTACAAAGAGCACTTTCCGAGCATAGTGCATTGTAAAAGTGTTTACTGTGACAAGGTACGAAATGGTACGTGAATCGATTTCCTTTACTGTACGTATAGTCCCGTGTAGGAATTTAGTTACAATTGTCGTATTTGTGACAATTAGACAAATTCTTCGCAAAAGTATTATCTGTTTATTGTTTACGTCATCATTTTTTTACTTTTACAATTTTAGTTGCAAACAAGTACACATCCCGCCTGACGGTAAGTAGTAAATTTAGCCTATGGACGGCTACGACGCCAGAAATAGATACTTGTCACAATTGTCGCACCTATCATCGTGGTGAAATAGGGGCCTGGATCCAGAAAAACGGCAAATTGACTGACACAGAAGTTGACAAATAGGAAAAGTGAACCATTTGGTCAAGTAGACCAATGGAGAAAGTGGACGCATCGGTAATTAGGCGGATCGGGAAAGTGGACGGATAGGTAAATAGACGGATTGAGAAAAACAATTAGGCAGATCGGGAAAGTGGACCATTTGGTAAAATAGACAGATCGGGAAAGTGGACCGATGGTACCGGAGGGACAGTCTGACCTTGAGAATATCCATGGTACATCTTCATTGCAGGATGTTGTGCTCTTGAACTTTTTCCTCTGTAATAAATTATTATACGTAGTTTAAACAAAACATTTACATGCAAATTGGCAACAAAGTTATGTATGTAATTATTAATTCTAAACAGGTAATGTAAAATCACGATATCATCACCAGTGCTCGGCACTATCGGTGTAAAACTTTAACAAAACTTGTTGAACTGATGTATAGTAATACTTACCATCGAGAAAAATACGAATAACTTTGGCAAATTACTGTCTAATTTAACTGTATATCGGAATCTCAATATGCATATATTTGGGTGTAAGTATATAATTGTTTTATGGCGCTATACACTCTTTTATGTCCACTTAACAAGTTTTGTTAAAGTTTTGCACCCATAGTGCCGATCACTGATCATTACGCTTATAAAAGTCAGAAATGTGATACGTTTATTTTTATGATTTTGCTTCGTGTGATCCTATTTTTGTCACATTGTTTTGTGTCTTTGATTTTCAAACAACAAAACAAACAAATTAACTTCATTCGGACTAGGTATTCGAAGTTAAGAGATTCGTAATCTTTAATTAATATTTTGAGCATCTTTCTTTTTTACTCTAATGAAAGTGACAGAGACAATCCCACGAAATTTATAAAAATCGTGTATTGCGGTAGCGCCTCAGGCCAGGTCATCTGTATTCGTTATTAGGTGGTACGAGTACAGCGCCATCTATTAAGATTTTTAGTTCTATCTGTACTGTTGTTATCTGTCTTCTTTCTTTTTAAGGTTTCTTTTGAGCGCGGAACAAAATATAGAACTGAGAACAACTGTGTTTATGAAGCGGTAGATGGCGCTAGTGAGATTGCTTGTTGCAAAGGAATGCGATATTCTATGATACCCAATATGAAATAAAAAACATCATCATCTTTCAGACTCATGGGAGCCTGGGGTCAGCTTGGCAACTAATCCCAGGATTTGGCGTAGGCACTAGTTTTTACGAAAGCGACTGACATCTGACCTTCCAACCCAGAGGGTAAACTAGGCCTTATTGGGATTAGTCCGGTTTCCTCACGATGTTTTCCTTTACCGAAAAGCGACTGATATTTCGTACATAAGTTCCGAAAACTCATTCGTCCAAGCCGGAGTTCGAACCTGCGACCTCCGGATTGCAAGTCGCACGTTCTTACCACTAGGCCACCAGTGCTCTTAAAGATAATAGGATAAAATTACCCCAAATCTTTCCATCCTGCGTACTTTGGGCAGGGCTAAATCTCTGCAGGAGCTGCCACACCCCGGCCCCCAAGTTCTCCATGCTAGCAGCTGTCCTGTTCTGAGCCTCGGCCATCTGTGCCAGACTCTCCGCTATCTTGAAGAGACCATCAGCTTTTAGCCTGTCTACTTCAATGCGGGACTCTTCTATTCTTTCTAAAGTTTCTTTTGCAGAGTTAATTGAGCTGTCTGATGAACCTGAAATATGGAAAGTAGATCAGGTGACAGTTTTAATATTGATATGGGTAGAAGTGGTTTTAACAATATTATCTATAGGTTATGGGCCAACTAATTAATTTAAAATAGAATAATTACTTAATTACTTTGTTCCATTGTGATAAGATTTAAACCAGCCAGGATATATTCTAGAGCATAATTTTGCTTTACATAGCATTTGGTAGTTAGTAGGTTAGTAAAATAATTTTCTGTTTGATCTTACAGTACCTAGTTCATAAATAATTGGACTATGAATACATTTATTTATTTCAATATATTATAACAGTTGTTCCATACAAGACATATAGTACAAAAAATAATATACAGTAATACAAGTAATTTCTCCTAGTATTTTATAAAAAGAATACCCCGTCTAGCAGCTCCGCTTGGTAGTACATTTTGTTCTACAGGTGTAAAAATATTGATAACCACTGTGACAAAACTGTAGTTACTTACATGAAATTAGGTACTGCTTAGTGAGATAAATTTTATGAAATAGTTCTGTAAATCAATCTATTTGTGAAAAATAACTTACTACTTCTCCTTCTTTTAAGTTTTAGTTTCTTTACTTTGATTTTAGAATCTCTCTTTTCTCGTGTTAGGCTTAAAGGGTTTGCTTTAGCCATTAGCAGGTCCTTGATATTGTATCCTAGGATATTGCACAGCCGGGTTTCTAGTGAAGTGAGTTCTATTTCTGCTCCGGTCGCTGCTGTGGTTTCATTGTTTCTCATTGCTCTTACTTTGTTGTTCAGTCGGGCTTTGTAATCTGTATAGAACTAAAAATAAATAGTATTAGTTTGCCATAGATATTAGCTATCTCAATTATAAATTATAAAAGATTTATGATTTTTTTTTGCCTCCAATAACTAAATGACTTAAAAGTTAGGAACACTGCTTATTTTACTAAACTAAATTACCTTAGCCCATTCTCTACCATTTCTAAATGATGATCCGACATTTTCAACATTTAAAATGTCCGCGCACTCTGCCCATAATTTTTTTGACAATGCGCGCCCTTCCTTGGATCTCAATCGGCCGAGCGCCAGATTTCTATTCTTCTCTAGAAACTCCAACAACAATTTCATTTGACGTAACGACACAGTTTTTTTCAGAGTTCGCTCCATGTCTAATAAAGGAACGTGTAAAAAACTGCAGCAGGATAGAGATTGTAAAGCGCAGTTTTAGTAATTTATGAATGGGACAGTACTTTATATTAACGAATTGTAAACGTAAGAATAATTACGCATATCTAAATTAAATCACAACTCGTTTTAAGGCTAAATTGTAACTAAAAATAAACACTAACGATAGTTTTAATTGCGTTTTACTTCACGCTGTCATATCGTTGTCGTTGACGTACGATCCGTTTGGCGTTTCTACTTTTTAGTTTTTGGTGTTAGAGTACTCAGAAGTTCTGCCATACCTTCTTTTCATTTTTAGTATACTAATATTGATTGAATAATGAAGTCAAATTAATATTAAATTTATTTATAATGCTAATAAAACTCAGTTTTAAGTAGAATACAGCTTTATGCATTTAATATGCTACAACGCCATCTAGCAGCGACGCTGTTCGAACAATTGTGTGTCCTTGGCAAAAAAAACGAAAATACTAAATTATTTATATTTATAATTAATAATTTTGTTATTTGTTATATTACTAGAATAGAATAATGGCACGTCTTTGTTATCATATCACTGTAGTCACTTTATTGGAGTAAAAAAATCTAAGTTGGCGAAATACTAGACATTTGAACATCCTGATGTCTATGGGTATAAAATAGATTATAAAAAATATCCATGTGTTGTCTATAGACACTACTTGACAATCATGGCGAGCACGTCAAGGTCTGTTTTTCTCATATATTTTTATTCCTGTTTCCGTCGTTAAGAAGTATTTAGTTTATATATTCTATGACCGAATATTAATAATGTCGGCTAAGATTCTACGTAAGTTATTTGTAGTGATCTTAGCCTCGTACAAATAGTCACGGTAAAGTTTACCTGATGGTACGTTTTGTAATTACTGATGATGAACTTTCCTTTGTGGTTTTAGAATTGAGGCAAATAAGGTGGTTTGCTATGCTCACCCCGATGCGCCGCTTATTGAGGATTACCGGGCAGGGGACATGATCTGCTCGGAATGCGGCCTCGTTGTTGGAGACAGGTAAAGTTATTCTGAACATTGACAAAATTGCGAAATTCACTTAGCTTTCCAAAGCTAAGTTTCTAAAATTTCGAAATCGTTTAAATTAATTTTACAAATGTATTCAGCGGCTAGTTCCAATACGGCATTTCGACCTGATGCTAATTTAATTACTGCATGCATATTTCATTGTTGCTGATAATATCTATGTTTACTGCGTTATATATAATTTCTTATTTTAAGTTGCAATCCTGCTGCTGTCTCACATTCATTCTTTTGTTTTCATTATAATACCCATCAGCAAATGATGTTTCTACATTGTTAAAAATGCATAGCATTTTCATTAGTCTGCACAGTTTTTGTGCCTAATATGGTAGGTATATAAACTGCAAGGGAAGTTAATGATAGAGTTGAAACATGCATAAGCTCAAGAAGGGCAGAATACACCAAGACACATTTCAAGATGGCTACTGAATTTAGTCTGTTGCCCTATAATATGCAGTGGAGCCTTTAACCTTTTGAACGCTTTTCCTCTCGCGTCAAAATGTGACGTACGCCATGGTATGACTTGTGAAGAACAAATATAAACCTTATCTGTCAGCAGGACATTTGCTTTGACAGCGTCCGCCATAGCCACTTTAGTAGTCGGTGGCATGGCAGGCACGACATCACGCGACCACTTTAGTGGTGCTTGGCGTTCAAAAGGTTAAGGGTTAGGGCCTTTTAGTAGTAAGTAGCAATAACAATGAAACTATGACTAGGACAAATGAAAATAGCTCTTATTAAAACTTTAATAAGACCATCCTTTTTGAAACTGATATTATTAACAAGGTTTGTCTATGGTTAAAAATAAGTCTATGATTGGGACCCATATTATTTAGGAAATGTTTATTTTGTCAAATAAATGATTATTAGGAAATGTTTATTTTGTCAAAGAACCAATTTTTTAACAATAAATGTTATACAAAAGCTTTCCTTGAATAAACACGATACAAACACATAAAAAAAAAAACAAAAAAAATGTACCTACCTTTTTAATCAACATTTTCTAAGAGTAAAAGTAAGATCATAGACTTGTGAGGGCCACAAATCTATTTATGCTAATATGTGTCGCTTAACTTCAAACTCGGATAAATCCATTCTGCTTTAAGGTTGATTATCTAAAAAAAATGTATAATAATCTGAATGCTTATCAACCTTAGAGCAAAATGGATTTACCTGAGTTTGAAGTTAAGCGACACATATTAACTTTCATAGCATCAATTGTATGCTAACTTAGCATACTTGTGCTACCCACAAAAGAGCTTAAGTGATATCTAGAAACCCTATTTAATTAAGTGATGTTGTGATGCTACTATATTATATTTTATATTGTTTATTCATTAACACATCTGTTTATTTGCCAACCTGAAGTCAATTGCACCTTTCATTGATGGCATAAGTGTAAAGATGGAAAAAAATTGTCATT
This sequence comes from Grapholita molesta, assembly GCA_022674325.2. Taxonomy (NCBI): domain Eukaryota; kingdom Metazoa; phylum Arthropoda; class Insecta; order Lepidoptera; family Tortricidae; genus Grapholita; species Grapholita molesta. The sequence continues at coordinate 5,214,131 of CP053124.2, read as the reverse complement.
CTTTTTTAATCACAACAGGGAATTGTTCACATGACCAAACTAACCAATCCAGCATCATTGATTAATTCTCGCTGAATGTATACTTACGAATTATGATAAAAGTAAAAATGTTTAACAACATAAGGAAATCTCCGTTGCACGGAACAGGGTTATGTTTTCAAAATGGTGGGCGGTTGTCCGAACCTTGTTAATAATATTAGCTAAATGGTAGGCTTTTCATGTTGTATGTACATGTTGCTCAATAAATAAGAACTGTTTCAGTGTTATGGAGTCGTAATGCAATCATTTGTTGGTTATTTGTTGTCTATTAAATGCACCATTGGATTTTGAAAATATATCTTTACATGTTAAAGGTACCTTTTATGGCCTTAATTATTTTTATGGCAGTAGTAAAGTTCCTTATCAACAACTAACAGTCAGTTACTTTTTGTTTTAATGGAAAATTTGACATAAAATTATTATACCCACAGAGTAATTGACGTGGGTTCAGAATGGCGTACATTTAGCAACGAGAAGTCAGGAGTCGATCCTTCCCGTGTTGGTGGCCCTGAAAACCCGCTACTCTCAGGCGGAGACTTATCCACAATAATCGGACCTGGCCGAGGGGATGCCTCATTTGACAGTTTTGGTGTCTCAAAGTATCAGAACAGACGCAACATCAGCAGCACAGACAGAGCCCTGATCAACGCCTTCAGAGAGATCAACACAATGGCTGACCGCATCAATCTTCCCAAAACAATTGTCGACAGGGCTAACAATTTGTTTAAACAGGTATAGTCAAATATTTGTGATAGAACTCTCTAATCTCTAAACTAAACCCTTTTTTGAGACATTACAAGTGTAAGACTGCTATAGTATAATTTTTTGGCCTTTGCTTAGTAAAAAACTTCTTAGGAGCAACTGTTTCCTAACAAACTTAAACCTTGGTGATGTGTTTTGATTCGATTTTTAACGTTTTAATATACAAATAAACAAGCTATGTTAAATTAGGCGTGGCATCTCAGTTTTATAAAGGAAAGAGGTTGTTTTTATAAGTTTTAAACTAAATTCTCTCGGACACTCAGCACTCTTAGTGCTTGATAATGGAGGCCTATGTTCTCCGAAACATGTCGCGCGAGTGACTAAATAAACGTGAGTAGAGCCGTGTTAATGTTTAATTTATAAATTCTCTCATTGCATCTTATTCCACTCTCCTTTACAAAGTGGGAAAACTCCTATAAATTCTGTTACTAGGATTTCTACAAACGACCGTTGGCTTGATCCACTACGCCAGAAGTTGTCACTATTGTCATATTGTTGACTTATATTTTAATAAAGTATATATTTGCAGGTACATGATGGCAAAAACTTAAAAGGCCGGGCGAATGACGCCATAGCCTCAGCGTGCTTATACATTGCGTGTCGCCAAGAAGGCGTGCCACGCACGTTCAAAGAAATCTGTGCCGTCAGCAAAATCAGCAAGAAAGAGATTGGCCGGTGTTTCAAACTCATCCTCAAAGCTCTGGAGACCTCAGTTGACCTCATCACTACAGCTGATTTCATGTCTCGGTTTTGCTCAAATCTGGGGCTTCCGAACTCAGTGCAAAGGGCAGCTACACATATTGCAAGGAAGGCGGGAGAGCTGGACATTGTTTCCGGACGCAGCCCTATTTCAGTTGCAGCTGCTGCTATTTACATGGCTTCTCAAGTAAGTTATTAAGTGTACATTAGTTTAACCACTCTGACAATGGTCAGGCCTAGCTGAGAGTCTTCTCAGCGGGCTATGGTTAGCAAACCAGCAACAAAACTCTCAGTAACTATACCGCTACACACCACTCAGATTCGGTTGAGTCTGTCTCAACCAATCTCGCTGGAAGCGTAAACTTAGTAGGAGTATTCCAGTAGTACAAATCAAGGTAGTGGAAGGGTTTTTTCCCAGGCTACCTTCCCACCACACAGTCCAATCGCTCTAATGGGCTCAATGGTCATAGAGCCTAAGTCAGGTTAAAAAAAACATTAGTTTAACCTTTTCAATGCCATGTCAAACGCCAAATATTCCTTATTACTAAGTGTATTTAATTAAAAATAATCGTCACAAAACTGACATAATTTTACTTTTCTGCAACTCACGCTAATTGAGTGCACTTTTTTCTAAAGATCCCTATATAACTGGGGCCTTCTCAGTGTATTTATTGCTCAAAATAGAAAATGTATGTAAAAATGGTGGATATATTTCTAAATGGCATTCTCTAGGTATCTAGTTGTGAACCATAACGCTAAACAGACATGTACAGTTAGTAGTAGAAGTGGCTAAGCAGTTGAGGTGTTCAAAATGAGGTCAACACAACTCTATTGTCAAGAGAATCTTGTCAAGAGAAGAGAAAGAAATTGTGCAGGTTATTTTGAACACTTCACCTGCTCAGCCTCTTTTGCTGACTGTACAAAAGATACAAAGAGAAATGTTATTGTTAGTTCAGGAACTTATCCAATGTGTTCTTAATGTTCTTATCGACAATGGATAGTCACTTGAGATAACATCCTGCAAAACGAAGCAAACTATGAAGCCGTCTTATCTACAAATAAAACAGCACTCGTGCGAGACATTAATGCACTTTACTGCCTTTTGCTTGAATATGACAGTTAATTACTACTCTTTCGCTTCTAGTACATACATGTCTTGAAATATGAACAGAATGATGTCTTAGGACTTGTCCATAAGCCATGAGATCGTTTATATTATAACATCGGATGCTATAAGATCACCAAATATAACCAAAACGGTGTGTCAAAAAAAGGCTAAAAACGAATACATGATTTCTAGACGAGTCTAGAGCCATTATAAAATAATAAAATTAAGTCAGATACGGGAATTTTTAGAAAAAAGTGTACCCAATTAGTGTTACTTGTAGAAAAGTAAAATTATGTCAGCTTTTTGACGATAATTTTACATGTTTTTGACACATCAAATGTATGTATCCATATTTACTAACCTCACCCCTCCCACCCGTTTAGTAGTTAAAGGCGCGGTAAGAGTAACTTGATAATAAAGGTGTTTTTTTTTTCAAAGGAGGCAGTTTCCGAGTTTTTTGCCGGTCATAAAAGTCAAAATACTCCTCGGGTCAGAGGTGTAGGGTTAGAATCGGTGTAGTTTTTATTTTTCTCTTTTACTTTTGTATACTCGACGTGTAAAAGTGCCCTTGTGGCCTACTTACTGAATAAACGTTTGAGTTTGAGTTGAGTTGCACAAGTTATTTTTGAGAAAACGGGAATTTTTCGTGGTTATAAAATACTTATTATTTTTGGTGACTACACGTTTTATCAAAGGATGTTACGGTCGTTAAGATACCAGGTTATTAAGAATGCAAATTGCTATGAGGTTAATACCTTTTAGTCGATTAGCATTCACATAATAGTTGTGCGTTTTTTCCATTTATATGTTAAATAGAAATAAAGTAAAACCAGTAAGTAATTGTCCCTAATTCATTTATAACACGTCTGCGATAACCAATGTAATGAATGGTTTTAATAGATACTTTTTTGTTGTATATGTTTAACTCTCTGGTACCTAATAAACGACAACAGACTTTTTGGTATTATTTGTGGTATTTATTTGCGGTTGTAGCGTCAGGTGCCTATGGTCGAGTGCAGTTATTTGTGACTCAATTCGCAAAAAAATCCTTTAAAAATTAATACAGTTAGACAGGGCTGTCAAACTTAGATGGGTCTCAAATTAATGCACGCGACTGTATAACCACGGACTTAAGTTGATAAGCCACTTACGGTTTTTTTATTCAATACTTATGCTATGATATGCACAATGTATGCCAACCCGCTTGCCAAGCGTGGCGATTATGGCATTTACAGAGCCACATTGTGGGTCGCTTTGCGATAGGCCTATGTCCAGTCACGGATATCTTTCGGTTGATATGATCATGATGATACTTTTGCGTTCGAACATGATTAACTGTAATAACATTAATTGTTCTAATGTTAGCGACAGTCAGGATATATTATTTATGAGCGGTTTAAATTCATAGATATTTAGCACTCTACTGTAAAAAAAGAAACGAACTCCTCTAAAATTAGTCTATAACTATTACAGGCTTCAGAAGACAAACGCAGCCAGAAAGAGATTGGCGACATAGCCGGTGTCGCCGACGTCACGATCCGGCAATCCTACAAGCTCATGTACCCGTTCGCTGCCAAACTGTTCCCCGACGACTTCAAGTTCGCCACGCCCATCGAGTTCCTGCCGCAGATGTAGACGTCACGGCGTCAATAATATTGACAATATTTATCAGACTGACGACCCGGCAATCCTACAAGGTGATGTACCTGTTTATATTTCCTGGCGTCTTCCAAGTTTCGCCAGTTCCTGTCGCAGATGTAGAATATGACACGTCAGTAATAATGACATTATTTATTCTACGTGAGCATACGTTGTTTTTAGGTCAGTAAAGATGACAATATATTAAGGTGTGATTCTGAGCACGACTTCTACCGTCATAGTTTAATGTGCATACCAATTTGTATAGTTCCCAGTATGAATTGGAATATATAAATATAATAAACTAATTGCAGCAGTTGATGAGCTTTGTTAATTGCCCGATTAAGCACATCCACTGTTGCATTTTGTCGTAATCGTTCTCATAATAGTACATTTCGATACTAGTAAAAAATATTTTTTTTTGATGAGGGTGAAAGTTGGAGCCCGAGCGAAACGAGGGTAACAAAAACCCGAGTCTTAAAGAAGTTTTTACACGTGTATCGAACCCAATTTTTCATAACAAGTGCCTTAAAAAGTGAAATTTACGCACAGCGTGCGCAAAGTGCACTTTTTACGCACTAGTTAGGAATATATATATGCATATATAGAGGATATATATATGCATTTATATATATTATATATGCATCTATAGAGGTCGAACTTATTTTACATTATTACACCTACCTGTATAACAGCGGTCGCCCTGATGCGAATTGCCCCGCTGAAGTGACAACGGCTGTTGGGTGGTGTGTAAATTCAAAACATATTGTAAATAACGCATATTGTATTTAATCATTATATAGGGACCACAGAACTCGCAACATCGCGAGGACAGTTAAAGTATACTTGCTTTAGCCGGTAAACGATTGAGCGGCCTGTGTTTATCTGCACACGAAATATTGTCATTATTACGCGGCAAACTTGTATGTAATTAAATTATCATAAAGGTATCATTTCATATTTGACTATAGGTGAAAACTTAACTGGATCATGTCTATGTAGTTGTGTAGAGAATTATTATGGATCTTAAGTGAAACTTTGAATATAGAACTCCGACATGCGTGTATACACACGTTACTACTACATAGGCCAGGTGCTTAAGCTAAATTTTTCACCTATATAAACTGTAAATGGAATGGCTGCATTTGCAGTGTGCGGTCAAGTTTGGAATGGCACCTTAAGGGGACTCAGTAATATAATATCTCAACTGATTGTAACATAATTTAATAAAATGTAAATGCCTTGTTTAATTGCGAACTGAAACGGAATCAAATAATGATCTTTTTGTCATTTAATTTACTACATTTGACCTGTTTAGGAAAAATATTAAAAATTTAATTAGCCTACATTAACCATATTAAACACATTTACCTAATATTCAGACAGGTGTGTATTTACATCAAGGCTCATGAAAAGTAAAAAAAGTAAAGATAAATACTTACTTATATCTTTGACACTACTATAGACTGGGTTACTTTGATTCACATTGATCTTCTACTTTTAAACTATGAAGTATGTACTTCTGACACAAATACTTGTCCTTCATAAACAAACTTTTTCTATAAAAAAAATTGTGATACACTCAGACTATGGTACTGAAATGTAATGTTATTTTTATATTGATAATTCTTGATGCTCAATTGTCTATTTGTTTACTATGAAAACGGTACCATACATAAAATATGACTGATTATATTTTAAAACCGCATTGTCAGTTATTGAAAAGTGGCCAGTAGAACACATTTTCCAACGGGTTTCAATTACTGGACACCCTTCAATAACTGGCCACCTCACATTAAAATAAATTCTAATTTAGAATTAATTTTTAGTAAAATGTGGCCAGTTTTTGGAGGGTGGCCAATTACTAGTGAATTACCCTATATGCTGCCATACCATTGTGAAAAGTCATACAAAAATATATTATTATTTTGTTATAGCATATGGAAATATCTAAATGAAAGCTTGCTCTAAAATATTTTCTGTTTCTGAGAAAAAAAACTACAGGTAAACGACCGAATGTGCTCTTCATTATTATTTGCGTTTCATGTGTGCGAGGGAGATGGATAAATCCAACTTTTTGTGTATATGTTGTATGTTTTGCGCGAGTTACTAGATTGCTACATATAGACATGTATAGATCGTGGAAATGGGTTGTTCCTAGTTATTACTTCTAGTTAGCAGTGAACCTTATTGCCAATGGGTCACAGGCCACTTTTGAATGTGTGCAGAAAGAAAGAACGAAGTGATAGTGGCACATAGCTTGACACATATCATTTTTTTTAAATATTCTACCTGTTAACAAGTCATAACTACTGGGAATAATCCATAAAAAAATTGTTGCATGACTTCGGGACCTATTTATCTATACATAAGTCTTAGGACTGGTGTAGAAATATTGTAAGCTACCTTCGCATAGTTGTAATCTTACCACAGTCAAATACTATATGGCATAAATTATCTATACACTATTTCAATGGCATAGGGTGGAAAAGTGTAATATTAATTTATACTGGGGATCGTTACCGGTATTACGAAAAATCTCGTTTTTTTCTTTGTTTTATTTGATCTTCTTGGTTGTTGCATGAATAGTGTGCAATTACAACTGTAATACCGAATTGAATACCGGTTAATATGTATGAAAATAATACCGGTATTCCATCCCTAATTTATATCTTTGACTGTACCACTGATGTAATATTGCGACAGTGCGAAGTGATCTTTTCGTTTTTATATTAACTTAGTTTTAAGTATTATTCTTGGACTCACCAGCGACCGCTGTTGGACTTGTGATTTATGTTTGTACGTGAGAAGGCGTTTGTTATACAGTTTTAGTTAATATTCTCCTTTAGTATAGTACTGGTAGTAATTTAAAGGTTTGGGCACATAGGCGCGTTTTGTGAGCGTGGCGGTAGCGCAGCGTGACACCGGTGTGGCTAATGTAACGAAATAAGGCACACATTCGGACGGCAGCGTCGCGCCCCGCTTACAAAACGCGCCTATGTGCCCAAGCCTTAAGTCTTTGTCAGCCACGGTTTTTAGTACATATTTCACTTGCAGAAATGAACCGTATTGTATAGTCGGAAGGTTCCTTTTCAGTTACAAGCCTTCAAGGCTAGGGTTGTCCGTGACTCGAAAAATTATTTAAATAATTATTTTGTTTACAATTTTTATGACAGATTTGTATTCGAATAGTTCATGTGCCAATTTTTTTAAAGTTTCAAGTAGCATTTCATTTATTTAGAACGCGCCTACTAAACATAATTGAAAACTTTAAAACGGATTCTATTGTCATAAAAAATTATAATAATACATCGACTGATTATTTCTCTTTTTTATATTGTCAATACAAGTTATGTTATGTTAATGAGAACTACTTTGAACAATTTTTTTAATAGATTAACGTGCATGTTTTTTCACACAGTGAATTTCCGTGTATACGGTCATCATCATCATAAGTTAAGAGCATGGTTCTTGTCCAGTACCACCAGAGGCACTCGTTTTTCTTTTAGCCGTTGCGCATTTGCTCGTGGTTTTCCTCTTTCAACTCTAGCTTAGGTATACAAGATTTAATCTAATGATCAAATTTAAAGTCGTTTATTGGCATCTATGTCGGAAAAATCTCGTATTTGTGATCATCAGAACGATTATACCGAATGCGATGCTCAATCTATCTAATAGTTTATTAGATAGATTGAGCATCGCTTACAAAATTATAGCATACAAAACGCGAACCAGTTATTAAAGTATTGTCTCCAATTATCTTCATGTACGTCGCTGTCTCTTTCTAAAATACTGATAAAAAAAGAGTAATAAGACGTTGTTAACAATATGTATATGTGGCGTGTACTCAACGACTTTCGATTCATTCAGTTAATTAGAATCGAAAGCTTTGTACTAAAGGTCTCATTATCAGGAAGACGGCGAGACAACATAAGAAATATCGATATGAATCGTTACTGTGTGAATGTTGCCTTAAAACTTCGACTAGTATTGGTTAACCCACTTTGTAATTTTTTTTTAAAGAAAGGTTTTCATTTTTTTCGTGCAGAGTCGGAGCCTATTCTAATGTCGAATTAATAAAAATGTAAAACAAATTCAGGAAACTTACTTCTCATGTGACGAGAATTTTCAAAATTAAGTGCCAATAAACCTGCAAATTGTTTAAAACAAATTATAAGCCATGTGTAAAAATCTGTAAAAAAAATTGTTAAACGTTTTCAAAGTCTGTGGAGATTATAGCAAAAAGTTATTACAATTGTAAACCCGGCAACACTTGTGATTGTCATGTTCTTGACCAATGAAAAAAAGGACATTTTGAAAACTGCCCCTTCACACTATTCTGTTGTCTTGGTGGAAAACAGCAGTACAGTCAAGTACATAAATATATAATTCTACTCACAGTGTTGTGATCCCATAAGGTCGCCAGAGAACTCCTTGAAGGATAGTCAACTCGCGTGTGACGCCTCGTTACAGACATCAATAGGCTACTGGGACTGCTTACAATCAGACAGGCCGTAAGTTTGTTGACCACCGTTGTAGTAAAACAATATACAATTTTGTACCTTATTGTAATGAAGATATGTATAGATATTTATGGTCTTGGCTGAACAAGTTTTATTCAAGTTCTATGGAACTTGTACCACTAGAATTATAACAGCGTTAAAGCTGTATATATGCCTTATATCTCATGATTTAACATTAATATACCATGCAAAAGTTACTAAAACACACGAACTAAAAACTGTATTAAATGTGTATTATCGCCTTGTCGTGTATTTAAGGTTTAGTTATTAATTATTATAAATAATGCCACAAATAAATTTATTTTTAAGTGATCAACTGGTTTTATTAGTCCTAACTAAAGGTCAGTGGGTAAATTAAATACTATAAGTTATAACATTAACACTTTGGATGCCCTATAATACTATAAGGGTAGTGTGTAGTGGGCATCCAATCGAAACGTTCCCTCATCCCATTCCAGCGGTGAGGCTCAAAGCATCGCTATATTACTGAGGCGCCATGAGCATAAAACCAAATCCTGAAAAAAAAATCTTGATCCAACCGGTGATGCTCAGGGTCACAAATATCTGAACAACGCCTCTATTGTCAAGGCCAAACTGAGATCAGTTTGCTGGCGAGATCGCACTCATATTATATTATGTATATTACAGTTATGAATGCACCTAGTAATTCTTAATACGTAATCTAATATTGAAACAAAATTTATTGCCTCCAAAAAATTGGCGACTGTTACATAGGAAAACATAATCCCGCACCCTGTGATGCTAGCAGTCATGTTAATTGAGAATCACCATATTAACCTTTTGAACGCTTTTCCTCTCGCGTCAAAATGTGAGCTGTACGCGAAGGTATCGACTAGTGAAGAACAAATATAAACCTTATCTGTCAGTAGGACAATTGCTTTGACAGCGTCCGCCATAGCCGCTTTATTGGTCAGTGTCGTGGCAGGAACGACATCACGCGACCACTTTAGTGGTGCTTGGCGTTTAAACGGTTAAAAAGTTATCTAATAAGACAAAATAATATCATACCTTATCATTTCAGCTGTAAGACGCAGGCCCCCTAGTATAACTTGTATCATCTTGGGGGGTGCTGCCATACTTGCCACCCCTGGCAAGCGGGTTGGCGAGTACAGTAACTTATCCGGTTTCGACGGACGTTTTTTCCTGTTTTCACCTCTTACAACACCCGAGGGCGGGAGATGTGGCGTTAATCTCAGCCACACGGCTACTTTACATACCAAAAAAAAAAATTAGAGCTTGCAATCTCGATGTCTTGTATGGACGGTTCTTGCGCATACAAAGCATCGGACCACGCTAACACAGCAGCGATTTTACAATGAATACAGATTCATAAATAATATAGACCATACAAGAAAAAATTGTCTCGTGTGATGTCTAAAAAACTTGTGACTGGCGTTACTTCTGCCGTGTATTGACTTCCTCGTGTTAAGGGTATCGACCTGTCAACAACCTTTCATCCAATTCCCATTATTCTCATCACATCCCATCGAATTTATTGTTTTTTATCAAAACTATTTACTCATCATGTTATTAGTAAAAAAGACTTATACGACATCGATGCCTCTATGCAGTTACGCCCTCCCAAACCAACATTGGAAAGGGCGCATGACGTGAGCGGAGTGCGTAGTGAGCCTTTTTATGTCTATAACTGGTGAATAATAAAGATAGTCAAAATTTATAAGATATATATTTTGGACCTGGGTATGTCCTTAAACTACGTCCAACAATGAGAGGTAGGGCGCAGCGAAGCGCCATCACGCTTGAATCTGGAGCAGCCCAACTGGGGAAGTACCTCCTCTCTATAGAAGATAACAGCCATAATAGCACTACTACCTTTCAAGTCTGTAGTGTTGTGTTCCTGATGGTGAGTAAGGTTCCCAGAGCTCCAATCCCCCTGAAAGGCTGGCAATGCGTTTGTGACCCCCTGGTGTTGCGGGTGCCTATGGGCGATGGTAATTGCTTACCATCAGGCAATCCGTCAGCTTGTTTGCCACCTTTGTCATAAAAAAATAATATTTTACCTGCATAGTTGCTTTACTAATATCTGTTCCAGGCTGATAATGGATTGCATGATCTTTGTTGTTATTTTTTTCTCACAACAACTATTAGTACTTAGTTGTATAACACTTTAACGTAAGTACCTAAAAGATTAAAAAAATCACTCGCTAAGTAGCTTTTATAGTTCCTTACACATATTATGGTACTATGGTGTGGTAAAGTCCATGTAATGCTACATCAGCAGTCTTTGTCACTAACATGTCTCTACTGAAGGTGATGCCGGCCCTTTTGCCATACTAATATGCGGGCGTGCCTTCGATCTTGATGATTGGCGCCCGCGGGTGTGGAGACATTTTTATAGCAGTTATGGTGTTAACAAATGTCACAAACTACTTAAATGTGACTGGTGTGTGTGTGTGAATTCTCTTGAAAAATACCGGTATGTATCGACCTGTTAAACTATTAGGGCAATTTCACTTTCAGGGACACCCAATTAACTTAATTGTCAAATAAAAGTTAAATCAGTGGTCACTTTAGTGACGACAATTAAGCTTTAAATTTCAATATAATCTAGGTACTGTTTTATGTTCAATCCATAAATAATACGTGTTATTGTAATAGAAAAATGCGAATAAAGATGATTTACATAAAGATTTAAAGCTTAATTGTCGTCACTAAACTGATTTAACTTTTATTTGACAAGTAAGGGTGTCCCTGAAAGTGAAATTGCCCATTAACGCCGTGTGATGCTGGCTGACTAGAATAGCAATCTCCTACCGCGGGTGTCGTAAGAGGCGACAAAGGGAAAAATCCTACGGACGGGCAGCAGCGTCCGTCGAAACCCAATCTACAGCTACTGCGGTCGTCAACCCGCCTGCCAAGCGTGGCGACTATGGCAACAACCTCCAAGATGATACAAGTCATATCTGTGGGAGGCCTATGTCCAGCAGTGGACTGGATATGGCTGAAATGTGATGTGTGATGTGAAACTATTACCTAGATCAAGACTCGACTTCTTTTGATAAATGGATTGAATGGATCCAATATTGGTATATGGATTTTTAACTATCCTCACATATCTGACTATTTGGTTTGGTCTAGTGGGTAGTGACCCTGCTTATGAATCCGATGGTCCGGGGTTCAAATCCCAGTATGGATATTTATTTATGTGATGAACACAGATACTCGTATTTGTTCCTGAGTCAAGGGTGTTTTATATATGTATTTAAGTATATTTATATTAAATATATCATTGGCTGAATGATGGCCCACAACAGAACATAAGCCTTCTTGAGCTACCTTGGGGCTCAGTTAATCTGTGTAAGAATGTCCTGTAAATTTATTTATTTATTACATTTTGTATGACTTTTACGCATTGCGAGTGAATTGGCGAGCTCTATAGCGTCCTAGCGACTTGGTCTTGTAAATGAGCATGGTTTGTAAGGACCACGGGTAAGGACTCAGTTATAACCCTATGGACTCACTTGGGACTGCCATCTAAAAATGTAGAATTGAACTCTAGTCTCAGGTAGCAGTAGTAGTCAGGCACCTTTTTAGCTTTGCAGTCTTAAAACAAGTTTGAGGTATTTTCATAAATATTGAAGTGGGTACAGAAAATACGGTAGTAACCAGTGTGTGATCGTAATTTTGCCAGCATTTTTGGTGCAGTGCTAGAGTTGTCATTAGTGCTCAATATCAAACTGAACCAGCAATCTAATAATATCAAAAATAAATATGAATCGCGTATTAAACAAATCTGAAATACAGACAATATTTTCAGAACTTGTAAAGCCTAACCCAATAGGCATAATGAAATGAAGGGTTAATTTAATACGGGTATATGAGATAATGTATAATACAGTTGCAATGATCTCAAATTACAGTTCACATTTATGATTAGGAATTGACATACTAACTACATATTTGCATAGACAGTATAATGCGTAGGTAATAAATGTAAAATTACAATAACTAATTAAGTGAAAAATAGTATGTCCTTTCCAATGACAACATAGTACCTAGGTCCTAGGTATTACATAATTTTAAACGTCAATCATATGATACACGTCGACAACCCTGGGTCGCTGTCGTGTGTCATTTAACGTCATCGCACCAAAAATGCTGGAAAAAGTGCGATCACTGTAGTAACCCAATGTAGCAGTAGATAGTATAAGTATATTAAACTAGTCATTCCAATATGTTTACGTTTCATATAAACACAATAGTTGTTCCTAATGATATGCGCTTCAACGTATCATCAGCATTTAGTAACACACTCTATTTTAAACTCGTGAATATTAAAACAATTCTATAAATTACATTACGTTACGACTAAAATAGAGTTTTCAATATTAAGTTTTAATTTCCTTAAACCTTTAAAGCCCAGTGGAATTGGAGTCACGTCTTAAAGGTCCATTTTGAACGGACTCACGAAATCAAAATCATGGCTTGTTGCCAAATTAAATTAAACTACAAAGTGTATCCTGTAATTTTAAAGACAAACGCTGAATCCCTTAAATAGACTACCCCTTAAATAGATTTTCGTACAAGACAACCATTAAATAGGTGGTTAATTACTTTTTGAGCAATAAAGTTATGAAAAGAAAGTCGTTCTAGAAGTTCCACCTGCGCCATGGTTCCCATAACGCTGGCGGCGTTACCTCTGTGTATAGCGAGGGAAATACGCTGACCAGCTCGACACCCTATAAAGGATTCTATGTTTAAGCATATATTTTTAAAGTTACTGGAGAGTTTGTTACGAACTTCTCAGGTCTTCATTGCGAAATCATCTCATTTCCGAAGTTTGCTTTAAACGGCAAACTCAATACCCTTTTTTGCGTCACTGCACGCATCATAGACAAACTAAACAACGAACCATTATCGTCACACGTGCATGGCAATGAAAATTCGATCAATCTTTGAGGGCTTTCCCAAAACGCTCGACGCTACGCTCCGCTACAGCTACGAAGAAAATTCAGTACCGCGTAAACTTTCGGAGGGGGAGTACGCGTCTCGCGCGCTCAAATTCACATCTCTCGTATTTACGTACGCAGTCATTCAACTTTTAATCCAATTATTAATACAATGGCGTGTGTGGGTTAATGAGATTGTGTGATTAGTGTGTTTAAATGTTATTCGATAGTGTTCGGTGTTGGAAAATGCTGAAGGATGTGAGCTTGGGAAAATGTTGAGCGCTTTCGCGCTATGGCACGTGGGATTGTTGGTATTGGGAGTGGATGGGCTTATAGGTAAGAGAAAAAATATTATCCTGATTGACAATTTATTTTTATTATATTAAAACTTTTTTTAATTTAATCAATTTAGGTTGGTACGGTTTAAATGTATTACGTAGTGTTAAGATGTCGTGGTAACTAAAAATACTCATAAATATCTATAAATATACTTAAAGTAGATTTATAGCTCAAAAATTACTACTAATCATACTCCACTAATAACTATAAGTTAGTAGCGAGCTTTGTTCAAACTGCTGGCTTTGATTTTAGCGCTGTAAGTTTGTAGGCGAAATGAAATATTGTTAGGTGTATTTAGTTAATATTGTCATCGCACACAACTATTTATTTATTAATTAAGAATGAAAACTTGTTTTTAATAGTGGCAATTTGCTTATGAATAATTATGACACATTACAGGAGCAAAGGTGCCCATTAAGAATAGAATAATTTATTAACACTTTTTTTCTTAATAGCATACCTAGCATGAATTTTCTTTCCCGAATAATCAATATCAGTACAGAGTAATCCGTTTTATTTGTGGCAGGTACCTACAGAGGAAATAAAATGATAGGTAGGTAACATTCAATCATATCGTCACTTAAATGTCACAACAGAATATAAATGGCTAAAACAGAATATATAGGATAAAACAGAATATATATCTCGCCCCGTGGTGGGGGTGAGGCGGTATTTCTTAGAAAGATGATTTAGGAAATTTTTGGACCTACACTTTTGGATTACCTATGAATATGAATAATTACTGTAGCTCATATGTAATAAGAATAAATTATGTAGGTAGCAGTAGGCCATAAAACCTCTTCATCCCTCCGTCATCCCTACCCTCGCCATTCATAACCCAACTGCCCTCACAATTCCTTCCTTTTACGGTACCTACCTTGTGTACTAATAAAAACATTAATTTTAGAAACATTCTAGTCACCTCGCAGTGCAGTCAGTGACGCATAGTTCATCATCAGACGTACCTAAGTCGTCCACTGCTGGAAATAGGCTTCTTCCAAAAAATACTTGTGTCATCTTGGAGGATAGTTGCCATAGTTGCCACGCTTGGCAAGCGTAGTAGGTGTAGATTGGGCTTCGACGGACGCTGCAGCCCGTCCTTCCTTTTTTACCTTTGACACCCGCAGGAAGAAATGTGGTGGTGCTATTCTAGTCAGCCGGCACCACACGGCATATAGTAGTAACAGTAGTAACCAAAGCAGCCAAATGCGTTGGTGCAGTTTTTTAGCAGTTATTGTTAGCAGTAGGTAAAGACGTTATACGAGGTAGGTATTTAGCCTCCGGATGATATACATGCAGCTAAACTACTACTTAGTTACAAACGGATAAACTCATGTGTACCTATTTATATTGCACTAGGCGATATGTTACGGGAAAGTTGAGGATGTATCGCTCACTCCGGTCTGAGTGAGCGATACATCCTCAACACGAGCGGTGTGCCCTGACTCGGCTTGAAAATGGATACCATTACCCGAAACATGTCGCCTAGTGCGATATAATTACACATGAGTTTATCCGTTTGTAACTTTGTAACTAAGTAGTAGTAACATGGCTGTAACAGTTTTAATTATTATATTATGCAGCTAAAAGTTGAAAATTCTATGATTATATTCCTACCAGGACAGCAGGATGTCTGTACGTTCTAGTGTGATGTAACCAGGACACTGAAGTTTTTTTGCTATACGCCGCAAAATATACAAAAGCGTACGAACAATGCGCACAACGATAGAACTCCAGCGAAGCGCGTCGGTTTTGTTTGTGAGAAACTTTGCGAAGCGCACAGTTTATTTGTACTATCTGTATTTATTATTTATCAGATTAGCGGATAATAGATACTAACCACTACTTCTAGGAATACGTGTTTAGTAACACAATATTTCTTAAACTTGCGCGGCAGTAAAAAAATCATAATAGCTTGGAAAACCCTATTTAATTTCTTAAAACAAACAGGAAAACTACCTATTATTCGCAAGAGTGCAAAGTGGTTTAATACAAATTTCGAGTGTTTTGGTTTGAAAGAAAGAAAAAACATTTAATGACAAATACACAATATCATAATATAAAACAAAAACATAAAAATTGCGACGAAATGGCTCCGACTCAGCGTGGTGCCAGCCGAAGTGAAGCGCTGGTCTTCCGTCGGCGCCACTTGTGAGCAATGTCACGGATTGTGGCACCGCTGAAATTGCTCAATGAAATAAAACATCTTTCGCTGTTTGGAATCTGTCGCGGGCTTGGGTCTCAAAATTAGCAGAAGGTAAACACTAAATTTGCTCCCTTGTAAAACATAACTATTAACGTTCCATTGTGACTTTGATTTAACGTAGTGGAGCTTCAGGGTGACAGATACCTACACGCGCTCTTATTCTCTTGACAATAGAGATGTGTTGACCTCATTTTGAACACCTCAAGCGTTTAGCCACTTCTGCTGCTGACTGTACCGACCGCAGGTTTTAGCAATGTAAGCTATTGCATTGCATGTCGAAAATTGTACAGTACGAGTATATAGAGGTTTCGTAGCCACGTCGGGAAACAAATATATTAGCATGATATCGTGTTAGCTATCATACCTAGCAAAACAGCATTTTAACATGGTATACAAACGAATGACTAGAAATGAATCTTAAGTTAGTAATTTTTCTTCAATTAAGCATTAAGGTTTGAATAGCGTTATACCTATTTTATAGGTAAGTGTGAAGTGATACGTTGTTACAAAGTTTTTGATGCTTAATGGTTTCAAAAACTGCTATTACTTAATATATCAGTATCACATGAGGAAGACAGTCAAACCACTATATATATTTAATAGATTTCATGTAATACTTGTAAAGGGGTTACTAATGTAAAATTGCAATGATTCAATGGTAGATGAGTGGAAAAGTATCTATACTAATATTATAAATGCGAAAGCGTGTCTACTTGTTTGTCCGTCTTTCACGGCAAAATGGAGCGACGAATTGACGTGATTTTTTAAGTTACTTGAAGGGATGAAGAGTGATATAGGCTACTTTTTCCAGCGGGAAAACATCTCATTCCCACGGGAAGACTCAATGTGTTACATTTTCTGTAACCGCAGGCGAAGCCGCGGGCATCATCTAGTTGAAACTAAATTAAAGTGTTGATTATTAAACTACCTTTAATTACCATTAATTTTATCCTGTATAGAAACTTGCAATTTGGCAATTTAATTCTTTCGTAGTCAAAATCTGTAAATTAAATTAAACTCGCAGCAAATAAATCCGCAACCGTTTTTGACAAATGGCTTCATTGCCATCCCCTATCCTAGGAGCATGGCACAGATGATAATTTCATACGGACTGACAGACGGCCATTAAGCCACTGCACACTGCACTGGGGCAAGTTGTAGGGACCCGTAGTAAGTCGTAGGGATCCGTAGTAAGGTACGAAAAACTAGTCAATATTTCTTCGAAAATTCGTATCGCTATTGATTAAGCTTCACCGTTGTTAAAGTTAACAGTTTAGGTCATATATGTATCAAATATATAATTTATAGCCGGCGAGTTCCTCATACAACGTATCAGCATTGCGATATAACTAGGAAATGCCGCCAGCATCCTTAGTTCAATACCTGAAGCGCCTTTTTTAGATTTAATCTAGTAAGTCTAAGTAGTTATTATAAAATTGCAATGCTTGTTTATACTTATTTTAACTGTACTAATTTACTTACTATTAGTTGAGTGAAATAGCCAAAAGATACTCCAAGTACGATTAGTTCTTTATTCTTTGAAAATTCAACAGAAAATGATCACGATTCAAAGTGACGAAGGCTTATATAACTTCACAGGTAACAATAACAGGTAGGAGGTGATGATTGAATGACGTCACTTGCAATATCAATCACAATACTAATTATTTAAATTACAAGTTTTATATTATGGAAATAACGATTAACGTGAATCTGAATCATTTACTTCTGACAACATTAACGGCAAGTGACATCATACAACAAAATTTAGCACAATCTTAATACTAATTTGCTTATAACTAACACTCGGCTTTTCCTGACATTCAAATTACGCCCTCGTAATTAGAAAATAACAATTTAAGAAACATAACATTTTTTTTTTTAAGGTAAAGCTCTTCACTAACAAACCGTACAATGTAAAAAGAGAAACATAATATTCAGGGTAGTTAAGAAATTGTCAATATTATTTAGTGACAGTAGTTGGGAAGTGTGCATGCATATTAAATTTTACAGTTGAAGACTTATCTTTAAACTATTATCATTATAAAGAGTGTATGTTGTGATTCGTGAAAGATATTTTCATCGTCGTTAAACTAAGGAACCACAATATACCGTTTACGGAGTGACTGAAGTGAGGTTGCAAATAATTGACTCGAAATAATTTACGTACAACTGTTTGAAGCTGTAAGTGACGAATAAATTTTTACACATGTTGAGGCACAACGTATTCTGCCCGGCCTTTCTTGACCTTACTTTTACGACCTCGTAATATTATTTAGTTTAATTTTTACGTAAGCATTACAGGACACACGCAGTTAATGTTTACGTAATGGGACACACCCGATTGGGATATATCCAATAGATAATCGAGAATCTAGCTCGACCTATACCATTGGATATATAATTACTTTTTTTTTTTTTTTTTGTTTTTAACCACCACAAAGACCAGGATGGTAACACACTGTAGCTTTAAACTGTAAAATACGTTTATAAAATGTGCTATGGATTGTGATAATGACAACATTTGACGAGCTTATAATTTCATGTACTTACATCTGTATTTGATAACAATGCATACGACACGAACATAATTACCTATGTTAAAAATGCTTACAAATCAAACATGTACATAATTGTAATAAAATTAATATTGTGATGTTATTTTATTTTATCACCTGTTTATCCTTAAGACAATAGAGTTTACACATTTAGATTTCCTCTTCATCTTCGCTCATAGACTGTACAACAAACTTTTTCATTTTATCTGCTGCAATAACATTGTTGTACTTTCTACCCCGCGTATTCAAAGATGTAACCCTATAGCGATCGTTATCGTATATTTTTATTACTTTATAAGGTCCTGCATATTTATCTACAAGTTTTCCACTAGTAAGGCCTTTTTTTATTATCTTACGTTGTATTTGAACTAAATCTCCTACTTTGTAGTTAATACTGGGTAATCTATTCCTATCATACCTAACCTTACTTTTTTGAGATGCCTCTTTGGTGCTATTTTGGGCATGAGCTCGTAGTTCAGGTAAATTAACAATCGCCTGCGATTTATTCGGTAAATAAATTTCAAATCTAGGTTTAAAACCGTAAACTAATTCAAATGGACTCTTTTGTGTGGTACTGTTAATAGTAGTGTTAATTCCCCTTTCTACTTGAGGTATATACTGCTCCCAGTCGTCATCATCCTTTTCGCCAGTGTAAGCTATCAACGACTGTAATATTGTACGATTAAATCGTTCGACTTGTCCATTAGCGCGTGGACATGCTACCGCGTTAAGAATGTGTCGTATGTGTTTCGTGGTGCAGTAATTTTCAAATTCGTGGCTAGTAAACGCTTTGCCACGGTCAGTAATGATGCGAGTCGGGTATCCAAATGCCCTAGAGAGTAGATTTATAGTAGCTGTGACATGAATCGTGCATGTGTTTGGAACTGGTTGCAACCAGGTAAACTTGGTGAATCCATCCACGATTACTAATAGATAACTATTTTTATTTTTTGACAGACAAAATGGACCTAAATGGTCGATATGCCAAGTGTGCCATGGAACGTTGCCCTTATCGATTGGATTTAAGTATCCACGTTGCTTACCTGGTGGCTTCTTTGCAAATTGACAAGATATGCATGCCCGTACGTACTTGGTTACAAATTTTCGTAACTTTTCAAACCAATACTCGCGTTGGATAAGTTCTATGACTTTGTTTTCATTCAGGTGACCGTTATCATCATGAAACATTTTTGTTACTCTCCAGCGAACAGATTTAGGTATTACAATTTTATGCTCTGTACCAACTTTTTTATATAAAATACTATCTTTTACAATGTACTTGTCTTTATAATCGGGGTTTTTTATTTTTAACAATGTTTTGAATTTTTGGGTCATCCCATTGCACAGCTGTAACCCAATTTTCCTCACTAATATGTTGTACCGGGAGGAGGCTACGGCTAAGTGCGTCTACGTGCTTCATTTGCACTCCAGGTCTATAACGTACCGAAAAATCAAAGCATTGTAATTCTAGCCACCAGCGTCCTATCCTAGGCAACATATCTTTTTTAGTCCACGTTGTACTAAGTGCCTGACAATCCGTGTATACTATAAAGGGTCGTCCTAACAAATACACCCTAAACTTTCTGATGCTTAGCACTACCGCCATGGCCTCTAACTCATACGAATGATATTTTTTTTCCGTGTCAGATGTTTGTTTGCTAAAATAAGCTATAGGTTTTAAAGAACTATCCGGCTGTTTCTGGAATAAAATACCACCCACTCCATGACTTGATGCATCAGTGTGCAATTGAGTTTCATATGTCGGGTTATAGATAGCCAGTACGGGTTCACGACTTAATGAGGTTTTGATGTCTGTAAAAGCGTTTTGCTGTTGTTCGCTCCACTGCCATTGCTGATCTTTTTTTAGTAAAAGGGTGAGTGGTGAAATTCGATTTGCAAATGACATTATAAATTTTCGGAAATAACTGGCAAGACCAATAAACCTCCTTAAGTCGTGGACGTTTGTAGGTTCTTTAAAGTTATTTAATGCTTCTACTTTATCCGAAGAGGGCCTAATTTCACCTTGAGATATTATATGCCCTAGATACTCTATATTGGGTCTTAAAACGAGCACTTATTACGTCGTAATACTAATCCGAATCGACTTATTAGTTCTAATGTTTTTTCAAGATGAATAAACGCGTCCGAAACCGATTTTGAAGCCAGCAAAATGTCATCAATATATGCTGTCGCAAATTCAAATCTAGATTGATCTAACATCATATTCATTGCCCTCTGAAATACCGCCGGCCCGTTAGCTAAACCATATGGCATTTTTTTGTACTGAAATTGGCCAAATGGGGTCACAAAACTAGTGTATTGTTTGCTGTCTGGATGCATTTTGATTTGATGGTACCCTGCCGCTAAATCTAACTTCGTAAATACTTTGTCACCGCTTAATCTATCCAATTGATCCTGTATGACTGGTAAAGGGTAACGATCTTTTTTCGTAATTTTGTTTAGCTGACGATAATCTACGCACATTCTGTATTCCCTGATTTCTTCGCAACTAATAAAACTGGGCTGGCATATGGTGAGTTACTGGGTTCAATCACATCTTTATCAATAAGATCTTGTACTATATTTCGAACTACTTCTTGTTCCTTAAGAGACATTCTGTACGGTCTATGATAAAAAGGCACGTCTGTTGTTAGTTCGATTTTCATTTCTACATTACATTCGCTTGCGTTTGGCCCGGAATAATCGTCAAAACAATGGTTATATTTTTGCAATATACTCTCTAAACGAGAAGTATCCTGACTATCTAAATTCATGTTAATTTGTTTATTTTCAATTGGTTTAGTTAGTTGTGCTCGAGCTATGCAACGTTGTGAATATATAGTAACCGGTTCCGATTGCAAATTAAGTACATTAATATACCCTATATTGGTATAAATTTCCGTTGTTTGTTCTGGAATGTCTACTTCTTTACCGAGTTCCCTATGTTCAGAACGGTTAACATGTATACTACTAGTATCTGTATCGACACTTTCGTCCGTATAAACAATGATTCTATTTAGACCTTGAAATATTACGGTGTCGTGGGGAAGCTTGAGCTCAATTTTTGAGAGATGAACTTCTGGCTCTGCCTCGCTAGCAAATGGAAGTTCACGGTCAAAATTGTTACTCATCGTGAATGTTAACGTATGAGTTGTTTTTGTCATACAAACCCCTGGCTTCTCACTAAATTCTCGGCCAACAATCATGTCAGTATCTTGCATATCATCCGGAACTACCAGAACTGAAGTGTTAATACAGATACCATCTACACTTAGGTTAATCCTAGTTTCGCCTTCAGGAATTGTAATTTTATTACCGTATCCTATTATGTTGGAATGCGTCTGTGTTTTGAACGATAATGAAATTTTGCTAGCTGCGGATAAGGTAATAGTGTTACACGCACTGCCTAAATCAATAAAAGCAGTCAAATCATGTCCATTGACAACCACTGTTTTATAATATTTGCGCTCAGATTGATCTATTGCCTTAATATTGAACAGTTTGGTTTTTTTATCACGGTTATCGTTGGATTTTGCACTACTAGTGGGGACAACAGGGGAAGCTACGGGCTTCTTAAGACTATAACATTCCTCTTGCGTATGACCTGCTTTACTACAATGAGAGCACTTTTTAGACATTCTACAATTTTCTGTTTTATGTCCTAGCTTACTACAAGTACCACATCGCAAATTATCCCTACATTGAGAGGAAATATGACCCTTCGAATGCATGTGAAACACTTTGGCCTGTTATCACTAACCTGCTCAGTATTTTTGGCGGTGGTTGGTAAATCAACCGCAGAATCAGTTAAATAAGTTAATAAACTTCGCGTATCTCTACACCCTGTACCACGAGCTCCTGCCTTTAAAAGTGGGTCGCCTAAAGTAAAAATTATTACATCACATATCATATCGTCCTTAAGGTCGCATAATTTACCTTGAGACAATTTTTTATAATAAAAGTCAATTACCCGTTCGTCCTTGCGTTTGGTGACAGTTACGAAGTCGTGTAGCTTGGCTGCAAGTCCACGTCCCGCCGGAAAGTATTCTTCCAGTTTTTTCTTCCATTCCTCCCAGGAAAGTGTGATGTCTTGCAGATGCCCGAACCATAGAAGAGCATTGCCTTCTAAACTCGCAGTCATGTGGTAGATAAGGGTCTTTTCATTCCAGCCGTAGATATTTGCGAGCGACTCCAGCCGATGTATCCATGCATTAACAGAAAAAGTGTTGGAATTACCATCAAATTTGGGTACGTTATCGGGTTTCCCGATAAACCTAATATTGTTTCCAAAGTCTAATACGGAAGGTCGACTTTCAGCACCTTTAAAAACATTGTCTTGAATAATGACCGTTTCCGATAAGTGGGTAGGTATAGGTGGCACTAAATTACTAGTGGTTCTCGCAGATGTACACAAATTGCTGTGCTGATGTGGTGTATGTGTGACAATTGTGGTCGATGCTGCAGCATTGTATGGGGTTGAAGTTGATTGGGTCGTAGATATTTCAACATTGGGTGCAATCAAACTGTTGTTTGTTTGACTTGGTACCGTTTCAATATCTGGTTGATGATTAACATTAACACTACTGGACGTACCTGCAGCTACGGTTTGCGGTGCGATGCTCCTTCCTTGTTCAAGTAATTGCTCCAGCATATGCTCCAACCGATCCAATCGTTCTTTGTTGTTAGGGGCCCGTGGTTTTCGAAGCTTTTTAGTAGGTGGAGCTGCGTCTTCTTCCGCTTCGCCTTCACTTTCAAAACTTCGCCGTCGTCCGGACCGTAATCGCTCAGATCGACTACTCATTATCACTAACTACGCCAATACTAGACACTAAGCGGTAATAGCGCGTGAGTGTAAATAACGAGCACTTCTGAAATATTAGTTGAGTGAAATAGCCAAAAGATACTCCAAGTACGATTAGTTCTTTATTCTTTGAAAATTCAACAGAAAATGATCACGATTCAAAGTGACGAAGGCTTATATAACTTCACAGGTAACAATAACAGGTAGGAGGTGATGATTGAATGACGTCACTTGCAATATCAATCACAATACTAATTATTTAAATTACAAGTTTTATATTATGGAAATAACGATTAACGTGAATCTGAATCATTTACTTCTGACAACATTAACGGCAAGTGACATCATACAACAAAATTTAGCACAATCTTAATACTAATTTGCTTATAACTAACATTACGTATTAAGAGATACTAAAATACAAACCAAATTGATGTTTAACGTTACTAAAAATATTTAAGTGTTTTTCAAGGTGACTGTACTTGCCTAATGGAAGTAATAATTACTTTTTGCTTTTGTTTCAACAATTCAATATACGAGTTTTTGCGTGCACGCGAAGTTTCTTCTGTAGTCGAAATCGTTGGGTATATAGTTTCCAGTACAACTTTTGTAACTTTTGGAAGCTTACTGTGTACACTATGTTTACTTACTGTACTGTTCACTCTCAAGATCTATATATTTCATACTATAAGGAAGTTTCGATTGGATATATATATATATATATATATATAACATAGAGTACGTACATTCTTTGTTAAGTGAATTTGAACCTTTTCTATAACTGACAAAGTAGCATTTCTTTTTGTTTGGTATTTTTTAGAGCAACGGGTACTCAACTATATAACAATAAGACACTAGATTTCAATTTTCTTTTTAATATTTTACATGCCAAAGGCAGATAGGATATACTAGATATATTCGAAATTCGTATGCACTTATTTACTTAGGTGTGTATTCACAATAAATAAATAATAACTTTCCTTTCTTCTGAGTAGTTAAAAAAAATAACGTAACTAGTTACTCTCGACTATTTTAGTTACCTTTAAGTTGTCTCAACTCACACTTGACCCACTTTTTCATGCATTCTAATCACGGTGATACGATATTAGTAGAATCGAGGGGTGCTATTGTGATTTTTTTTAATGGTTACGTTCGTGCGGCGATATGAATGGTGCGTTAGAATAGAATACATTAAAAAAATACTATTTTTGTATTATGCATGCAGTTATTGCGGAAGTAATTAAAAATAAATAAACGAATGCGAATAGAAAGAAGTTCAAGGTGACAACTTTTATGTCCCCTTTGATATTACTAACCTTCGATGTTATTTTGCGTATGAAATTAATATTATTTTGTCTGCGAACTATTGTGGTATCTAATTAGGTAAGGGGTTAAACTTTTAAAAAATCTCACGTTCATTCCCACGTTTTTAAAAGTAAATGATCAATATTGTTAGGGCAAACCTAGGTGATACTAGGTCATTCGGGGTTATTGCATTATTATGTTAAAGATATTTCGTTATAATTAGATACAGGCTACATTGATGGCAGCCGACAGTATTATGATGCTTTCAAATCTAGTTGGTGGCAATTTATGGCTTGCATTTTCTATTGTGAACTCAGTGTAATATAATATTGCAGTACACTATCACTGATTATCCAAGGTATGCGCTACTTATTATGTTCAGCAACGTAACTATGGGGGAAAATTCAAATTAATTCATTCGAAACTATTACAGGGGCCGATTTTTGATAGTCGGGTAATCTTCAATTCAAAAAACTTTGAGGACGAGAATATTCGTACACAAACGCATTGATTTTCACGAAATATACAATTTCGATACCTACGAATAATTATTTCTATAACTCATATTTGCCATTTCTTTACTCTTTATCATAACTGCCATTTCTTTATTTCTGACATAGTTAAAAATGTTACGATTCGAATACTCGGCGCTCAAAAACCGGCCCCTTGTCCTTATTCATTACGATTATAAATTATAATGCTAACGAAATCATGTTTTCATGGTACCATATTGTAAATAAAGATTTATTCTCATTAAAAAAACTCTTTATTATCATTATCATTTATCTCTTATTTGCGTGTTCAAGTAAGCAACTTAAGCATTATTAGCTATTATATTATTCATAATTTGATACCTTGCAATTTTCTTCCAAACTGAACAAGTAGGTAATCTCTTTATAGATAAAACTTAGAAAACTTTAGTCTAATGTCTCTTTCTTACAAAAAAAATATGAAAATGACCGATGGCACAAAGGATTATGAAAGACATTTTTTTCTATGATCGATTTTTCCATACTCGTACCTACATACATATTTGTTACTAACACGCTTTAACGAATACCCGTCTAACTTCAAAACTCCTATTAGTTTACTAAAATGGTTGAGCCTCCCTAAACATGGGAATGAACGACAACCATTAATCATTCGGTCGTGAATGGGAACTAATCCAACACCTTTAACGGAACGGTTTATTGATGGATTGATTTCCGATTTTTGATCGTTTGACATCATCGCCGTATGTAGAAATATGACATTATTTTTTCGTTTTTCGTCGTAGCATAGCTATCACTACCATACAATGAGTATTTTAGTGACATCGATCCATTTATTTGGCTTTGGCAGTTATCAAAAATAAATGTGACTCATGTTATTTTCTTTATTCATTTTTAGTCTTAGGCTAGGTTTTTATAACATTTTTATAACGATAATAATAACACATCGTTGCACAAACACATACACACATATGCGTACGAACGATATATACGTTGTCTAAAAAATCTAATATGACTTAAAATGTCACCAAAGTCTAGTCAAGCTAGCGTTCCTTGTCCAGTGCAAGTGTTAATAATACTCGCGGCATTACTGTGTAGGATAGCAATAGGCAGCCTCTTTTTAAATATCTCGTGAGGATAGAATTCTGTCTTTTTGTGGCTTTCCTCTAAGTGGTTAACACGGTGTTTATTGTTGGCTGGTGTTAGTAATTTTTCTTGTGGGAGTCGTAAAGTTTTTATGTGGTTTTAACAGCAACGGGGCACATTAGATACTCACATAATGTCTGTCTGCGTAGGCTAATTTTAAATTTATGTTAATTATTTTATATTTAGAGCAGCTCTTATTCGTAAAATTCCAATGGTAAGTAAGTGGGTCATTTGGATATAAATTGTATGAATGTATATGTATAGACATATTACTTTAAACTTAAACCAGTTATCATTACGTACTATGTCCGAAAATGTGATATGAACTACGTTTTACATTCTGCAAAACTTAAGTACTTGAAAGAAGCCAAATAGCACAATGTTTCGTTAATCGCACACAAGCAAGCTAGAGATGTGGACGTATATATGAAAAACTTAGCAGAATAAGCACTGGCCTATCGTCGCTATACTTACTCAACCTCATATCTGCAACAATCATTTGATGGTAATGTCGCTTTTCATCCATTTGGAATACGGATGTTTTTGTCATCAAACGAGTGTTACAGATACGAGGTTGAGTAAGTATATCGTCGCTATGTAGTAGTAACTTGTCTGTACACGCATGTTGGCGTTGTATATTAATTTTTTGACGTAACTGCTATATTAATTCTCTACACGACTACATAGACATGGTTCTTCAGTTAAGTTTTTCACTTATACTAACATTAAGACACGGACACAATTTTAACAAGGAGAGTGACAAAGATGCAATGTTTGTAAACATAGATTAAGTACATATAAAACCATAATGAACTGAATAATTAAGAGGCTATGAAATTTTGTAAGATTTTTTCAGCTAATTGAGTACTTTATATAGGTAATACCTATAGCATTATTCTTTGTTTAAAGGTACGAAAAGTAGTAGTATAATAAGTAAAATACTTGAAAATCTAACCAATTACCAAGTGAAGTTCGATCAAAATTATGTGAACAGCTTCAATTATTGTAATTGTAACCTACCTGTAAAATGGTTATAGCTGCAAACAGTCGGAAATCACTGTGTAAATGTTCACAACATTTTGAAAACATCAAATTAAGTTACAATTTAATGTAATTTTCCGTTAAGATAATTTCATTCCAGTAATCCACAAAATTGAACTAGAGGGAAACTCACGAGCAATGTTGCCAAGTGTCTTTGCCAAAAGTTTAAGTTACCCGAATCCATTAAGCCAATAAAGACACTGAGTGCTGCACGTTTGTGGGTTATCCGTTATTCATGGAACATGAAAACTGCATTCGGTGCAAGTGCCATTTTTGTTATTCTGACGTATTCGTATGAGGCATCTCAAAATGAGTTATTCTTCTAAATAGAAAATAAATCTTGTAACAGATGACATATACTTACTTAAGAAAAAAACACCAGCTCCTCCGGCGTCCGTGGCAGGATTTGAACCCGCATCTAGAGCTTTATAATTTCTGAATTTATAATATAGTAGTGTAAAACCAAATAAATCAAAATATTTAATGAAAAATCATTTGAGAAAATAAATAGTTATCTGATTAATAATAGTCCTAGAATGTTGAAACCCTAGGTGGTATACGTAAATAACTTTAGGCGACATTCCACTGATCTCGATATCTCTAGAGCAATCCATATAAGGGTAACAAAGTATTAATTAGAATTGAATTAGACTTGCGAATGAGAAGGAACTGCTATGCTGTCTCTTTCGTACAACGTTGGTGATTTAAACCAATGGTTTTTTTAATTGCCTTTCATTTGTTTGTTTTTTGAAAAATGTCTGTCATCTTCAGCGATTGATAATATAGATGGCGAATGAAGTACTATGTTTTGTGGAGTGTCACTAAAATTTGTCCATAAAGACGTAGTTTAAAAGATAGTCCTTCATGAAATAAAACAACTAAAACGGATTAAATCGCGTATACTAATTTAAACTTCATCCCGACGTTTCGAACCCTTTAGCAGCGTTCGTGGTCATCGGGTGGACACCGGGATTTCATGAGTAACTATAGACAATATTAGATAATCCTTCAAGTACTTTTTTCTACTAGCCGGAATTTGTTTATTGGATAATATCTAAAGCGGAAGAAGTGGGTTACGGGATAACTATCAGCAGAATATTGGGCTCATTTATGGGAGCCATTTTATACTGGTATACAATAGTCAACACATGCAAAGTCTATGTACATTCAGTCACTGGTGATCATTATGTCGAGCGTAGACTAAATTGATAGATAATTAAGTTATCGGGAACTTGACATCCATGTCAACATTAAATAGGACATTAAGTTGATAAAAACTTGTAACACCTTAACAAACAAATTGTGTACAGTCGGTTACGCCCTACTGCGTTTTAAACGCAGTTATGTTAGGGTTGCCACCCTCTTCAGGGCGCGTGTTAATAATTAAGAGCCACCTGACCCACGGGATGCGTTATCTCGATACTGTCAAGTGCCTAGTTTTACTGCAAATACGATCATTAGACAGCCCTATCGACGGAATAAAAAATGGACGGGAGTTATTTATTTTAGATAGAGAATTAATATATTCAAAACCGACTAAGAGCATGTTGGGACATGCTTAGTGTAGGGTTCCGTAGTTTTCGATCCGGAATTCAAAAACAGTTGAACCCATAAAGTTTGAAAATAATATTCCTTGAAAGTCTTTATTATGTTGGTTTGTCATATTTTTTCATGTCTTTTCATCATGATTTTTTCATGTCTTTTGGATATCCCTTTCCTAAGTTAAATGGCAAGGGGGACTCATCTTCCAGAGTCTTTCCGAAAATATTCACTTTATCACAGAAAGTTGAAAGTTGAAGTTGAGGGTTGAACTGTCGATGTCGGATTGTCAGCAAAAGTGCCACTACCTGGCATTATTAAAAAAAAGGTTAAGATTTGAAGTCACAATCAACCTCTACAATACTGTAAATAAATCCTCAAAATATTTAATAAAAATGTTCTTGTCATGATATTTATGCAAAGCAGCAGTTCATGTTTATCAGGCAATCGTGAAAAAAGGTTACCTTGTTCGCATTGTTGCACGGCACGACAAATAATTAAAGAAGTATTGAAAAAAAAAAAACATCCTGCGAGTATAACATATTTGCATATATAATAAACAAAAAATATTTATTTATTAATGTGCTTGACACGACTTTATAACTGAATAAGAGCGTGTCCGGATCATTTTGAACACCTGGTTTTGCTTTTGGTTTTGTCTTAGCAAGTTTTGCTGTTGACTTTACTATCATAAAATTATACACTAGACGGGTTTGCTGAAAGATGACAGATGAAGAACTCACTTAACTGTCAGACTGTCAGTGAAAGAGCCACTTTCTGGCATTATTAAAAAAATATTTTTCTTGTTAATGGAAACACTGTCTTAGACATCTTCACCCCAGTCCCGACATAGGGTTGCACCCTCGTATTCGGGCGGCAATTGATTTCTTCGCAGAGTATTCTCTGACATGACAATGCAGTCTTATTTGACGTGTTTTGTTTCTCGAGTGGTGTGCAGTGGTTCGTTGGAACCCTATTTTCATTTGAGGATTAGGAATACTTAAAGATCTAATGTGGGGAAGGTGGAAATGTGTCAACCCTACCTTTGTTACCATACGAACCTATTAACGTTCTGATTGATTCTAAACGTTATTGTACACAAGTACAATATACACTCTTACTTATGATCATACATCGTTATCGCGGGAGCAAATATAAATTTGTTGTAGAAGTAGTAAAACAGACTGTCCATTTAGGAAAAACAGACTTTTCTGCCTACACATTATAAGCCTCCAAGAAGTTCATTATAACTAGCACGAAGTTTTTGCTGCATAATGTTAATAAATCTTGCTTTACACTCTGTTAGTAAAAAAATACCTGGAATTGACATATCTACTTAAATAAATATAAATGTTTTAATTTAATACGACTTTATTTACTTTTTTTGATCTTAAGTGTGTCTTTCAGAGTTAAAATGACGTTTCAGAGCAGATTTTGTTTGACAAAAACTAACATTGCACTTCGAGCTAAATAGTTTGGTATCGCGAGCCTCTAACTCAGGATAATCCTGTATAAACAATCCCACAAATTCATCACACGTTATTTTACTTCGAACCATTTTAAAAGGCAACTTCTATTTGATTATGTTTTTACAAATACAGATTAATCAAGAATGTCTAAAGTGACTGAAGAGGTTGCGTTTTAGGAGGGCCTATATCCTTATGGATATAGGCCCTCCTAAAACGATCATCTTAACACGATCTCATTTAACACGATCATCCATAAGCCTAATTTAATTAGTAATTTTATATTTAGATAAGGGCCCGTACCTATAACTCTAGAATACTGTTCCTTCAATAATAACTTTGTCTTCATAATTATTTCCAATTGGTAGTGCACTGGGCTAGTGATCCAGTGGTTGTGGGTTCGAGTCGCGCTTCGAGTCAAAGTTTTGTCTGCATAATTATATATGAATCCAAAAGTACGTAACTGTCTATCTGTAAATATTTAAAAACTGTAACTGTAACCCTACAGTTTAAAATCTGTAAGACTGAATTTTTGACACATGGCCCGTAGAACGTAAACGCGTACTTTGAAATTGCAAATAAAATTCCATACCGATATTACAGCTTGTCATGTACGTTATACTTCACTTTTCATAAACATAACTGAATGAGTAGGTATTCTATTTTTTCGTATCTTAATATTTTAGCATGCAAACATTTATATTTTTTATTAAATTTAGTGTTGTGACGACATGTCTGTTTCGGATTCATATAATATATGCGTAATTCGATCATGTAATCGGCTATACAAAAAAAAAACCAAGACAAAACGCAAATATAATTAAGTACGTGAAAAATGGTCGGCACAATTTATTTAAATTATTAATTTGTAATAATAAATGTATAGGCATATAATTAAAAATAAGCTGTAAAATCCATTCGAACAATGCATAAAAAATCGAAGTAATTTATCAAACGATATGTCTTAGTCCCATCATCACTAATTACGTCAATACTCAAGTGTTAAAAGTTCATTCTTACAGATTTTATACTATAGTAAAATGACATATAGTGTATCCATGAGCAACTAAATCTCAGCAAGTAAATTGAACAATAACAGTAGTTATCTCCAGTGTACAAAACATTAAAACTCTGCCCAACCTTTGTCAAGCCCGATTGACGCCCCAGCATCAATATATTTACACCCCTACCTCATTGTTAATTAATCCAAATTGCACTTTAATTCCACCGATTAACGTTTACTTTCCCGTAATAGAGATGTCCTGTTAATCCTCTGTTTGACCACTATAACTTGAACTTCGATTGCCATACTATGTAATACTAATTAGAAATGAACGTGTAGATATCAGAGGTCAAATATATTTGGTCGATTCTGCTTGTTTTGGACGGTCGTCATGGTAACGCTACAATTTGGGAACTTAAGGGTGCTGTGCAAGTGAGAAGTCGAATGCAAATTAGTGTGTGTAAAAAAGGGATGCAGGATAGGGTGAATGCAGTGGATGCCGGTTAAATTGCATTAGGCTGCCTTTTGGGACGCAATCTGTTGGATTTGCGAATTGGACTGTACCCTTTGCTAACAGGTATCGTGTGTGTATATTTAGTCAGGTTGTGCGAAATAAATTAAGAGGGTCAGTTTGTTGTCTCATTTTATTCTTTTTATTGCTAAAATTATGGCACGTAATTTCGTTTTTACTTAGATTTTAGCCTAAACAGATTTAGACGCTTTCCTCAATACTTGTTCGGAAAAAATGCAATACCGCTTGGGAAGATCAATGGGCTGTCTGCCCAGCGGTGGGCACAAAAGGAAATTTGTGCGAATATTACACTTGTGCACTTGTTTACAAAGAAGAAAATCGGTAAAAACAAAATCGCGTTTGAGTTTGTATATAAATAAATATGATTTCTATAGATATGTATTAATGTTGTACCGTCAATGTCTCAATACTACATTTAGATACTAGTAAAAATAAGTTTTTACACGTGTATCGAACCCAAATTTTCATAACAAGTGCCCTAAAACGTGAAATTAACGCAAGCGTGCGCAAACTCCACTTTTTACGCACTAAATAGGAAAAATATTATTTGTAAGGATTGGTGCAGAACACCAACTTATCGCAAAACCCTTCAGATATAAGAGCGAGCCTAATAAAAGCACCTTTGATACTGAATGGTTTTCCTGCGTTACGCCCTAGACTAGGCTCGACCTTTTAGGTTGTCTGACGGCTAGAACTAATATAACTTCTATTTTTAACCCTTTGAACGCCAAGCACCACTAAAGTGGTCGCGTGATGTCGTGTCTGCCACGTCACCGACCTGTAAAGTGGCTATGGCGGACGCCGTCAAAGCAATTGTCCCGCTGACAGATAAGGTTTATATTTGTTCTCCAGTAGTCGATACGTTGGCGTACACGTCACATTTTGACGCGAGAGGTAAAGCGTTCAAAAAGTTAAATGAGAAGGTTGAAAAAGGTTTAAGATGGAAGTAAAGCTCGCGAGAACCATTAAGGACAAAATATAAATGTTAAATCCGGCCAAGAGCAAGTCGGGCCAGGCTCTGTGTAGGGTTCCTCAGATTCGATCCGAAACTCAAAAAGGTTTCACTTCACTGATCATATCCCTAAATTCATATGCTTCAAAAGTAATCAGAGACCGGATTCTATAAATCGCATCTTCACTTTTAGCACCTAACGTCCTTTATTCATATCATATCATTGGAAACACGATCAATTACTAAAATATAAAAGCTATATATAGACTGAAAATATACAAGTCAAAAATAAAACAACTAAAACGGATTTCATCGCGTATACTAATTTGAACTTCATCCCGACCCACCCGATGACTACGAACGCTGCTAAAGGGTTTAAATTAGTATACGCGATAAAATCCTTTTTTAGCTATTTTACTTATTTCAGGATTAATTATCGCGGCAACCGAAGACAATATTATAAAAGTTTATATTTTTGGACCCCGGTGCATAGAAAAAATACGTAGACACGACAAACGTAGATACGTTGATACGAGATGCATAGGAAAGCCTCTGGTTATTGGGGTGCATATAAAATAGCTGCAACCATTGACTGCATTTGGGAAAATTAGTACTTGCTATTTTACAAGTTACAAGCTTTTTTTTAACTTGAAAAAGTATTTTCGGGTGAAATCTTGCAAATCAATTTTGAAGCAGATATCTTTAACCCATTGAGCTGAACTTTAGCAGATTCAAGGTGACAAATTGACAATGAAATATTATGGTACCACTGATCTGATCTGATGCTGGAGACAGAAGGTAGCCATAGCAACTCCTAAAATACAAAATAAACCCGTCGTGTTTAGGCACGCTAGAATGCTTTCGATGTAACTGATGACTATGCAAAAAAAATACAGTGGGCAATTAAAAAATCTACCTAAAATGTCATTTTAGACAGAAACTTAAGAGCTGCTAAGTAGCTTATCAAAACCACACTATAAAAAAATAATCCGCTAATTCAGTAAAGGAATCTTTAATGCCGTAATTCTCCAAAGAATTTTCCATAAATATATAAGTAAACACGTCATGAATATATCAAAGCGCCTTGCTCGGGCAGTGTTCGAATGAACAAAAAGGGCCGTGCAAGAATGCTGGCAGCTTGAATTATGCAACGGGTAGGATTTACTTTTTAAATACGGTTTTTTATGAGGTAATGTTGGCGATGCATGAGAATTAGCTAGCTTTTTATATTCTATTATATGTAGGTATTCGACTTACGACTATGTTAATACCAGAGCCGGTATACCTACTAGAATGTTAAAATTATTTCTCATCAAGGAAAAAATGAAGTAGAAGGGGATACGTCCAAACCCAGTCAATATACAATCAATACACCGGATGTTATCATATTGGTTACACCTGATAGCATCATTTATCACAATCAGTTGAGTTGTTTAATAGTTAATTACATCCTAATGGAGTGTAATGTTCCCAGTAGCGACGCGTCGCAGACAAGCCGGAGTCCAGCTAATTGTCTCTTGAGCTGTAGAAGAAAAAGACAAGCCAGTGGTAATCAAGTCACCAATCAAATTCAAGTGTAATACATATTAATTAGCCTTTGATCAATTTTCCCAATTGTGTCTCACTGCAAAGCAGTTCCTCAGCAGTTTTGGTTATTGTTATGTAATGTAAATATATTTTTGTAATGTAATGTTATTTTTTGGTATTTTCAATTTTTTTGACGTGTTTTTAATGGCGACATTATTTTACTCATTCTTAGGTATTAGCTTATTTTGTTTTTTTTTGTTTATTTGTTACATATCGTGTGTTTGGTTTTGGTGTAAACTTGCATAGTACTGAAATAAATTATGAAATTACAGCCTTCCTTTTTCCGCTCAAATCACGAACTCATCTGAACATCCTATCTCCATCAAATTCTCATCGTAATTATACAGAAGTTAAATATACCGTAGTGGTTATCGTTTATCACTACATCACTAGACATTTTGACAAGTTAATAAGTCACCTGACATGTTTACTCAATAGTGCCTATATTGATGTCGTATCGGTATCCGTTACTGATACATCATTAATATGCATGAGCTGGGCGCTTTTACTTTGAATGACAAATTAATATACTATGGCATTCCCGGTTGCATTAGAACTGGTAAGTGGATACTATGGTGCCCCTTGGCTTTTTACTTAATTCTGTTTCTAGTCAGTTCAAGTCACGTCAATTTGGCTTGTAGTTGTAGTTGATTCCAGGAATACTGTCAGAAAATAAACACGGCGATCTTTTTAAAAATATTTTTATATACCGGGTGTGGCCTTTAATAGGAGCACTAATTTTAGGGATCGCTTCTGCACCACGACAGTAGCAACATTTGTTCTACAACTTTAAAAAATTGTGTAATTTCTGACTTGAGATTATTTCGAACAAACAAAATAGTATTTTCAATGAATGGCATCCAATAGTCTAGTTGACGTTTACTGTCAGCTTACAAACTTCCTAGTTTTCGCATACATTGCTTGCTTGGAAAATCCTTTTTTATGAATATTTAGTAAACTATAAGTTATTTTCAAAAGTCGTAGAACAAATGTTGCAACGTTTGTGGTGTAGAAACGATGCCTAAAGTTAATGCTCCTATTACAGGCCACACCCGGTATATGTTCTAAAAGTCTAGAAAAGCGAACCATTTCTGTGCAAAAGGGAGATCTCCCTTCTTTTCGCCATGTAGTTATCTGTTTTGAGCACTTCCTCAGGTTGTGATGATATCTTCGTCTTTGGCGCATCGCTCTGGATACAATGATTGATATGATCTGCCCAGTTCCACTTTGATTTAGAAATATTGCATTAAATATTATATTTTCTTATTACTACTGTACTTGATGGTAATCTCGCCTGAAAAATATGTCATTCGCTTCCTGACATGGATTGTGGTACAACAAACTTTATTTGAGACGATGAGCCATAAAAAATGAGCACAATACATTTAATGGTTTTCTTTTCAGAAATCGTCGAAGAGCAACAATGCCACGACTACGCCTTCCGTTTAACATGTCGCCAGCTCGACGCTCACATCGCCATCCTGGAAGCCTGGTACACCTCGATCGACCGCCTCAACTCCTCAGACCTCATCACAAACCTCACCATCAAGACTGAGAACGACTCCGAACTCGACCGAGTCTACACCTATTCCAGCCCGAAACACAACGGCGTTTACGAGAGCAATCATTCCAATTTTGAAAACACTAGTGTTGTGAACGTTACGGAACGATTTGATTTCAACGAAACTGATTTTTTGGAAGCGAATGTGAGTGAGTGTGGGGTGGGGGGGTTTGTGAGGAGTTACGGGGGGTGGCGCGACGGTGATAAGAGACGGAGGTCGCCGTCGAGGGAGGCGGCCGTGAACTTGAGGGCGCCGGTGAGCTACCGGTGAGTGCTTGTTAATTTCGAGTGGGTTAGTTGTGGATTTTCAAAGTTTTGTCACGTCGCAGAATACGGGACATGAGATAAGCGCTTGTATTATATCTACTTGCCTCTAGTACCTACGAGAGTTACAGGTCGACTCATGAGAGTAATATAAATCTTGACAGTTGAGTACATAACTTACGCCAATTCTTGTGAATCGACATGTACATGCAAATACAATCACGGGGCATCACAATTTGCTTTCGGCGAACGTTAGAATGAGTGGTTATTACACGCGAGATACAGGGCGGATGGTGTCAAATCGATAATAAATGATTTAATTTAAATCAAGTAGGTATTATGGTTGAGATGAGTTCCAATGCAGTTTGTGGTTTATAAGTCCAAAGCAAACTGTTGAACTGCTTGCTGCAGCTTCTTGCCGCCCCTGCCATACAAATATCAAGAAATATTTACAATCCTAGAATATTTCATGCTTCTAAGACCTTTATTACGGAAGTGTAACCGGTTCTATTTTACGCACGAATATGTTAAAAAGCCATAAAGTGGTCTAATAAGGAAAATAATAAGTGAGCTAGTGAAGGAAGGAGCGTGACTACGTTCCCATACAATTATCCAATTACGAATTACGGCGTGTTTGATGTTGATTCTGTTTTAATATTTTTCTGAGAATTTATAGCAAATTATTATAAACTATACATACAACTACTACACTAGCTAACTAATATTTAGTTTTTATGTTTCTTTTTGGTGTTATAGTAGTTTTATTAACCTTGACAGTGGGGGTAAATAAACAGAAAAGAAAAAAAAAGGTAGACCAACAGCGAAGCACAGATGTGCCTACGGATATTACCCAAGCTTCCGAAATATTTAGGAAATTCAACGTGGGGAAAATTCGTAAAATTCTTTCATTTTGGTATGAAAACTGAAACTTTTCATTTTCAAATTTAAATTTTCTATTTTACTTTTACAATTATTTTACTTTCTTGAAATTTCGGAAAATGTTTGGAAATCATTGAGAACTTTCCGTAACTTGCATAGTCTGAGAAATAGGGTTCCAAGTTTTTTATGTCGTTTTCCTATGTTGACAGTTGTTTTAAAGGGTGAGTGATACGCGGCAGCGTTATCGTGACAAATTAGGACTTTTATGGGTGAAGATGGGCATTTATAGCCGATGTTTTCATAATAAAACTACTTTCACAATAAAAACAGATTCCTATGGGATATATATTATCCAACATGGACTATAGAATTAATTTCCTAAAGCTGATTAATTTAGTGATACATTTCAATATGGTTGCCACCATATTAAAACACCATATAAATAGTAAAAATTAGGTACAAGGTAAATTAGCTTTACAAAATAATTTCATTTGAGTTAATTTTTATATGTGACAGCCACAATGGCGTACATATTTAAGAATAAAAAATGCTGTCATTTGTTCAATATAAGAGATAGATAAAGTACAATTATAAAACACATATTATAGAAAATATTAAAAGTAAAGTCAGTTGCTTAAAAAACAGTTGCCCAGTGTAATTATGCTGTAAAAATAGTTACCTACTTGTACAACAGACCATGAAAGATAAACTTATCATAAACGGGAGCTAGGGCACGTAATTTCAAAATTAAACTAAAAGTTTTCGCATCAATACAGTATAAAAATAATCCGCCTTTTATACTTTGTGTTTTCTGCAAGAAAGGTTAAATAATTAAATAAAAATCCACAAAAACTGTCATAGTCAACAACGCAAGAAACCAGTAAGATCCAGGGTGATAAAGTATAAGGCTGTATATTTAGATTACTGGGACATTTATTTCATCCCCGACTCCAAGAGGGCGGAGATATAAAACAAGTTGTTTATTCATCCAAGTCTTCGCGGGTACGGAACAACAGAATGTAAGTTTGAATAAGTGAATTGTACAAACGAGTTCGTTTTTTTTAAATCTCCAACCTAAGTTTATATGTTTACGTGCGTTTTTGTACTGCATCACTCTGCATGACTCAAAGTTTGTATGGAAACTGCATCCTGACTCCATCGATTCTAAGAAAATTGCAGTTAAGTTGCAGTTCCGCCCTCGAGAAATAAGGGAAATATGCACAATTGAGCGAATCATGTTTGTAACTCATGGGCCGCCTCTGAAGTAAATAATTTTTCATCACACTTGCTCGTCAATGGCATTATAACTTGCGAACGTACAGAGCAGTTATAGCCGATTTAGCTCACACGGGCTGTTAAGTTTAGTTTTAAAAATATATAGAACTCATAGTTCACTTCGGACTGAGGATGTTTCCAATCAGCCCATGTATTTCATATCTTCAAAAGTTTCCTACAATCAACTTTTAATATGTATTAAACATATCTTTATATTAAATTTCACTGCAATTTAATATTTCGTATTTATTAAAAACAATTGTTTCATTTGTCAGCAGTTTTCTTCTAACTCCTGTTACAAAATCACTTGTTATGGGTTTAGATATATCTAAATTTGACGTAAATCATATTATTTAGTAACTGCCAGGTAAACAGGTCACATGAAGGATTGGTTACAACAGTCTGGGGAAAAATACATTTTAAACAAAAATTCAAGAAGATTTTTACATCAATGTATTTATCGTAGAACGAAGATATAAATATATAAAAACATATCCATTCGCGTCACGTTGTAAAATCAAGGTGCATATAATATGCATAACCGCACAAGTGGCATACGTAATACCGGGGAACAATATAAATAGTAGCCCGAGGGAGACAATCCATTGGGACTGCATTGGAGTTCCCTAAGCACTAATTATGATTTGATGAAGGCTGGTATGACTAAAGACTACTTATTAGCCGAGACAAAAAAACCTTTTCCTAACTAGTGCGTAAAAAGTGCACTATGCGCACGCTTCGCGTGCGTAAATTTCACTTTTTAAGGCACTTCTTATGAAAAATTGGGTTCGACACACGTGTAAAAACTTCTTTAAGACTCGGGTGATTGTCACCCTCGTTTCATTCGGGCTCCAACTTTCACCCTCGTCAAAAAAAAAATATTTTTTACTAGTATCGAAATGTACTATTTGGACGCATTAGACATACTTCTTATCTGATGAGCACATATATTTGTTCCTGAGCCATGTTTTCTATGTATTTAAGTATTTATATGTATCTATCTATTATATATATCGTCGTCTAGTACCTACAACACAAGCCTTACTGAGTTTATCGTAGGACTAGATCGATTTGTGTAAGATTCTGCCGGAATATTTAATCTATTATTTAATTATACAAGTTGTATCTACTAGCCACCTTAGTCTCTGCTGCTTTCATTATAAATTATAATAGTAATGAATGAGTATTGTTGTGACATTAGACTTCAATGTTCAGAGGTTATCGGGTATTTGGGACAAACGCGATAGCCGATTGAAAAGGTAATGAAACATTCTTTCTCTCAAGAGGTATGATTCATAAATGAATGTAAGTAAATATTTCTTGTTGTACAACTTAAATGTTTAAATCTTTAGTATTTTGATTAACCTGTTAGAATTTTTTTACACAAATCGACCAAGTTCTGAAGTAACCTCAATAAGACGTGTGTATACGTATATATACCTACAGGGACTAGGCGACGATATACGGATAAATACTTAATATATATTTAAATATGTGTGGACATTATCTACGTATTCTGGG
This sequence comes from Grapholita molesta, assembly GCA_022674325.2. Lineage (NCBI taxonomy): Eukaryota > Metazoa > Arthropoda > Insecta > Lepidoptera > Tortricidae > Grapholita > Grapholita molesta. The sequence continues at coordinate 5,173,965 of CP053124.2, read as the reverse complement.
TTATGGAACCCTGGTGCAAATATTCGTGGTAAACGCACATATAATTGTCCTGGCCAGGATGCCAACTCGGGTCCTCATGCTTCGACAGTCCGACAGTCACTACCGTATATAGACTATTCTAGGAGACCGTTAAAAAGGATTCAATTAACTAAAACAAATAGCTTTTCTTCATAATGTAAAGTATTGAGTTCGGAATAGCTATAAAATGAAATAGATACGTTAGCATCATAGACACAAGCATAATGGAGAATTTTATGAGTCCGAAAATAAAATGCCTCGATGTCAAGTCCGGTTCACAAATGCCTTCTATGCAGTTTAATATCTTAGTAAAATGCTGTAATTAAACCTTTACGTATCTATTTATTTGCGTACTTACCTACATTGTCGTCTAGTACTTAAAATTAACCCTCATTTTGAACTTAACATTTGGGTAAGATTGTCATATAAGTAATAATATTTATTGAGCATAAGATGTTGCGCAAATAATTATATTGTAAAATATACTGGCCTAAGCCCGCGAATTGGTCCATATTAAGTCCTTAATTCTGTCAACCCTATTTTTTTATCGTTCTGTGCCTTACTAGTATAGTACAATAGAGTATTATTAACTAACTAAAATAGGACTTAAAGTACCTTTGAATTCAAAATGGCATGAATAAATACGTATTTCTTACTTATAAGTGCTTGAGCACTTGAAGATACGAAGTAGATTTTTGGTTAAAATAATTTGCCATTATATAACAATTGCTAACTTAGCTATTTGGATCAACCGAAGAAATAGAGTTTGGGAAGGTTAATATGTACACCGTGTTTTCTTTGTTAAAAAAAATCAACACCACTTCATATATTTTCAATACTAAATTGTCGCGAATAACCCCTTTTCTTTCGTTTTAGCATTTTAATTTTGTAAACAACTCAATTCTGAAGTATAGTTGTAAACCTAGTAAGCCATTTTTGATGCATTTTCTGATTGATTGCCTGTTGTTAACATTTAACGGGCTGTTAAAACTGTATTGTTAATGTCACTCGTTGCGTGTAACTAATCGCACAGTTTTAGGAGAGTAATCGCATGGCGTTAAACTTTGTGCGATGTTTAAGTTTTCTGTAATTTATGGCTAGCTCTGCTTCAGTGCTAAATTAATGTTCATAATTCATTATGTTTTCGTTTTAAACACGATACAATTCTGTTAATGTGATGAGCACAGATATTTGTTCATGTGTCATGGGTGTTTTACTACATTGGCCTTTGGGTAATTATTTAACAATGTTGTTTTTTGTTTTTATGACAAGTCTGAGCTAAGTTACTTTAGTTTAAGATCTTCACTAATTAATTCAGTATCTTTCAGCGCAAAGGATTCGGCTCTAAAATCCAGAAAATAAATTGTAAACACTAAAAACTTATTAATTTCTACAGGGTGAAATTTACATCGGGAACAGAATGTGAAAGTATCGCTTCGTGTCGTCACAAGCTGCGTAGTACAAAGTTAAATTCAGTCTTTGTACGTGTTATTGCAAGAGGCGCGTGACAAGGGCTTCCGGCGCCGATGGCCCAATTCCGTTAATTCCGGCAAGCTGTAATTAAAAACGTTACGCGGAAAAATTGGAGCTGACAGGGGCCCGTAGGTCATTGTTTGCAGTTTGGCGGCATTTTTTACACGATGCGTGCTTTTCTAAAAGATTCGTATCTGACTAAACGACGCGGGCGATTCTTTTTATGCGCTGTGACTGGAAATATCACGGATGAAGGAAATTTTCTAGTACCTAATAAACCCATCATATCAGTTTTTTTTTTTTTTATATTTATACCACAATGTTTCGTAGTCGACTAACTTCGTGAACGTAGCCTAGTACTAGGTACATTCAGCAGCAAAAATTGCTATTCGGGCAAGGTGTTCAAATTAAGCTTGCACTTTCTTGTGTATAGAATAAAGCGTATCGAGATAATTATAAACACCTGCAACTTTTTCTGCTGACTGCACTAAGATTATGTTTTTTTCATGTAATGTCATTATGTGTACGGAACCCAAAACTAGCTTGGCCATCTACGTAATGAGGTTAGCTGTTTTGAACAGCGACTAATCAATTAAATGATGAAAAGGCCAATTTTCGGTGACGTTGTTTTGGCCACTCTCCCCTCTGAAAGACGTTGAATGGCCAAACTTTTACAATTAGAGTAAAGATCTTAACGATTTCCTGATGCAATACAACTGAAAATAACCGTTACGCAATAAAATATAGAGACACAACGTTACCTACTATATGTAAGTTTAAAATAAGCAAAATAACTCACGTTACGAACGCGTATAATCATAACATAACTATTTTACACTTACGGAGTATAATTATAAATTTGTACTACAAAGAGATTTAAAAGTCAAATAAAATTTTCATTTCACACGCAAAACACAGCCGGGGAACAAACCATATAATCCTTGTTAATAATAATAACAATATACCGTATTTATTTCAAAACGACATAGGCACCTGCTTGTCAAATAAAGTTACGCCCTTTTAAAATAAAACGTTACTTCACTATAGGCAATTAGGAGCTTATCTGTATTACCGGAATGGGGAATATTCGAAATGCCGCGTCTAAAATGGGTGGGATGGTAGCAAAGGTATTTGTATGGAAAATGTCGGACACGCGATATAATAAACTAAAAGTAACGATTTCGTATACACACGGGTTGAAATAACGTTGCGTTGCCGACCAACGTCTGTCGTGAAAAGTATTATTTTTTCACCCTGTATTTCTGTAATACGCCTGTAAAATGGTGCATTTATATAAATTGATATTTTTCCAGAATTATGTCCAGCACTGTTTTTAGGAGTAAGGCTGCTTCTGTAATTGTTTATTATTAATATTATATAATAAAAGTGACGTCAGCTACATAGGTATCATTTTGTAAGGAGCTTTCGAGTGGAAAGTGCAAATATCAGACTTTGACTCTTATTTATGACTTTCTTATAGCTTTTAAGCAATTAAAATAAATCATTGCCATAATGACAATGCGTACATACATCGTTGTGAGGTGCTTCGTTTCGTTGTAAGCAAAAAAACTTTTATTTTTTCAATAGCACATTGGCGACCTGCTAGCCTAATATGGTCGGGTAATTACCATTTGTCACATTATCTGTCAAGCTCCAACAAGTATGTGAGTGCGAAAGTGACGGATAGCTCGATAGACGATAAAATGATTACCATGTTACCCGTTCTGCATGTTTTTTTACTAATGTAAATACTCTATCCTTTACAAAATAGCCCAGCGAATGTTTACATCGCTTTAAACAAGATACATTTTATATCAGTTACACTAGTACGCTGCCCATAATTATGTTCCGGCTATTATTGGGCACACTTAAAGTAAATATAGATTATAATCTTATTTTTTGGCGATGCGTTCTCTAAAGCTCTTATTTACCTGTGAATAAAGTCTAAAGTTACTGCATTTAGGTGTCTTCGCAGTTGAAGTTGAATTTTGTAGGTTACATGCTTAGTCGATGATAGAACGAGACCAGGCCTGGTACTGAGCACTTCGTTTGGTCCTCTCTGTTAGAAGGACAGGAGAAGACAGAGAGGCATACAGTTAATTTTTAATTTCGGAGTTTGCGGTAACTAAAGATTGGTTGGCATAGCTGGGCCAATGTTGGGCAAGTGTTTGATGTGTTTCGCTACGGTAAATGCCCAATAAATTGATTGGTCATAGTCTTGTGAATCGGGGAATGCAAATGGTTACTACCGCTGACGCCATTACTGTTTATTTATTGTTTTGATTTGTTTTTTATAAATTATTAGGTATACCCTATAAGATTCAGATAGGTACGTTCCTGTGGGAAATCCTCGTAACAATTATCTCCAACTTCAACTTTATTATTGAGCAGGTATTATGCCATCAGCGGTATTTCCGGACCCTCATACCTTCAAGAAAAGAGCGTACTCCTATCTTAAAGGCCGGCAACGCGCTTGTGACTACCCTGGTTTTATGGGCGACGGTAATTGCTTACTATCAGTCAATCAGTCTGCTCGTTTGCCACTTTTATCATATAAAAATATCATTAAATCTGGTTAAGAAAGTTTCAACAGGCAATCAAATTGGCTGTTTATAAGTCAGGTAGAGCGAGTGCTCGACACAACTAACTTACCTCATAGCAACAAAGGTGTCAACTATTAGGCATTAGCATGTTGAGCACAGGACGGTTACCTTATTTCAATGTGTCGTTTATATAGGCACCTAGAATCCAGGAGGTCGCATTAGGTACAGTACCTAATACAGTCAACGTCAAAGATATGTCGTGATGTATACATATCGTTGATGTTGACTGAACATACATATAGATTCATGTACAATTTATTTTGTGTGATAGCGTACCTTTTGAAAGACATACAACTTCATCATATTGTACATGCTTACATACAAGCAATGTACCTATCAGCTAGTTTTCCGTGAACATCGAAGTTAGAAAATGTCTCTCTTTTACTCCAATAAAGGCGTCATGAGAGTGACAGAGACAATGGTTCGAAATTCACGAATATCAGTTTCGTTCGCTCCTGATATACTATATTATATAAAAGATTCTCATGTTCATTATTTGCTAAGTGAAATAGAAGATATTATTACTTGGAGTTATATGAGTCGCTTCGTGATCTCGTCTTTGTTACAAATTGGTTTTCTTTTCGTTCATATTTACCGAAAAAATATATCAGAATCCATCACAGATAAAAGTATCTAGTAAATTACACGAAATTGACTGTTCTCGGTAAACAAGATTTTCATGGATATTTTTGATACACTATTAATATGTTACAGAATAATATGAAACGTGGTCGCTTACTATGGGTCTCATAAGAAGGCTCAAAGTCACCCAAAGAGCAATGGAGAGGGCTATGTTGGGAGTGTCTCTGCGTGATCGCATTAGGAATGATTTCATCCGCAGTAGAACCAAAGTTACCGATATAGCCCTCCGAATCGCCAAACTTAAGTGGCAGTGGGCAGGGCACATTGCACGCAGAACCGATGGCCGATGGGTGGAAAGGTTCTGGAGTGGTGACCACGAACTGGAAGACGCAGCGTCGGTAGGCCTCCCACAAGGTGGACCGACGACCTAGTTAGAGTCGCGGGATACCGCTGGATGTGGAAGGCGCAGGATCGGTCTTCTTGGGTCGTTCTGGGGGAGGCCTATGTCCAGCAGTGGACGATGATGATGATGAGAAGAATATTCTAATTATAACAGCCATTTTACTAATACTAAACTAGCTTAAATTTAAAACGGCCCTTGAGGCGTTGTACAAAGGATGCTGGCGTCATTTCCTCGGTGTATGGCGTGGTGCTAGTAAGCCGGCATCACGTGGCGTATATTTGTACACCCTAGTCCCTATCCCATTGTTATAAGATAATAAAGATATGTATGACTTAAGTTGTCTCAATCACTTGACGTCTGCTTGACGTCCGATTCTCTTGTCATCACGTAAAACGCTCCCGTGATGTTAACAACCGGTTTTTGGACATGATAAAGTTTATTATCTCTTAAGTACGGAGCCATTACTTTAAGTGGTGTTATTGGAAGAGCATTGATCGGCCGAGGAGAATCGAGTGCGGGGCACGTTTTGTGATCTAATTTAGACGATATCTAAGGGCAAGTGTTGTTTATGGTTCCTGTATTAGTTACTATGTATTGTCGATGGTATTTTAGTATCATCTATTTTTTTGTTGTATTTTGACTCCGAATTTAAACCGCGAATGACTGTTTAGTTAAATAGAAATATAATGGCTTGACCGCCAGTTTTGTGACAGTCGTGTCCAGATTTTCTTAGTAATAATTCATCGGTCGTATATAATGCCCTGAGGATCTGAGGGTGTCAGCTACAGAAGCTTATGACGCCGGTCAAAATCTGGCCTCGGACACTAGTAGGCTAGAGCCTCTTCTTACGGCCCGGCCACGACTATGCGCGACTTGCGGCGCGGCGAGCGTTTTATCTGTTCATTGCGTGTGATACCACCTAACCGCAGTGCATTGAGCTTCTTGACCGCGCAACGAACAGATAAAACGCTCGCCGCGCCGCAAGTCGCGCATAGTCGTGGCCGGGCCGTTAGGGTTCCCTGGTTCTTAAGCATGGTATTATGAAATGCGATAGTATTCGACATATATATTAGTCGCGCAGCGTCCATTTTCATTCTACTTCTATATCAGGAATTGTAATCTTTAAAAACCCGATGCCGACAACGATAACAAATGTTTGAAATAAAACTTTTAGGTGTAAGAAATTGGATTCAAATCATTGCTCGTTGGTAAGGTAAATCAGCGCCTTATACGCGAATACCTAATGGGTGTCAACCTTCTGCCACCTCTATTGACAATGACTTAACATTGAAAGTGGCATCTGTTGGGGCGCTGTCGGGCACACGGACGTTTACCTTATTCGAGAACCTCTTAGAACGCTTTGTGAGACAGTGTAATAAAAAGTAGCTACTTACTTTGTTTCTTTGACTTTACTCTAGCAAACCACAGCTATTAACTTTTTCTAAAGCTAACAGAGCATTATCCCACAAATCTTTGTAAACTATAATATTCTTTCTTAATAATGTTTTAACAACTTCCAGGAAAAAGAAACTTTATTTCAATGCAAATAAGTTTCGGATTCCCATTAACGACAAGGTTGTGATAGGTGTTTTTCAAAGTTGAGTTGAACGCTATTGTTAAGAATTTTCTATGAACAGAACACATTGTGAACAATTTTCATAGCTGGCACGATCGTGATTTATTCTATTTTTATTGGGTTTAGCTACAATGGAGAATGGACAGGCTTACACAATGTTCGAGATGTTTACTGGGATTAATGTAATGCGTCGAGTCTTTTTATCGAGATATTTTTTTGTTTCAAATGTTTAACGCATAAACTTTCACTAGAACTCTTTTTGTGAATACTTTCTGACTAAAAAGGTTTAAAAAAGATGACACCAGGTCTTAGTAAATGTAAAACATACATTACAAATATTTCGCTAGATTTTACGAATGGATACAGTAGACTAGTGTTACTTTGATTGCTGTATCAGATGCTCTAGTGTAGCTTTCTTTTGACGTAAAAAAATGTCTCGAACGCGTAAGTGATAATGTTATTTATATGGGTAACTCTAACGCGTTGGTGACGTTTTGTTACGTTAAAAACTTACACTCAGGGCACTGACTGTGTTTACATTATATTGTTGTTAAGAGGGAAATCCCTTTCGCATTCATACATTTTTCGTAGTGGTAAAATAGGCGACCGATGTTATCCCACGATATAAAATTTAGGTACCTGAAGTGGGGGAAAATGGAACGGGATAAGATTAAAAGTACCTTGTAATGCTTCTGTAATACGAAGATATTTCATCTTACCTCTCATTAAAATTTATTCAATCTTGTCTCACTTTACTTACCCCAATCCACTCTGCGTTAAAATGGCGGATTGGAATTATTCAATAGTCTAATTAAAACTTTCAAGAATTTCCAGCTGAAATGGAATAAATGCTTCGGTGATTTATCCCCAGTCTAAAGATAGATCTTATCTCTGACGTAAGAGAAATCATCTCTTCAGAATTGAATGAAACATATTCAATTTTAACTTTAAACTTAATTTATACTAGGACTAGATAAAATAGTATAAAACATTTTTAATTAATTAAAGTAACAAAGTAAAAAATACCTATAAGAGCAGAAAGTACCATTTTGTACCGTTTGGTATAGAAACGCTAGGTCCATGGGGACCCAGCGCGCACAAACTTATTGCAAAAATCGCAAAGCGTCTGGTTGACGTAACTGGTGACCGAAGAGCTGACGGCTTCTTCGCACAACGTTTTAGCTTTATTTATCGGTAATTCTTGTTTACATTCTCAATTGCCGTTATTATTACCTATAAAGTAATTTATCTTTTACATAACTGAAACGAGTCAGATTCGAGAAATAGAATCAAATGATTGAAATTTGATAGGTAGCTTCTAGATTTACAAGTCTTTTTCCGCCCTTTAGAACCACAGTATACCTAAGCTCTTCAAGTTGCAACCGCAGTCATGTGGTTGTTTGCTACCCCATGCTTAGCAGCCATAAAAGCCATTGCCCAAGTCATCTAATATTGAATCTTACTGTCTCGCGATAAAGTAGAAATTCAAAGTGGAAACCAATGTGTGTTACATCTGTTTGGCATCGTGGGCAGTGATCTGTGTGAGTTAAAGAGATCCTTGGGCTAATTAATTGTTGTGTTGAATAATAAATGATCGTCCGTGATGTAAAAGATCGTAGGGCAGCGGCATTACCGTATAAAACGTACAACCGTAAAAATATTCGTACGCTTCGGACTCTCATGACGCCTTAATTGGATGCTCGAAATATTAGACACTTCGATGTTTGCGATATAAGGCCAGGTTATAGATAAAAAATAGAGCCATACAAAAAGTTTTTGTTTTATGTTATGACTCCAGAATTTCCGAGTTAATACTAAATATGTAGTAGGTATTAATGCAAAACAGAGTTTCGCTGAGAGTAGGCGAGTTAAGCGTTCTGAAGCTAACAACTACTCCACTTGTCGACGTACTGTCAGAGAGCGCGTTATATAATCGTGATTAAATTCCATTCATTAAATCATACTAGGACTAGATAAAATAGTATAAAACATTTTAAATTGATATAAGTATAGGTAGTTTCACGAGAGTTGAAGTCACGCACACAAAAACATCTCATGTAATGACAGGAAGATTTTGACATTACTCATTCATTCCATTCATTCAATCAGTACTTCATATAGTTGTGTGCGTAATCCTTTCGTATTTGCCTCAACTCTCGTGGAACTACCTATAAGCCAAAGTAACAAATACCTACTAGTACGAGTATAAGAGCCTCGGCAGAGTACATTTTTTTACCGTTTGGCGTAGAAACGCTAGTCCATGGGGTCCCAGCGCGCACAAACTTTTTCATTAACAGTAGTAATGTGAAAAGTTATAAAAGATAAATAAGTATTATTTAATGATCAAATTGTTTCATTTAATAATGTTACCCGGGACGGTCGACACTAGCAAAACTATATTAACACAGTCGTGGAAAAGACTCTATACTTTTTTTATCGTGAATCTGCTTAAACTACATATTGTGATAGACACAAACCTTGTTTCTTATGTCACAGTAATGAACTGTGCCGTAATGGATCATTACGCAACGTCAGTCCCAGTTCCAATTGTGGAAGCCCCACAAACACAATAGTCGCCTAGTTCTGTAATCGCCTGTCGATTGATGCCGGCGGTCAACGAACGACAAGGGGGTTGAAGCCTAAGCCTACTTGGTTGTCCTAGGTCACCAACCCGCCTGCCAATGGCGACTACGGCAAAACCGTCCCAAGATGATACAACGCATATTTGCTCATGTCTGAAGGCGCGATGGCCCATGTATACTATGTCTATGTATTTATTAGTCCAGAGAATTAATATAGAATTTACGTGCGACGAAATTACGTTTCTACTAGGTGGCAAACAAGCATACGGCCTGCCTCAAGGTAAGCAGTTACCGTAGCCTATGGACGCCTACAAATCCAGAGGATTCACATGCGCGTTGCCTACCCTAAGAGTTTTTGGAGCTCTGGGCACCTTATTCACCATCAGAGCCCAGAGGCTCTAGTGTAAGTTACTTTAGAAGTAAAAAACGTTTACGAATACGTAAGTGATAATGTTATTTATATGGGAAACGCAAACGCGTTAGTGAAATGGCGCATCATTATACTCGTAAATGTCACAATGTGACAGCGGACCGTTAGTGAGTTTAAAACAAACTTTTTCCATTTTACCAGTTTGTTGCCCTGTTATGGCCGCGGGCGACAAATTTATTTTTCCCCGCCTTTTTCTACATGTTTTGCATTTCAAACATAAATACATGTATAAGTAATTAAATATTACAGTGGGGAAATGCTGCCAGTATTTACGGTGTCGTGATCTTCTTGTTACAAAGCGGTCAAATAAATAATGGTAAAAAAAAATGGGTAACTCCCCGTCATGTGAAGTGGGGGGAGGTATTTTTTATAGTTTAACCCTACAGTGTGAGGTGTTGTTAGATAGGTATTAAGAAAATAATATTGCTCTGTATGGGTAATATAGGTGTTTATGCTATGTATTTCAGTAGCGGCGCGTCAATTTTAATCCTAGACAAGCCGGGAAGCCTGAATTATTATGACAATCTTTTTGTTCATGGAAAACTGCTCTATTATCTAAAAGTTAGTCAAGCCGGCAGGAAAAGAAAGTTCTAAGGACGCGCCGCTACTGATGTATTTTTTCATTTAATAATACCATAACATTGTTATTTTAGTACATAAACTATTCAAATACATAGTCTTCCTCTTTGATATTGTATAAACAGATATATAATACGAATTTATAATCTGTTCTCACTTTAAAACTTACCTAATGACCTTTTGGTGTTATGAAACTTATAAATTGTAAACTATAAAATTGAGGCTAATTTCCTTCCTTTAGGCACTGGTCCCACCGCGAGCTAGTAAGCTATGAGCTATCAGCTATTTAAAGTGACAAAAGATAATCGATCCCGCGTAAATAAAAGAGACATATATGCCATAGATCGTAGTTCATCGCCGGGCGGTGAGCTATAAGTATATATCTCTCTCTTTTATTTACACGGGAGCGATTATCTTTTGTCCCTTGAAATAGCTGATAGCTCATAGCTTACTAGCTCGCGGTGGGACCAGTGCCCTAGGCCCCAACTTCTCCGGTGCAGCTGTTCAAAGAAGTCCTGGGTTTAATCAAACCTAAACTTCATGGTTACAAATTTTGAATGGTATTTTTTTTTATTCTCTAGTTAGTTGTAAATACTTACTCAATATTATAAAGAACAAAAACATTAAATCTAAAATATACATAACTTACTACTAAAAGAAATACGCAAATATAATGAGTAACAAAAATAACTTATAGAATAAGTTATTTTTGTTACTTAATTTTTTTTTTGTTTTGTTATTTTTGTTTGCCCCGGGCAGCTCCCGACGCAATGGTGCCCATCACACTCGCAGCGTTGCCGCGTTGAACTGCGATGGACAACCTTTGCATGAGGAACGATCCGACGGGAGTCAATATTAATTATGTTATGCGATTTTATATAGGTTTAAGAATAGGTGTTTTATATGTAAGTATTTAATTATCGTTGACTGAGTACCCACAACACAAGCCTTCTTAAGCTTACCGTGGGACTCAATCAATTTGTGTAAATATGTACTAAACTAAGCGTATTATTTCTTTACTTACTTTTATTTACAGAAATTACAATCGTATTATGATAACTACAAGTACTTAACTAGTTACAGTATCAAATCTAAAAAAGGCCCTTGAGGCATTGTACCAAGGATGCTGGCGGCATTTCCTCGTTGTATCGCAATGCTGATACGTTGTGCGAGGAAGCCGCCAGCTCTTCGGTCACCAGTTAGATCAATCAGACGCTTCGCGATTTCTGCAAAAAGTGTGCGCGCTGGGACCCCATGGACCTCTTACTTATCTATAATGTGACAATATTATGTATTCATATCAATATACCTACAACTAAATATTCATATTTTTCAGTAACTAAATATTTTAAGATGTGTTCATGACCTAACACATGCACAAATTATTTATTATCTTAGATACATTTATTTTTGACTGTAAAACACTTTTTATATTATGTTTACTTCGAAACAGTTCCAATACAAACATTTTATATATCAACTCATAATATTTTTTATGCCCGTAGTAAATAAATAGGGCTAGTCTACACAAACCTTGAAGTCGTCATAGTCTTGGCTTGATTCCAATTCTCTAAGAAGTCCATTGTGTGTGAAGTGGACCTAATAAATTATAAGAATAATGTGTGATGAATATTTTATAGCATATAAAATTTTATCGTGTTTTACGAGCATGTAAACTCCGAATATTTCAAACAACTTAATATTGTTATAGACTTTTAAAATGTATATATACAGTGTGGAAAGATAATAAGAACGTGGAGGGAAACTACCTTAAATCCTTAAGCATTTTACTTAAATGAGACATTCCTTTATTTAAAAAAAAAAACTGCATTCTACGACGACCGGTCTGGCCTAGTGGGTAGTGACACTGCAGATGAAGCCGATGGTCCTGGGTTCGATTCCCAGTCGGGGCATTTATTTGTGTGATGAGCACAGTTTCATGTTCCTGAGTCATGGGTGTTTTCTATGTATTTATATGTATCTATCTATTATGTATATCGTCGTCTAGTACCTACATCATAAGCCTTACTGAGCTTACCGTAGGGCTAGGTCGATTTGTCTAAGATTGTACCAAAATATTTATTTTATTATTATTCAAATATTTTCTAAAACATGCTTGCCTCGCCCGCGACTAATGCCTACGTTAAAATTTAATACAATATAAAAAATACACGCTGTATATACCCTACCAATATTGGACACGTTACGTATATACGACTACGTTTTGGTTTTATTAAACCCGTATCCTATAGAACCGACGCTTTTAGGAAAAAATAATGGAGGATTCAGTGGTTATTTTAAGCACTTTTCATGCCTTGTATTCCTGGTAGTTATTTTTTATGTTTGCCAATGCATTTCTTTAGTGCCAGCTATTAGATATTAGCATTATGAGGAAAGTAATTAGAGTAGGGACTACGTACCTGAGTGCCCCCGGGGGTACCCTGTAGGACATGTGGAAACCTAAGTGGCGACTTGGACAGGGGCAACATCCGTTTAGTGTATCTCTTATCTTTTCATTAAATTGTCGAAAGGCCTCTGTGCGTTGGATCAATCCGGCTCTGCATACGCCCCTCAAATGTCCGGAACACTATTGTTCCGTGTACGGGAAAGACATACGATATATTAAATTGTAGGCGTAAAAATATTACATACTTCAAAATTTTAGATTTTGCCACATGGAGGGAAACAGGAAGTTTACTGAAAGATCTATAGAATACATATTTTTTTAAATTTCTTATAGAGATTAATCTGTATAGGGTCAACAGCAGAGCAAAACAAATAGTGAGTAATCGAATTAACAAAAAAGTATAAAAATATTTGTGACATTATCTATGAAAAGGGACCTTAATGTCGAAGGCGCTTATGTCGTTGTTCAAGACGATACAATACAAACGTAACGCGATTCGACGTAAGTGCCATCGACAATAAGGTCCCTTTTCCTAGATAATGACACATTTATTCCCATTAAAGGATAATAATGAAAGGCTCAAAAGATCTTTATTTATTAGGAATTAAATTATGTCGTAAAATTCAATATTTGTCAACTTAAACTTCCTCATTATACTGTCCCCTGTGTTACAAATAAAGTAAGCATGTGGTATTAAATAACAGCCAATGTAGTTGTGACAATAAATATTCTAGAAAGTGGTCCCAGAGCACAGGTCTGGGACGCTGTAAAATGGATCTCTGGCTGTTGCTCTCCGTGTCTGAAAAGACTTAGACTATACTCAGCTGCAAAATAAGTTGTATAAATAGTAGTTTATGTATCTGTGCATAATGAAGGGCATTACAACAAGAGTGTGGGTTTATGAAACGAGCCGAAGGCGAGTTTCATAATAATATTACACGATTGTTGTAATGCCTAATTATGTATAGTTACATACACTACTTTATTTACACACATATCCTAAATGTTTTAAGATGGGTTCAGGAACCGTAGGGAAATGACCTGCAGTATTACTAGTGTTACTTCAAACATTAAAAAGTCAACGAACAAAACAAATGACAGCTTGGAAAGGCGGCGTTGCGTATTTCATATCTCAGTCAAATTTTTTTTTTAAACCATAGACAAGCGAATGAACTCCCTATTCTATTGTCACTCGAGTTCTTATGTCGTTCATTTTTTATTAAAAAAACATAACGAATTGGCGTTTCGTATCAATGACTGTTTTAATATCTATAGATACTAAAATAGACACCCCACTTGAATTTGACAGCTGTTCCAAATTTAAACTCATAACCTACGGATTTCAGTAGGTAATGTTAACATTACATCTCCATTCATTTCTGATGGTTGGTAATGCTGGTCATTGCCTACGGTTTCTGGACGCATTTTAGAGCACTTATGATATGTACGTAGATAAAATAAATAATACTTCTTAAGGATGTAGGTACTAAAACAGATTCGCAATAGATCAAGATTTTGAAGTTTCTAAACGATTTTAATTGTTTCCATCTACGCTACGGGCGTCCACTGCTGGACATTGGCCTTGCCCGAAAACAGCCACAGGGAGCAATCTCTGAGCATGGATTCAATGCCATAACCGCCACGCTTGGCAGGCGGTTTGGCGATCTCAGTATGTTCCCCTTTCTAAGGAATGCGGAAACGATTACAGAATACTTATTAAAAATAGCGGCAACCCTAGCGTGTCCTATCTCACTTACACAGGCATGGTACGCGCTCACCTACACGAGCTTAGACTGTGTGCGTAGCTATGCGTTTGTTTCATACATTCGGTCGCCACTGTCCGGGGTGTGCCTATAGCCTCTATACCCTATACGGTAAAGAGGGTATTTAATGAAGCTAGGCATTACTAACTATAGCTAGTAAGTATAATATAAGTATAGTAGTCAGTAGTAATGCCCTGTATTGGCAATTGTACAACATAGCCCTGAGTGTAAGTTTTTAACGTAACTTTACTTCACGAACGCGTTTGCGTTTCCCATATAAATAAAATTATTACTTACGCATTCGTAAACGTTTTTATACTTCAAAAGTAACTTACACTAGAGCCTCTGTTAAGGCAAACGCGTAAATAAAGTTGAGTGTACATGTAAATAAGCGTGTAAAAAGCAATTTTCTTAGAGCATCTATTATAAAAGCTCTAAACAAGACCTTTTTATCGAATGTGCTCTTTTGCCCTTCATGAATATTTTCACGATAAGTCAAATGCCCAAACGGTCTGACATAACCTTACCTAACTACCCACAGAATTAATTATAAGAGCGTGGGCCCAACAGTGGCGCTACCGCGAACAACGATATTCGTAAATTTCGGACGATTGTCTCTGTCACTCTCATGACACTTTAATTGGAATAAAAGAGAAAGATGCCCGAAATACGAACTTCGATGTTCGCGGTACCGCTCCAGCGTTTTAGCCCCGCGATTTCTACATAAAATTTAATGCTGCGGCGACGCCCAGCTGTTATTACGTAAGGCATAATATGTAGTACCTAAGGCATGGTAGGTATGGTTTTTTATGATAAAGGTGGTAAACGAGCAGACCTGCCTGATGGTAAGCAATTACCGTCGCCCATGAGCACCCGCAACACCAGGGGAGTCACAAGCGTGCCTTGAGTTGTACTACTGGAATACTCTTACTAACCTTCTTGAACACTTAATTCACCCCTGCTTAGTGCATTGTCTCATTCTGTATTTCAATAGCAAAAGCATATTTGCTACGCTTTCTAAAACATGCAAACAAAGAAATACGTAAATCGACATCGTAAAAACAAAGTTCGTGACAAAAAAAATTTAAGTATATCAAAATAACGAAAGAAAACAATGTTCCTAGCTCATGTGCAAATAACTTTCAACCTTTATACCAAATATTAAGAGCTATTTTCATGAGAAGAAAGCATCAGAATTAGTTCATGATGTGAGTAAAAAGTCTTGAAACACGTTTTCACGAAGTTATTATAAACTTTTTACTTACCAGTGTTCTCAGAAGATGGAGACTCGCTCCATAGCTTTATATTGTAAGAAATTGAAGTTTTTTTTTTAATGTTAAAAATCTATTGGTATGTCATGCCGCAACTATCACTCATACACGTAGAAAATATAGGCACAGACAGCGTCATATAGTTAGTTACCGTCAGAGCCCTGAGTGTAAGGTTTTAACGTAACAAAACGTCACCATAGCGTTAGTTACCCATATAAATAACATTATCACTTACGCGTTCGAGACGTTTTTTTACGTCAAAAGCAACTTACACTAGAGCCTCTGTATGGCGAAATAATATATATCGATACACATGCTTACTGCTATCATCTTCCTCGCGTTCTCCCGGCATTTTGCCACGGCTCCTGGGGCCCTGGGGACCGCTTGGCAACTAATCCTAGGATTTGGCGTAGGCACTAGTTTTACGAAAGCGACTGCCATCTGACCTTCCAAACCGGAGGGTAAAGTAGGCCTTATTGGGATTAATCTGGTTTCCTCACGATGTTTACCTTAATCGAAATGCGACTGGTAAATATCAGATGATATGTCGTACATAAGTTACGAAAAACTCATTGGTACAAGCCGGGGTTTGAAGCTGAGACCTCCGCATTGCAACCCGACGATCACACGCACGCTCTTACCACTCGACCACCAGCGCTCTATAACATTATACATCCTTACTGCTATATAAATAAAGATCTGCATCGATATATTGGGCTATACTGTCGCGATAGAGGATAAATCGGTAAACACGCTATACGTTCTGTTCTATACCACACCAGTACTTAAATTCTGGACTAGGCCTCTTGAAAACAAACTAATGAAATTTTCCTTTTCACAGTATTTTTTGCTTTAATAAATGTACAGTGAAGTGTAAATAACAAAAAAATAATTAAGAGCTAAAGAAAGCAATGTTTTCCGTCTGAATGGACTTAATAAAAGCCGAGTGAAACCATTGCTCGCTGGTTTATACCCTGGGTTAGACTATTTAGAAATAACATTTTAAACCCAGTATCATGGGAGCTTGGATTTAGTAGCTATGGTGTGGTATCAGAGTTCTGACTAATACTGGATACGATGAGTTATCGATACGTCTACTTTTTAGAACAAGCGAGATGCACAGAATTGTTTTTTTTTGAGAAAATAGGGGTTTGAAATGGACTTAATTAAAAATACTTCGTTTTCTATTGTGGGTTTGTATCTGTTAAGCTTTGAAGTGGGCTTTGTGTAAATTCTTCAAATGCTAATCAAAAGAGTTTACGTAAATGGTTGGTGTTAAGATTTTTCCTTTGCATTTTTCCAAGAAATCTATTTTGAAGATAAACAAATCTGCAAAAAGGGTACAAAAGAAGAAACTTATTCCGTTTTTCACTAGGGTCACAAAGATGCAGTAAAAATAAGTCTTATTAATTTAGATTATTAATGAGAGTTTTTACCAACAATATTAGACTAGGAAAAGTTATGAGCCCACTTTGGTACGTAAATAAATAACCAAGATTACCTGTCATAAATATGTATATTTTACCGTCTTTATACTGGTGAACCCTTATCGCGGGAGTTGGCCAACAGTGCATTTTTTAAATAAAGTAGGTGTTTCACATTCCACACAAAATATTGGCACAGGCAGGACTTTCTGACACAAATTGACTGAGCCCCCCACGGTGAGCTCAAGAAGGCTTGTGTTGTGGGTACTCAGCCAACGATATATATAATATACAAATACTGAAATATAAAACACCCATGACTCAGGAACAAATATCTGTGCTCATCACACAAATAAATGCCCTTACTGGGGTTTGAACCCAGGACCATCGGTTTCATAGGCAGGGTCACTAACCAATAGGCCAAACTTCTCGTCAAATTCATGGTTGCTGGAAATTCCAGGATAATACCGTTAGTTGCATGCGCGCATACACCTCAAGCGCACGGCGCGGACTGATAATATAATTACTCCTACCTCCAATAACTTCGCTACCTACATACCAGCCACGGATGTCTACAACTAAACATAGAGGCTCCCAAAGACGCAAGGAGCGTTCATGGAGTTTAAATACCTTAATTCCCACGCTTGACAGGCGGGTTGGTGATCGCAGTATGATCCACCTCTCTAAGGGGAAGCCGCGCTACCCATCTTCATGTGGTTTCTGGTCGCAGTTAAAGAACAGTTGCTCGGCTCCTCCCGGATTTCCTTCTTCGCTCAACTATAAATATTTTTAGAATGATGCAGTTCTCTTCTTCTTTGTCGTATTGGTGTCAAAAGTTTCACAACTCGTTGCCACTCCCGATGGCCGCCTTCCTCGTGCATTAATTCAGCCACTTAAGCTGCCGCTTTTCTCTGGTCAGTCCACCTCATAAGGGATCTTTCTCGCGGTATGGTACTCCCAAGCTTTCCCGGGACCACAAGTCGCTCAATAGCCACTCCTCGGCGGCATACGGGACCAAAAGTGCATCTATCTTACACACGCAGTTCTTAGGCAAGTAAATAATCATAAATAAACGAAAACAGATAAAGAAGACTACAGAGAGCTTTGCGATGGATACTTTTTTTTTTATGAAATAGGAGGCAAACGAGCAGACGGATTGCCTGATGACACTCGCAACACCAGAGGAGTCACAAGTACGTTGCCGGCCTTTAAGATCCCTATACGCTCTTTTCTTGAAGGTTTGGATGTCATATCGGTCCAAAAAAAAATACTGCACACGACAATTTATTCCAGAGTTTTGCTGTGCTAGGCAGGAAGTTTCTAGAAAAACGCACAGTTGAGGACTGCCAACCATCTAAGTGGTGATGATGGAAATGTTGTCGTGTAGAGCGCTGGCGGAAGGAAGCAGCTGGGATTAACCCGAACAATTCCTCGGAGCACTCTCCGTAGTAGATGCGGTAGAAAATGCAGAATAAGGCCACATCTCTACGC
Organism: Grapholita molesta; assembly: GCA_022674325.2. Lineage (NCBI taxonomy): Eukaryota > Metazoa > Arthropoda > Insecta > Lepidoptera > Tortricidae > Grapholita > Grapholita molesta. The sequence continues at coordinate 5,155,363 of CP053124.2, read as the reverse complement.
AGTGCCAAGGAGTCAAGCCGGTCCGAGATATCCTGGCTGCCGACAATTCTAGTCGCTTAGTAATGTACCAAACTTGTGGACCAGTGTATGTTCCCGCGAATAGACTATAATTGTGTGGTGTACTGATTTGACCATTAATTTTCAAACTAGACTTGTTCTGAATAATATTTTCAACTTCCTCTGCCCATATTCCCATTGTAACCCTAATATGTAGATACAAAATTCTGAACTAAATATGGGAGCGATATTTATGCAAATATGTGGGATTTGCCGGCATGAAATACGATCGGTTTATGGTACCTATCAATACATTACGATATGCAGGAAAGGGTCCAGACCCTTAATTGTACCCGTATTGTATTTAGTATATGTGACCTGTATTCTGAGAAACGCAATAAGCGTATTTCAGTTGCAAATAGCACTTCTGCGATTTTGCGAACCTTACCTTTAACTAGATAATAGTACATAGTACTATTACGGATATATTTTAGCGCATTCGTGCCTAGCTATAATGCTGTTGTATTTTAATATAAATAAATGAGGTCTTGATTATTTTACACATTCAATTATATGTTTTCTGATTAAATAGATACGAGTATTAAGTATCAGCGACGTTTCGTTAAAAATGTCCGTAAGGATCCCGAAAGTAATTCCTTTCCTTCATAAGCCATTGGTAATATGGGTTTATTCACAAAAGCTGGCGTCAGATGTTTGCTGAACAGTCAATATTTTTCAAAGACACCGAATGTCTTTGAAAAATATTCAGTTATTATGAATTTATTAGACAAGCCAAGTGGTGAAGGGAGACCGGGTATAGTTGTTTCACGAGTTAAATGTAACAACCTATCATCATCTTCGTCGCATTGTCCCGGCATTTGCCACATCTCATGGGAGCCTGGGGTCCGCTTGGCAACTAATCCCAGGATTAACCGTAGGCACTAGTTTTACGGAAGCGACTGCCATCTGACCTTCCAACCCAGAGGGTAAACTAGGCCTTATTGGAATTAGTCCGGTCTCCTCACAATGTTTTCCTTTACCGAAAAGCGACTGGTAAAACTCATTGGTATGAGCCAGGGTTTGAACTGGCGAGCTTCGGATTGCAAGTCGCACGCTCTTACCGCTAGGTTACCAGCGCTCTTTCTCAAATGTAACAACCTATATTGATGTATAATTAAACTAGGTAATATTGAAGGAAAATGTTACATAAGCCGTGTAGGTTCCGTAAGAGCACGGAAACCCGTATCTCCGGCGCGAACACTCGTCCGTTGAAATTGAACGCGCGCCAACTACAAAGTGTTCAATTGAAATTCGAAGCTGCGCCAGATGGTACAAAATAAGTGCAGTAGGGAATTCGGAATGTGGCTTAAAACCTTTTGGGGGGAATCAATATTATAATGAAAACTGTTGTGAGACAACTACTGCTCAGTTACAACGGATGAACTCACGGCGAGATGTTTCGTTAGCTCTGGTAGACATTTTGAAGCCAGGACATACCGTTCGGGGTGAGTGCGTCACTCACTGCAGTGCTAGTAATTTCTTAGTGGTCTCGGCAAACTGAATGCTGTGCAAGGCAGCGGATAGCATTGAGTGATGCACTCTCACCCCGAGCAGTGTGTACTGACTCGGCTTGAAAATGGATATCAGAGCAGAGCTTACCTGAAACATGTCGCCAGGTACTATAAGTACACGTGAGTTCATAACTGATTAGTGGAATCAATATAAATACACATTAAATAAGTTAGTAATAGCCGCGGCTCGTTTATACAGAACGCATTCTTAATGTAACAAAGCTCGGGAAATAAGTACAGGAAATAATCGGGAAATAAGTTACTTTTGACGTAAAACGTGACGCAACGTTTACGAACGCGTAAGTGCTAAGAAAACAAAATGTGTTAGATTTACTTTGCCGAATGTTACACCGGTGGATACTAGAATACTTTTAAATAATGAATGCTTAGAGATAGTAGATAAAACATTGTTCCTTGGTTTAACATTGGACAAAAGTCTACAGTGGAGTCCTCATATAACAAAACTCGCACATAAATTAAGTTCGGCCGCTTTCACCGTTAGGAGAATTAGGCAACTGTCGAATATTGAGACAGCTCGATTAGTTTATCATAGTTATTTCCATAGTGTAATGTCATATGGTATTCTGGTTTGGGGTAAAGCAGCTGACATACAGACTATATTTGTATTACAAAAAAGAGCCATTCGTTTTATGTATAACTTAAAAGCAGGTGCATCTGTTAGAAAACTTTTTAAAGAAATTAATATATTAACTGTAGCTTATCAATATATATATGAAAACATTATATACGTTATTAAAAACCTTCAGTTGTTTACCAAAAATTGTGACATCCATACCTATAACACTAGAAGTAAGAATAAGCTTGCTATTAGAAAGTGTCGTGTGCGTAAAGTGTATAAATCATTTTATGGGCAATGTATTCATTTATATAACAAGTTACCTGATGATGCCTTAAAATTACCCTTCCCAGTACTTAAGAATTACTTAAAAAAGTCTTTGATGTCTAAGAGCTATTACAGAGTAGAGGATTATTTGACAGACAAACATGCATGGCAATTAATTCAACAATTGTATATACTGCCAGCTCATGTAAATGACACAGTTCAGATAAGAAAGCATATTAAAGTATGTCTATTTTGTGAAATCGAATTTGTTTATACATTATTATTTTTACTTTTATATTTTGTATTTTCATATCTTGTAATAAACTGTTTGATATGTTTTCTTATCGGACTACGCATAATTATGTAAGTACTTTAAGATTTGATGTATCACTGTATTGAAAAAATAAATCCCGCCGTCGTTTCTTGCCGGTATCTTCACGGGTCAGAGGTGTAGGGTTTGAACCGGTGTAGATTTTTTTTTTTGACGTTCATAAGTGCATGTAATGTGCCTAAATTGAAAAATAAAGATCTTTTATCTTTTATATTATTTTTTTTGATAATGTTATTTATATGGAAAACGCAAAAGCATTCGTGACGTAAAGTTACGTTAAAAACTTACGCGTTTGCGTTTCCCGCATAAATAACATTATCACTTACGCGTGTTCTCCGAAACATGTCGCGCGAGTGACTAAATAAACGTGAGTAGTACCGTATTAATCGTTAATTAGTATATCCTTAGTTGGTCCTCTTATGTTTTTCTTTGGTTATCGAAAATGGCGCGAGTTATGCATTGTTTTTATTTTAACAATAAAATGTGGCTTGGATACTAGCCATTAAACCCAACATAGGTTTCCGAAAAAAATGGCATTGATAGAGAAAATATTTGTCTATTTTTCTATTTTTCTTTCGACTTAAATATCTTTGATATGCTAGCAGACGTTTCTGCTTAATATAAAAATAATTTTAGAAAGGGGTAGCACATTGTTATCGATGAATTCTCAATCTAATTTTGAGACATCGATGCCGTAAAAAGGGTCAATACTCTTCGGTAGATGTCGCTACACGTTACCCGTAATGACGTATATACCAAGAAGGATAAGATAGAAAAATTTGACACGTCTAAGCGGCGCTCGTATAGCACAACTGGTAGTGCACTGGGCTAGTGATCCAGTGGTTGTGGGTTCGAGTCCCGCTGCGAGTCAAATTTTTCTATTTTTCTTTCGACTTAAATATCTTTGATATGCTAGCAGACGTTTCTGCTTAATATAAAAATAATATTTGTCTCTTTCATACGCTAGTAATATTAACTCAAAATAGGAATGCATATATTTTTATTTTGCTAGACTTTGGTGATCCATGTGGCTACAACAGTATTTATGGACATATATTTTGGAAGCCGGAACGGTCAGGGCCAGTTCGGGAATAGCTACAATCGCTCATCCGAGAGGGAAATGCATCTTCCGACAAGTGACAGTCCGCCATTTTAAATATGGCTATTCAATTTAACAATGTTAGCAGTTTTGTTTTTTTTTTCTGCAGTTAATAATATTGTTTAGCAAGGGTGTTACACCCTTAGAGTCCATGGCTGAACCATATTTTTCTTACGCTAAGTTCCATTGCTTCTTAAAACTGACGGATCATCATCTTCCTCGCGGTCCGGCGGCTTCCTTGTCCTGGCATTTGCCACGGTTCATGGGGGCCTGGAGTCCGCTTGGCAACTAATCCCAGGATTTGGCGTAGGCACTAGCTTTACGAAAGTGACTGCCATTTGCCAACCCAGACGGTGAACTAGGCCTTATTGGAATTAGTCCGGATTCCTTACGATGTTTTGGTTCACCAAAAAGCGAATGGTAAATATCAAATGATATTTCGCACATAAGGTCCGAAAAACTTATTGGTACAAGCCGGGGTTTGAACCTGCGAGCTCCGGATTGCAAGTCGTACGCTCTTACCGCTAGGCTACCAGCGCTCTTTAAAAAAACTGACAGTTAAAAGTGACGGATGTAGTCTTTACATATAGGTACAGAGTAGGTGCTCGTACTTATAAACATTGATTCTATTTTTTATTGTAAAATGTTTTTCGGCCATTTCATAGGTAGGTCAGCAAAAAATTCAAAATGCAATTACCGGGGACCCCAACATAATTTGGTCCCTCTTGCGTAACGTAATGAAATTTGAGGGGAAAATTCGTTATGTTGATGACGTAGGTACCCAAAAAAAGCTACGACTAACTGTTTATGATATTTTTATTTTCCATAAAATTTATATTACGTAGTTGAGATGATGATTCAAATGGTTTCAGTTATTTCGGTAATAATATTTTTGTCGAATCAATCATGTTGTATAGTGTTTATAGATTGGTAAACTAAATTGGTCAGTTGGGCCGGAAAAAAAAGTACAGATACTCATTCCCTTTTTGTAGGGGCTGGCGTAGCTCTTTACAAGTACTATGTATTTCATTACATCTATTATAATAATAATTCTTAGACATTGTTACCGTCACAATACTAAAGAAAATAAAAACGTGTTTTGCATATGCCAGAAACAACAATAGACTTGAAGTCAGATAAAAGCAGGGTTAAAATTTGACTAATTTCACGCAGGAGATGAATGTTATGGGAATATTATGCTTCTATTTCTCATCAATAGTTTTAATATCATATACTTAGGTAGTCGAAAGTAAAGTTTAACGGAACAAAGAATGTATTAAATGACACTTTAGGCATGCAAGGTATGAAAAAATATGAAAAACAAGAGAAGCAACATAAGAACAAATTGAAAAACATTCAAACAATCGAACTGAGAGACCAACTGATTTTCCTTCCAAATCACAACCATATGGTACTTATAAACCAGAGTTCAAAAACAACCATAGACTAATTATAATTAATCAGTACTTCCGACGTCACATGGTGTCGCGTCTTTAAGTACTCTTAAAACGTTTAAGCCGTCAACTAAAAAGTCTCAGCTTCTGTCCTCATAAACAAGGCGCTGATCTCACTATGAATAGGGTGACTGTGATGCGCTGTTAGTTTCAGGATTGTTCTTTTGCGTTTTGTACGTTGTGTATGTCGGTCTCATTTCTCACAGCTATTTAATTGTGCTTTTAAAACTTAAAGTCTGTCTAGGTAAGGCACTGATCTCGTTTGGAATGACGTTTAATAGTTTTAGGATTGTATATAGTAGTAAGTAACTGCAAACGTTTAATATCAGCTAAAAAGTTGATTTAATAAATCATTGATCACGCTATAAGTATGTCTATGAAAACTGACATAATATAACAAAGTTTTTAGTGCATTGTAAATCCAACCAGCACTCAACGTATGGTAAAATTATAATCACAATAAAATAAAACTACCCCAGGGCATAATTCGATTGATTTCGCTAGACAAAATATGTATTTTGTCTAGCATAATGAATTGAGAATATGGGCATACTATTCTATGCGTTTTGTCTGTGGCAAAATACCAAGCAAATCCTGCGCGAATTTTGATAAAATGTAAAACTCAGTTCAATACATTAAATAATGTGCGTTTTGAACTGTTTTTTTTTCAAGGTAACTTTAAGAGGTAATGTGACTTCTTTATGCAACGTACTTAAACATAGGTTATTTCAACAGTATTTATATGTAAATTGTTTGTTATTAATAGTTTTGAGTTTTTTTAATAGTGTGAAACTTATATGAAGTCGGTTTGTCTACGAGTATATTGTATGTTTAATGGTACTGTCCGACTTTTTCCAATCGCGTGGTATTGCCGGTCCTGTGGGAACCCTAATGTAGGGCAGTCAGCCCTCTGAATGGAGTCACGTGGCCCCACTGCGCAGTTTCGGGTCTTTTCATTTGGTTGGTTTCTTTCAAACATTTCTTTGCTGAATCATGGCATTCAGAGGTCAAGGGACGATCTTTCATTATTTGACAGCATTCAACAAAATGTACTATTTTGGGGTTCAAGGAAATTCGATGCAATGTCTATATTTTTGTTTCTAACAGTACAGTCGCCATCAGATATATCGGAGCTGTGGAGGTGGTCAAAAAGATCTGAACAACGCCTCTAATGACAAGGCCATAAAGTGCATGTTCAGATATTTGTGACCACCTCCACAGCTCCGATATATCTGATGGCGACTGTACATAAATAAGTCACTTAGCTACATGGTAAAGTCATAATCATCATCAAATAAGATAAATAAACACAGTAAACTTAAATACAGAAGGAAAATACAAAAGCGTTAGATTAACCATGTTCTAAACTCAGGTTTACAGTACACGATAATGAGAAGCGTTATCGTTATATAAATAAGGAATAAATAAAACATTTAATCACATGAAAGAAACACAATTACAATACAATAGTATTATATAAAGAAGGGATAAACTAAAATTACAAATAAAAAATATCCCCCAAATCGCTGCCAATAAATAAAATATCATAACTATCATAAGCTATCTAACTCATTTGAGAGACCACATGGAACTTTTTTAAACAAGCGTATTTTTCTACTTTATTTTTTTCAGAATGCAATTTGTGACCTAACCCATGTCGTGCTGGTGAGCACTACATTACCCCCAACAAACAACGTGTACATTTTTCACAAGAAACAAAAGCAACTGCTCGGCGCCATTCTTTTGTTCTATTTTAATCGTCACCTCTGCCCCAGTGCGCTACATACGAAAACAGACTAGGAAATACATTTTCACCTCACTAGCTCGGAAAGTGCGTTTTTATCCTCTAAGGACGGATAGCAAAACTGCATTTTAGTCACAAGGGAGCAAAGTAATTTCATACAAATATTGATTGTTTTATTGCCGTTAGCTGGGTCGGATGTAGTTTTAAATGACGATTTTGAATGAGAAATGATCGATACTAATAATTTACAGTAAACTTTAATGTTTTAGAGTTAATCCTTTCTGAGGTGAAAATTTTTGTATTGCTCTCGGCAGCTAAGTTCGATCCCCTCTCGTGCCTTGAAATCGCACCAATGCGCAAGATTCTTTGATCGATTAGCTATGCTCGCGGTTCAATTTTGACATCTTTCGCTAGCTCGGATATCAATATTAGCACGAGGAGATAAACACTACCTTTGCTCCATTCTAACATAACAAATAACTATTAAGTATCAAGCAAGTTTTTAAATTAACATTTTTGTCCTGTATCTAACTTTACAGTGTTTAATTTTGTGAAGGCAACATTATTACTGAGAGCCTACCTCGAAAACCTAAGTTCGAAAATTTTGAGCATCTTTCTTTTTTACTCTAATTATCAGTGACGGAGACAACATCCCGAAAACAAACTTCGAAGTCGCATTAGGCCTCTGATCCATACTGTTCTATCACCCAGCCGAATATGAAATCACGAACGAAGAAGGAAATGTATGTAAATATATCTCTCTTACACTACAAAACGTGGCAAAAGCCTTTCTTTCGTTAAATCCGCTGCTAAAACAAGGTTATGCATAGAAATTTCACTAATGTGTTGCACTTGTGCACAATTCAGCAGAGAGTGGATGCTATGAACCTCACCTACACGTATATGGGCACTTTAGGATGCCCAGCCCAGTCCATTTAAGCTTAATTTATATAGTTGACTAGTACGTGAACCATAGACTACCTCAAAAGACTCCGCATTATACATATTTGTAATCACAGTATAGTATCTACAATATTTCATACTTGTACTATAGTCGTTCGTTTACTTTCAAACAATTCTCTATACGTAAGACTTAATATGTTCTTAAGAATAGTGCCAAACAGTTGCTTGTAATGTACATTATATTGTATTTCTGTGAAAAATGTCCACTTCGTTGTTTGTTGGAGTTTGTCAAATTGCATTCTCGGATAGGATTAAATCGTTAAATATAAATATTTGAAACACAATACTTTTACGAGTGTTAAACACGCCAGTACTACATAACACGTAATACATATGTTAGTATGGAAATAGGAACGCTAATACACATTCAATAGTCAGTTAGTGAGTACTACATACAGTAGTATATTTTACTCGCACTCATGAAGTATTTAATTAAATACATACATAACGTCTAAAACTCAGAAAAACGTGTTCGCGATAAACATACAAATAAATGCCAGCATTCGTAATAAGAGTAGGTTCCCAATACTTATCCAGGTGGTAAAATGATCTGTGTTGTAAAAGCATAGTTTATGCGAGCTCATTTTGCAAAAGTGGCGTTAAATTTTTGCCTCGAAGCCATTTCATTGTTGTAATGATATGCGATTTATCTTATGTAGTGAGGCTAAATTGGTGATTATGCGGAATATGACTGTGGGAACAATTTTGTAGGTAACATCAACATTAAACTTGGAAGTGCCAATCTACTAGAGGCAGCGTGTATTAGCCGTAGACAAATTGAATTATCTTGTGCCTTCACTTTATTACTTTTAATGAACATAGGAAACATTTTAGAGCTTTCCTTATACTTACACCAAGGATATAAGACTTAGATAGGTAATGTCCATACAATATATTATTCCCTCATTGCTGGCAAAGGTACTAGTGCCATCTAGTGTTTCACAGCCCTAATAGATTTCAGTTGCATAGAATTTGTTTTTTTTTTTTATGACAAAGGTGGCAAACGAACATGGGCACCCGTAACACCAGGGGAGTCACAAGCGCGTTGCCGGCCTTTAAGGGGGGGTCGGAGCTCTGGGAACCTTACACACCATCAGGAACACAACACCACATACCTGAAAGGTGGCAGTGCTATTATGGCTGTGGTCTTCTGTAAGGAGGAGGTACTTCCCCAGTTGGGCTTTTCCAGACTCAAGCGTGTTGGTAATTCGCTGTGCCCTACCTCTCATTGTTGGACATAGTTTAAGGACATACCCGGGTCCAAAACCGAGGTCGTTCACTGCCATACGTCCGAAAAGTAACTACACACGTAACTTGATGGCGCTTTGTGTACTTAGTACCAAAAATATACGGTTAGCCAGTAATTCGGAGGAACCCGGTTTTATATAGGCATTGTCAATCTCCTTATATCATCCTTTACTTACACATATAAATATTACTAGCTAGCCCGCGACTTTGTCTAGAATTAATAATGGATAATTTCCAAGAAAAAAATTGTTCTATATCTTTTCTGAAGACTGAAGTTACTTTTGATTTTTTTTATTCGTACGGAAAATTGATCCGTGCGTATTGCTGATGGATTACGGACTTTTTTTTCTCACTCTGCTCGCTCGCATAATAAACAATGCGGGAGTTCAATTTTGCGTGCGAAAAAAAAAATAGTTGCATCTCGCCTCGTCGGTGGAAAAGCATCTTCAATGAGTGCTCAGTGCTCAACGCCAACCCCACACAACAGCGCACGTCTTTTGTTTTCACAGTCAAATGTTTTGTTGAGTTATATCGCTGTTGTATATGTTTGTAAAGAGTATTTTGGCTAATGTGTATAATCATCTGTCTTATTCGTGTGAATAATTCTAAATAATCAAATAAACTGTATATAAAACGTACGTGTCCATGTTACATCTTCTGCGGTTCTTATTATAGTACACAATCTTTAGAAGTTTCGTCTTAATGTTTAAGAAAAGAATCTAATACAAATCCCTGGGAAAATTATAAACAAATCGTATGAGTACAAGTTATTAGGTACTTCAAATTGTGGTTCATGAACAGATCAATCGTTTGAAGTTAACCATAACTTACATATCTTTGATCTGGTTTATACGACCATGCATATTTTATAGTTTAAAAAAGGATTAACGTCCTTCGTTTTCCTGCGGGACATATAACCTTTTGGCACTATGTTTCATCTTTGATCTGTAAGCGAAATATTTATATTTAAGGATAGTAATTCTGTCGTATTGTTTATTCTAGATGAACGATGAACCGATGTTTATCGATTTCATATTATTTACTATGGGTTGTATTGAAGTTTATGACCAAAGAGCTGGACCACGACATACCATCATCAAAGTTTGAAGTTTCAAGTGATCCAACAAATTTTACTTATAATAAATTATGAGTGACCTTTGTTGGAAGTGACTGCATATACTTCGCAACTGATTGCGAAAAAAGAGTGAAAATTCTGAAGTCACTTCTGGTTGCGAATCGCAGTAGCGACTTTAAACATTTCATAAGTTTTTTGTAACCTACGAACGATGAACTTACATTCTTTGGAGGAAACCCATGCTTGTATTTTTTTTATACAACGATGGTGGCAAACAAGCATACAACCCGCCTGTTGGTAAACAGTTACAGTGCCTATGGACTGCAACTCCTTAAAAAAACAATAAAACAAAAGGTTAGGATTGTTAAGTAGATTTAATGTCCGTAGGGCAAAGCGATTAACTAGTTACGAGTATAATATGGGAACGTGGCTCTATAGTAATTGTAAAAAAAAAATCATTTGTAACTGGTTGCGAAAAAAAGAGTGAAAATTGTTAGTTTCAATTGGTTGCGAATCGTAGTTGCGAAAACGACCGGAGAGAACGAAAAGTGGAAAATCTAGAACAATCATAGAGTGAAAAAATAGACGTGACTGGAAAATATAGAAATATAAAACTTCGCCTAGCAAGTGTTCACTTTATGTGTTTTCAATGTCAAAGATTGAAAGCGCTTTCAGCACATTGTGGTTAGAACAATGAGCACAAAGCCCATTTTCTTTGATAGGCATTACAATTTCAGCACTTAGTGTCGAGCTACGGCGTCTGTGCCCACGATTTGATCAGTGACGACGATTTATTGCTTTACCCAGGCAAGCTGATGTTATCTTCAAACGGGGCCATTGGAAATGGTTACTAAGCTACAAGGGATATTTTCTCGTCTTGGGGAAAAACTTGGTAATATTTGGTGTTCTCTGTCGTGTAAGAAAAAAAAAAGTTTCTAATTTAATTATTTTAAATTACAGTAGCAAAAAATAAATAGATAGGTAAGTTATGATTTGAAAAAAAAAACATCTGCCAAATAATAGTAGGTATGTAGTGTTACTCTGATCTGATTATGGTCCCATTATCTTGTAAATATAAAAGTTGGGGAAGATAGTACAAAAATATTACGAATTATTGATATATAATAATGTATTCTTATTTGTGTCCGGTCTTTTTGGGTCGTTTTGGGGGAGGCCTACATACGTCCAGCAGTGGACGTCTTTCGGCTGACATGATGATGATAATTATCATTGAGAGTATATATTATGTATGTACGATTAAGTGCACAAATACTTGTTGCATCTCAAATATACTGCTTATAAACATATCATACGAGATCCACATTCCCTGATATATTCTACGTCTGTTCTGATTTACCATTACAGCAATTAAATTACAACTTGATTGAACTACGAAAACGTGAGAAACCAGATCATCTCTTTCTTTAACAACAGCGATAAATCACCACACACTAATTAAGAGCATTTAATTATTAAGCGGATTCATGCTCGTTCATCACACGGAGCGTAATTACTGACACGCCGTCAGCGGGTGCGGTTCATTCATACTTCATACGCCATTGTCTTTGTGCTGTCAGTCCATAAATACGTATACATTTATACCTTAACCCATTGAAATACGGTGTACATTCGTATACACGAACCCGACTGGACTATACAGTATGTGGCGTAGAGAAATGTCTACGCTTAGATACTTAAGCCGCGATCGGGTTACCGACTCGACGGTAAGTAAAATCTCATATGATATTGTATAAGCATTATGCAATGTATAGTAATCGTGCCGTGCCATATAGGGCCGGCTGAGAAGTAAGAACAACATCACCGCATCGCCTCCCGCGGGTTTCGTAAGAGGCGACAAAGGGCAGATATCGACGGATGGGCAGCAGTGTTCGTCGAAACCGAATCAACACCTACTGCGGTCCCCAACCCGTCTGCCAAGCGTGGCGACTGTGGCAACTTCCCCCTAACATGATATATGATACTAGTCGTATTTGAGGGAGCCTATGTTCAGCAGTGAACGTCTTAAGGCTGAACACAATAATATCTGAGGTATTAATACACAACACTCCAGGGTTACCGGGAACATCGAAGTTCGTATATTTCCAGCACCTTTTTCTTTTACTCCAATTAAGGCGTCATGAGAGTTACAGAGACAATCGTCCGAAATATACGTATATCGTTTTTCGCGGTAGTAGCTCACAACTAAAAGTGACAAAGTACGTAATCACTCGTCATTCATTAGTACACTTTTAGTTTACTTTATCTTTATCATACTGTCTTTTTCTGACACAAGTATGTATGTACAATATGCTCCCAAAAAAGAGTCAAACCACAGATGTCCATTGATGGGGGATTAATACCAAAATCGCCACGCTTGGTAGGCGGGATTCTGGTTCCGGTTTCGGTACTGTCCCGGGTCCATACATTTAAGCAAGAAATAATTTCTTCTATCAAATAATAATTTAATGAGAAAAACAAGTCGGTTTTAATTGAAGAAGTAGCAATATGTTGATCCAACTTCCTAGTAATTATTTTACGTCAAAAAATTTGAATTTTGAGAATTAAACATTCTTGAACCGTTTGTGAGTTGCTTGTTACAAGAGAAGTAAAATGATATCAATATTATTTATTTAACTTTTTATAAGTACACTTTGTTCTATAGAAATGTGTACAAATATGTACATTCCTGTATATACGCCGTATCCGAGGTTTGACGATAAATTTCCGTGAAATTTTAATTGTGAGAGCTTCCCCATTCATCATTCCTTCTTAATTAAAACCATGTTTCCTTACTTCGGAGTACAAAGAAAATATAATATGAATGTAGGCAAATATGTTTTTATCAAGATCAAAGCAGTCAGTACAGAATAAATTGAAAATAAAATCACATAATTAAGATTCACTTAGAAGTTCACGTTTGTAATATGTTATTTCAATTGAGACGAAGAATACAGATACGGACATTTTATTTCTCAATAGCATTACATAGTTTTTATAAATACAATCAAAAACATGAACATCACTAGTATATAGAAGAAATCGATGATTTAATTTGTCGATATGGGATGTCCCTACCTGTCAACAAAATTTGCCCCACGAATTCCTACGTCTGGCTGATATCACTTTGATGAAATGAGTTGTTGCTACGTTACCAAACCTTTACTGTACACTGTCATTCCATTAAATAGTTTCTATGAAATACATTCGTTTATTAGTTTACGCTGGTATAAACGACATCTATCGTATATTTTAGTAAACGAACTAAACAAAACGACATAGGTATTTCGAAGAGCATAGGTCTCACCAGCATGTATACTCACTGTACAAAAAATAGGTACTCCAGTTTTTTTTGTGACATAGGCGGCAAAAGAGCAGACGGATTGCCGGATTGGACGTAAGCAATTACCGTCGCCCATGGGCACCCGCAACACCAGATGAGTCACAAGCGCGTTGCCGGCCTTTAAGGGGGGTTGGAGCTCTGGGAACCTTACCATCAGGAACACAGCACTACATACCTGAAAGGTAGCAGTGCTATTATGGCTGTGGTCTTCTGTAAGGAGGAGGTACTTCCCCAGTTGGGCTACCCCAGATTCAAGCGTGATGGTCATCCCTGTGCCCTACCTCTCATTGTTGGACGTAGTTTAAGGACATACCCGGGTCAGGGTCCAGTTCTTACCCGTGTACACGCATGTCAGCGTTCTATATTCAAATTTTGACGTAAGTTCCATTACAACTACATATAGACATGGTCCTTCACTTTTTCACCTATACAGAAATATTAATATATTAAAGAAAGAAATGGCAATGGGATCTTGGGTAGGTGCTACGGAGATATATTGCGTCGTAAGACCACCTTAACCTAATTTTCATGGACATAAACTCGGCACTAGCCATTTGGAGTCATCAGGCACGCGCAAACGTGGTACAAAACTGCAAATTGCCGAAACAGTATAACTCCTTAACCTTTGTGGAACAAAGTTATATTCAGGAACATATTGGATTACAAATACCTACGCCCTTTTTTAACTGAACTTGTGTTATACTAGCGGTGAATTTAAATTTTTCATACGGCGTACAGTTTACGAGATTGGTGTTTTTTATGAAGATTTTTTATTAGGTATTAGGTATTTACCTAATCCGCCAATATTATTTAATACTGTCTTAAATTTCTGCGATAATTATGCATGAAATTAAATAACCAAAAACGTCTGGGTGTTATTTCAATTCAGTATTCGCAATGCAGTCCTTTTTTATCTTCTTACAAATACTGAGTTGAGTGTTATGGGTACCCAGCCAACGATATACATAGAAAACACCAATGGCTCAGGAACAAATACCCGTGCTCATCGCAAACGTGCCCTTATTGGGATTTGAACACAGGACCATATGCTTCATAGGCAGGGTACCACTAGGCTAGACCTGTGAATTATTTCAAGGAAACGTAATTTAAAATCACATCATATGTTATACAACATCAGTTTGATACAACTGGATAATTTCACATAGAGTTTGATGGATATGCTGCCTTGGCTTTTGGCATAGATATGTTGCTACAGTAAATATTTATGTGTTTCAAAAAGCGCAAAACTATTTTATACACCGCTGCCCGTAGTGATAAATGAAAGTATTTTTCTGATGTAATCCTTCTATATTTATGATTTGCGTTACACTACTGGATATAAATATATATTTTTATTATATTTCAGTATGATGAATGTTTCAAATGTAATATAATTATTTTAGATACCGGAAAATGGGGTTTGTAAGGATAGCGAGGTCAGATGGCTTATTAATGGGGAGAGTAGAGATAGCAGAGGGAGATTTTTATAGGCTACTGCTACCTAAATAACATTCTTATTACAAATGGAGCTAAAGCTATTCATAATCTAAAAGTATCTATCAGACAATTTCCCAAAATCACATTTGTATGAAATCTCACTTCACGGCAACTACGGGGTGGAATATCCTGCAAAGTTATAAAATGGAACTATCTAAAATCATAAAGAACTAAATTACAAAGAACCGGAACACTTATTACAAAATTCAGTTTTTATAAACTGTAAAAATCAAATTTTATCTAGGTTTGAATGTCAGTTTTGTCCCTATTCGCCCCGTTTTACGGTACTGGCTGTATTTGAACATAATTTTTCAATGAATAACTTTGGTTCGTATCAAACTTTTATAGCGCAGCTAAGTGGGATATATTTAGGAGCGGTATAAATCGATACATGTTTTAGCACTCAACCAAAAGGTATTTAAAGCGGGTTAGGAACTACGGTGGACCGACAAAAACACATACATATACAAACACATTCATTAAGGATTATAGGGTCGATCCAGATGCCGAGTATATCGCGTGGAAACAATGATGGTTGCACATTTGGGTCGAATTGAGGACATGACAACTTGTTTAATACGGCCATTCTTAGAAAAACTGACATAGTACATAACTAGATACGACTCCAATATACGTTAATTGTTACCCTAATCAATACCTTAAATGTAACTGTCACGTTCCATTACTGTTTTATTAGAAGCAGTTAATTGAAGTCACAAATTTTCCCAGCATTGTATGGTTAACATATCGATATCCTCATTCATGAGGGATAAAAGGTCAGGCGCCGGTTTAACCAGACTGCCTGTCGAATACATCAAGCGGAACAAAGGTCGCAATATATTTGGGTCGGTTGTTTGTGTAATAACGAACGTATTTAGTTTATTCGACCTTAAATTCTTGGGAATTAGTTTTACATAGGTGTAGGTTTATCAGTAATATAAATAGTAGGTTCCTTTGAAATCAAATTATGGTACAATGCTCACAAATCAAAAGCCCTGTAAGCTCTATTTGCGCCATTATTGCAGTGTACATTCAGCGTCATATAGTTTGTTACTGTCAGTATGGCCAAATATATCCTTACTGCTATATAAATAAAGATCTGTATCTATATATTTGGCCATACTATGACGCTATATACGTCACGATATATATGACGCTGACTGCACGGTCATTGAAAGTACTAGAGAAGCTACAAATCCGTATCATTTTTCATATTTTGTGGATTGACAATTGTAAGACTAATGCGGGTTAGTAGTAATCTGTTTTTTTGTATCTTTAAATAATCACCTAAATTGAGATTTGAAGGATTGGGTACTACATCTTATTTCTCAACTTGAACATAATTATATTTAGGCGAGACCTGCATACAGGGTGGGCTATTTAAAACCGACCGATTCCAACCACGTATTTCTGACGATATTACAATTAAATAATGTTATATGAATATAGGCCTAATTACGCAGTTTTTATTTTTTTATTTTTCAAACAAAATAAATAAATTAAGCTTAGCACTTCATTGTGAATAAATCTTTAGGTCAGAGTGTGAATAAGAAAATCCATTTCCTGATAGAGAAACAGAGTAAGTAAGCAAACACTTACTAACTCATTGGCTAACCGAGCTTTGTTGTAATTTAACCATGGCAACGTCAGCGTCCGTGCACCTCGCGGGATCGGTCATTGGCTAACCGAGCTTTGTTGTAATTTAACCATAGCAACGGACGCGTCATTGGTGTGAATAGAGTTTTTAGTGTTTCTGCGCAGAAACGTTTTAAGTTACTTTACATTCTTAGGGTGTGTTACACTTAAGATTTTTCAACTTGGTAAATTCTTAAAATCGCGATTATCTAAAAAAATATGCGATTTTGGACTACAATATGTTGTACCACTTTTTTTACTTCATTTAAGCTTAGGAAGCTATGGTTAAAATCGGTCGGGTTTAAACAGCCCACGGTGTATATTGCGTTGACTGCATACATTGTAATAAGTAAACAATATTTCAGTCACAGCTGCAATTAAATGTCAAAAGTTTTTATCCCCAGCACATAATTTATGAAGCCGGTTGTAATTGCAGCGCATACAAAGAGCAACTTAATGAATGAGGTAGGCAAATGTGCAATATTGCGTTCAAATAAGACGAAAGAATTGTTTCCTGCCTTATTAAAAATATTTATGTACAATAATTACGAGTACTTAACCATTTACTAAATTCAATGTAGAAAAAGCCCTTCAGGCATTGTGCGAGAAAGCCGCCAGCTCTTCGGTTACCAGTTACGTCAACCAGACTCTTCGCGATTCCTGCAAAAAGTTTGTACGCGCTGGGACCCCATGGACCTAACGCCTCTACGCCAAACTTGTACATTAGTCCGTTGAAAATGAACGTGTTTTTTAGTTGAGAATTGTAAAATGTATTGCACAAAGACTTTTTGTTAGCATAGTTTGACTTTATTATGAATTAAGAAAATGGAACCCATAAATTTCTAAGTATTAATATATGTAATAAATACACAAAATCAAGCACTAGGTAGTGGTTTTAGTTCAAAACAAGAGTGAGCTATTTTTTCTAATGAAAATGATTAATGATTCTAATTGTTAGTATATATAATGGAAAATTGAGTTTCGTAAAATGCTAGTGAATACTGAATATATTATACTTGAATAATGAAGCAACAAAAAAAGAAAAAATAAAACTTGTTAAATTTTAGAGAATTTCCATGCATCGCCTCACCTCGACGAACTTTTTTTTCATAAACTTGAAGCAAAGTACTTCGAGAGACCACAAACCTTTGTATAGGAGTCGTGAGTCCAAGTCTCTTTCGAGTATATAATTTTTACTTTTATTAATAATATTATAAATAAGGGCATGTGATACCGGTATAGAATGCCCTAGCTAATAGGTACATAAATATAATATAAAATAAATATAAATATTTTGGGACAATCTTACACAAATCGACCTAGCCCTACGCTACGGTAAGCTCAGTAAGGCTTGTGTTGTAGGTACTAGACGACGATATATATAATAGATAGATAAATACTTAAATACATAGAAAACACCCATGACTCAGGAACATGAATCTGTGCTCATCACACAAATAAACGCCCCGACTGGGAATCGAACCCAGGACCATCGGCTACATAGGCAGGGTCACTACCCACTAGGCCAGACGGGTCGTCAACGTACATATATATATAGCTACATAACCGGTTACGTATGATGTAACAAAGTTATGTCATGTTTACCCGGATCAAGCCTTGGCAGTGGGTCCCTGGTTTACCCTGGATCTGTGCCAAAGGGTAATAATCAACCTAAATTTTAATTGAGAAGGGTGACGTTATTCAATTTTGGTTCTTGTTATAAACAACATTAGTTTGTGACAAATAACATGTGTACAACGGCTATTCGAGTCCACGTGGGACAGAATGGAAGTGTTAATTGATAGTGTTACAATATCTAGGAAAAGGGACCTTATTATCGATGGCGCTTATGTCGTTGTTCAAAACGATACAATACAAATGCAACGCGATTCGATGTAAGTGCTATCGACAATAAGGTCCCTTTTCCTAGGTAATGACACATATACTGATCAGAAAACCGGTCATTGGAGGTCGCATGGGGGAGGTCTATGTCGAGTAATGACGTCCTTCAGCTGATATGAGATATCACACTTAACTTTTAATATTAAAGGAACGAAGTACCACAATAATCTTTCCTAAAAATGGTTTAAATAAAAGATTTTGCTTTCAGAAGACGAAAACCAATCACTATTTCATTATTTGTTCAGGCATTGA
Source organism: Grapholita molesta (assembly GCA_022674325.2). Classification (NCBI taxonomy): domain Eukaryota; kingdom Metazoa; phylum Arthropoda; class Insecta; order Lepidoptera; family Tortricidae; genus Grapholita; species Grapholita molesta. The sequence continues at coordinate 5,136,411 of CP053124.2, read as the reverse complement.
GAGGGAATCCACTGGTTATTTATTTTACTTCAAACGCCTGTATAAAATCCTCTCATTCATCTACTTGTATACCTACCTTATGTGGATGCTCTAAGGTCTATTTTTCAACGTCCACATTGGTAAAGTTACGAGGTTTAGAGAAAGATGGCGATCCGTAATCTGAAAGGGCTCGATATCTATTCTTCAATTTAGCGATATGAAAAGAAGGGTGACAGATTTCTATACGTATTTAATTTCACAAAATTCTTGGAGAGAGATGAATTAAATATTGATTACTTATTTTTTTATACAAGACTCACCAGAGTTTTGCCTTAGTCACACCCTGATGTTAGTGTCGACGAGGTCGAGGGTGTAGCAAGCTGGTTCAGTAACTGCCTTCACTCATGCCTTGAAAAGACCCAAGTTACACTTTCCGGGAATACAGACAAAGGGAACGAATTCCATTCTTTAGCAATCCACATTAGGAAGGGAGAAGCTAATCGCATCGTGCGAATGATTGGGAATATACACAAGTAATGATGAAACCGCTCCCCTCGCCTGTACGTCCTCGTCTGGTGGTGGTTACTTACTGATTTATTATCGTCATCATAATTTCACCCACAAGTTCTCCACTGCCTCCCCCTATACACCTGTAGATAGACGAAACAATAGACTTGTATCGTCTTTCGGGTTGGCGACAGCAGTAGATTAGGTTTCGTAGGTATTTTCACTTTGTCGCCTCTTACGAGGAGGAGATGGGACTGGACTTACTTATTATGGGAAATATTATTCATATTTTAATTTTACAAATGCCGACAATGTGAATATACCGCTGAACCAATTTGGATGTGGTATGGAGAAAGTTTAGAGTACCGGGAAAGGATGGGATAGTTTTAATTCCAAAATAAGGCGATGATATCGGGGGTGGAGGTTTGTATAGAGAATCTTCGCAGACCAAGTCGCGAGCAGTAGAAAAGAATAATCTATGAACAAGAAGAATTCTTTGAATTAGTCACGTACTCAGTTTATATCCATTAAAGTGTCTCGAACGTCGTAAACCATTGCGTGTTTACGTGGACTTTGCCTGAAGAACCTTCTCGAACGTCTAGACAGAAATAGGCAGTCAATGTCAAAAGTCTCAAAATTTGTATACACGCACCTTATAGTCTTAGTATTAAGGGACACGTATACATATTATGACACTTCGTCCGTATCGATATCTTTTACCTTGACATTCACAAGGGCACGGTCGTATTGCATTTGACTACTAGTGAATCTTATTGTAAAGGAATAAGGTCTACTTTTGGTCAGTCAGTATTGCTGTTAGCGCCGCATCATCTGTGTAGCCAGACGGACATAAAACGGAGACACGAATTTCTTTTCTGTGTAAATAAAATATGTATGCTACAAATTGGTTTTAGTCGTAAAATAACGCAATTTGTATAATAATATGTTTCGAAAACCATCGCAAATGTCCCTTTCTAATATTTATTATTTGCTGTTTTGGGCTTTTATTGCGCGTCATCGATCGACATCGATTTTTATAACTCATTACTGATTCCCGTTGAGTCTAGAAAGCTCCAAATTCTTTGGGCTGTAATATTGTGTACCCCATAAGGTTTCAGTAGGTACTTGCCTGCCTAGGTGCATACTTCTTTTATGCATTAGTGACCCGCAGGAGCCGAGGATGTGCATTGCAGTATCCTCTGATTCCTGGCAGAGCCTGAATCTTTCTAATAACCGCAAATGTCAAATTAAGGAAAGGGATACATTATAGGTATATCAAATATACATATGAAGAAGGTAAATACGAAATTAATATTTTGAAATATTAGTAATGATACGCTCAATATTGAGGTGCCGTCTGAATTTTTAACAAGCTTTTATTTAACTGCAATGTACATAAACATAAGTAAGTATGTAAGCATTCGGGTGAAATCTTGTAACTCAATTTTAGCAGTTGTCCTCGATCGAAACGGTTGAACCGATTCAAAAGAAATATAATACCTAGATATTTTTCTAGCAGGAACGATATTTGGTTAGTGCTTGCCACAATAAAATTATCGACAATCCTGTTATCGATAAGTACATACTACTTCAACGACAACGAACACACAGTTTTATATCGGCTGCCTACCTAAACGCCGCGTGCCATCGATCTTGAACAAATTAAACGTAATCCGTATACTTTTGATCCAATTTACTTTTATTATTTGCAATGAATAGTTTGAAATTATATTCTGAAGTATGTAAAATATAAATAAATAGATAGTTTTGTTATTGTTATTTATTTTTAACGCTATTACCCTATACATATTTGTCTTTGTATTACTATGCCGTTGAAGTGGTATTTATCGATGTTTTTATTTTGTCAATCACTTACATGAAATCGTTCGTGCTAGAAAAATATCTGAGTATACCGTACCGTACAAGTGATCTGATCTGATGCTGTAGGCATAGCAACTCCTAAAATACACAGGAGAAACCCGTCGTGTTTATAGGCTCGTTAGAATCCTCTCAATGTTGTCCGACGAGTTGACGATTGTGCAATAAAAACTTGTACCTACCTAAAATGTTGTTTGACAGAAACTTATTATTATTATTTGATTATATTGTGCATAAAAATCGTCAAAAAATTAGCTTGCAATGAAAACTTGTAACAAAAATGTAATTTTTGATAGGAATTAACTTTCTTTACTCATTTCATATCTTAGGCTAGCTAACATTTTTATAAAAGTAAAATATAAAAATACATCTAAAACGTATCAAAACAATAAAAACACTATAAAAAACCTAACCTAGAGTGCCGCCGGCAACGGAGCAGGGCCCAGGCTGCCGGTGGTTAGGGCTGCAGAGAGAGGAACCGTCGGACTATGCGCGCTGGGTCCAGGATTACCGCCTTCTGAATCTGATCCTTGATCCAACCACAACTTATTATTATTTTATTATCTAATACCCATATCTTTAAAATTGCATAGGTATAATACGTACCTCATCATCAAAAACTGTTTAGAATATTTATTATTACTACTTAGATACTATTTCAAGTGGTTTCATTAGCAATCAAACCATTTCAATACTTAGATAGATTAACCACTTAGTGGACCGAACAAGTCGGCCGGGGCAGAGGCAGACCTAAAAGGAGATGGCGGGATGACCTGGATGGTTTCTGTCGCGATTGGCGGGAGCATGCACTAGACCGCGACGAGTGGTTAAAGCGAGGGGAGGCCTTTGCCCAGCAGTGGGACACAACATAGGCTACGTAAAAAAAAAACTACTTAGATTAGATACACTGTGTAATATAAAATTCAATTATAAATTTTGTTATTTTAATAGGTTAAAGAGGCGTTTGAGTACCGGGTTAAATAAACTGAACGTGACTTAACCAAAAATGCCTGTCAAGTACAATGCCTGTACCTAGTTTCCGTTCCATAGAGCCATACCAAAAATCCAATTAGAAGCTGAAGGAGCACAGTTTCTCGTGGATACGCTACAAAATATCAAATTTGCAACTTTTCAACTTGTCACCTCATACATAAAGCCCTCGTTACAGTGTCAGCTTCAACTACCTACAGGAACTTAATTATTTGCATGAAGTCTTGTAAATTCCTAACTTTCATGCACGCCACTTGCAACTTTATTCGTAAGCGCATTGAGGTGGAAATCGAATGAAGTATCTTGTGAACTATAAGGTATAATTAAATAATTATTTAGCAAACTTGCCCTGTTAGGGCTGACGTGCATTGCAGAACTTACGTACTCGTACAGTGTGTAAGAACTAGGCGAAGAAATAAACGAGGAATAGGATTTACTAGCATAATTAATAATTATGCTAGTAAATCCTATGTAATTATTAATTATTAACTAGAGGCTCTTTTTAATTGCATTTATTATAGTCATGTAATTACTTTTTGGAAAATTTCCCGAGCAGTAATCTGCGAGTATTTTCTGCGAACATTACACCATATGAGCTCTTGAAACTATGAATGAATATTTAAATCAAGTGCATTGCATAATATGCAATATACGACGTAAATAGTAATATAATATGAATACCGAATATTCAGCCCATCTCTCTACTTAAGTGTCATTCAAACGAGAACCATGGTTGTAATTTTATAGTCTATCGCGCTATCCGTCACTTTCGCACTCATATACTTGTTGGAGCGTGACAGATATTGTGTCAAATGATAAAAACCCGACCATATTAGGCTAGCAGTTTGTTAAGTAATTATGAGACGATAAATAATAAAAATCAATATAACGTTTAAAACCTTAGTCTCTGGTTAGTCTTTAGTGCCTTCACTCGTGTGCTAAGACAGTGTATACTGTATTTGTTATTATGCAATTTATTTAATCGTATGGCGTATTTTACATTGTAGGTTCATACTCGTATGTTGTTATATCCTCCTTAGCCTTATACTTATTATGAAATAAATAAATCTAGCCTTATCTATAGTTGACGACTGTAAAATTTATAGTCGTCTGGGCGATTATGTTATTTTTTTTGGCCAGCGTTTGATCTCAGTCACTCCTGATGGTAAGTTTTTCAGAATATTTTATGTTTTTTACCGTCAATGTCTGATTATTTAGAAAATCCATAGGTGAAACTAGGGCACCGAGTACTTACTCGTATCAAAAAGTGAATTCGTTAGTTTACGTGGCAAATGGGTCGAGTGCTCGAATGGCCTGCTTCCAGTTCTAGAAATAAACTACAAACTATTGACATTTCCTTATTTGTCAGCTTTTATTTGATTTACAATGTTTGTTGAAGTCGAATGTTTCTAGCAATATATTAACCCATTCCCAATATACGCTTGAGTTGGTTTAAACTTTAGCGTACAAGCTAGTTCGATTCCGACTAAATTTTGGTTAACAAAAATTACATGGCAATTTATTTTATGGTTTGTTGCCGATTGATGCTATTAGCATCTCTTTCCTTGTTATGCCATTAGAATGTGACAAGCGATGCATCGTAATACCGTAACTACCTAACTATAGTACAACTATGGTCCAAACCTTTAATTCGTAATTAAGTATTAATCCTAATGTTCTTTTTGGTTTTCTTGATTGATTCATTCATTTATTTTACGTAATTTAAATAATACTCACACCTTAACGAAGATATTCAACTTAGTTTTGGACTATTGTTGCGAGATATTTGGACTATAGGTGGGTAGTTTTACGGTACTCGTAAGCCAGTGATCGGCACTATGGGTGCAAAACGTTAACAAATTCAAACCTATTGAGCTAAGCTATTATTCCTATTAAGCATATACTAAGGTATATGCTTACAATCAAGAAAAATGCGAATAACTTTGGCAAATTAGTGTCCAATTTAATTGTTGTACATAGAAGAAATAATGAAAAATAACGATAAACTATACTAGGTTATAAATAACTTAATAATAAAATAAACTACATTAAAAAATAATAACTAAAACTCTAAATTTAAGGTAGGCCCCTGTGGCATGGTTCCAATTGTAAATTGGTATCTCGATATCCCAATATTTGGGTGTAAGAATAAAATTGTTTTTATGGCTCTATACACTGTTTTACGTCCGCTTAAAGAGTTTTGTTAAAGTTTTGCACTCATAGTGTCGATCACTGCTCGTAAGATACGAGTACAGAGTCCATTCCGGTTTGAAAATCAGTATCCGAACTAATAATTAACCCCAAATAAAAAAGCTTGATCCATTCTGTTCAAAACGAGGTTATAACATCATTCGCCCTTAAAAGCTCTTTTAAAACTGCAAATTGCACTATTTGTCACAAAATGGTTCGATGCACATGCATATCCGATGCACATAGATCTAAACAATACTGCACTTTATCCCAATGGTATAAAGTTTAAATTTTATCATGATCAAAGCATGCACGAATAAGATCTTTTCAAAAGGGCGTATGTTGCTAAGAAATTAATGTCGGTTACGTCTGTTTTGAAGTTAAGATAACAATACGCCGCAATTTGCCGATAATCGTAGCATATCGAACTTGCTTCCTCGGGGGAAATTACTACTTTTGTTACTTTTACAAACTCTTATCTTAAAGAGCTGGGTTACTGTAAAACTGATCTTATGTTCTGCGTAGTAAAGTTTCAATTCCAAAGCATGGTAGTCATATAATAAGAGAAGTTTAGGGCTACTGTTTTTGCTGAACCCTGAACCTAAGTTTGCTGTTAAAACGTTTTTATGGAACAAATTTTGGATGTATGAACCGTATTTTGGCACGTGCTATATGTGTGTCGAATCCGTAAATTACTTTTCTACACAAGGGAATTAACTTTATCAAAATGCACAAAAGATTTGGAGAGGAACTAAATTTGAATTGTAGCCAGATAAAGTTTTTGTGCGAAAGAGGGTAGTTTTTAACACCCTGTGCAGAGTAAAAAATGGAAAAAGTAAACTGGTATAGCTAGGATCATATTTTATTTTGTGTCGTTTCTCATTAGCCATTACCAGAATAAAAAAGTGCAATTTTTTCCGAACGTTTTGGAGCTTTCTAGGCAGAGGCATAAGATAAAAATATCTTTAATGTATTTCATGATAAATCTAGGTTAAATAAGGTTAGGCAAAATGTTAGCGAATTTTCTCAGGACTAGTTTAGGCACTAACTCCAATAAGGACTACCATAAGGGTTGGAAGGTCAGCTCGCTCGAAGGGCAGGTCACTTTTGTAAAATTAGTGCCTACGCCAATTCCTGGGATTTGTTGCCTTGGCTCCATGCCGTGGCAAAATCACAAATTACCTACTCGACGGTTCATATTCATTTATTTACTTCAGATTTTAAGTCCAAAGTATTTTCTTTGCTCTCAATAGTTAGTATGACGTATGACCAACTAAATACGGAGGTCGATAGCTTGCATTTTAAATTTATTGCGCCGTTAACAACTATAATCGACCTATTGTGGGACGTATTACGTCACGCATCACTTTCCCGAGCCCTACTGAGCCCTCCGGGGCCCTACAGCCCTACTGACCAAAGATTTTAAGCGACTTTACACAGTTAACTAAGTATTTACAGTCAAATGTAATAAGTTTATATCAAAAATAAAATTGTTGGTACAAGCTTTTATTGCACACTGTACCTACTTTGCACAGTCGTCATCCCACCGAAAGGATTCGAACGAGCCTAAACACCACGGGTTGATCTTGTGTATTTTAGGGGTTACTTTTGCTAACTTCTGGCTCCAGTATCAGATCAGATCAGTGGCACCATAATACTGAATTGTCACCGAACTTATACTTATAAGTGTGCCTTTTAGCTCAATTGGTTAAACATGCCTGCTTCAAAATCGACTTGCAAGATTCTACCCAGATAAACATACATTGCAAGTTAAATAAAAGCTTGTAAAAAAGTGTGCATACAACGTATAGAAATATGTCTCAGTGTTTACATGTCGCACGAAATAGACGTCGGATGTAGTTAACCCGGTAAGACCCCAAGGGCCTAATTCTAGGACATCGAGTAGTCTTAACGGCCCACGAGATGAACTTTCTTAAACAAAATTAGGCCTTTTTCTGGAAGCTGAAAATTCAAAATGTAATGTCGTTTTTTTAGGACATGGGCTGTTATTTAACTTGTCCTATACAGAACAACACAGAACAGATTGGGCCTTGTGAAGTTAAGAGTGGATTAAATGTAAAATCGGTGTTTTTGCACTCGACTGTAGTTTTTAATAGCAATCAAGTTACGAAATTACTACTTCAGAAACTGTCGAACGTCGATGTTGCCTACACCCACCCTTAATTGGATTGAGCAATGAGAAAAAAATATTGTTTTAATTACTCGCTTGTAAAAATGATACGTTCTTATGTCAGCGCTTCGTAATAAACATCTATTACTATTATTTTTTATAATACTTATTCTTAAATCTAGTAAGTACCTTCATTTTATTGATGGTTGAAAGAGCTTTAGCAACTACGATTCGCAACCAGTTGTCACTTGGAAGATTTCAGTCTTTTTCAATCAGTTGCGAGTGAAGATTTAAAATTCTTTGGTCAGAACCAGTTGCTATCATATTTGACACCATTCGGCAGTACCACGACGCTTCGCGGGACTCCGTTAGGGGCTCGGTTAGCCCTTCGGGCATTTAAAGGTACCTAATAAACCTAACCTACCTCGATTTTTATACTTGCATTGGTTTCCTCCAAAGTTTCTTTCATTCGCAACTGGTGGTGCAAAAATTATGAAAATCCGTATTAAACTACTGTTTCATTCACTCCCCAAGTTACCCTATTGTGACGTCATCGCGACAAGAATCCGGGGGTCTAGTTCTCAGTCACAACTGGTTGCGAGTCGCAGTTGCGAAAACGGCCGGAAGATTCTCAATTATAAGTATTATTTGCCTAATGACTCCGAAGCCTTTCTATTAAGCACAGCGTTAGCAGTATTTTAACAAGTGTAGATCACTTAAGCCTTTATAAAAATTAGAACCGCAGTACAGGTGTGGGGTCCGTTTTGGCGCCGGAAGACGCCATGTTTGTTAAACGCCAGTTCCGGCGCACGCGCCGACGACGTTAGGTGTCCGGAATGACTGACAGTATCGCTTTGACGAAAGGGTAATTGATGGCTTACGAGCTATAGAAGCGATAAATGACATGCATTAATGGGTGCACATTGCTTTTTTAAATTGGAATGTGGAGGCTAAAAAGAATTGTAGTTTAAGTATACTTTTTTATAATTTACCTAGCTGATGGACAAAAAAAATTGGTTTGTGTCAAAAATGTTTTTTTTTTGTACAAGCTTTAACTGCCAACTGTACTTTTTTTGCACAATCATGTTGTGATTATGTAGAGGATTGTAACGAGTCTATTACGACGGGTTTATCCTGTGTATTTTAGGAGTTACTACGGCTACATTTGGCGCCAGCATTGGATCAGATCAGAGCAGTGGTACCATAATATTGTATTGTTGTGACATAAGTGTGCTATATCTCAAGTGATACTCAAGTATAAAGGCTTCAAAATTAAGTTGTAAGATTTGACCTTAAAAGCTTATAACAAAAATACCATCGTCCCAGTAAAGGCACAAATATAGTCATAACATAACATCTGGTATCAACCAGAGCGAAACATAATAAGTCGTTTAAAACGACTAGAAGAGATGATACTCAAAATAGTCAAATTGCTTAATTACTCTGAGCTACTATTTGACGTTTTATTTATGACTTTCCCAATGGATTCACGTTTGCACTAACTACATTATTTATAAAGCTCTATAACTGTTTAAAGTATTATTCTAAATACACTTAACAAGACATCCATTTGTCTTAAAATATAAATGTTATCACACTTTTCAGAACGAGAAGACGTATAGTCTAAAATGGGTTCATTTGAGCACAGACGGAGGATTTACGTCAGACCATAAATCAAGGATACAACCGGCCTATCGATGCGACTAACTAGTTGAAATATTACCCTGGCGCTTTGCTGATGGTGATTTACTGTAATTGACTTGTTATTGTTATTAACACATATAAATTACGTAGTGGGTTGGCGAGTTGTTGGAGAGCTTTCAAAATCCAATAAAAAAATATCATGATTAATCATGATTGGTAGATTATGACTGCCATGGTGCTGCCATTTAGTGTAAAACGCAATCGCGGAAACACATTGCTCGAAAATTCTCGTTGTCAAGGCATGACATATGTAAGAAGTGGCCGATAAAGGTCTAATTTACCCTCTGTGTTGAAAAATCTGTTACTGAAAACTAGAACTTACGCCGCCGCCGATTCCTGGGATTAGTTACCATGCACCTCAGGCTTTTATCAGCTGTGGCAAAATGCCGGGACAACGCGACAAAGATGAAGGTATACCTATCTATTGATCATGTCCTAGGTAATATACAAGCTAAGCATTGCAATAACTACTTCACTTTAAACCTACTCTCTGCCGAATCTCATATAGTCCTATAAAAATATTGCATGTACTAGATAATATAATTTACACTATTTACACTTTTACACAAATATTATAAAGGCGAAAGAAGAGTGTGTACGTTTGTTACTTCTTCACGTCTAAACGGCTGGAGCGATTTTAATAAAATTTGAAATGGAGTTAGCTACACACACACACATAGGCTACGTTTTATCTCTAATAAACCGCGGGTAACACCGCGGGGCGCAGCTCGTGTTATATAAATGTAAGTGTCTTATAAAATAGGATTGTTTAAAGATAGTACTTTTAATAGAGTTATACTTATAATTATAATGTAGTTATAGTTATTTCAATTACATGATTCGTTGGATTCTTCGTGTCGCAATAGGCTTCTAGAACCCACTCGATCCGGGATCGATCTAGGTCAGATGCTTGTCAATAAAAGACTTATCCTAGGTGAAATTTGAGTACCTAATAGCGGGTAGCTTCTCGGAAGCAGTTGTGTTTTAATAGTTATTTGTTATGCAAGGCTGCAAAGTGGTTATTTGGCGCTAGTGTTGAAATTTAATGCTGAGCAAGCGAAGGAAGCTAAGATTGAACCATGAGCGAAGCGAATGGTTCAAAGATAGATTCCTGAGCGTAGCGAGACTTTCAAGACACGAGACGCCAAATAATTTTGCAGTCATGCGGAACACACAATTTTTCACCTCACTACAGCGAGGAAAATTCGAGCGGCAAAAAAAACAATAAAACAAAACTTATCGCGCGGTTTTTCATGGAAATCATATCGGCATCGCTACTAGAATCATTCATTTTTATCGTTGAAACGTTTAGTTCCAAGAGGTTAGCGCGGGACAAATCCGACATATTTACGTGAATTGTGATAACTTAAAACCTAAAAAATTTTTTTTCGGTTGCGTTCAGAAATTACAATATATGTAAAAATATATTTCAATTTCTTTATCAAATAAACATTGAAGTCGTGTTTTATTTAACGGATTAATTAGTCAAAAAATGTAAATTAAACTCAAATACTATTAGTAGGTACATATAATAAAACCTATTTGACATTAAATAAAGTGTAGGTAAAAATAAAAAAGTTAAAATTCTGTAATCAAAAAACATGTTTCTGATTGGTTATTATCTATGGTTATTATGAACTCACCGCGGTACTGCGAACATCGAAGTTTGTATATTGCGAGCATCTTTCTCTTTTACTCCAATGAAAGTGACAGAGACAATCGTCCGAAATTTACTAATATCGTTTTTCGCAGTAGCGCGCCAGTCACGCGTTGAAGGAGTTTTATACTTATAAAAAAGTTACATGCACCACAGAAAATTACAATCTTCGGCTTCGAAATTTGAATGACTTTTGCACGCTAGCGGATAAAATAGGCTTTTCCACGCAGATTTCGCTCTATAAACTAAGGTTTTCCGAGCGAGTGAGGTGAAAAATATCTTTATTGATTATTGTCAAGTATCTGGTAACTCGTGATAGTCGTGATATATATTTTAGGTACAACGAAAAATCAATGTACCTATCTATTTAGTTCATTTACAAATAATTACTTTTTTTATTTGTCTGACATAAGAGCAATGAGCGTTAGGATACATTTTTGTGTATGTTGGTCTGCCCTGAAGACTACAAAACAATAGTTAGAAATTACTTTGTAATGGAAATAAAAACATTAAAAACCGTGTTCAATAAAAAAAGTATTGCAGACTGCAGTTTGAGTAAAAAGCTTTGGGTAAGTCGTGGAATATTGGGAAGGTACTTATTCGTCAACTTCAACCAAACTGCACTGAAAAAAACAAACTATTAATTTAAATAAAGATTTTATTAATAGATAAATAAATAAATAAATATTTCGGGACAAGCTTACACAAATCGACCTAGTCCTACGGTAAGCTCAGTAAGGCTCGTGTTGTAGGTACTTAAATACATAGAAAACACCCATGACTCAGGAACAAATATCTGTGCTCATCACACAAATAAATGCCCCGACTGGGAATCGAACCCAGGACCATAGGCTTCATAGGCAGGGTCACTAACCACTAGGCCAGACCGGTCGTCACGCATAGATATACTGCCTATATTCATTTTGCAAAATATTTAATGTCAGATCATTTGTGCCATCCCTTAGCTCGCTTGTGCAAAAATATGTTTATAATTAGAACTATGTCATCTAGTTGTGATAACAAATGTTACACGGTTTTAGGCTCAACCAAAATTTTAACTTAATAAATCAGCAGTCCATACTAATATTAGGGAAGTCTGCCTGTTAACTGTAAAGCTATAAAAAGTAGTAAACTGTTTATTTTACAGCCACTAATAATACTACATTATAAATATTACCCATTTAACTGATAGACCGTGCTATTGAATAATTCAGAGTACTCGGGCAACTCGGGGCGATTTGCCAGGTGTTTGGTTTGGGGTGGCTTTCTGATCTTATCTTTAATTGATTACATACTGTTTTCAATAAAATAGTGATTAGTAGCATTCAATTCCAGCAAGGAATTTCTAGAGGTATACCGCTGTGTGACCGTTTTATTTAAGTTCTGAGTGTATTTTATGAAAATAGACTAGGACAATACTAAGAGAAACATCCGAGACGCACTATGAGGGGAGGCTCATAAGTTTGTGAACTAATGGAATTTTTAATTAAATAAAAATTTGAGCATATTTTCCCGTTTCAATAATCTTTCGTTAGGTTAATTGCTAGATCGGAATAGAAATTCTACAAACTAATAATATTACTAATATGAAAGGAAGTAGGTACCAACAAAACTAAAATTGTTTCATATTAATGCTTTCAACTTCTCTGCTTTGCCTAAAGGTTGACTGGTAGAGACTGCTTTGTAGCATTAAGTCCGTCCTTTGGTACTTTTGTGTTTTGTGCAATAAAGGTTAAATGAATAATGGACTACTAAAATGTCGAAGACACAAATACCCAAAGATTAAACATAGGAGTTACTATTAATTTTATTTGTGAGGGGAAAAAGTCAAATTCCATTTAGTTTTTCTTATTAATATTCTTCAAATCATTTTTAAATTATCTAAATAAACCATCAAGTTACTGCTTACGTCGAATCACCAGCAATTAAAATAAAAGCAAAGTCATCCATCCACTTTGTAAATATTTGATTAGAAGTACACCACGGAAATGGGGGAATTATGATTTAACTTCAATAAGGCTTGATAAAAATCTTACATTACTTCAATAACCTGAGTCAGTAAAATATGACTATGCTGGGTGCAACCGTAAAGTTTGAGCACCTTTCTCTTTTATTCCAATTAATGTGTAGTGACCCTGCCTAAGAAGTATGAGCATTTATTTGTGTGATAGATGACAGATATTTGTTCCTTAGTCATGGGTGTTTCATATACATATTTATGTATTTGTTTATTATATATATATCATTGGTTGCAGAGTATCCACTACACAAGCGTTCTTGAACCTACCGTGGGGCTCTGTCAATTTGTGTAAGAATATCCTGTAATATTTATTTATTTATTTATTAAGACATTTATTTCAATTTAAAACTAGGTTAGGTACCCATATAATTTATATGCACGAAAGCAACCCACATTCAACATTTAGTTATCAGAGCTTCCCCTAAAATGGTAGGTGAGACGAGGAAACGGTGAGCGGAAACTGGCGGTAGCTGGAAATTAGCTGATGCTATCTCTGTAATTTGGCCCAAACCGACAGAGACAGGTATTCAATATAACAACTTTAACTCTTTATTCAATTAATACCACAATTAAGCACTTACAGTTAGACCTTACGTGCTAGTTGGTATACATAAATTTATATCTTAACATGCATTTAGGAAACTATAATGATCACATTATTTTGTACACTATATTATCATTATACATCTAATAGGTATGGAAAACAGGAAACTAGAAATATAGGTAGTTCCACGAGAGTTGAGGCGAATGGATTACGCAAACAACTATTATAAAGTAAAGTAAAACAGTGAATGAATGGAATGAATGAGTAATCTCCTATCATTACATGAGATGTTGTTGTGTGAGTGACTTCAACTCTGGTGAAACTACCTACAATTGCGGTAGAAAAAAGTCATTGATTATCTATTATGTCAAAGATATGCCACAATTTATCATTCAATACACGGTAATAGAAACACAAGTTATACTAAAATTAAAAATTAAATGTCAAGTTAATGTCAAATAAGTTAAAATAAATAATATTGAAAAATTTACATGCTTATCGAGAATAATCGTAATCGGGAATAATTAGGGTTCTCAATGTTAATTTTTATAAACAGCATAACTATTTGAATTTGAAAATGTTTACTTCGTTGTAATTGCATCATGTCCTTCCTATAACACTACAAGTTTTTCTGAATGATAATGATAATGACATTAATAGAAAAAAACACGTGTTTGCATCGAAAAGTTCGAAAAGTATGGTCTTTATTGCTTACTGGTCTCTAGAGAGGGTTGTCACTTTTGGATATAAAACTGTACCGTCTATATAATTCTAGGTAGGGTTGTCAGAAATTATAATATAATTATTATTTTGTACGCAAAGTAGGTGCTGATTAAACATTATACTCAAATATCGCCTAAGGCCGCTGACGAGGATTTTAGACAAAGTTTTCAAAGGAAATTTGAGAATAATGAGGTTGAGGTATAAATTAACGACGGAAGCCATGCTGAGAGAAAGTCACGCAACCGTGAAACCTTTTGTTAGGGCAAACTGGTGTAATAAGACTATCATCATCATCTTTTTTTATACTACGACGGCGGCAAACGAGTATACGGTCTGGTGGTAAGCAGTTACCGTAGCATATGGACGCCTGTATCTCCAGTCCACTCAAACGCGCTTTGCCTACTCTAAGTAGTCTTCTAATCTAGATTATACAGATATGAAAGGTTCTTGAATGCCGACCACGTAACGTTGGTAGGCCCCCAACTAGACTGCCGATCTGAACAGGGTCGAGGGAAATCATTGACGAGTGGCACAGGAGCTGTCGTTGTGGAAGTCATTGGGGGAGGTCTTTATCCAGCGGTCCTTATAAGTACAGTCAGCAGCAAAAGTTGCTAAGCGTTTGAAGTGTTCAAAATGACCTACACGCGCTCTTATTCTCTTGACAATAGAGACGTGTTGACCTCATTTTGAACACCTCAAATGCTTAGCTACTTCTGCTGCTGACTGTACACCAAAAGCTGTTTATTGTTGACCACAGGAGTGGCAAGTACAAAAAACCACACATAATATTAACCACGCTTCGCTTAAATGAGCCATAAAATTATGTTGTAAAAGACCTTTACAGGGGCATTCAACTTTTTCACGCGATTGTACTTAATTGAAAGGCATTGTGGTTAAATGGACGCTCAATTTAAAAAAAAACTCTTAGCCGTAGTTCTTAAGTCAGCAAACTTAAGACTTATATTCAAATGAATGTATAATGGATCTCTACAGAAATGTTTATACTTTTTACGACCTTAAGCGGGTCATTCGAGTGAATATTTAGTAGAATGCATCTAATGAGATGAAATAAAACTGTTTTATAAATAAGACATAATAACTTAAGTGCTTGCGTCATTTGGATATGGCTATATAACTTTTGGAATATTTGGTAACCCTTATTGGTAGGAGTATAAAGTCTAAAATAGGTTTATAGTGCAGTGGATTTTTACTATACAATGCCAAATATTTGTTTATTTTAATAGACAATAAAGTAAATTAGGATCGTATTAAAAATTCAATCAATTTTGATACGGATTTATTTCGGGAACGGTCTCACGGATATTTTAACAAATATGTAACAAGTATGTAAGTTGCCGACTTTTTTGTACAATCAATTGCACTTCGAGAGGATTCTAATGAGTCTAAACACCATGGGTTTATCTTATGTATCGGTTACTTGCTGTTTCTGGCCTCAGCCTTAGGTCAGATCAGTGGTACCTTAATATTGCATTGCCACCAAACTTATAAGCGTGCTAAATTCCAGCTTAATCGATTCTGTCCCAGGCAATGCTCGTCGACATAACCGTCCCATGTGACGAGAACCTCGTGAAGGCCGAGAAGGACAAGTTCAGCAAGTACTTAGACTTGGCTCACGAGGTAACCGGCATGTGGGAAGTTGATTCGGCGATCATTGTACTGATAGTTGTTTCCGCGAACGGTCTCATAGGGAATAGTCTGGACCAACATCTTGAGAGAGTCTCACTACGTGGTTGTGGTTGGATCAAGGGTCAGATTCAGAAGGCGGTAATCCTGGACACGGCGCGCATAGTCAGACGGTTCTCTCTGCAGCCATAACCACCGGCAGCATGGCCCCTGCCCCGATGCCGGCGGCACCCTAGGTTAGGTTTTTTATAATATTTTCATTGTTGTACCGATAGTTGTTTCCGCGAACGGTCTCATAGCGAAGAGTCTCGACCAACATCTTGAGAAACTCTCTACGTGGTACTTTACTTACATTGCAAATTAAATAAAAATAAAAGCCTTTTAAAAATAAATAAGAACCTTTTTTTTCAATTGGGTATACTGTTGCAAAGGGACAAAAAGAACACGTATAGAATTAACGGAAATTATTACAGCAAATCTCTATGTTGCTCTTGATGATAAATAAATATGGGATATCGAGTTGCCTCTCAATAAAACTATTACTTCAACTAGTGAATTTATTCGAAACATGCCCCAAATTAATTTATAACACCTTTTTAAACAAGTTCTTAAATAGTTAAATAGGTAATAGTTAGGTAGGGGCCTGCAAGTCTCAGCTCTGGTTGCGTCAAAATAAATGTTAAAATGACAAATGGCCGTCATATTTGCAATAGGTATTAAGTACTAAAATTAAGCCTTATAAAAAGTAACTTATAAAAATTGCGAAACATACATCCATTAAGTTACCACCTGTAGTAAACACGTATTCAATTGATTCACGTGATTAATCAGTACAATTTTTCACTTTTTTAATTTAATTTTTTTTTTTTCAGATGTACAGGAGTGAACCACTGCAGCTTCGTGCTACGGGAAGACTACCCCCCGGCTCGGGGGTGGCCGCCGGGGGCGGTTTTCATAAAATACGCCTGCTTCGACAGTAGGTTATTGTTTTAAACTTGAGTATGGTTGTTATTTGAGGGTTGCTTTGAAATTTAGTTTTAAACGGCTTTGAAGTTTTTATGGCTCTTAGATCTAAAGAAAACTAAGTTCGAATGTAATTTTTCTGAAATTAAGTTTTACAAACCGTATTATAGAAAATTCTTAGAAAAATTAGAGAATTTGAGGTTACCCAAGATAATGCTGGAAATAAGGTAAATATGTCCTTGTGGTCGACATGCTAAAACCCAATTGTTGAATAATATTTTTTTTAGTCCCCTTCGTTTAATAATGATAATTTGACTTAAGTTTTAATAAGACATGTTATACAATATTATTAAAATCAGTTAAGACTTCGGCCAACCTCGGTAATTGTCGTGAATCCCTCGTCTATCACATAGAGTTATCAATTTACAGATTTGACCTTTAATTACTCGTTGTCTTATTGAGTACAGTAGGTACAAGAACGATATGAGCAACGAAACCTCCTTTGTAGCTCAAAACTAACACAACCTTTATATTGAAATAAGAAAGATGCTAGCAAGTACTAGACTAGTTTGACAAATGACAAATAAAAACAGTTTGACGTACATCATACATTTATAGTCGTTAATGCTGCAAATTTTAGACTTTTTGACACTCGCAAAACCTACGGGGTACTTCCTGTGAATTCAGAAACTTGAAATTTGGCACGAAGCACCCTCAGCACAGATCAAGGAAAAATTACGAAAAGTAGACATTTCTAACAAGATCAAACAAAAATTTTTTTTTTTAATTTTGAGCTTAGCTTTGTTGTTTTACTATATGAAAATGAAATATTGTCAAAATCGGCCAAGCCGTTTACGAATAAAAAACGGTAGAAGCCGGTTTATTAAAATTGCAATTTCATGATTATTTTATCAATGATTAATGCGACATAATATCGTACCTACTTACACCAAACAGTAAAATATTGACTCATGTATGTATATAATATATATTTATATACTGTATACAAGTATAAGCTATTAAATAATGATTAATGAATGTTCAAATTCATGTCGCTTCTGCATAACAAATTTCCTAGGTCTTCCGGTTAATAATGTCATCTTGGCAGGTGCTTATACATTGCGTTTATGATACTTCAAATTAAATGCTACCTAAAAGTAATCGCGGCAATGTATATCGTGTCATTTCCGAGTCCGGATTTAAGCGATGGTACACGAGAAAAACCGAAGTCTTAACTGATTTTAATTGTATTGTACAAGGCAGTAACAAAGCGCTTGAGAAAAATATTTCTAAGTAAATATTTATGTCACTTTTTTTCCACTTTAGGTGAATCTTCTTAGTTTGCTACGCCATGATATTCTGTCAAAGGGTGTCGGGTTAAGAAGACTTTTTTAAAACACTTGTCATAATATGCCTGTACGTGGTTTGGGGTGGTTTTGTTGTAAATATAAATAAAAAATACTATTTGATTATCAACGCTGCTATTATATTAAAGCAAATCTAATCTCGAATGATTGTCTATACAAACCTCAGAACACAATCTGCACTTGTGTACACGCCCTAATAAAGCCAGCTCCACACGTGCGTCCATAAATCGTGTTTATTAAAATTTTGTCCCAGTTTCGTAATTGTTCCACGATCGGTGACGTCACGGTTGTCAAAATTGGCAGTTGTTATTAATGGTGACGTCATGCTAGGAACTGCTCACCCATATGGCGTCGATAGAGTCCAACTATTGCGCTATTAAAAGATAAATACTATTGGACATTATATCGTCGCCGTAGAGCGAAAAGTCACCAAATCACAAAATGGCCAAAATTGACTTATATATGTCATCAAAATCGCATTTTTTTTCTCCAAATTTCAGTCTTATTGCCGTAGCAATAGCGTTCATAGTTTCAATTTTAAAAAGTTAAAGAACTAACTAAAAACCCACTTCGGTTTCAATATTTTAGTCAAAAAATACCTAATTCCGTTATACATTTTTGAACTTCTTGTAACTTTTTTATGAGCGTGCCTAATTCATTTTAGTTATTTTTTCCCTAAATGTTACTAAACTGTTTAACCACGAAGCATCTCATTCAAAAAGTCACTTAATTTACTTAGTTATTTTTTGAATACCTGGTATGTCAAAAGTGTGAAAGCGAAAATTAACTAACTTTATTTAGTTATTTTTTATTCATAGTTGTAAGGCAATATACATCATTTAACCAAAGGGATAATTAATTAAACAGATTTAATGAGTTTTACCCTACATTAAAAATGTACAATACAATAACTAATCATATTTAATTAATTTTACAATAGAGGCTGTACTGTACGCCGACGTTATTTGAATGAATTTTGCTCGCAAGTTAGTGAATTTTCGCCCAGTGCCGCTGGCCACCGTGCCGATGCCGACCGCTGCGACTCCCTCCGCCGCGTTGACCTGCCAGTCGTTGCGCATGGGCCGACAGTGATACATAAGTGTATTTACTATTTGCTACATAATAATTGCGTGTACCGAGATTAAGTTTGAAACGCACTAAGGTAATTTTGGATTTGGTAAAAGAGAAAGATGATTTGGATAACGAGGTAAGTGTTTTTGGTATCAGGTTGTTATTTAATTGTATTTTTTTTAATCAATAACTTTTTTATATAAAATCAAATACTATTTTATAGGTTCCAGATTAGAAGTACTTATATGGGGCTTATCTAAACAGGATTATCTTGTTATATCGGTGTGATGACTAAAGCTTGTGGGTGTTTTTTTTATTTACTCAAATATAACAATCAGTTCGCCTCGTTAAGTCCTCGTTCTAACGTGACCATCCCTTAAACGTTACTAATCCAACTTGACCCCAAACTGGTTTAGTAACTAATAAGTTGCATCTATTTCAGAATTATTTAAGCAACAAAGACATTGGAGATTGAGGAATTATTTCTATTTTCTCTTGTTCGTTTACAATGGACAACCGTGCGTCTCCAGGTGGTGCGAGGTCGTCCTGGCTTCCTTTTTCCGGGTGCATTCCACCCCAGACCCTGCTTGGATAGGTGGTTCGCTGGTCTACGCAAAATATGACCTATCCACCACCATTTCCTGCTCAGGATCTCCTTCGCTATTGGGGTCTGGTCGGTCAACTCCCATAGTCTGGCGTTTGAGATGGTACATTTCCAGAAGACACCTTGTATTCGCCGCAAGCACTTGTTGACGAACACTTGTAGCCTACTAGTGGTATCTGATTTCACTAGTCATGTCTCGCACCCATACAAGAAGACCGACTTGACGTTAGAGTTGAACACCCTTATTTTTGTGCGGCGCGTGATGACTGAAGATGACCAAACGGGCTTCAGCTGCGCATATGCGGCACGAGTTTTTTTGATGCGCGCCTTAATATCCGCTTCTGCTCCTCCCTGAGGATCCATAATGCTACCCAGGTATGTGATCTTATTCACCTGCTCGAATGGTTCTCCATTCACTAGTATTGGTTGGTTATCACAGCAGTCCGCATTAGGAAGGCAGAAGCGAATTGCTTCGTGCGAATGAATGGCATATTCACAACATAAGGATGAAACCGCTCCGGTGGTGGAACGGAGATAGCGGAACCAAATCGTGTAATTTCTGTGCACACTCTCCAAAATATATCCTGTAAGACACAGACAAATTAGCAACCTTGCGATGGTGCTCAAGGCTCAATCACCTTACACTCAGTAATTCAGTATCGCCAATGAGTCTGCGAGCTGGGTGCTCTAACGAATCCAAAGCGGCCAGCTGATACTTGGCAGACCCATCTCAAAAGTGGTAACAGTACTCCATACACGATCAAACCTGCGCTTGATAAAGTGTTAGGAGCTATCCCGGCGTGAAGTATTGCTTCACCTAGTGTTAGACCCCAAGTTTTTTAGCAGCGGATTTCGCTTTGGCCTCAATAGTCGCACCGAAGTTAGCTTAGTGGTAAATTTAAGCCCAAGTAGCTTAAGACGATGAGAGAGCTTGGTCCGTAATCCTTAAGGATACATTTCGGAAAGCAGGAGTAAATTTAAAAAGGCTCCTTTTGGCGGAGTATAAACACGCCTATGTTTTGGAGGCGTTAAACCTAACCAAATGGGCTTCGCCCCACTCGTCAACGGCCTTCCAGGTTAAGTTCCTTCACTTAACCAAAGCTTCCCTAAAGAACTCGGTCTTTCCACTGGTAGTTTGGGTCTCAGAAACATATCTCTCAGTCACCGTGCTGTCGTCCGCATACCCAAAAATACCGGGCTTCAGCAAATCATTTATATGCAGCAAAAAGAGGGTGGCAGAAAGAATCGCACCCTGAGGCACCCTGGCATTAATTGCCATGCGATCTGATGTGCAACAATCCACTACGACCATAATAGTTCGCTGCCTCAGGGAATCAGAAATACCAGAGCACAAACCAGTGGAGATAGTATATGTGAGACGAAAAAAAAGATCTCTTCAATTTATGCAAAAGATCTCTTAAAGCAGTAATTCCTCGAGAGAGTTATTAACAGATTGTGTGAACCTGATGTCACAGAAACGGACGAAGAGGTCGAAGAGTGACTGTGATGCGTAAAGACCGCTATATTTTACTAAGATCATGTTTTGAATACCTGAAGTTTTTTTGTGTTTAAGTTCCTTGTAATTTGATTTGTAGGTCAACTTGATTTGATTTGTAGTCCATATTAATTTGATTTGCTATTCATTTAATTTTAATAAAGTGTTCGCAGAAAATGACGTGTTTTACTTCGATCCTTAAATATTAACAAGAATTCAAAAAATATATATAGTAAGTAGTTTTTAACTAACACGTATTTTCACTGTATCGTAGCAGTCATAATGCAACTAACTTTACTTAGTTAAATGTAGATGCACTAGAATGTGGGCAAAAAATCATTAACTTCGTTCAAAAAATCACTAAGTGATAATTAAGATTTAATATTTAAGGGCAAAAATTAATTATCGCCTATAACTCCTAAATCGTTAGTGTGAATAGTATAAATCTATTTTTAGCCCAAAGAATAGCAGTTTCTAATGAATAAATACATACAAAACCATAATTTCATCTTCAGATAATTTCAGTAAAAAATAATTAATTATTTTTTTCTTTAAACCCTCATAACTCAAAATGACCAATTAACGATTTAGTGACTTTTCGCTCTACGGCGACGATATGTTGTAAATTTATCAGTGAAACGTAAACTTCCTAGATTAAACCTTAGTTATTGTAGCAGGCAAATAAAAAAAAACACTATAAAAGACGTGGAATCTTTATTTTGTGAACCACTTAACCGTAACGATTTTCCACGGAAAATATGACATGGATCTCTAATAAATTTTTTTAGTAGAGCTGCGATACAAATTCTTATGGGTCATATCTCGCTCAGCGGATCAGCATTGCGATCCAACGGGGCAATGCTGCCAGCCTTCTGGGCACGCTGCCAGCGATTTAGGGCAAATTTTTTATTTAGAACTATAAATAATAAATAATAATTTTATTTTCTTCATTTTTAGCTTTTAATTCTTATTTTAGGTTTAGTTTTATGTTTCTTATTATAATGTTATATTGGATTTAATTGTTATTTTGGAATTAAATAAAAATTCTTATGATAATACCATACCATGCGATAAATAATCATTTAACATTAATATGGTCCGGCCACACCTGGGTATGGCGTCGGTAAATGGCGAGCGGCTACTATAGGTAAGAGCGAGACAATGCAATGCAACTTTCGCGCTCTTGTAGCCGCGTCAGGGCCAGCCATGGCCAGGTCATGTCAAATGAAATAAGTGTCTCCTCCTAATTTTTATTACCCAACACGAAGCTTTTAAAACTAAAACTACTACTTTTACGAGATAAAATAATTGCTTTTGACGTCACAGTTATAATGGCCAATGAAAGAAATAAAACTAACTTCAACTGACTTTATGGTGTTGGTATTTTGATTTTTTGATTTGATTTTTGGAAATTCCTTCCTAGTGTTGTTAAATTGGTAACTATATTTAGAAAATAAACTGATTTGACAGTTTTGATGTAGTCTGCGGAGATCAGCACACTGTAGGTAACCAGATAAGTTAAACATTGTGTGATAAGTCGTCACTGTCATTAGTACATGTCATTTTAAACTAAGTCGATAGCAATTAAGATGTTAACTATGGGACATTAATGTCGGCCCACTAGGATGGACAACACTAGGACGTTAACCTTACGTTAGAATATCTTTTCCCTATGGTCATAAATCTATGAGACCCAGAACAATAAGCTGCGAATCGCAATTTTATGACTATTGTTATCTTCCCACACTTTGCTTGACTGCCCACTGGACCCCAAACGTCCCCAAGGAGATAATATGAAGCACATTGTAGACAACACGTGCCAGTGATTGTTGAGATAAAATATATAAATGGAGAACTATCGATATTATGTTTACAAAAATGATATGATAGTGTACTTAGTACTTAGCACAGTTCCCACTTGAAATAGAATTTAAAAAAACACAGACATCTTTGATAGGTTATTTAGTCTTCATACGTCCAGTTCTTTTAACTGCGGATTTTAAAAAAGCCGAGAAGATTGTTAAAATGGATTTTTTTATTAACACTTTTTTTCAAAAAGTCTCGAGCTCAAGCCGCTTAGCATGTGAAAATAGGTTCAGAAGTTTAGTCTTCAAGACACACTACAACGGGTTTATACACAAAAATTTATCGTTCCTTTCTAATTGTATCGGAATAAGAACGATACTTAGATACATTGAAATTCGACCCATTTCATTGGTAATAAATAATAATAAGTTCCGACTTTGCCGTACATTATACTTAAACAATTACAAAAGCTGTCATCAGTTACCGCGATCAAACACAAATGGAAGGATATCCCAGCTACATCACACACAGACTATACAATTAATTGATAACGACAAATTTACAACCGACGTTTTGATAGACCAATTTAAATTTACAGTCCATGTAACTCTTATTACGTACACACAAAGCTCAATTTTGCTCGTTTAAAGTTGCAGTGTGTTTGTTAACATTTGGTGGCTATAAACTCATTGTATCGCTACCCTATTCCCACGTGCCCAATATCTATTGTATAAACCGACCAGATTCAGAAGGACTCGGTTGTTCCTGATGTTATTTATTTGATCCGTTTACGAGCACGACCGAATAGAAGCCTCAGGTAACTACTATAAGTGTATACTCCACTTTAGTCTAGACGTCACGAATATCCGTGTCCCTAGCTATAATGGGCACACTTGGCAGGCGAGTTGGCGATCGCAGTTGATGTTCCATTGTTCAAAAGGGACGCTTGCTTACTAAAAGTATTTTAGTAAGCAAGCGTCCCGGGATTAATCCCGGATCTCAACGTGACCATAAGCAATAAAGTACCTATAAAATTGAAAAACAAAAGATATTATTTACATGTTTTCGAAATATACGTAACCTACAATGAATTTATCTTTCTCAAAACTTGGATATTCAGTATGCCAATGTATTTTACAAGACCGCTGGTCAGTCTTGATTAAAAAAAAAAAAAAAACAAGATGACAATCAAAAAATATTTCATAAAAGAAAAAAATAGCAGACTTGGCAGTCAACTTTTTTTTGAGCAATCGCAATCAGGAAAAATTGTAAGTGATACGAAAAAAATGTAAGTATCGACTTATCGAGTCCAAAAATCCAGTTGGTGCGCATGAGATGGGAATATTAAACGATATGCCTGACTCTCTCGCACTTATTTCATTCTCGCAAGCAGGGCGGATCAATTTAAACTGGTCGGCTTTTCGCCTTGTCGATACATTGACGTTTTTACCCCAAAACGGTTTGGGGCTGTTTAAAGTACGGGAGCAAATTCGGTGCCACGTGCATGCGATTTGCCGGATGTGTGGTAAGTAGCTGTTCGCTATCGATCCTGTTCGTTATATAAAATCTGCACCAATCTGTATAATTGTCCACACTACTGTTATAAAGAGGAAACAATTCTTTGTTTGTTTGAATAGGATCTTCGTGAACCGTTTTGCAACATTGGCTTTATTAATACTTTATGCCATAAACGTAGAGGCCGTGTGATGCCGGCTAACTAGAATAGCCCACCCCATCTCCTCCCGTAAGAGGCGACAAAGGGAAAAACCCCACAGACAGGCAGCAGCGTCCGTCGGAACCCAATCTACAGCTACTGCCAACCCACCTGCCAAGCGTGGCGACTATGGCAACTACCCCCAAGATGATACAAATCATATTTGTGGGAGGCCTATGTCCAGCAGTGGACTGCATACGGCTGAAATGACGAAATGAAAAGATAGAGGGCGGAAGATGATGGGCGGTTTAAGTCAACAGGTACAGTCAGTGTCATATAGTTGGTACCATCCAAAGTACTCATATAGTTCAGTACACCATAGAATTTGTATGGTGTACCGAACAAGTTGACTACTTTGAATGCTGCGAACTATATGACGCTGACCGTACCAGTGGACACATTCATTTTTAAGTCAAAGGTCGTATGGTTGACAGTTGATTGACGTAACATTTATGTATGGTCCTTATTTCTTTATAATAAGAGTGACCGAATGGTCACTCTCCAAAGACAAGGTCCATACATAAATGGACCTTGTCTTTATAAGTGCCGTTACCTTACATGTCGCTTTTTTGTGGCCAGACACAAACACATTGCTCAAATAAGAAAATAGCGTCCGATATATAAAGGTGTATGGTGAAATTCCAACTAATAAACAGTAATAACGTAATTAATAGCGCACAAAATAACATAATAAAATAAAAAGATAATTAACTGAAAAAAATAAAAGTATCTATATCGTAAAGTTGGTGCGTGGCGCCGGCTGACTAGAATAGCACCACCCCATCACCGACAAAGTGACAAAACCGACGGATGGGTAGCAGTATCCATCGAAACCTACAGCTACTACGGTCGCCATCCCGCCTGCCAAGCGTGACGACTATGGCAACTACCCCCCAAGATGATACTAGTAACATTTGAGGGAGCCCTATGTCCAGCAGTGGACAACTTGAGGCTGAAATAAAGATGATGATGGTATCGTAAAAACTGACTCCATTGGTTAAGGCAAAACTTGGCTTATCAAGTTATTAGTGATACTTGGGTAATTCAGACCTTAGATAAGAAAATGCAAGTTATACAATAAACGACAGTTACTTGCAATTTACAATTAATTTGAATTAAATTACAAAAATAATGCAGTATGAGCGTTAAGCTAAACTTTGCTCTAGTAATCCCGCAGTTTTTATAATAAAAGCAGATGCCCTTTAAGCAATTACAATACCACACAATACTGTCAATTACACACTTTGTCATGACGTATGACTAGAATTAGTACCTCATTATAACGCCTATTAACGTAAATGGTGCGAAAACGATGCCTAGGGTAATACTGCATTGTTGTCAGAGAATAATTTTCACATTTTCGGATACATATTGCTGTTAGGCCATTTCAGAAATAATACGTTTAAACTGGATTTTGGTAATCGTTAGCTATTGTGATGTTAGTAGCTATCGATTATGTATTTATCGTTGTCAGACTTTCGAATTGAATGCAATGGGGATGACTCGGCATAAAAAATCGATAATCTATTCAGTCGGGATACGTATTCAATATTGGATAAGATAATTATATTTGTCAATTAAAGGATTTAAAGATAAACGATCTTAAGGAAGTGGGTTCGATCTTTAGTCTGAGTCCTTAAGTTACAATTGTTCTAAAGTAACGTAAAATCACCCAACTATATAGTCCAATAGTGCAACTAAGTACCATTACCATGAGTTGTGACATTGAAGTTTTCGATAACGAGTATCGAATTTACTATCTGTACATCTCGCTTGTACTATTTTAGTGCGAACGAGATGTACAGATAGTAAACTCGATCCTCATTATCGAAAACCCCAAAGTAAGGTATCGAAAACAACTCATGGTAAGGGTAAAGGTCCACAAATTCAATTTGTGTCTGTGTTACTTTGAATTTCTTTTCGATTGTATCTTTATTGATTCATTCATTTATTAAAAAAAAAAATGTTTAGAACTGCGCGATTTAAAAAAAAAACTTACAACGAAACTATTTAACTTAGTTTTGGACCACAGTTGGAAGATTTTACGGTTACTTTCTAATAAATTATAATCTTACCTGATACACAAAGATGAATGACATAAAGAGAATTTGCATAACTCTCTATTGTTGTATAGCGGGGTTGGTACAGTGACTAGTGCCGAGACATTTATAAAAATCAACGTACGAGGGAAAGAGAAAAAGAGAAATCTTAAAATGTAGCTAATCAGATTAGAATGTCATAAAAAAAAAAGAAAAAAGAATGCTTTAATTGAAAAAGTTAAAGTGAAAAGGTAAAGTGAAAAAGTAATACAGTCGAATTAAAGTTACTCATCCTTTTTTTGAAGTCGTTTAGAAAACATTCATATACCAAAACATAATAACCTCTCTTCATTGAGAGCAGGTCATATGTCAAACGAGGCCGAGGGCACGTCAACGGTCACACGACAAAAATGGCCGACAGTCAGATATTTATGAGTTTCGAGCTGATTTGGCTGTGTCGAGCGTTCGAAGATACCCGATGTTTATCGCGAAATCACATCTTTCCAATATCCTTCGATAATATCTAATCGATAGTTTATGGTTAGGGGAGATATTAAGCTACTTTATAAATATCATAATTTAAATTTACTTAATGTTTTATATAGCTTTATGTTCGAGAAGCGAGCATGTTACATACGATACAGAGTATTGGTTTTAAATAGAATATATTGATGTACCTACTAGTAGCTCGGTCTTGCCTTTTCTTCATAAGCCCAAAGAAAAAATTTAGAACTACAGGAAAGTAACTTAAGCCGATGGAAATCGGCCTGTATGGACTCACCACCGTTAGTACAGTAGCCTTTAAATATATCGGAGCTGTGGCGGTGGTCACAAATATCTTAATTGCACTTTATCGCCTTGACAATAGAGGCGTAGTTCAGATATTTCTGACTATCTCCACAGCTCCGATATATCTGATGGTGACTGTAATTATGAACGAACAAAAAAAACACATAATATTACACACAAAACACATAAAAATACATAATAAAATATTATAAAATATCAACACTCTTGTAATTTCGATTCATTCGGCTATTACTAAATTGGTACTGTTGGTAGCAATTTAAGTGAATTTGCATTGAAAATATTTAACCAAGTTTTCTAAAAATAGCGATACGTTCTTAATATATTTTTTTAAAATAGATAAGCACCGTAACCAAAGCGGCCCGAGGATTAATTTCTATAATCGGATTATTTGCGATCGATTCCGAGCTTACTGCAACATTGCATCGATAAGTTTGCAAACATTGACACGTGACGATAGCGTGACAAAATTGTCACGCACATCCTTTGTACTATTTGACATGACTTTGCGTCATTTTAATCCTTTTGTGAGCCTGCAGCCACACTGTATTGCATTATGGTGCATATTTTATTTCGCAGCTTTATGTGAAAATAATAGATCTTTAAATGTAAATATTGGCAATGAAACTGCAATTTTTAAATGTTATTCAATATGGGAGTTATTAGAAAAAAGTTTTCACAATTAGCATGACTTGTATTACAGTTAAATTATGTCAGTTTGGCGACGAATATCGTCACAAAACTGGCAAGCAACAAGTATGAAATCTGTATGGAAATTAATTTTTTACCTTTTTTGAATTGTAATATGTCATTCTTATAGCTTGTGAAACGATCACCAAATCTAAGTATTTATAGAAAGTTAAAAATTATCGTCACAAAACGGATATAATTTAACTTTTCTACTAGTCACCCTAATTGATAACACTTTTTTCCATAGTACTGATTGAAAAATGCTACAAACTTTTCTTCGGGAAGTAAATGAAAAATATATGTGAGGCGGGATTGAGGCATTCCTTTTTTTTGTGTGATGTAAATTCCTTCATAAAGAGCGTATGTTAAGGAACCATAATTAATATTACATTATTTATACATTTAACTGATTGTACGATTTTATACGAAATATTTGAAAGTCGATTTGTTCATGTTTCAAAGTTTGTAGTATTTAGTATTTAGCTCAATTTTTGAAACCAAAATGAAGAGTCGAATATTCCGGTTATTTGTGTGTGTGTGTGTTTTTCCATACATGTGCTAACATAATAATAAGAGTAAACCGCCCGCGCCAATCTGCCTTCAATACGCCACCAGCTATTTCGGAGATGCGCTAATCCTACTGAAATTCTAAGCCCAACTTAATCTACTACGATTTACATAATTTTCACTATAATCCCACTATTTCCGTACGAAATGTCCTGAATTCTACGTAGATTGTATAAGGATAGAACTGTTTTAAATATTGCTTTGAATTTTGCACTAAGTAATATTCTGTGTGGTTTTAGAAAGTTTATCTAGTAATTTAAGAAAACTTGTAGTTTTAGTCTAAATAAATACATCATTTTATGAAAAAGAAAATATTATTTATAAGTCGGATGTGTAAGTGACATAAGTTGTCAGAAACGGAATTTGTTTAGGTGGTTTAGATGTACGAGTGATATGATGATGTGTTTGTAGCATTCTCGTATGTAACACATCACGATTTATAAATAATTTCGCGCATGTCTAACACACCCTAAGTAATAAATGCAAAAAATATCTATCTTGTCATGTCATGTCATTGTCATGTCATACTCATACGTTAGCACGTATGACAAGAGTTTGACAACAAAAAGTCACTAAACATGTTGTCGAGGTTGTCCGTACAATATTTTCTTTGAAGTCTCTAGGGTTGACAAATATGCGATTTACAATATAATAATTCGTTTCGGATATACTTTATAATTATAAACGATAAATATATAATTCATGCATATTTTGTCAATTATTTAACGTCAAGCGCAAACCGAAAATCTAATAAAATATGACTTATTTCTTATAAAAAATACAGGTTAATCTGCCCCAATCGAACTCAATTAGCGCGATTTGACAATAATTGTTTTAATGCACGCAGCTATTTATTATAGCTTATTTATTGGATAACGCTAACACAGAAACTGGTTAGTACCAGACGTTTAAAAGGGCAAAGTAAGATATAAAAAAATCTGTTAAACAATAAATAAGTCACTCAAATGGATGACAGGGCCTGACGCAGTCGGGTCTTGCCGAATTTCAGGGTTACCAAAAATCGTCTCGCTTTGCTATGCTACTGTTTATATGTAGTAGTGACATATTATGTATATATGTATGTCGGAGTTGTATGTTCAAATTTTGACGTAAGTTCCATTCATCTATGTTAATTCTCTGCACAACTACGTAGACATGCTCATTTAATTATTTTAACTTGCGTATTTTATTTTTTATTATGCAGAGACGTCTGCTAGCGAATATCTTCGATATTTAAATCGAAAGAAAAATATAAAAAATTGACTCGAAGCGGTACTCGAACCCACAACCACAGGATCACTAGCCCAGCGCACTCCCAATTGTGCTATC
Organism: Grapholita molesta; assembly: GCA_022674325.2. Taxonomy (NCBI): domain Eukaryota; kingdom Metazoa; phylum Arthropoda; class Insecta; order Lepidoptera; family Tortricidae; genus Grapholita; species Grapholita molesta. Next base: position 5,105,992 of record CP053124.2, on the reverse strand, counting down.
CGAGTACCGCTTAGACCTGTCAAAATTTTCTATCTTATCCTTCGTGGTATACGTCATCATGGGTGACGTGTAGTCACATCTACCGCAAGCGTATTGAACACTTGCGTATTTTAGTATTAGTTTTACGAGTTTAAAGACTTAAGATCACGTTTCTGCATTTCGGGATGACTGAATTAGATTGGGGTAGATTTAGCCTGTTTCGTTTGGATAACGGAAGAGAAAGAACTCAACATGGCGTAATACCGAGACGGAATATTTGTGAAAGGAAAATACTCGTATATAAAATGCTTCAGTAGCTTTGGAAAATAACTAGTAAGCTTTAGGAGATTTGCTGAAGGATATTGGAAATATATTTGGTAATATATCAGGGCCGTAAGTCGTCTGGACGACATATAGGTACAGTGAACATTAGATATATCTGAGCTGTGGAGGTGGTCACAAATATTGAACAGCGCTTAATGTTAAGGCGATAAAGGGCGTGTTCAGATATTTATAACCACTTCTACAGCTCCGATATATATGATGGCGGCTGTACTTCAATTAGCCTATTATTTTAAATTATCTGTAGGTATATCTTTATAAGTTATTTATTCTGTCTATTTCAAGTTTAAATGCGTAAATAGTTTTGATCACTCAGTTTCTTGCTTAGAGTATCGACCAAAATACTCATACTTTTTAAGGTTCCGTAGCTAAAACGGCAAAAACAAAACCTTTATATTTACGTCGTGTCGGTCTGGCCGTCTGTGTGTCACAGCCATTTTACTCGGAAATACATAAGGTGCATTTTGTACGCCGACACTTATTTTTGTAGTACAAATGTAAAAAAAAAAATATTTTTAATATATTCCATATATTTAACTGAATGTCATTTTATTTTTATTTTTTTCAAATAGCATAGAACATTAACTCATTTTTTTATAAAGTGACTACTTTCAGAAATAATCGCCATAAAGGTTTTAAAATAATGTCCCCGTCCTATAATTTTAAACCATAATTATAGTCACGCAATAACGGCTGAACAGATTTAAATAAACCTTGGCGAACAGATAAACAAAGATTTGATAATTAACGATTAACACGGTACTACTCACGTTTATTTAGTCACTCGCGCGACATGTTTCGGAGAACATAGGCCTCCATTTTCAAGCACTAAGAGTGCTGAGTGTCCGATCGGCTCGCCGCTCGCGTCACCGGCCCGTCGCACTCTTAGTGCTTGAAAATGGAGGCCTATGTTCTCCGAAACATGTCGCGCGAGTGACTAAATAAACGTGAGTAGTACCGTGTTAATCGTTAATTATTAAACATGTCTCATGTAAGTTTAAATACAAACAAAGATTTGAATTAAAACTTACGATACTTGATATCCCGGTAAAGTTCCCGTGGTTTCTACACGGACGAATTCGAACGCAGAAGCTAGTTTATAACGGTAAATATTTGAAATGTGTGAGAATCGAACGCGCATTCTGTACATTGGCTCTTTAAAAACAACTGTACTGCGGAATCTTTTAGTGCGAGGGAATTTCAGATGTAAAAACGTACTTGTCCATAAACACTTACATAATAAGGGTATATTGAGTCAAAATCGTGTTTGTGAATAGGAATAGTTGCGAAACATTGCTCGTAAATCAGACATTATAGCCTCGTTCGGTAAATAAAAAGAATGGGGTTTTGGAAGATTTATATATGTTTGACCTTGGTCGTAAATTGTACCTAAATAACACTAGCAGCGTTTTTGTATAGTTTAATCAAAAGTGAGTGAAAGATGACATTCTCGCGTTGTCCCAGCATATTGCCACGGCCTCATAGGAACTTGGAGGCCGCTTGGCAACTAATCCCAGCATTTGGAGTAAGTAGGCATTAGTTTTACAAAAGCGACTGCCATCTAACCTTCTAACTCTAATGGTAAACTGGGCGCTATTGGGATTAGTCCAGTTTCCTCGCGATATTTTCCTTCACTGAAAAGCGACTGGTAAATATCAAATGATATTTCGTACATTAGTTGCGAAAAACTCATTGGTGCCAGCCAGGACTGGAAGTCGCACGCTCTTACCAGCCTCTAGCGCTTCTCAGTTCAACTAAAAATGTAGTTTGATTGTTTTGGTAAAAAGGTAGGAAGTCAGTCAGTGGAATTTTCAGAGCAGAATTCATACTACTGAAAATTAAAATAAAACAAGGTTGTGTTCTCTGTCTTTGTTCTGGTGGCCCAACTGGTTCAGGCATCAGCTGCGATAGCTGGATGCGGTTTCAAACCCTGTCTCGAATAATCGGTCCTCGTCGCTTTTTCTGAAGTTTGTGTGTGTGTATGTCATCTATTTCTATTTTCAAGAGGAATTGGGTACTTTTTGATTATATCTCTCAGAATTTTTTTTGGTTCACCTTTGAAAAAAATGTCTTTATTTTGCGTGTGTTTATATTGCATGTCAATAAATGTGCCGTGTGATGCCGGCTGGCTAGAATAGCACCACCCCATCTCCCGCGGGCGTCGTAAGAGGCGACAAAGGCAAATATCCTACGGACGGGCAGCAGCGTCCGTCGAAACCCAATCTACAGCAGCAAGCGTGGCGACTATGGCAACTACCCCCCCCCCCAGATGATACAAGTCATATTTGTGGGAGTCTTATGTCCAGCAGTGGACTGCAAACGGCTGAAATGTAATGTATATAATGTGTCACTGCACACGGCATTAATTCACATTGTTTTCTATGACACATTTATAAATGCAATAAAAAGGTTAACAAGTATAGTAAAAATTTTCTAAGCTAAGCTCATCCACTTACCTGCATTCACAATGGCATTGTGTCTAATACAATTCTATTATCTGCGTTTGTTATAGTTACCGCCAACCAGTTACTTACAAAAAAACGTTAGAACTACATTGCGTGGATATTGAAATTTCAACCCTATTCCTTGTTAAATAGGTTTAAAATAGTTTAAGAGGACAATAGCATTTTCAACACTTGTGTATTTCATGACCACTTCAAAACTTATATTTGGGCACTAGCATATAACAATCATTTTATCAAAAAACGTAGCTGTTTCCTCTACGCCGTAGCCGTAGCATTCAGCGCTACAACCTTGCTACGAGTTCAAGGCCAAACTTACTACACGAAGGCTTGATGACTATTCTAATTGTGAAAATCAGTTCTTAATGTGTTATCTTAATGGGTGAGAGGGGATTGTGAGGGCAGTTGGGTCATGTATGGGGAGAGTTGGGATGACAGAGGGATGAGCAGGTTTTAAGGCTAAATAAATATTCTTGAAATAAATCAGCTGAAATGGATCATCGGTCATCGGGTGGGCTACGAACGCTGCTAAAGTGTAAGAATGAAGTTTGAATTAGTATCACGATATAATCGTTCCGTTTCAGTTGTTTTATTTACTGAGTACATAGAAGTAGTAAACCTACAGAAGGAATCCACCGATACAACGAGTTGTGACGCGTAATGGCGGCCGCTTTACATGTGTGCGTATTTCCGTGTGGTGCCAGTTCAAAAAAAAATCCCAATTTCAGATTAAATATTTTAGTATAAAAAAATGTGTTATGAATATACATATTTGTTAAATAAAACGGCGATATGCGTATGATTTAATAAATATAGTAAATATATTTCAGAAGCGGCGAATTTAACGAAAAACAGCAAAACTCACTAATATTAAATTGATAAAAGTACACGATGTAAATGTGTGTGTTTTCTCACTCTTCTCGACCCGATACTATAATTTCAAGCACTTTTTTCTATACATATTTATTAATTATGAGGCACAGCAGTGGCCCCGCTAAAAAGAAAAAGTGATTAGTACGGGAATATAATGTACAATAAAACAAATATACTTTTTTTGTTTGACTAAACTCTCAAATTTTAAATTTTAATGTAGGTATTTACTTAAAACACAACGAGTTGGCCATAGAGGTCTATTGAATGTTCTGACTTACCTACTTAGTATGAAACAGCCAAACCAAGAAGTAGTATCCTACACTACTTAAAGATATACATAGCCTTTATTTGCAATTTCATAACTAAGATTGCAAAACAACAGATCGCATAGTTAAATTATGACGATTTGTCGTGACAATTTATAGTGGTAGTGTATAGGAGTTTACCGTATCTTTAAAGAACTTATTAAAATGAAAAGCTGGTTGCAATTACATAGGTGATACAAATAGGGTTATAATTTGCAAAAGAACACTGTGTACTTTTTTTTGTAAAGAACGTTACTTAATCAAATTATAAAATTTTAATCAACATTATTGGTATCCATTCGTTTACAGTTGTGATAAATAAAAGAACATATAAATAAGTTACAGAACAAAAATTAAATTAATTAAAACTGAACTTAAAAACCTGTACCTACAACAAACCCGCTCCGCGCTCATACATAATAGTTAACGAAATGGAACATCAATTACCCTACGTTCGGGAAATTTCTCCGATTTTCATTGACCCGATTGTCTGGCAACACAGATGGCGTGAAGTAAATAGCTAGCGAATTTACACATTTTTAATGTAATTACGTGGTTAATTGTTTATTTACTGATGAAAAGTGATTGGGGGAGTTTTTTTGTGGCGATCAGTAGCATTTTTACTTAACATTGACAGCATATGACGGCATATTTTAATATTTTTTGGTCCACTGCGGCGTGCTTTGACGTTCGGAGGCGACTGTTGGGAGTCCCGCGCATCAAGGCCTTGCGTATGTGTGTGAAGCCTGTCAGTACGAGTCGACCGACGCCATTTGTAATCACAATTTGTTGTTGGCGGTGTGGTGTCTAATAATATTATATAGTCTAAGACTGAGTACTTAATTATCGCGGCAATCGAAGACAATATTAACATATTCTTATTACTACTTTGTGTTAAATCCCAACTCACCCCAACGACGGGGTGAAGTGGAATGTCCTATTATTCTGTTGTCTGAGTTTAAATACCTATTTAAAGTTATGAAATGGAACTAACTTAAATCATAAAAACATTAAATGCGTACAAATACCGGAACGTTAATAAATCAAATAAATATATAGACTACTATAAAAATAAAATTGTATCGAAAGTTGAATGTGGGTTTTGTCCGTTCTCATCCCGTTTTATGGTACCTATTGATTTGTTATGGATATTTTGTGCAAATTGCGGCGTAGAAATGCCGACGCGAATATCGATAATTTCAAAACGGATCAAGTTGCGATTTGTAATGTCCGCATTCGCGTTCTTAAGCGATATAATTAATATAGGATTTATTACTACGAAACTAAGCTTGGACCCATGATGGACTATAATATTTTATTGTCAGAAAAATGTGTTTCTCTTTTTGTTTATTTCGTAATTCGGTTATAATTTTATTTTTACCTTGAAAAAAAATGTTATGTGTTTTTTTTGTACTTTCATAATTACGGTAGCCATCAGATATATCGGAGCTTTGGCACAAATATCTGAACAACGCCTCTATTGTCACGACGATAAAGTGCACGTTCAGATTTTTTTCAGTTACCAGTTCTGGTCTATGTAGTAGTAAAATGTGTGTACACGCATGCAGGCGTTCTATATTCAAATTTTGACGTAAGTTACATACCTATATTAATTCTCTGCACAGCTATATAGGCATGGTCCTTCAGTTAAGATTTTGACCTTTAACTATAAGTTGCGCAAAAACTAGAGCCAAGTCTTTACGTAAAGGCTCAAGGCTAGTGCACTGCAGTGGTTATTAGCACGGTTATTATACTCTATACTTTTAGGTATTAAAAAAAAGGCAAACAATCTTGACGTGTCTTTTTATTAAAAAACGCTTTTTAAAAATCAGTGACTATTACATTACTGCAAAATAATGTAAATAACCATGTGTGAATCATAATTGTCACATACTTGTCATGATTTATTTTTCAAAACTGATTTTCAATAAAAAGACGTGAATGATTGTTTACCTTTTTTTAACTATTTAAAAGTATGAACTATAAGTAAGTACCTAAGTTTATACCTATTAAAAAATGGTGATTTAATTTTGTTTACCAGTATCAAATAGATAATTCCTTTATTTGATTACTGCAATAACAAACAATATTGCACAAAACAGCAAAATTTATGAAACAATAAAATAATACAGATAAGTTATTGGCGAACGAAGATCTCAAAAAGTAAAAAAAAAAACAAAAAAGTCAAAGAAGGTAGTTTATAATGTGAAACTATCTTTTATACAAAGCCTAATAGTTTAAACTCTGATGGATACGTAAGTGTACATATGTATATAATATGTCTTGTGCAATAAATATTTTTTATTTTTCTAAATTGCAGATACGCTGTCTATCCACTACTGCAACCGCGAGGTGGCGATTGGGGCCTCCGGTCCAGAGAGCGAGGGCTACATCCGGACCCCGGGCTACCCCAACTTCTACGTCGGAGACGAGTGTCGCTGGAGACTGGTGGCACACCCGGAGCAGAAGATTAGGATATCACTGCTCGACGTCAGTTTGAGGAGTGAGGAACCTTTTATTACTAGCAACTACATGTACTTTAAATGGGACTTTTATTCATTATATTTTGGACCCGGGTAAGTTCTTAAACTACGTCCAACAATGAGAGGTAGGGCACAGCGAAGTATCATCACACTTGAGTTTGGAGAAGCCAACTGGGGAAGCACCTCCTCCAAGACCACAGCCGTAATAGCACTGCTACCTTTAAGGTATGTAGTGTTGTGTTCCTGGTGGTGAGTAAGGTTCCCAGAGCTCCAACCCCCCTTAAAGGCCGGCAACGCGTTCGTGACTCCCCTGGTGTTGCGGGTGCCCATGGGCGACGGTAACTGCTTACCATCAGGCAATCGAGCAGACTCGTTTGCCATCTCTGTCAAAAAAAAACGGGTAACGCTTTTATAAGTCGAATATTGCTCGAAATGTCTCGCTCCGTAACGAGATGTATAAACAAAAGTCTTACGTGTTGGCTGACTGGAGAAGCCGACAACAACGACATATTTGGAGCTGAATTGATGCTAGAGCTGGAAAATAGCTAGTAGTTGTGATATAACGACTTAACAACGCCATCTATTGTGTTTGCGGTATATCAGGTAGTTGCTTTGCTTTTGGAAAGCAAAGTAACTACAACTACAATGTACAGCTTGTATCAAAACGAAATATTTGCCAAAACTTATTGTTGGTTGTTCCAGGTATAGGACCATTCGAAATAGATTGTTCTGACTACGTGCTGGTCACGGAAAGCAACGGCGACTCGCTGCTGTCTTCGTGCGACCAAGTCGCTCTCCCGCTGCGATTGTCGTCAGCGACAAACGCAGTCAACGTCACGATCGAGACTAGAAGTCAAGGCGCTTATCCTAAGAGGGGACTGTTGTTTCATTATAAGAGTAAGTTTTCTGAAGTCTTAGTACCCTTAGGTACAGTGATTGACTTTAATTGTTGAGCCACTTACGGTTCAAGCTATTTTCTTTTGTTTTATACATACTCTATGAAATGCCCAATGTAAAGTTAACCCTAAATGGCTGAACAATTATAGTCTCTGACCGTATTATAAAAACTCATACTTATGCGAACTGTTTTGTATGTTTTTTTTTCTTAGCCTTTAGACGCCCACAGTAAAGCTGCCAATTAACATAATTTTTCACAATTGAAATTCTAAATATCATGGAATAGAAAACCTTTATAGGCCGCTGGGATGTTAGAGGTTAGATGTATTAAAAGTTATAAATCAAGCTAGATATGAGTACAACAAATACATACTGAGAGGCAGTCAGCTTTATTATCTTATTGAAATTTTTATTTTTAGTTATTAAAAGCTTTTTGTCTGATCGAATTTCCATGATATTTCATAGACACTGCATTTGACACTTTCCGGCGAGATGTAAAATTACAATGCTGTTTTATTAGAATATTATATTCGTAATATAATTTAGTAAAGTATTACATACACAAATACGAATCATAATTTTGATAAAGTCTCGAGTAAAAATAAAGCTTACAAATAAAACTTATATTAACGCCATCTATCTTCCCTTCCCGTAGGTATAGGCTGTGTAACGCTACCAGCGCCATCCGACGGTTATCTAGTGTACCGCAACGAGGACGTGGCCCACTACATGTGCAACGTTCGCCATGTTTTCGCCGACACGAGACAGAGGGCGCGCGTTATATGGTGCTTTGACGACAATAGATGGAACGACACTGTGCCTTTGTGTGTTGGTGAGTTACTAATTGAACTTTTCCTTCTACATATTTGTAATAATAAATTGGTATACAAAACGCTAACAAGTAAAAATGACAGTCAGTCGTAGTACAAAAAAGGTGTTACAGTCAAAATTATAAGAATGGTAGGTACTTTTGATGGTATTTAATTTTATGCCTATACTCGGAACAAACTAATTTTCATAAGCATCGAAATGAGATAAATACTTAAGTACATTTTCAAGACAACAATCATCTTTGGGCCGTAATAACTAACAAGTAGTTTTCTATAATAGTTTATTACCGACGATTCGTTACTTTTTTTTTGTTAGACTACAACGATATTTAAAGCTCTATTTATTTTGAAGCATGCACCCACGGCTCTGTTTTGTGGCACAAAAAAAAATATCTAGTGTACCCTAAATGTGGTTCAGTAAATCAGGAATAGGAAAGCGTAGCGTCGGACGTCCATAAACTGGATGGACGGATTACCTCGTAACGGTTCGCTGGGACGCGGTTGCTGCAGTGTGCTAGCAGGTCGCTCCCTGTGTTGGTCTGTGGGTGTTTTCCCTAGGGAACAGTATGAGGATCTTCAAAAAAGGAGTGTATAGCTTCTTAAAGGGTAGGCAGCGCGCATGTGAATCCTCTGGAGTTGCAGGCGTTCATAGGCTACGGTAACTGCTTACCGTCAGGCGGGTCGTATGCTTGTTAGCCACCGTCGTTGTATAAAAAAAAAGTCTCATTAAGACATCTCCAGTATGCCTCAGTGGCTGATATACTTTCTGCTGATAGATACAAATTAGAACTAATATACCTAGTAATACGACCTGCTAGCCTAATATGGTCTAGTTTTTATCATTTGTCACTATATCTGTCACGCTCTAAGTGAGTGAGAAAGTGAAAGATAGCGCGATATACGATAAAATGGCAACTGTGCTGTCCTTTCTTGTTTACAAGCTCGGCAGTCATAAACTTCACAAACATAAATAAAATAATATAATGTAGAGCCGAAGTTTGGAATAACGAGACTTAATCGTCAATTTATATAAGTCGTTTATAATTATAACTACATATGTAGTTACGCGAACCCCCATTACAATACTTATCGGTTAATGTACAATTAAGTTTAGACATAGGAGTTTGTAACAATTGAAAAAAAAATCTCATTGCTTATCTCGGCAAAATAAATCCGATATAAAATATTTATAAGACCAACAAATATTTCAAATTCAAATAGACGACATAATTATACTTAAGGCAAAGTGACGAGGTCATCTGGCGTCCGAGACAGGAATTGAACCCGCATCTCCAGCTATCGCGGCAGGTGCCCTAACCAATTGGACCACCCGAAAAACAATTAAAATATTTAATTAAAATATATTTGATTTGTTCTCAGTAGAAATGGTTTCAAGTTGGATAAATAAATTGAAATAAATTATATCTACAGACAACTTTATATTAAAAGTTTTAGATGTCCTACCTGTAGTACTAATTATTATAATGGAATTAGAATGTTATACTATTGGAACAGAGTTGGATTTCATTTGTTTCCTTCGATTTTGACACAAAAGAGATTCTACTTTATTTCCTTGACTATAAAGAACAAATTCGAGTAATTACGATATTCTTTGTATTCTATTCTTAGTAATGTACTTATAGCCTGGTCAAAGTGCTAAATCGAATTTGTTAGTAACAATAACAAACTATACTTATCCTTTTTTTTAGAGCTAATAATACTTACGAAAGAGGAACACAATGTGTTTACCTCTGTATAGGTACTTTTTTTGTTTAGTTAATTCACTAATTAGGTACTGAATAGATGCCATTTATTACCGGACATGTGCTAAAGTATAAAAGATTGATTCAATTGTTCTTTGTTTTTTATAACAAAGAAATACAACTAACAAATTGGCATTGTGAAGGACTTTATCCGCTAATGTAATGAGAAAAACAAAGGATCCATTACTTTATTTATGACTACTTACATACTGCTAAGTTACTCTATAAAGGAAGAGGAAATTGCAATTATGTAGGTACTTAAGTTCCTGTCTCATATCTTAAGTTTTGGACAGATCGTATTTTTCTGTGAATACTGGACTGGCCATTTACAAACACTCCGTCAATAAAAACAAAAATACTTTCATAAAAACTTCTTTTGATGTTTCGTGTTCGCACTAGGAAGCAAGCACATGCGCAGACTGAAAATCACCTCACTCTTTCTCGGGCTGCGAAATGTGGAACAAATGAAAGTGACAACTGCTTTTATGTACGTCAGCACTCAATTATTAACGTCAAACGGCGTATTAAGCAAATATGGACTATATGCTGTTAAAGATAGGGTTGTAATTATAATGGGATGTTTGATTATTTTCATCATCCATTATAGGGCTTCGCGAGCGTAAATACAGGATAGTTCATTCGTCGCTCAGCCGCCGAAGCGTCAGTTCGAATTTAGAAATAGCTGTCATTCGTGACATCGAAACACGTGCGAAGTGAGTTTTTTTATTATTAATGTGATTCTAAAATTAAATTTCTAGAAAGTGTTTATTAAAATATTTCTTAGTGCTGTTAGTGGATGTGTGGTTTTAATTCAATGATTTTAGTAACACGTGTTTTAAAGCAGGGCATTTATTTTGTGTCCAGGTTATTGTTTAGAAGGATAAGTTATGGTTTGCATGTGTGGTCGACATTAGCCATACATGATAGAATGCGTAAACTTGTAAATGGAGTTAATTATAGCTATAATTAACTGAGATTATTAAGGGGAATGTGAGTGAATGTATATACATTTTGTTCATTCACTTGTAATTTTACTGCGCGCTGATTTTGTTAGAAGCATCATACGATCCTAGACTCAAACACATGCTACCATATTATAACTTACATATTTAATATACACAACAGAAGTAATACAAAAATGAATATAGGCACACTGTATAAAGAAGAAATCATGCTTATAAGGGATTTCTTGCAAATATCTTATATATATTTATTTATAACTATAAAAAAGCTATCATCTGGTATAATGATATTTCTTGTTACATTTTTTATCAATGACAATACAGGTCAGTGATATCAGGAATAAAAAGCGTTTTGTCCAGGGATCGGAAATTGTTATATTATAACAAAAAAAACTGTAGGTATCTCTTTCTTTTTTTGTTTACTACCAATTTCATGTTTAATAATACTGAGTCATTGTCTAAATAGGTACCTATTTAGACAATGACAGATTTTTGTACGAGTACATAATTTAGTACCTAGTAGATAATGCACTATGTTTTTTTACAAGAACCGATTATAAGTACTTAATTTTGATCAATATTTATGCTTGATTTGATTTGGCAGTTTTTGATGGAATATGTATGGGCTTAAATGGCTAACAGATTTTCGTAAGTGAATTGCCTTGTTTTATAGAGTCAATTGAATTATAATATTATTTTTACGTAAAAAAATGTAAAATGATAAGAAAAGCTTAAATTAGTTTTGTGTTTACTAAGCTCTCACTGGCCAGTAAATTACGTGACCCTATTTATTGTTTTATCGTTTAACTGCCTCTAAGTTTAAAACGTATTTTTTATCGCTCTACCTCTTTTTTAGTCTAACAAATAATAAAACTGCATTTTATTCACAAGACAACATGTAATTAAATACATTTTTTTTTTACGTATACAGTTTTTTTTCAATTTGGATTGTTTTAGAATAAGTATTTTCCTCGCGATAATCAGGTGTAAAATTGTCAACGATCAAGATTCAACTCCATGCTCGAGGTTCAATTTTGGAGTTTTTGGTTAGCTCGGGTTTCAATATTACCGTGAGAGGGTAAACACTAACTTTGCTCCCTTGTAAAACACATAACTAGTTTGGTCTGCAGTGACCATGGCTACGAAGCTGGAAGTACCGGTCGTTTGATATTTTAGAAACGGGCTTCATTGAGCTTAGTGTGGCCGGAGCGGAGTAAGATTCCCCCATTTTTTTTAAAGACTAACCAGCATTTGACCTCAGTCACATCTGATTGTAAGTGTCAACGAGGTCGAGGGTGTCCGCTGGTTCAGTAACAGATACACTCTTGCCTTTTTTTTTTTTTTTTTATGACATAAGCGACAAACGAGCAGACGGATTACCTGGTGGTAAGCAATTACCGCCGCCCATGGGCACCCGTAACACCAGAGGAGTCACAAGCGCGTTGCCGGCCTTTAAGGGGGGTTGGAGCTCTGGGAACCTTACTCACCATCAGGAACACAACACTACATACCTGAAAGGTAGCAGTGCTATTATGGCTGTGGTCTTCTGTAAGGAGGAGGTACTTCCCCAGTTGGACTGCCCCAGATTCAAGCGTGATGGTCATCGCTGTGCCCTACCTCTCATTGTTGGACGTAGTTTAAGGACATACCCGGGTCCAAAATGGAATGGGTCCGGAATGAAAAGACCGAAACTATATCATTCCGGGAACACAGACGAAGGGAGCGAATTCCGTTCCTTGCATTTTATTTGACACTAGCTGTGCCCCGCGGTGTTACCCCCGGTTTATTAGGAAAAAAACGTATGTGTTAATCCAGGGTGTCAGCTAATTCCATACCAAATTTTATTAAAATTTCTCGAGCCGTTTAGACGTGAAGAAGTACCTAACAAACATACACACTTACAAAATTTTCGCCTTTATAATATTAGTGTAGATTCATATATGTCCTAATTGAGTGTAGTTTAAATTAACACCAACGGTTATTATGTAATTATAAACGATAACCCGTACACTGTACACTGTACAACGCTCCACTGATAGTGACAGGCCTATCTCCGGCCCTCTCCGTAGTAATAGAAGCGGACATAAACGATTTATTCAACGAGTTGTCATCGAAACCAATGCGGGCGACTGTACGCTTTATCGATTCTGATAAGGAAGCAATCAGCTATTGGGGTGATAATAGTGTTATTTCTGACCGTTTTGAATATTGAGATAAAATAAGTAGAAGAAACAAAGGAGAAAGAGCTATAAAATATATTTTATTTAATTAACACGAGAGCGAAAACTATCGTTCCCGTTGGATCTGAGTTGTGTTTTGTGTGTGCGTTCGTCATTCTTTTGCATGCGTGTTAATTTAGTGTTACTATGTTTTGAATTCCATTTCTATCTGTGAGTTCCTATAATTGGCTCTGTATTTCTATTTATTTCTCTATTGTCTATGTTTTCGCTGTTGGATCTCCTTAAATAAATAAATAACACTATTAAATCGACGGTGGAAATTTCAAATGTCGTAAGGGACATACTTTTATATGCGAATTACGACATTTGAAATTTTCACTGTCGATATTGATACCTGTCATGGTCAATATAAATATATGCATAAGGTCGAAAATGTAATATCCATCCAATATTCTTGTAACATTCTCAATATTCTCATATAAGAGTTATAAGTTACTGGTTATCGCTCACTTCAAGTAATTTCAACTATATAACTAATGTGATCAATTGATCATAGGTACCATCCTTTTTAAGGTCCAGTAAGTCAAGAATATCTTATAGCTGTAGGTACCTAAGTCCGGGGTCTTAGTAGAGTATGGCTCTTAAAAAATATTTTCGATAAACACAATATTTTCAAAAATAATTGCTCCTATATTCTTGTTCGGTATGAATAAAAAGTCCTGATATATTTATTTATTTAATTTGAAAAAGAAACAAAACTTGTCTTGTAAAATATGTAAAAAAAGTCCTTTGAGACAGTGACGTACTGCCATTAAAGCAATTGGCTGTGTAACTGTCAACAAAGACCCTCACACGAATAAAAACTGTGCATAATCTTATACAGCCATATACCGCGAAGGTCGAAACTTTTCAAGAAATGCCAACGGAGAAAGGTCAGCGCGTGCTTACGGTTCCTCGCTACGAGTGGCTATTATCGCTCATTTAGCGCTCTTATACAGCCCTAGTTAAACCTCACGGCCTTACAAATGGCCGCTGTTTCACACCGTTATTTTGTTAGCAGCTGTATTAAGTATTTAGGCGTATCTTACAGACATCAATTGAGGGCTTGTCGACATTCAAATTGTATTTGTTTGTTTTATTAATGTTCCAGTCTAATCCACTGTGTTATCTCTTTATTATATAATCTCTTTTCATCTAATGCTTATTTATATCTAAAAAAATCTCAACTAAATGAGGATTATGAATTAATTTACAATGTTAATTATAACTCTATTAATGATCGTATTTTTAAATGTAACTGTAATCCGGCAATTTTTTTACTTCAGATACCTTTGTTTGCTTTTATTAATGATAAAATCCTCCCTCTAGAATTTAATTAATATTTTCAAGCCTTCTCGTAATCTAGGCCGCGTTAGCAGAAACTTTGTTTATCTCTTAACTTTCACAAAGACAAATAAATAAAGAAGACTGGTCGTTACCGTAAGTCGCATTATCGACGTTTAGTCTGTCCGTGCATTACATGCAATACACCGTCAAACTAGCTATGTCAAGCCCACGTGATGTCAGCAATATGCAGATCGCTCTGTACATTTCTGCATTACCTGTAATGCTCGGACGTATCGATTCATGTCAGTGGTGAAAGCGAGGGACAATGGAAGTTAGGTCTATATATATCCTTGCGACAGTTAAAGTGTTATTAATAATATATGTGCTTGAAATTTTGTCTTTGTGTATCGTGATATTGGTTGTTTGAAATAATATTTTTAAATGACATGTTATTGATATCTAATATTATTTTTCACAATACTCAATTATTTATTTTATGGTACAATTTGGGTTAGTAATAAATCATTACCGAACTTAGTCAAAAAGCCCGGGCCGCGCCGCGCCGTCCCCTGCGGAAAGCTGCCCATGACGCGCGATAGTTAAGTACTGGTTATTGTTATGTTAATACATGTATTTTGCACGGACATCAATACCATTTCAATAGCACTTCCTGTTTTAAGGAAGAAACCCTTCCTTTAAACTAGCTATTTAATGTCACTGCTGTGACCTCAATGCAAACGGTGGTGTATTCCAGTTCGTGACTTTAACGCTTTGAAAACTCATCATGTTGACAAAAAACTTTCGTGGCCGCGTCAGAATAAAGCGGAAAATGGAATCATAGCTACTCGCAGAAAGATTCCCGTCTGTTCCGCTTTAAAGATTAACATTCTACACTATTTACTCGTCTCTGACTTCACAAAGCATGAGTCGGCAACTTTCTTTCATCCTTTTAGTCCTTTATTGCCTCATTTTTTGGGATTTACCCTTGGGCGATAGATACACAAAACACTTGTCTACTCAGCCTGTGTTTTGGTGTTTGAACAGGACTGCGTTATCTAACTCGGTTCAAAAGTAATCTATGTTGAAAGTGGTTTTTCAATAAGTACCTACATATGGATATTGTGTAAACATGTAAGCTTTGTAAAGGTTTACATCGGAAAAATTGTGTGTAGATATAGATCTATAGGTTACCCCATTACTAGCCATTGCCCGCGACTTCTACGTTAAATATTTATTGATTTCTCATAGTTTCTGATCTCTAATAAAATTATCATAAAATTCTAACATTTTGCAACTCTTTTATTTAGCTTGATGCAATGGGTACTATAAGTCTCGAATGTATTTGCGTAAAAATAATGAGACATGCGATAACAGAACTACGATAATAGTGACTATTAAATAACTTCACTCGCGAATTGTCAAATTATAAAAGTCGCTTACACATCAGTCACTCTATTGGAGCGCTTTATTAACTTTACATGTCACGGCCGCCTTTTAGCTTTCTGTAAAGTCCAGCTACCACTTTACAAAACGCAACGCCTACTACCGAACAACGTCATGCTCTAAGAGCAAACTTATACCGGGTGAGGCCTGTAATAGGAGCTTTAACTTTAGGCATCATTTCTACACCAAAAACGTAGCAACATTTGTTCTACGACTTTTGAAAATAACTTATA
This sequence comes from Grapholita molesta, assembly GCA_022674325.2. NCBI lineage: Eukaryota > Metazoa > Arthropoda > Insecta > Lepidoptera > Tortricidae > Grapholita > Grapholita molesta. The sequence continues at coordinate 5,089,914 of CP053124.2, read as the reverse complement.
GTTTAATAAATATTAATAAAAAAAGATTTTCCAAGCAAGCAATGTATTGCAAAAACTATGAAGTTTGTAGGCTGATAGTAAACGTCAACTAGACTATTCGATGCTGTTCATTGAAAATACTATTTAATTTGTTCGAAAAAATCAGAAGTAATATATTACCCAATTATTTAAAGTTGTAGAACAAATGTTGTTACGTTCGTGGTGTAGAAGCGATCCCTAAATTTATTGCTCCTGTTACAGGCCACACCCGGTATGATATTTTACTTATTTGTTATTACTTGACATTGGCGAAATCATCGATCGATTTATTGATGGAAGCCATATTATTTTAAAAGAAGAAGAAGAACTTTACATTTCATTTGAGAATATAGGTAACCGCAAAGATTGCGTTTTGTTTCTGCGTCACTTTCGTTTCGCATATTGATAAAGATGAAAATATCGAAACATAAAAACGGAATATTTTTAACTAAATTGCGGGAATGTCTATACATCTTTCACATGAGAAATTAACTTTATTGGATGTGAAGACTTTGTTCTTAAGTCCCCGTAAGAAATCGTGTACTTATAATAGTAAGTTCCTGATATACTGGTGAGCAAAGAATTCGCAATACTTTCTGTGTGTTATACAATTCAACGGCCAACCATGCAAGATCTCGTTAGAAGAGGACAATAGAATCTTTTTCAATAGAATCAGCTCACATGCTTTATAGTCAGGATTTTAGCATTCAATTGTCAGGGAATTTTCTAGAAAGCTGTTATGAGTTATTCATTGATGGAAAACATTGTAAAGAATCAGTTTTATTTTACTATATCAGGTGCGAACTAAAATGACACCCAACTTCAATGATATTAGTTAAGACAAAACAAACATTCACTTTTTCCCAACTTCATAATTTTTGTGTAGAAGAATGCTGAGACTTTGTAGTATGTACATACAAATCGAGAGTCAAAACGTCTCTAAACTCAGTCCACCCTTGTGGTAGGCTAGACGTATTCAGGCGAAGGGTTGGCACCCCTGCGTCTCGCCGGGGGTAAAGAATATGCGGAGGTTGGGTGCAGTGAGGGGCGCGCTTATTAAAGGAACTGGGTACATTCAAAGCCCAAGCAAAATTAGGAGTATCATTACCTTTTTGTAGTAGTTGTGCTTTTAGGTACTGTAAATAGTTGAGGTAAATGAAATGAAAACCTAGTATACAGGGTATTTTATAGATATCGATAAACTTATACTAAGCAAAGCTCACAAATTGAAATATGAAAAAATAGCTGTCCAATATCTGAGGCAGGATTTGAACCCGTCAGCATTTGCGTCTGATGTCCTGATCAACTAAACGGTCACAGGATATAGCATAGTTCGTAGTGTACTACAGGTTTTTAGCTCAACGCACATAATTATACTTATTAAAATGAATACGTTCTTTCACATAGACAACTTAACGGAATTGCTAAGATTCAAAATAAAACGTCGAATTCGTAAGCAAAGCCACTTCCAATCAACCCCTACTTTGAATACTGAGTCTCACGATAGTTTTATGTTTTTACCTGACTTAGACTCTATATTCGGTTTGGGATATTAAAACGGGGAGACTGCGCGTGGGAAGGTAGTCTTGGGAAAATCTAGATTATTTCCGGACCATTCTTGATTTTTACTACTGGAATACTTTCTACTAAGTTTTTACTTCCAACGCGTTTTGTGATTTTGGGAGTTTCAGTGCCAGATTGATTTTTTTTTAAACGGTTGCAGATACAAAATGATTTTCCTTAGGGAAAACTCGGATCTCGATCGAAATGGCTAGTGGCTACAAGGGCTATAGCCAGATTGAATAATATAACAGTACGCCGGGCTTCTGTGCGAACCCTCCCATTAATCTTAAGGAACTGCTTATCTAGTCTCATGGTCGTATTATATTATAAACAGTGCCATTCATTCTTGATAAGAAAAGTGTTTTACAACTTAGATTTCTGTAACTGTATCAATTGGTATAATTATACTAGTTACTTTGATTAAAATTAGTGACTGTATGCGCGAAAAGGATGAAGTGTTGATAATTTGTATAAAATGTACAGTTACATCTCCTTGGACTTATTGTATGTACACAGTTTGTACAAAAATATTTCTGTCCGCTTTTTAAACTCCTTAAATATTATATTTATTCGGTGCCTGGAAAATTTATGTCAGTACAGTTAACGCCTTAATTCTCGTTTTTAGAGTAAAATATAATCAAAATCATTAAATCCAAGATCTAATTATCAGATTAATCTGATCCAGACATGATGAAATTGATGATTGCGACAACATTCAACATGAATAAGGTTTTATCTTTTAGTCAAGAACCTTCGAAATAAAGCTTCTTAATTCAGTTAGTTAAAAAAATCCGTATTCGCTCAAACTGTTATTAAGTTAATCTTGAACGTATTTTAGAATTTGGGGTCAAAAATAAAAGTCTATTTTCGAAATGATTCGGCCACTCTTACCATTTCGAAATTACCCGAATATACTACATGTAAAATCTAATTCCACCCTTACTAACATCGCAAAAAACATACACTCATGTCCCAAAACCTCTCTGTACCTAAATTGGTGCTTATTTGAATATTTTTATGTGCCCCCAGGGTCCAAACTGGAATTGCTTCGTTACCCCTGGGCCTGCCCTAACTTAGGGCATTGTATTATAAACTTATGTTGTTTGCTTTACGACTGTAACGTTGAACTGAATTATGGGTTATGTCTAGAGAGTTACGGTTAAGTTACAAACTATCTTATGATAGATGGTTGAATCAACTATTCCTGTGTTTCGGGCCAACCTAGGTATTGTCCATAAGCTGCGAACAGAAATCGTAGAATATCGGGCTGCAGCATCTCTTCAGAACGGTGGATTATACTGCGATCACTAATCCGTGGCCATTATACCATGAACCCAGCATTCTTAGAGATTACTTCCTGTGGTGCTCCATGAGGAAGGTCTATTTCGTGGCTGCTGGGTACCTACCCAAAGCTGCCCAAAAGTATATGGCATCTAAACTTGTAACAATAAGTTTTCTATCACAGGGTTAGTAAATATTGGACGTTTTTCATAAAGAGTGAAATGCTCCTTTAGACCCTTTATTCAGATATGAATATTAAGGGAGATGACTCCTCATATCTCTATTTTTCATAAAGAAAATCTGAAAACAAACCTTATCGTTACGCACGTAGATGTAATAATAAGATTTTGATTAAAATCCCAATAACATGGCTTTAATTTAAACAATTTGTGAGCATATGGTTGTGGTTTGGCAATCTGAAACGAATTAATTGGCAAATTCAATTCTAATATTACCTATACGCGATTGCTTAATATCTGTTTAAATCATTTAATTAGTACGGTGGTATTTCATTAAATCTATGATATATCAAATGAAAATTAACTAACTTAGAAATAATCTCACAAAACATTTATTTATTCAGAATGACCTCAGCTATCCGGATCACAGTTTTCCGGATTCACTGAAGGATATCTTAGTCTGATACATATTGGTAGTTTTCGCCAGACATGTTGGCAGACAGATCCGGCGGACATAATAGATTATACAGATAGGTCTAACTAGATTATAAGTTTGTTGTTTATTATTTATTATTCTACTTTGTGATATGTATTCTGCTTCATGCTACGTCAGTGCCCCAGAGACAACCTATGTTTCTGACTGTCACGACGTCAAAGCGGCAAATATATTAGATGTAATAAATTAAATCACGCTCGCTCGCCCTCTAAACATATCGTCTCAATGTAAATCATAAAGGAAATTGGCTGCTTTATTTTATTTTGATTTATTTATTCGAACATGTGTTGACGGTATGGGAATTTCGGTGTCAAGGAAAATTTTCACGGTAAATTAATCAATAATACACACCAGATTAATGTCCATGATTTTACAGGATTTCTAATATTTTAGAAAGAGTAACAGTAGCTCTTTTTAACCTAAATAAACCTGATAGAAATAAAACAACTAAAACGGATTAAATCGATCAATCGGGTCCACCCGATGACCACGAACGCTGCTAAAGGGTTCGAAACGTCGGGATGAAGTTTAAATTAGTATACGCGATTTAATCCGTTTTAGTTGTTTTATTTCTATCAGGTTTATTTAGGTTAAAAAGAGCTACTGTTACTGGTTTTATTTCATGAGTAATTATCGCGGCAACCGAAGACAATATTAAACCTGATAGAATAAGTGAAACCTGTATAAGTGAAAAGCTTAACTGGAGGACCATGTCTATGTAGTTGTGCAGATAGTTAATATGGAACTTACATCAAAATTTGAATATAGATCGCCGATGTGCGTGTTCATAAACATTACTACTACATATACCAGGACCTTTAGCTAACTTTTTTACCTATATAAACCTAAAAATATACAAAACTTGGTTGGCTCGATCAGGAATCAATTCGAAAAATATTCCATGTAGGTGGTTTTCCATTTCTCTTTAGAGGGTACCAAGTGAAGTATTTATTTGTGTAAAAGGGCGTTCCAGCGTCACACCCTTTGTACAGTCAGCGGAAATATTATTCTATCTAAATTCGTTCAAATGTAGGTTGTTTTTCCAATCTTAAGAATAGTTTGCGAAGTAAGTAGAATGTAATGGGGACTTATTTTGTTCGAGCAGTTCAATTATTGTTGTTGTTGTGCCCGTTAGCCAGGAGACAACAACATAACACGTTTTGGTTGACGAAGAAACTATACAGAGTGTAATCGTTAATTAGTAGCCAAGCAACTATTCCGTAATTAGCTCCTAGAACACTTTAAAGTTTAAATTGATATCGAAAGTGTATAAATAACTAAATTCCCTTTTTTTATTTAAATTAGAGATGTCCAAAATATTAAGTTTAAACGGCCCATTCATTTAGACACGATTACTTCTTATAAGTACATTTGGAATGAAAGACGGAATCTCTTAGCAGTTAGGCTTTAACAGTTGGGAATAACTAGTTATTTCTGCTCCTATCTCGTATAACAGTCATCATCATCGTATGAGCCGAAGGACGTCCACTGAAGGACATAGGCTTCCCCCAAAGCGACCCACAATGATCGGTTTTGTGCCCTCCGGATCCAATGGATTGGCGCGTTTTACCAGGTCATTGGTCCACCTTGTGGGGGGTCTGCCCACGCTGCGCCTTTCAGTACGTGATCGCCACTCGAGAACCTTAAGCCCCAGCGGCCAACGGTTCTTCGTGCAATGTGACCCGCCCACTGTGTTAGGTGTAGCGATCCGGGCCATATCGGTTACTTTAGTTCTGCTACGAATTACATAATTTCTGATGCGATCAGAGACACTCAGAGTAAAAAATCCTTGAAAGATACTCGTATGTGTAAATATGTACAGCTGACTGTACTTACTTTGCGCATTCACCACTCAATTACTAAACTCTTATTGACTGAGAACTTCAGGAAAACCGTACGGAAATACTTTTCGTTTTCCAAATACATTTTGACTACGTTGGTACGTAGGTATGGGCACTTTAATCAAATGCCTAAATCTTACCCCCGTATAAAAGTTAGCTAAACCCAGTTTTATTATTTCTTTATGACAAAAAGTAGAAATCATTTTAAACAGTATTAAAATATCGACAAGATTATGATTTTTGGCATCCACTTGATCGCTTATTGTCACGCGCGCTGCTCCAAAAAAACGTGTCAAAGTCATAAATAACCATAACAATTATGTATATATATAAACGTGAAAGTCCTGATCCTGACTGACTTGATCAACGCTGAGCCCAAACCGCTTAACCTAGATAGCTGATTTTTTTACAATAGGTAGTTTATTATTATTATTATTTATTTATATACCGTAAGCACCCACTAAGGAGGGATTTTAGGAAATTCCACCATTAAGGGGGTAAAAAGAGGGTTGAATGTTTGTATGGGGATTGTATAAAATTTATAGCGAGAGACCTGAAATTTTGTGTAAGCACTCCATATTCGAATACAAGAAAAGTAATTTGAGCATTTTTTTGAAATTCATCCCCTAAGGGGTCAAAAAGGGGGTTCTTCTGCGTATGCGAAACCGGGGGCAAAAGGTAGTAAAACATATGTACAAAATTTTCTTTCACGCACACGTGACACTGAATTATCATGGGCATTATAGATTTGACAGACGTTAAAAAATAACACCAAATTTGATTAACTTAGTTTGTCAGTAAAATTACAAAAAATTATGTGGCAATTATGTAACAGTGCCAGCTTTAGAAGAAAACAAAATCCTTCTCACTGTCTTTAAGGGTGAATTGCAAAAAGATAACTAAAAAGGTACAATATTTTTGCAATTCACCCTTAAGAGAGGAAACTGACCCCACTACATATTATGTCAATTTATGTCACAAATATGTAGAAAATTTTACTTTCATATGTTGCAAATAAATATTGTAGTAAATTTTATTTTACATGCCGTAACAAAATAAAACTTTTACTAAACTTTTGATGGAATAACCTGGACAGACAAATAAAAACCTTATTTAAATGACATTAAGACTTAAATGTGGAAAATAATGATGAAAATAGCGTGTGTAGATAATAGTCGGATTGCGTTACTAGTTTACATATGAACACACATAAATCATCTGTAATGAGGATTTCCGAGACGTTTTGTTACTAGAATTTTTGCAATTATATGTACTGTTGACATATATATCGATACGGGATCTATATCGGCCTGTCGAATTTTTTTTAGTATATTTTTCTTCCGTAGACATATTCCTTGATATACCAACGTTTGGTCGAACTATTAAAATGTCGAAAATCGTTTGGTCGAAATTGTTTGGCATAAACTTATTTGGTCGAAAAATACGAGTAACATTTATATGAAAACTGTTAGCGCTTAATTACTCATCGTACCTAACGGTGACTCTGGGACTATATAGCGAGTCGGGTGTGTTGGGGATGCAAGATACCTAACACTCCTCCTCGCTTCGCTCGTCGTCGTACCTAACGGTGACTTTGGGAATGTATTTTTCTTTCTTGATAGTAAGTCGGGTGTGTTGAGGACGTAACATACCTTTAGGACATTGTAAGTCAAGCTAAATAACAATTAGATCTAACAATGTTATGGATTTTACCTTGTAGTAATTAATATTTTAGGTTTCTAAATTGTAGACCAAAAAACTTTCGGACATAAAATATGTATGTAAAATATTCTTTCTACTAAAAAATAAGTATGTCATTAAATATTATACCAAACATTTTCGACGAAATAATTTTAGACCATACAATTTTAGAGCATGCGACGGGCACCCATCGATACGGCCAGAGTGCCAAAATATGTACACATGCACCTTAACACTTAGGCAATAAGGTTGTTCGTTCAGTAAACGGAGCGCTCCGATATCGGTCATCGGTCGAAAGAACTACTCGTAGTTCGGTCTGTTGGTTCCTTTACTCCTTTAGTACACAGGCTCAAGTGTAAGGTTCGATTTTTTTCTAAACAAGATGTTTGTATAAGATTATTTATATTTCACATTTTTAAAGTGGTCTTTGCCCAGCAGTGGGAAACTCTTATAGCCTAATAAAATAAAAAATAACTTACTGGAGCGAATACGCAGTTAATTATAATGAGTGGTAGGAAAAGTAAACTAGGTACGCTAAATAAAAAAAGTGAAGTTCAGGCACCGCACACAAAGTTACGTATTAATTGAATCATGAATGCATCATGCCAATTCACACTCGGAATCGCTCACTCGAAATTTCCATGCGAATGTTTTTATTGCACGAGAAAATTTGACAAAAATCTAAACCTGTAAACGTATTAAGCAAGCTGTTTTGCCTTATTGAAAATAATGATCTTTTCCAATGTTGTCATATTTGATGTATTTTTACATATTTTATGCATGTCGCGCCATTAGTTTATATTACTGTATGTACTAGAACTAAATGGAACAAAAAAACGGTTATTAACCCAAAATGTTGGTACCTTAAAACCGGTTCTTCTCATATACTTTAGAAAATACAGTTGCATTCTCTAGTACAGCGACGCTACCGCGAAAAACGATGTTCATTGGAGTAAAAGATGCTCGAAATATACGAACTTCGACGTTCGCGGTATCGGGCCAGGAGTGATTTCTCGTAAAATAGGAGGATGTCCCTTTCTAATAAAACGTACCTATAATGGTTCATCATGATGGCGCACTAAGATGGGCCAGGATAGATACGGCTGGCTTATGGAGGGATGTCGATGGGATGGCGAGCGGTGTCGGCTTTTCGGCAGCACATCAAAGAGAGATGGCCAAAACGATTAGATTACAACTAAATGTGGCCATCCTGTCGCCTAAGTGGCGTTTCACCCGTCACATGGCTATCTCGCTGGCCCAGCTGCTTTTATTACAAACTACAAGGTTTTGAAAAATACCTCTCAGAACCTACAATAGTACCTATCTAAGTTTTTTTTATACAAGACTGATTAGCCTTTGACCTCAGTCGCAACTTATGGTAAGTGTCGACGAGGTCTAAGGTGTAGCACGCTAGTTCAGTAACAGCCTATTCACTCTTCCCTTAAAGAGACCCAAATTATATCTTAATTACTCGTATATTAAGTGTTAAAAATTATCTAGAAATGATTGTATTGATACAAATGATTTGCAATTTATTTGTCTATGTATTTTATATAAGAACCTTTGAATATCATGCAATGTTGTTGTTGGTGTTCAAAATTTGTATATACTAAGCTTTATTGACTGTAAAAGACCTTTGATACTATTTGCTTCTGAAACACGTTTACTACTATCAGTCACGGCTGTCCACTGTTGCTTCTCCCACACACCGCCAAGAGGAGCGATCTCAGAATATGGGGCAATGCCATAATCGCCACGCTTGCAACCTGCCTGAGGTTGGCGATATTAGTGTGTTCTACCATTTTTAACACAGTGAGGTTTATGTTCACGGTTAACGCAAGAAAATAAATAAATGTACTTAACTACTTGCTTTAGGCATGTATTCAAAATAATATACCTACATATTCTGTGTTAGTTACACACTGTATCACGTTACACATATCATTTATATTATAATATTGAACCTTGATTCAACGCAAAAGGCTTCAAATTACGCCGTTAATCCTACTTATGACGTTTTATTCCAAAAGGGTTAAGTTCCACACCAACTGACACTCGGAGTAAATAAAAACTAATTGCGTGGTCCCGAGTGACTAGACGTAATTTGATTCCAGTCGCTTTACGTAATGGTTCATCATCATCAGTCGAACAGTCTATGAAGTGACCTTATGTCCTTCTGTTGAAGGCGAGGTTCTTCCATATAGTTCAATCCCTCGCCAAACGCATGGCCGCGTGCAGTTTTAATTACATGGCAGCATAATTTAGGCACACAAACTAGCACGAGGAGGGCCTTTTGATTTCGCTCCTTAAACTCTGCTCGTAGTTATGGTTTTCTTCAAACTATGCGTAGATCGCCATGAGAGGTGCCTGAAAAAAGTAGGAATGTGATTCTGGGGCCACAGCCAAGATGTCAATCGATTGTAGGAACGAAGACGAAACTAAAAATATTGTATTACAATGACAGATTGACCGACATATCACGTGAATTTTTCCATACATTATCACATAATTATAATATTAAATAATATAATATTAAATGTTCGGGTGAAATCTTGCTCCTCAATTTTGAAGTGGATATCTTTTTAATTAATTGAGCTGAAATATAGCACACTTATGTAAGTTTGGTGACAATGAAATATTATGGCACCACTGACTTGGTCTGATGCTGGCGCTAGAAGCAACTCCAAATAGATACTCAAGATAAACAGGTCGTGTTCAGACTTGTTAGAATCCTCTCGATGAGAGATGATGATTGAGCCAAAAATACGGTTGGCAATACAAGCTTATACACTCGACGTCAAAAATATGTATACACTTTTTCACTTTAATATTTGTAATAAGGTGCAAAAGTGTAAATAAATCTTTGACGTCGATTGTACCAAGTGTCTTTTTTGACAGAAACTTAATTTTGTTTGGGTTGCAAGTCGTCGACATCCAACGATGTATACCTAAGTACCTCCTCTAGTATTGACTGATTCGCCGCATCGCAGTCCAAGGTCTCTGTAGAAGCTGGCGCCAACGCGACATCTCAAAGGCGTAACGTAATGGTTACTGCATTCAAATGGTTTTTTTTGTATTAGTTAGAGTGGCAAAGTACCAAGTAACAATAGTAGAGAAAGCGGGTTGTATAAATTGGTTTTTTGTTTGCTGAATCATTGGAGATGTGAGGAGTTATTTTAATTTAAATACGTAATGGGTTTTTATTTACTATATGATCTGATCATAAAAAACTTGAATGCCGTCATTCGTTCTATAAAATATCCACCAGTTTATTACGTTTCCTAAATACGAGTAGATTATTTTAGAAAAATATTTATCATGTTCTAATATTATTATGTCTTACTGTTTTTTGTCTCTTGGCTGACTATTGAAACAACTAAATGATAGAGAATATTGTTTTAAATTATTTAAAGTACAGTCTGAGTCATAGATATCGATACAAAGTAAGTTCCAAAATATGTATACATGCATATATTGCATATTGTCTCAATTAAAGCACATGTATACTTATTTTGGATCTTTTTCTGTATCTCTATCTATTACTTTGACTGTACAATTGTTGATAGGCATTAAGTCGCTGAGTAAAAACAAGTTATTTAACAATCCTATAACCTTACACAACTGTCCCTACAACAGCAGTTCTACTAAGGATTATTTTCATATATATTACAGTTAAGAGGCAACCGATACCCTTTTTCAAATTTGAGATTAACTGATGACCACAAACCTCGCATATATCTCTTTGTATACCTAATGTATTTTCACATACTCCCAGTTCTCAATTTGTATGAGCAGAGAGAAATATGCAGCTGCATTGATAGCAATCGTTTTATACTTAGGTATCTATTAAATTTTGTCCTGAAAAAAAAATGAAAATGACTTGGTATTACGCCTGTTTACATAATTGTCTACTACTAATGTTTGTTATTTACATTTTACATTTAATCTATGATCAGAATTGACGTAGGTCGTCAACTATGCGAATCAATGCAAATTGGTTGTCAATATCGTATTTTGGTTTTATAGGAGTGCTACTAAACTGAAATTGTTATTTAGAAGTAATTATGATTAATTACAGTCTGCCTGAATGGCTTAAGGTTACAATGTTTTGTATTTGGTTAAGTAAGTAGATTTTAAACACAAAACTATCGTGAGACTCAATACCATGAGGCAAACTTAATTATTAGATTACAATAATTATATAGCATTTATACTGTCAAAACTAAGTTACCTTTCATTTAAAACCCCGTGCCCTCTTTACAAGCAGTCTCTATAGTAAACTAAGATGTATATAAATATGAATAATTATCTTATTTTGTTCTTGTATTTTTTACAGAAGAAACGAGTGCTGATTCGACGGGGGAAGACAAAGACAAAAAAATGACGCACTCCGATCCCAATATGATAGTTGGTGAGTAGATAATTAGACTATAGTATATGTATAAACGTATTAAGATTCCCTTTGTCGACGCATGATCTGAGAAGGCCGTTTAACGACCCTTTATATCGATATGATAATACGTTCTTGTATTGCCGTTTTGAGAACTAATACTAACAATAAAAAAGTGATGCATAAAACTGTTGTGATTTATGCTATTACTACTTAGATACAGTCAGCGTTGTGTTCTGACTTGGCTTATAAATGGGTACCAGAGCATTCCCAAAACATGTCGTTTACACACATACATAAATTTCAGCCGTATGCAGTCCACTGTTGGACATAGGCCTCCCACAAATATGACTTATATCATCTTGGGGGTAGTTGCCATATTAGCCACACTTGGCAGGCGGGTTGGCGACCGCAGTAGATGTAGATTAGGTTTCGATGGACGCTGCTGCCCGTCCGTAGGATTTTTCCTTTTGTCGCCTCTTACGACACTCGCGGGAGGAGATGGGGTGGTGCTATTCTAGTCAGCTGGCATCACACGGCTATATAGCAACATGTTGCCCAATACGACATAATTACAATCGCTTGTACTCGTGTTGTGCCACGCGTGGTCGTGGTCTCTACCTACAAACGTTCAAGCGATAATATTCTTAAGTGAAACACCGAGAGCGCAGGCGATGGTACCTACAGATGAGTTCATCCGTTGTATAGGTAGTTCCACGAGAGTTGAGGCGAATGGATTACGCACACAACTATATGAAGTACTGATTGAATGAATGGAATGAATGAGTAATTCAAAATCTTCCTGTCATTACATGAGATGTTGTTGTGTTGACTGGGTTGTAACAAAAAACGTTATTAAACTTGGACAAGACGGAATAGATCGTAAAGAAAAATATATTTTTAAAATACATGGTATTACTTTTTTCAGTAATAGGCCAAAGTGTTAAAACGCTCTGACTGATGTTTCTTTTTCCGTCTGAGCCGGCCGGCCTCTAATTAGAGGTACCAAGACGGTTTACCAATTAACGCTGTTTGCTACTGAGGGTAGAATCGGTTATATCGTACCGCTGGCGTTGAATCGTACTCACATAAGTTAACTAAAATTATAAATAGCTTTACAAGACCGACATCTGACATATAATATTACTTATTTTACTATTTAATCGTACGAACCACATGTTTCGAGGTATGTTTTAGTTTAAGGAAAACGACTATTTACAGGTCGATTTATGAGAGTTGGCGCCGTATATAATATATAAATCTTAAGAGTAGAGTAAAATTTTTGAGAGTACTGCACTCGGATTCATAAAACTTTAAGAACGAAAATAATCACACACAATAGTTTCTTGCCATTATTTGTGCACAAAATGTATAGTTTCGATACCCACGATTATTTATTTATATCATTTATGCTTGTTAAGTACAATTTCTTCGTGTTTGAGAGAGTTTAAAATGTCACCATTCGAGTGTCGAGTGCTCAAAAATCGGCCCCAAGTTCAGTACAAATTTCACGCTATAGGTAGTTTCACGAGAGTTGAAGTCACTCACACAACAACATCTCATGTACTCGCAATGATAGGAGAATACTCATTCATTCCATTCGTTCACTCTTTTGCAATCAGTACTTTATAATAGTTGTGTGCGTAATCCATTCGCCTCAACTCTCGTGGAACTACCTATAACTCTTGTGAATCGACATGTGCTTGTAAAAGGGAATCTTACGCAAAACTCTTCGTAGGTGGCACCACTAGCACAATAATCGCAAGGACACATGTTGTTTTACTAATTCCGTCAATAGGTATACTAGACCCGAAAGAAATTGTACTAATTATTTATGCGTTTAAAAGTGTTCGTTTTTGGGAAAATTTGAATTCGGATTAGTTGATTGACAGTGATTGGTACGCGGGGGCGTTCGGAAACTGTCTAAGTCCCGCCAATTTGGTTCGGTTAGATAGTCAGTGTCATGTCAATTTCAATAAAAGTTTCAGTATTTGTCTTATTACAGGCTTAAACCAAAGAGAATATAATAACATTACGTATTTCTAGACCTAAAAAGGTCTAGAAATATTATGCCTACCACCGACCCCTAAATTGGCTATTGCGGACGCTGGCAATCCAGTTTTTCTGCTAACAGATAAGGTTTAATTTCCTTCAAAAGGTTAAACTCATTGCTAACAATACTAGTGCTGCGCTCTAGTAGCAGAAGATCGCAGTAATACTATATAACATTAGCGCACAAGTCTGTTATCTATATAACATGGACGCATAAAATTGATACTACTGAAAATATTCTACACCACTATTATATTATGCACTTAGTAAACGCTTCAAACGCCGTTTACCCGCTCCACTGCTCGGTTCTTTTGCGGGCTGAACCACTAATTTCATTTGAGGCGCGCATGGCGAGGTGGTTTACCACTTAACCTTGTTTGCGACGTGAGTGGAGCAGTAATTCCCCTGAATGTAGTGTACTACAATATTTATGACTATATTGAATATGATTTTTTGCAGTATAGCGGATAGATTTTATCGGAATAGGTAGTCACTAAATAGAAAATTCTTAACATTTTTTTTTCTTATCTAAGTAGGTTTGGCGTATTGGGTAGTTACCCTGCCTATGAAGCCGTAGTATGGTAACCAAAGGTGACCAAATTGTAAGCAATTTTTTTCTACTTACCGGCTAAAATAAATATTTCTAAATTTCGTTGATGATAAAATAACGTAATGTGTACTACACGACCCCTAAGCTACAATGTATACGTAGACTATTATTGCCTCAGAATGTCGGAGTAAAGATATGTTTCTGGGTACTTAGGAATATTAGTTTATTACGTGTTAGATGAACTAACATAATAATGTTTTGTTGGCTGTATTTAGCTATTTAATGTTAGCAGTTTTGTTTCTCTAAAAAAATAAAGGAATGTCTCCTTTAAGTAAAATGAGCTAACTGGATGTTTCCTTTGAGCTATCTAGATTTAAGTTAGTTTCCCTCGAGGGCCCGACTTATTTTAACACACTGTATATATAAATACCCCTCTAAAAACTAAACATAGCGAAATGAATTTATGTAAGTATATATTATTAATGCTTACAATGCTATATTACTCAACAAGAGTGTCACATATATTGTGTAGACAATAACATGAAGTTACCGTTAATATGGTAATTACTAATTAGGTAAACTTAGTAAGAGCAGCAAGAATATAAATACATTGGAATATTAAATTACTTTATTGGTAATAATGTCCAAATTATTATTGTATGTCTTTTCCGAGGCGTATGCGGAGCCGGATCGAGCCAACGCGCAGTCACTTCAGATATTTGTGACCACCTCCACTGCTCCGATATATCTGATGGCGGTTGTGCCGTTTAGATTTTATTTACAAATATCGAGTCTAATAAAATTATATTATTTGCAAATTAAATGAGACTTAATGACGTTAAAACTTAAAATATTGTCAGTTAGATTGCCGACTTTTCGGTAGTAGAGTCAGCATCATATAGTTAGTACAGAAACTATATGATGTACTACCGAAGTTAACATACATACATACATTTCAGCCGTATGCAGTCCACTGCTGGACATAGGCCTCCCACAAATATGACTTGTATCATCTTGGGGGTAGTTGCCGTAGTCGCCACGCTTGGCAGGCGGGTTGGCGGCCGCAGTAGCTGTAGGTAGGATTTTTCCCTTTGTCGCCTCATACGACGCCCGCGGGAGGAGATGGAGTGGTGCTATTCTAGTCAGCCGGCATCACACGGCAACCGAAGTTAAAGTAGCCGGATATATCTTATAATTATAAAATCCTTACTTTTATACAAATAAAGATGTGTATCGATATATTAGGCTACTTTGGTCGCATCTAACTATAAGACGTTGATTGTACTGTGACCAAGTGGTACCGACCGAACTGAGGGGGGTGTTTTTTTTTCATGCTGATTTCCAACTACTTGGTGTTCATCAATCACTTGCGCACTAGGGTCAAACGAATCTTACGAGACCAGTCGAATATCAAATAGGTCAAACGACAACTTGAGACGTCTGTCAAGGTGTATTGATTGTAAGTCGCACGCGATTTGCGGTTGAAATCGATTCGCAGGGCTTATGTTGTTGCCTTGCTCTAGCTGCCGAACCTTTTTAAAGAAGTCACCAGAACGTTAATTTGTTTCTGTACTTAAATATAAAAAATAGTATATTAAACAATCGTAACATTATGAAGACTATAATAGTTGAGTACCGCGTTTAGGCCACGAGGCTTGCCAAATGGCCTAAATAAGGTACGAGACTAATAACTAAGGTTGTTTATTTGGTACTTCCCAGAAAAAAAAAAGATTTTTGGTGATAAATAATTCATGATTCACATAATTCGTTTCATGTATGAATTCAGCCATGCCTCGTTCTTCTGCTCCACGACCCTGAAATCATGCTATATATATTAATTAAGTATTTTCTAATTTTAAATTTATCAGTTTAATTGTATTTGAGAAGAACTCGATATGTTAATGATTCCAAGAACTAATAATTGAAGAATGTTAAGGAAACTTTTCTTAATTATGTAAAGTTCCTTTTGCCTCCGGGGATTTAATTCTGTTCGATTTATTCGACTGGATTCGGGATTAATTAAAGAAAATTAGGCAATAAATTTAGTTACGGTTCAATAAATCCGATATCTGTTACTAAATATTTTTAACTTTATATTAAATAACGTTCTGTGTCGTGAATACCGTAAAGGTGGCTTTAAAACATGAAAAAGTGACTTACCTATGTCTCATAACTTTTAGGTTTTTCGATACAAGTATTAAATACAGATGATCCATTGTGACCAGAGTTCTATACAAAATCTCCAATTCTTTATCAAAGTTCAGACTATTCCTGTGTTTTGTATTAGGGAACGTGTTTATAATTAAAACTGTGAGTGAATCGACTATTTGTTGTTGTTATTCTGTCCCATCAGCCAGGGGACAACTGAAGCATAGTTTGTTAGCATTTCTTCTAACAAACTGGCACTGGCACCGCGTTCTAATAACACGCTTGGTAGGTGCCAGTTATGGAAGGGGCAAATAGCTACCACAAATATGCATGTTTTGTGTATTTAGATGCCGTGAAATAGATTTTTAAGAGTGACCCAGGGGACCGTTACCGTGGCAACGAGTGACATAAAATAGTTGATTGAGCCATAAACGAATGTACTCACGCGATGGCGGACAGGAGTGAGTGACGTACCCTCACCCCGAGCGGTGACCTGACTCGGCTAGAAAACGGGTACCAGAGTTTACCCGAAACATGTCGCCTAGTGTGATATAAGTACACGTGAGTTTATCCGTTTGTAACTAAGTATCGGTTAAGTCATTTTAACGGCGTATAATCGCCTTACGAAATGTTTAGAACTGATACCTATTAATTACTTATTTAGCGAGTTTAACTGATTATGGGAACATTGCCAGTTTTGACGACCGGTCTAGCCTAGAGGGTAGTGACTCTGCCTTTGAAGCCGATGGTCCTGGGTTCGATTCCCAGTGGGGGCATTTATTTGTGTGATGAGCACAGATATTTGTTCCTGAGTCATGAGTGTTATCTATATATTTAAGTATTTATATGTATCTATTTATTATATACAGGCTGTTTTTGACCATTTGCTTTAACTTCGACAAAGTGCTTGGCACAATAACGCAAACTTATACCTTAAACAATTTTACAGTATTCCAAAAAAAAAATTTTTTTGTACTTCATACAAAATAATTACATATTTATTTGATGGCTATTGTAAAAGGTCCTTTTGAGTTAGACAGAAGTTAGTGTCAGCTTGTTGTCATTTGAAAGTGTTAAAACTTCATCGTTGACAGAATTGATAGTTCGTTATAATCGTTGGTAGCCCAGCGGTAAGGCGTGTGACTTTCAATCCGGAGGTCGCAAGTTCGAGCCCGGATCGTACCAAATGAGCTTTTTGTATATTTTTTTGTGTCCCACAATTTTTTTTATTATTAATTTTGTTTACGTTCGCATCATTATTAATATTAGCTCTCTGAGATCATGGCATGGCATAGGCTAAAACTATTAAAACTATACTAAATGTAGGATTTTTTTGAGTGAAAGGGAAGGATGAAAGAGTGAGGGAGAAAGGGATAGGGATGGCATATGGCGGCCAACTGAGTGAAATAGGGTGCGACGTTTTGTGCGGTGGAAAAGTTAAAAAACAAATAATGAATACTGCGCCAAAATGGACAATTTTATTACGAAACCTACATACATTTATTAAAAAATATCATATTTACTTAAAAAAATACAGTCACAATAAAATAAAATGAACCCTTTTTTTGTATCAACAACACTACTGCAACTTGTCTTCAAAGTAGCCACCTTCATTTTCTAAACAAACGTTCAGTTGTGTCCTTCTCTCGCGGTTTAAGTTGACAGGAGTGGCACGCATGATTAGCTTCTTCATGAATGCGTTGTTGTATCAATTGTACTCTCGTGGCCACCGGTTTCGAGTAAACTCTTTCTTTTAGCGTACCCCAGACATAGACACACCGGACACACTAGACTTCTAGTGGTGTTAGGTCCGGAGACCTGCCCGGCCACGCGAGGGTACGACTGCCGCGGCCAATTCAATATTATCGTCGTAAGTTCGAAATACTGGAGACTTACATTCGTGAAAGTATTAAGGTGGCATCGATTGGGATATCGATGTCGGTACTCCCTCGCTAAAGCCACGAAACCGTAAATAAAGCGTATGTCAGCCACTTCCTCGTTCATATAATGAACCAAATTAAGACGCAAATTAAGTCAACACAATTTTTCTTTGAGAATCAAATAGGTGTTGTAGCATAACAGGAATTTTTCATTATCAAATTGGTGTGACACTCAAATGACACTAGCGAGTCAAGTGAGAGAGGTCATTTATTTCAACCTTCTTATCGTAGACTCTTTGCGGAATGAAAATATACCTGGCTTGTATGAGAACAAATACATTCCAAGTACTACTTAAGTAACATTGAAAACTTTTTACTTGTGAACCAAAAAAAAAAATCATTTGGTTATGAATTAAGGAGATTTTACACTGGTCTAACTAAGATTAGCAATTAAATTTAGATATTGAATAATTTGAAAACGGTACAAGTTGAGAACTTAGTTTCTTCGAGAAATTAACTCAATAACACTAAAGAATCTACCCTTAAAGTTAAAGCAAATGGTCGTAAACACGTTGTATATCGTCGCCTAGTACCTACAACACAAGCCTTACTGTGCTTACCGTAGGACTAGGTCGATTTGTGTATGATTGTCCCGAAATATTTATTTATTGTGATTACAGGAGTCTGGGTACACGAGGCAAAAAAAATGTTAGAAATATAATTAATATAATAACAATACGTATAAAAATACAAACATTACTTATTATAATTTGCTTAAGTTATTATTGCTAAGTTATTAATTAATAACAAACACTACGATGTAAAATATAAATAGATGACATATTTTTATGAAAACGCAGGACAACCGGTGTCCGAGGCAGGATTTAAACTTGCACCTTCACCTTTCGTGGCTGTCCTGTCCTCACTCAAGTCTTGCATTTCCTTCGAACACCAGGGTCGAAGTCAAGATTACATAGGGTCATAGGCATGAGGGATGCCAGTTCTGTCAAGCTGGTCAAAGTTGACAAACCATTCACATGTAATTGTCTCAAGTAACACGGAAAGTTCCTCAGCGAAAGAAAGTTCCTACTAACATCTAAATATTTTCAAGGGCCCTTGACCCAGCCCCCTCGGATTACAATTGGTTGAAAAACGCCCATAGAAAAGATCACGTGAGTTTCGTTAAATTTTCCATTGCGTTTTATTTTTCTATTGACGTTTTCTATAAGCGACTGTCATCTCATCTTGGTTATTGCCCTGAGGCCTGACCAAGAGTCATACAATATTTACCTGAGTAAATGGTAGTAACATGGTCGCTATCAACCATATTTGCCGTATGATGCCGGCTGACTAGAATAGCACCGCCCCATATCCTCCCGTGGGTGTCGTAAGAGGCGACAAAGGGAAAAATCCTACGGACGGGCAGCAGCGTCCGTTGAAACCCAATCTACAGCTACTGCGGTCGCCAACCCGCTTGCCAAGCGCGGCGATACAAGTCATATTTGTGGGAGGCCTATGTCCAGCAGTGGACTGCATACGGCTGAAATGTATGTATGTATGTATGTATGTATGTATGTATCAACCATATGTCA
This sequence comes from Grapholita molesta, assembly GCA_022674325.2. Taxonomy (NCBI): domain Eukaryota; kingdom Metazoa; phylum Arthropoda; class Insecta; order Lepidoptera; family Tortricidae; genus Grapholita; species Grapholita molesta. Next base: position 5,070,223 of record CP053124.2, on the reverse strand, counting down.
GGAATAATGGACAGTGTAAGGGTCGAGGGTTAAAGTGTTCGGGATAGTTTTGCCCAACTAGTCTTTGATAAACACTCACCTTCCAAGGTACGTGGGAACTTTTAATTGGCTAAGGGAGCTAGTTAGTTTCTCGTAAATTATTCTGTAGTTTGTCTCTCCGGGTTTGTGTGCGTAGGGTGAGGGCCGTGAAAAAACTGTTAAGGTTCTTTGGGAAATCCTGGCGGATTTTCTATTTTGATTAATTGGTTATCTAATTACTGGCTTTTGTACGTGTGGTAGTGATGTTGCATATTACGGAGTGGAAAGTTGGTTTAAATCCCAGTAAAAGTGTTTATTGGAGAATTAGGAATACTTGTTGTCGTGATTTTTTTTCGTTAGATCTTCTTTCTTTGCGAGCGTAAGAAAAACACTTTATGGGTGGTATGAAAACTGTGAACTTTCAGATTTTTTAAAGATTCATGTTAACACATGTAGCCATATCTCTTATTGCAAATGTACTACTCTTCTCATTTTCTGAAGTGCCCATTGATTCCCTCTTTTCAAAATATTTTTTCTCCAGCCATCGACCATCCCATCTATGCATAAGGCACCAACATTTCATATTTTCCACACCATTTTTCAATTTCTAAGTTATCTCCTATAAATTTCGAACTCTTAAAGCAATACTTTCCGTTGAAAAGCACATCAAAAAGCAAAAGTATAGTGTAGCATCGCCTTTGTACCGTCCGTGAGAAGGGCACTACACTACAAAGGGTATGCAAATTGCACAGCAAGAGTTTGCCAAGTTCTTGGATCCGCGTCCGAAACTTGTCTTCAGGTCCATTGAAAGTGCTATTAAATAATTAACATAAGTAAAAAGTATGAACGCTAATTGTACCACAAATATTGAAACTAATTTAATTGAAAAAGAAATGATCGTACTTATGTATAAAAATAATAATAGAGTCAAAAGATTACAGTAAAGACTAAACAGTAGTTATTTTTTATGCGCATACGAAGCTGGAACAGCTAAAGTGGAATCGACCATAACCGTATAATTATCCCAACGAAACATCTTAGAACGTTATGAATAATTGAAGCTGTGGACTAAGTTGATATGGTAAATCTAGTTAGATCTAACTTACTAAACCGTTGATGAACTTCACACAACACTGAACTTTACATATCTCGTGTTTTTAGAATTGGAAAAATCGTCGTCGTGTGATTTTTAGTAAATCAATTTTAATTCTGTCTTATTTTCGTCTTATTTTCTTGCCCGTAACTGAAAAAGGGAAACTAAATCTTATTTACGAGATTACTGAAATAATTGATGAAGGGTAGGCAAAATCGACCGTAATTTTTCTAATTAAAAAAAATAACGAGGTATACAAGTAGTAGGATCGAGACGTCGGGATGAAGTTTAAATTAGTATACGCGTTATGATCGGTTTCAGTACCTTTACCATAAGTTGTGACATTGACGTTTTTGATATCGAGTATCGAGTTTACTATCTGTGCATCTCATTCGGTTCGCACTAAAATAGTGCAAGCGAGATGCACAGACAGTAAACTCGATTCTGGTTATCGAAAACCTCAATGTCACAACCCATGGTAAAGGTACAGTTGTTTTATTTCATGAGTAATTATCGCGGCCACCGAAGACAATATTAGTAGGATTATATTTAATAAAATCTGCACCATTTGTGCTAATATGAATAAAATATGACTTAAAGTAATGAAAGAAAATCTTAATGAAAGTGTTTCAATGAAAGATGAACTCGCCTTTAAAAGCATCTCAAATGTTAAAAGCAAAGTTGTCGCCTTGATACTAGTAAGTCTCGGCCACTACAAAGGATATGCAAATTGTACACCAAGAGTTTCAAAGTCCCTGTATCTTCGTCGGAAACTTGCTTCCGACGCGTTTATAGAGTAATTAAACAATTAGCTAAACGTGTATTGTCCTTGTTTACGTTAGTGGAAACTGTGAAAAGCATTAGATAGAGGTTATTATGCTATTAGGTTTTATTTCGACTGAGCGTAGCAACTCCAGATGCATAGCAACAGGCTTACCGCGAAAATCGTAGTTTGAAAATTTTTTTTTTTTTTTTTTATGACATAGGCGGCAAACGAGCAGACGGATTGCCTGGTGGTAAGCAATTACCGTCGCCCATAGGCACCCGCAATACCAGATGAGTCACAAGCGCGTTGCCGGCCTTTAAGAGGGGTTGGAGCTCTGGGAACCTTACTCACCATCAGGAACACGGCACTACATACCTGAAAGGTAGCAGTGCTATTATTTCGTGCATGGGTGTCTTTACTTCAAGTACGGCGTAAGTAGAGTGACAGAGACAATCGTTCGATATTCGCGAACTTACGGGAACTTATGGGACGTCAAATGTCAAATGCGTATGACAAGACAGCGAGGACACGTCATATCACGTTACTGTCACCTCGCCCCGCGTTAGGTTACTTAGGCCGAAACCACACGAGCGTAATTTCTGCCGCGTAATTCCGGTTGGACTATACTGTGTCACGTGATGACCCGCATGTTGTATGACGCGACCGAAATTGCGCGATATTGTGTGACTTCGACCTTAAAAAAAAACTTCTGTGCTGGATGTGCTCCATGAAGGATTCCGTAATTATCGATCTGTAACTAAAAAACGTCTAAACCGATCAAGTTCAAAATATTGTTTTCTTCAACATTCTTTATAAGCATCACGATTATATTCATATTTTTTGGATTACGCACGGTTTAAAATTTAGAAAGGAGGCGGACTTTTTTTTACTTCTTAAAAATATTCCTCTCCCACTTCACAGTCTTCAAATGTAGGAGAGGTACCCTAGAGAGCCATATTATGATTATCTCTTCCATAATGTATATGAATTATATGATTATTCAAATGGCTGTCTCTACGTCTTCAACATACATAGTTATTTAGATAAATGTGGAATCATTATCATTTAAAATAGATATAAAAGATATTCTATCTCATTAGTATAATAGCTACACTGTCTATATTTATATATACCTTCAAAAGTCATCGCATCACTGTCATTGTCAAAAACCATAAACCCTCTTATTCCCAAATTAAACAATCACAACTTTTGACATTCCTAATTAAGCCTAACATTCAAATTAATTATAAAGGTAAGCCCACAAGCAGAAGTTTGAAAACATTTGAAACATGACTGAATCGGATATCGGCCGGTCTCCCGACAAGTTGTCCGAGAAGTTGGTCGACAGGGAATTAATTTGCAACGCTAGAATTTGAAGCACGCGGATTATGAAGTCGTTTACTAATTGACTGTCATTTCTGAGGATTCCAGAATACTACAAATTGTATGATATATAATAGTCGAATTAACGAAACGTGGTATTAAATCCAGTGGAATATTAAGGTACAATAGGATGACAAATGTAGAAACGCTGTGAAATCGAAATCTAAATGACTTATATCTCTTACCTTCGTAATTAAATGTATTTTCTTTTTCTTTTTATATGTCTTATACTTTCTCGTCCCGTAATACATGTTAAAAATTCATTTTTTTTTTGGTTTTACCGCCTAAATCGTATCAATATTCAGTAAAATCGTACTCTTACAGCGTCTACTCATTAGACCATATACTCGTAATACCGTCACCGTGTTACGACCGTATCAGGCACGGAATGTTACGCGACGGGAACCGCTACGCCCGCCCACTAGAACGTGTCCACATTTTCTCGTCGACAATCTTTGACGATACGTGCACGGCATGCCACGGTGTCGGTTGGTGACAAAACTCGTAGTGAGCATAGTCTCTTAGTTTTGTATACAAAGAATTTGACACGTTCGTACTACGGTCCCAGTATGATGTCGATTTAGTGGGCAGAGACCGTTATTCGGTGACGTCGTGGACCTTGTAAACGCTATGGTTATATTGGTTATGGCGAATACTGTCAAACAATTTTTCTGCTGACAGATAAAGTTTACATTCCTTCTTCACCACTCGCATTTTGACGTGAGAGGAAAAGCGTTCAAAAGGTTAATGCGATGTGTGTGTAGTCTGTGGAAATGGAGTCTCACAAACTAAAATATTCGTAACAGTAAAAAGAAAACATTATACTCATCCCTTTTTTTCAGTGACACTACTATGCTAGCATATGAAAAATACAGCATGATTCTCTCTATCCATGCTCTAGTACTCCATAACTCCCCGGCCAAACTATCTCCAATATCGATATGAAACCGTGCCACCCGGCAAATTAATTAATTAACACGTAGTTATTTAGTCCCGGTATATACGTGTCCCTATCTATTCAACTAAGCGGTTCATGTGGCCGTAAGGAAAGGATGCAAGGGTCCGTCCTTATTGATGCGGAAAGTCATATGACGCGATAAGGAAATGGAATGGCATGAATAACGTGTAGCTAGGGTTGTCAAAGCGATATACATGATATACATTTGATTTGTGTTTTTCGAACAGATTTTTCTACGATTTTCAGAGTTCGTGCAACAAAATTGAGAAAACTGTCTCTTTTTTTATTTAAAAGGGGTAGTATAGAACTGAGACCTACTGACAAGTCCTGCAACCTCCTCCTCAAATGGTACGTCTATTATCCATACCGTATCTCCTGGTACATAGTCACTTATCATGATCAAGTAGTTATGGCCTTATCCGCTATCGGCTCTTCAGGCCATGTGCTCCACCTCCTGCCACTTTAGTTAGCAATTCTGGTTTGGTACCGGGAACATCGAAGCTGCTATATTTAAGGCGTCATGAGAGTGACAGAGATAATGATTTAAAATTTACGAATATCGTTATTTACGAAAGCACCGCTGAGACCAATGCCGGTGACTTAGGTTATCTTACGGAAATACGCATTTTTTAATCGATCATTCTTTGTGTAACTGAGGTGTTTGATGAGGCTCATTGTTCCATAAGTTATCACTAGCAACACACACTAGTCAAATTCTTTCGGCAGAAAATGACCATATACCTGTTACTATCTATTTTACAAAATATCTGTTACGTACTTACATTATTGTTTGGTAGGTAAAACTAAAACTTTGGACATCAAGTCCTGAACGATATTTTTATCTGGCATATTACAGTAGGCAGACACGATCAAAACATCTTAATTCTAACTTGGATCGTTAAAACTTGGATAGAACAGTTGCCAGACTTTGGCTTAACGGCAGCTGAATGAAAATTTTGAAATTATTTTTGTATGCTATAAGAGAGTACCTAAGCAAATAATTATTTTTAGCATAACAAAGGGTTTATATTATTATGTCGCACAGCTACAAGCAAATGGAAGGTGAAGTTGATGGCATATCTGTCAGTTTTTGATGCTCGCAATCGGGTTGGCTGCAATGCAATGCTTGCAATTCACAGTTGCAGTATCACTAAATTAATAAGGATCACCGATTAACCAAAGTTGTCTCTATTGATGGTGCTCATTGTACGGATCTTTATTATTATTACCCGCGCGAGTCAAGAAGGACTCTTGTCTTGTGTTGTTTGTGTAAGATTTTGCGTAAACCCTCTGCAACTGACGTGATCACGTGACGTGTAAATTACTCAATCAACATCATAATGGCTACTTTGCAATGCATAGGTGTCTGTTAGACATCACATCAGTGGCAGAGGGTTTAAAAAAAAGTCTCGCCTGGCGCTGCCGGTGGAAAACCACTAAGTGTTTGAATGTGGAAGTGTCGTGGCAACCCTAACGGTGCGGTTTGTTTCAGACATCGTGATCCCGTCGCTGCTGATACTGGCGCTGTTCATCGGCAACGCGTTCGTCGTGCTCATCATATACAAGTACAGAAAACGGTCAGTACATCCTTATTATTGTTTACTAGCGGTTCGCCCTGGCTTTGCTCGGGAAGACATATCTACATTTCAATGCATCAACTATGTTCATCAAGGACGGGAATTTAATGGTGAAATAACTTTTAAATCGGGTCAGGAGTTTTAAAGCCTTCGATGCAAAAGGACGAACAAACAATTCAATCTTCTTTATGATAGTAGTGCAGATACAGACTAGCTGTCCCCGCGAACTTCTTATTATCTTTATCACAATTATAATATGTGACGTTCCACGGGTAAAGGTACCCAATGGCGCTTGGCGCTTACGTTGCGAAGCATCACATTGGTATTGGAGCGTCGTTAACAATAGCGTAAGCGCCAATAGCCATAAGGTACCTTTATCCACGGAACGTCATGTATGGTCGCCTTTCAGAATAAACAGACTAGGGACACTTAGTAACTGGTCACCCACCAATATCTGGCCACATTGTGCTAAAAATTAACTCTGTTTAATGACGATTAGAATACATTTTAGTGCGAGGTGGCCAGTAGTTGAAACTCCATTAGAAAATGTCTTCTATTTATGGGTAAACAAATTCATTTTCAGTATACTGTGCTCAGTTATTGAAAAATGCCCAGTTACTGGCGATTGATCTTCTTTCTAATCAAAATCTTATGCCGAATGCATCCTATTAGAACACAATCAACCCAAACAAACCCATTCAAAACATTCAATAAAATGTTTTGTTTCTAGATACAGTGAATACCGACACGTTCTTCATTTTATTTCTATTACAACGACAATATCTAGTTTATAAGCCGACGTAAGGCATGACAAGACAGCAGTGTATCACGATATACGTAACGTTAGGTTCGTTATGGGCGTCTACTAGATAAGGACTAAGGACGAGTTTTGACCCTTTGGGCTATCTATTCTGTATAATCGTATCCGCTTTCCTCTAGTGAATCCCAGAAATACTACACTAATTATTTTTTATTATGCAGAAACGTCTGCTAGCGAATATCTTCGATAGTTAAATCGAAAGAAAAATAGAAAAATTTGACTCGCAGCGGGACTCGAACCCACAACCACTGGATATTTTTTTTTCTATTTTTCTTCGATTTAAATACTACACTAATGTTTGGTAAATCACATTCATGTTGGTACATGGGCTTATCGAACATGGACACACAATTTCAATTCATCCGAACGTTTACAAACATACAAATTTATAGGTCATCGGCCATCGTTTGCGCCATCTTTTTTTTATCTTATCTTTTTAAACTGACTAAATTAAAACATTCATGATTCATAAGTTCCTAGATACGGTTAAATCAATGACAACACTACCTTAATTTTCTTTCTATCACAGCGACAATATCTAGTTTATAAGCCGACGTAAGGCATGACAAGATAGCTGTGTATCACGATATACGTAACGTATAGGCTCGTTATGGGCTTCTGCTAGATAACGACTAAGGCCCGACGAGTTTTGATTTATACCCTTTGGGCTATCTCTTGTGTATAATCATACGATCCTTTGGTACGAAGCTAGTAGATGTAACACATAATTTAGACAATGGTGAGATTTGTATTTCAAATTTTCGTTAGTCGATCTAACACTTTATGACAGTGATACACTAATGTTTATTCACGTGACGTAGGACTAGGTCGATTTGTGTAAAATTGTCCCTAAATATTTATTATTTATTTATGTATTTCAAGCACTAAAAATAGAATGGCGACATACATAAAGTTAAGACTATACAATTGTACACCTTGTTTCTAAGGAAGACATGCACAGGTAGGTAACACATATTTTGTAACAAGATTGTACAGTACGTACCAACTTTTTTTTTCATATAATATTTATTTACAGAAATTACAATATTATGATTGACAACTACAAGTACTTGACTAGTTACTGCATAAAATCTAAAAAAGGTTCTTGGGGCATTGTACCAAGGATGCTGGCGGCGTTTCCTCGTTGTATCGCAATGCTGATACGTTGTGCGAGGAAGCCGACGGCTCGATCACCAGTTACCAACGTTTTGTATTTTGTATCCTCGCCGCGTATCGTACTTAAGGTACCCTATACTTTATTACGCACACATCCTTGCCTTAACATGTTATTTTACCTCATCTCCATTTAATAATAGCTATACATTACCCTCGTCTCGCTAGCGAGTTTTACAAATTCAAATACCCATAAAGGACGCTATATGCACTTTGTTATCCCGAGAATGCTTATATATTATAAGCAACGCCCCGGGGCGTACATGTATCGTGGATTATTTGGTGAAATTTTCGCTATATTATATTTGTTAATGCATTCTGTTTATGAAATATTCGCGGCGAGGGATCACAATAATGGGTAACTGTATATTGTGTTTCGGTTATGTGGGTATGAGATATATTACACTGTAAGTAACACTGAATTTTTAGTGTGTTTCACTATATTATATTTAAAGAAAAAAAAAATAGGAACATTACAGTGCACTTATAACATAAGCTGATTATATCGCGTATAGAGCATTGAGTGTAAGTTTTTAACGTAACAAAACGTCACCATCGCGTTTGAGTTTACCATATAAATAATATTATCACTAATGCGTTCCAAACGTTTTTTTATGTCAAAAGAAACTTACACTAGAGCCAATGAGCACTGAGTGTAAGTTTTTAACGTAACAAAACGTCACCATCGCGTTTGAGTTTACCATATAAATAATAGTATCACTAATGCGTTCGAAACGTTCGTCAAAAGAAACTTACACTAGAGCCTCAGAACTTAAATTATTATATTATATATACTTATTTCTGTCAAAATAAAAAAGAAATGTGCAAAACTACATATAAACGACAAAAGGACTTATAAAGATAAATTTTAATGATGATACTAAGAGAAATAAAATCTTCTCAGATAAAGTTGGGATATTTCTTAGTCTCAATTGTAAATTGAAATTAGGAACAGTAGGCGTGACATTTTTTTTTATATATGGTATCAATCGATTCGCGTCGTTGTGAGGATCAAATATTGCTATGGAATCAATTGTGTCAAATCGAAACAAAAGTCAGAAATTAGGTTTAAGTTTGAAAGTCGCACTTTCCGCTCATAACTCTAACATAATCTAACAAAACGCCTAGGTTGTCGCCATGCATGCAATTATATATTTAGTAGTTTACTTTATATTTTATTTTCATCCAAAAAAAATAATCGAATGAATGTCATTATTATATTTCTTCGCAATTATTTTAAACATTCATGTTTATCATTTTCTCTCTGAAATATTCCAATAGATTTATTAAATGTTTTCTTTATTCAAATGTATTGCTTATATACGAGTATATAAATTAATTTTGTGACTACTTGTAACATGTATTAATAGTTTTATAACTTCTTCTGATAAAGCCACGGGTAGAGGCTAGTCAATACGTAGAACAATCTTGGTCTAAACTTTTTGATTTTAATGTTTTTTGAAAATACAACAGATTCAAAATGAATGTAGTGCACAGTCGCCATCAGATATATCGGAGCTGTGGAGGTGGTCACAAATATCGGAACAACATCTCTACTATCAAGGCGATAAAGTGAATGCTCCGATATTTTTGATGGCAAAAGTACCTACTATAGTTTCTTAAAAATAGTGTCTAATGTATGAAGTAATTGTTATAAAAGCTACAGATGATTCTGTGTGTCTACTTTATTTTAACAATTGGTAATTATATTAGTCTCCTGAAAATACTTGACGCATTGTTAGTTATATTCATGGTTTTTATCCTTATCTAGTTTATAAAGGATCAAATTAATTATTATAATTTACAAATTCTAATACTAAGACTTACTTCCCACCTTCCATAGCAACTGTTTCTACACTAGACATATAATATTTATTATATGGAATTGTTCTAATATCGCCACAGTGTACATAAAAAGCACGCTTCTGCATATTGACGCATATTTCATCCATAACAGAGCTTCATTAGTGCGGTCACACACAAAACATCTGTGACCTTATCCGATATTTACCCGCACCGACATACGCGGCAGAAGTTACACTAAAATAATAACCGTCTATTATGATTAACATTTATTTATTTACGAAGGCGAACTTACTTACACAGAAACATACATTGAATATACTATTAAATATCGGTAATAATATTAAATACGGATACAGTTATTTTATTTCTTTACACGAATTTCACTGATAACACTAAAGTCTAGGTCAAAGATGCGGTCAAAATGTCAATTTGTATAAGTACATCAACCTTATTGTCCTGGCCTGTCAAGGCCGCAAAAATTACTGACAGCACCTTATGGCCTTGACATGAAATGCGATCAAATATTATGGCCCTTTGTTTGAGTCGATGTCTTTGATGTACCAATCAAAATAATAATGTGACAAAAGTAACGTTAGTAAAAGTTGAAATAGATGACATATACTTAAGAAAAAGCGACGAGGACCTCCGGCGTCGCCTGATAGCTATCAGCCGCGATAGCTGGAGATGCGGGTTCGAATCCCGTCTCGAACCTCCGGCGTCCTCGTCGCTTTTTCTTAAATATATGTCATGTATTTCAACTTTTAATTTATATAGTAGTATTACTACTTAAAAATCAAAGCAAATCAAAATATTTCATAAAAAATAAATTGATTTGTTCTTACTTTCTTTAACGTTAGTAACTTGAGTGAGAATGCATTATTTATTAAATTATAAAACAAGAAAGTTACAGTACGAAACTGAAACTCGCGAGTGTCAAAGTAGACATAACTTTGACACTTCAGGACGTCTCAGTTTTAATGTTATAGTTTCGTGTTTCACACAGAGTATTTGTATTATTAGATTTGACTTACATTGAATATTGAAGTTTATTTAATTCAATTAGTAAGTACAGAAACTTCATTAATATTTTAAATATTCGAACAGACTATTGAATACTTTACTATGTAATATGTTACAGGTAACATACAATCTAGATGTGTTACCACTTATATGTTATTACAATTCAACTTTAAAGACTCTCTACCTTAGCCTCTATGTTTTTAATTTCGATGGGTTCCGCTGTGTACGGGTGGCCGAATTGGTTAAGGCGTCAGCTGCGATAGTTGGAGATGCGGGGTCGAATCCCGTCTCGAACGCCGGAGGTCCTCGTCGCTTTTTCTTAAGTATTATGTCATCTATTTCAACTTTTATGTTTATTTTACTTTTTTTTTCATTCCTTTCAACCGTTTAAATCTGTGATTGAGCTAGTCGTAATGTAAGTGTGTTCGTGCGTTCCTATAAAGCACGTATACACAATAAAACTTAACTCATTTATTTTACGAGCGTTGGTAATGTCAGTGGCGGATCTGATATAAGTTACGACAATATAACAGCGGCTGACCGAAGTCCACAGGAAGCCAGGCCATTAGCTGTTGATTCGAGCGCAACAATATATATATATATATATATGGCTATAGTTATCGATAAGGCGAGCGATAGCTAAAATAGAATACTCCTCTTCTTGGTCGTACCTTCATGAGTCTCATAACTGAGGATCATGACCAATAAATGTCCCTTTACTTAACTCGACAAAGGGCTACGTAGAAGCCCTTGGTGTTCCCTTGCAAGTAGTTTGCATGCTCGACAAATGCTTGTCTATTGTTGAGTTGGGCTACATGCTTGTATAACGGAGTTTGACCGTCTTGTAAGAACTCTTCCTCTAAACAGGGATCGAATACCGGTATTATTTACATACAAATTAACCGGTATTCCATTTCGGTATCTCGGTTGTTATTTGCAGATAAAGTATACTCCTTACTAAAATACCATTTAAAATATAATGTTTTTTTTTTTCATTTTAACGACAATATTTAAGTTTTTAGTAATACCGGTAACGATCTCTGCCTCTAACTGGCTTGCCCTCAACTTGTCCCAGTATGATGTCCCTTTTCTAGGTATTGGTGATGCCATCGTATTACATGTCTTATGAATCTGAGAACGCTTTCCTGGTAGATATCCATATAAGTTACAGTGATTGTTGAGCCAGTCAGTCCATTTTTTATTAATTTTATTTAGAATTTCGCCGTACACTTTGAGTTTTGCATATCAGGGCTCCGTGGTTAACATAAGAAAAACTACCAATATGTAGCTTCTTTGTGTACCTACAATCAGCTGCAAATCTAAGTGCGTGTAGGTATACAAAGTTACTCATCTGCTTACTGTACCTACGCGGTTAGACTGTTGTCTCGTAACAACAGGAAAGTTGTTTTGCCATTTGCCTTTTCACAGTTTAGTTTTATGCTTTAACATCTTCGCTGCGGCAATTAGTTAACATCGCAGTTACCATACTTTGTGAGGGGTCAATAGGCTCCATGCCGCAGCGAACGTGTTAAGTGAAAAACATAACTGAAGGACCATGTCTACGTAGTTGTGCAGATAATAAATATAGAACTTACCTGAAAATTTAAATATAGAACCAGAAGACATGCGTGTACACACACATTACTACTACATACGGTAGGTGATTTAGTTATGTTTTTCACCAGTGCCAGCCCTTTCAATTGACTTGCGTATTTTTTTGCTTGCACATGCCCCCACACTCCCTACGCAAAAATGAATACATAAATAATACATAATATTTCCACTAATTTATGCTTTCACTTGTTTTTACACATTAAAACTCAACAAAATTAACCGCTTATATTGTTAGCGCGCAGTGACATCCCTAGTACGCTAACGTCAACGTTGATAAACAAGATCAAACGCTGGTACTGCGAAAAACTCGCACGGCTAAAATACAGTATCGCGTTCTCAACACATCGGGTCTCACTTTAAAAGTTTACACGCGGTTAATTAATACTGTATTTGTGTTTCTAATGCTAATCGTTTTGTTTAACAGACAAGATTTGCATAAACCGTTCCTACCGTTGATCCGAACGATTTAAGAAAAGCAAATGCAAGATGTCATGGCATGTTATTAATATTTAATAATTCTTTTACTAATGTTGAATCTTAGAAGTAGTTATTTTTCTCATTAAATGTATACACATTTGTAGTAGTAACATAGTAATTAGTTTTTATATTCAACTTGTATGTAGCTATCAGCCAGGGACGTCCAACGTCTACTGCTGGGCTCATTCATTCATTCATTCAATCCTCTCCCATGGACGAACACAGGTAGCGATCACTAGCACACTGCAGTCACCGACTTAACTAACACCGACGTCCGATACTGCGTTTTCCTATAAGTGATCGCTACTAGGGTTTTCAGCCCATCGACATCTTATCTTCTTCGCGTAGACTCGCGCATTTTGCTACGGGCCATGGGAGCCTATGGTCCGCTTGGCGACTAACTCCAGACACTAGTTTTAGGAATGCGAATCTGACGTTCCTACCCAGAGAGTAAACTAGACCTTATTGTGATTAGTCGGGTTTCTTCACACTGTTTTCCTTCCCTCTAAAGCGACAAAGTGATTTAATTTATGATATCGTATATAAGTTCCATAAAATTTATTCGTACGTATTCGGAGTTTGGACTTGCGACCTCCGGAATGGAAATCCATGAAAATCCTTATTTTGAAGCACAGAGACTGTAGGCGATAAAAAACCAAAGGACTATGTGAGTGGACTTGTAATTATAACTACTAAAATATCAATATATTCTCTTTGAAATAAACATTGGACAAACCTCCTGCAAATGCCAGATGTTTCCTGACAAGAACCAGTACTATTCTCGTAACTCTTATCTTATTAGACTTGACCCTTTCAAGCTCCAATTAATCCCATTATCTCTTAATTTGCTAGCGCGAGTGTTGTTGTATGACCGAATTGTCCAAACACATGAGAATAATATACTACTAGAAGAGTCAGTTTAGGTCTTCCATGAAAAAGAACCGATATTATTCTTAAAGACTGATCTGTCTAAGAAAATGTTCTAAAGAAAAACGTAGGAAAAATTCGTCTTACACTTTTGTATGGTAAATTAATTGCAAAAGTAAACTTACTTTTGTAATTAATGTTAATGTAATTTTCTTATATTTCCTGTGAAAATATCCAGAAAATATCTGAGAATTTTTCAAAATTATTGCACAATCTATGTTGACGTATAATCGTGGACGTTTCTTGTTACTTGTAATATTGGATTGTAGGGATGGTTTCGGACGTCAAAATGTTCATTCAAACATGTTGTGCGTATCATGTAAAACTATGTATATCGCTACTGTTTTGGCCGTGATCCGTCGTGGTGGAAAACGGAACGAAACCTGTTTGGTCATACGTTTCTGAGATTCTTCATGGCGTTGGAATTACTTGCAATACAGTTTCGCATTGTCTCCGTGTAAATCATTGCACTCTCATGAGTCTCACCTTCTGCTCATGAAAAAGGAAGGAAATAAGGGAAGGAGCTTACCTAAACTTAAACTTTCAAAACACCTAGACTGGTTCGGGAAATTGAGACGACGCGATGAATTCTTTCCATCCTAATTATGTTGGCTCGTATTTCTCCAAGTATATTTTAAGTGAGTGTTACTCGTATACGTTAGCTATTAGTTCCACTGATCCTACTTAAGTGGACAGTTTTTCGTACTTGTTAGTTGTTGCAGTCTCCAAGTTCTTAATCTCAGTTTAACTTTACTTCTAGTTTGTCCGAGATAGGACGAACTAGTTTGTACTGGTTGTTAGACGTCGACTAAGTTTAGGTTTTGAAGAGTAATATAAGTTGTTTAAATTAATCAAATCGTGTAACCACTCGTGACAACTCCAAGGATAACCTGTAAGATTACTATAACTAGGCTAACCGAGTGCCAGTCCCACTGCTGGGCACTAGCCTCTGCTCTGGATTCCCATAAAACCCATTTGCCCTTTTTCCGACTAGCTGCTAAGGAGTCGAAAGACCCAAGTGGTAGTGCAGCGGGGCGGAGCGACTCAAACGTTTGGGAATATCAGAAGTGCACACTGCTCAAATCCTTTGGAAGTTTGACGCAACCCTTGTACGCTTATCTACGTATTACATATAGGTGAAAAGCTTAGCTAAAGCACCAGTACCCTTGCCATGAGTTGTGACTTTGAGGTTTTCGATAACGGGTATCGAGTTTACTATCTGTGCATTTCGTTCGCACAAAAAAATACAAGCGAGATGCACAGATAGTAAACTCGATACTCGTTATCGAAAACGTCAATGTCACAACTCATGGTAAAGGTACTGGCATATGTAGTAGTAATGTGTGTATACACGCATATCGGCATTATAGGTTAAAAAAATTACGTATGTTCCGTATTAATTATCTGCACAACTACATAGACATGGTCCTTCAGTTCAGTTTTTCACCTATACAGAGCCAAAATATTTTTGGTTTTATTTTATATCATATCACCTAACCAGTATTGAAGCGTGACTAAAACGAAAAAACGGGTATAAATACAAATGGGAATATTTATGTGTACTGCGAAAATACAACAACTAACAAATATCTTCTCAAGATAAATGCAAATATCGGGCCCGTTCCTTTGGCAGGAAATATAAGTGAATTTGTAAAAGCATCAAATCAACCCAGCGACTCGCAAAGTTATTTATTCAAGTTAAGACCAAATTTGTATACTAGTGACATTTGATCCTGATGCCACGTCACATTTGACCTTTGAAATGATCTCGCCATAGCTTGAAGAATCACGTATATGATTAGAGTATTCTTGGAAAAAGTTCAAAGCAAAATTGCTTTTTAGTTACTTTTCTTAACCGAGAACATGTTTCCGCTTTATACCTAGATAAAATCGACTATAATCTAAGAACACCTACACTCTACTGGGCTTCTGGTACTCAAATGATTTTCGTCTTCCGTGTATGTAACTGTGACACGTATTTTAGAGAAAAAAATACTTAATGGAAAAGGAAGTTAACTCTTCAATTTTTAATTTCAATTTCTTCCACTTGGTGACATCTGTAATTGCCAGAATGATCCTCAGAAGAACGCGGTTTTTCTAAAAGCCAGTTTTTGATGCGAACAGTCCAAAACATAATTGCACCATCCGACTGACCCAATTATTTTAACAAAATTCATTCCCATTAAAAACTTCCTAATTCATCTTTCACGTTAATTTATTAATGGGATGTCATGTTTGCGTATTAAAAGTTTTAGGGAATTATGAATAAATTGTGAAATTTTTATGCTGATAGGTTATAATTTGTTTTTCAAAGTATTTGCGGGGTGTTTTTCCTTGCTTAATTTAAATTTATGAGGTAGAATTTGACTTGGCGTTGTTAGGCTACCATTTATTTTTACGACAAATGAGTCAGAAAGCTACTTCTGTGACTTGAGTGTTGTGGTTGTAAGAAAGTTCAAGTTTCTTTTAAAAGGACGTAACTTATATGTAAACAATACTGATTTTACATATGAAGTGGTTGATTTTACTCTGAACGATGTTTTTCAGATCGGGAAAATTAACAAATCATATCAGTGATAATATTTAAAATGTGACTGAAGACATGAACATTTTGAAATACTATTTGTATACTTATTGGTTAGATCACCTAGGTTGCATCAACCCGGAATTCGGATCATAATTTATCTAGTATAGTATAGTATCATTATTAGAGGTCACAAGATTTAGTAGTGGACCCCCAAGTTTTTGTCCCTAAATTGCGACTTCAAAATAGTCCGTGGCTAGTACATACGAGTAGATAGTGTATTTTAAAATAGTGTTACTAGTAGATAACAAACTGTAGATATACTCGTATGTCCCTAACTAAGAAAATATCAAATTATATTGATTTGCTTTGATTTTTGAGTAGTAACACTACTTTATAAATTAAAAATTGAAAATAGGTGACATATACTTAAGAAAAAGCGACGAGGACCTCTCCAGTGTTTGAGGCGGGATTTGAACCCGCATTTCTAGCTATCGCGGCGGATTGGTTAAGGCGTCTGCCGCGATAACTGGAAAAGCGGGCTTCAATGTAGATATATAATAATAAAGACCGCGTCAAATGTTTATGTTTTCTGTACATTATGAAAAAACAAGACAATATTAGGTGCAAAAATGTAAACATTTGACGTCTACTGGACCGTTAAATTTCAAATCAAAGGAAAAAAATAAACATTTAAATAATTTTTATTTCAATAGTTTAAGTGGTATAGTTATCAAATAATCTCGATAACACTGTATTGCTGTTTTATTATCTGGTTTGACTACGAGAAAAGACCGCGATCACACGACTACGGTAGTCGGGTAGCCGCTGAAAGTAGCCTTACCATGAGTTGTGACATTGAGGTTTTAGATAACGAGTATCGAGTTTACTATCTGTGCATCTTGTTCGCACTAAAATAGTAGGTACAAGCGAGATGTACCGGTCGCCGCTCAAAAACAGCAATTTTCTTTTAAACGCTAAACTTATAATCCAATGCATTTTCAATGACCTAATCAACGTTTAGCTTTAGCGTTGATCGATTCTGTCACGAAGTTATTATTTAGGTTTCCACTTAAGTAAATTCCCATTAAAGATTAAATTGGCTTTTTTGTTTAAGTTTAAATTGGCTTTTTTGTTTGATGAAATTTGCTTCTTGGAGGATGTGTTTGACATTTGTGAACTGATTTTGTTAATATAATATTTTCATTGTTTTAATACTTTGGAAAAAAAAATGTCGTTTTATACTTTGTATTGTTTCGAAGTATTCAATTAGATTGTATTAATAATAATGATCAGTAATTATTGTAAAACTATCAGAAAAAATAGCTTAAAATACTTGATCTGTAGAAGTATTTTGAACATTTTATAACTATAGAAACCATAGATTAAACTGGATAAATTAAAGGCAACCTACATTTTTGCTCACGTTTCGAAAGTTCTGTGACTTCCATAGTTGCGGCGAAACGTCAGCAAATATATATACAGGTTGATTCAGGAGACGTGAGGAAGATTAACCACATCAATTTTGTTAATAATACGCTGCTGTTTCGTACTACTACTGTCGCGTAAATAGTGAAATAATTATATTCTTTTAAGTATTAAATAAAAAAGTCTTAACTTATTTACAAAATGTATGGTTAATTTGAATGCGCCGGCTAAATTAAATTAAATATCATCAAGTCATCAGTCTGGTTACCTACTTTAGACAATTTATTTTTTATAACTATATTTTTTGTTTTGGTCATCGAGCATCTGTCATAACATTCAAAAGGATTTATGTTCATTAATTTGATGTTGTAGAGTAACCATTTTTTTTTGTATATTTAATAATTTATACCATTTTTGATGACGAAATTATTTTAACAAAAACTTTTTTACTTAAGTGCAATACTAAACGATACAGTATCATTTACTCTGTCTGTAGGCTTGGTCCTGTTCACTTCTGACGAATCATTCTGTATAAGAAACTTTAGTTTTAACGCGATTAAGCCCCATTTCATTTATCATAATTATGTATCATAAATTAGTATATTATGTAACATACCTATGCTAATATTATGTTTTGTTTGTTACAGAAAAAATGATGACATCGATGACGAATTTAATACCATCCCACTGAGCGTCAACGGCAACATACACAGCGCGGGAAACGCGGTTTAGACAAACAAATTCTAGAGATTACACGTTAGACCTAACCTATGTCCTTAATCTTTGACGAATCGGATTTGCGTATCACAAAACTGCGGAGATTATTACTCAACTAGATGAGTATCCGGGCAAAATAAACATATAGGCTACGTCCAAACTGGCGGGTGGCTTGCTTGGTGCGTAGAGCCTAGCCCGTCATCTAGCGAGTAGCTATTTAAGGCTTGGGCAGATAGGAGCGTTTTGAGAGCGTGGCGCAGCGGGGCGTGACAGCGGTGTGGCTAATGTAACGAAATAAGGCACACATTCGGACGGCAGCGTCGCGCCCCGCTGCGCCACGCCGAAATACGCGCCCTATGTGACCAAGCCTTGAGAATACGAGTTAGTATAACAAACGTCTTTGAATGTTCGAGACCGGCCGCACTGCGAGCTTGGCGGCTAGCTAGTCGCTTAGCGTGTGTCGAAGTAAACAAACGTGTTGCTTTTTTATGGCCAAGCTCTAGGCGCCAAGCAAGCCGCCTGCCATTGTGGACGTAGCCTTAGGAACCAATATGCCGGACTCAAATAGTTTCCAAACGCTCCACGCTCACCTATCACTGTCAAACTGTGAACCAACAAATGAAAGATGGCCGACCGGATTTGTCATTGAATGAACACTTTTAAATGCAAAATGCGTGAAAATAGGAATTTTCCCGATGTAATTATATGTCCTCAGTTCAAAACTTTTTTTTTAACAGCAGGCTACTGTACAGTCAGTAGCAGAAATTTCTGGCGAGATGTCCAAAATTACCTTAACACGACTTTATAGTTAAGGGAATAGGAGCGCATTCTGAACACCTAGTCCGTTTAGCAACTTCTGCTGCTGACTATAACTCTTGTAGATGTCAGATATAGGTATATGATAAATTGATAATTGATAAAACCAGAAGAAGAAATAAACACAACACAAAGAAGATAACAGTAACGATATAATAACATGTTTATATTAAACAAAATATACGTTTTTTTATATCTTTTGAACAAGGATTTGGTATTTAATGTGGCGAAAGAACAATTCCATTGAATTGAGTTTTCGATCTTGCGCTTAAGAGTATATTAACACATTTCCTGGCCGCGTGCGATGGACTTGTGATTTTGTCAGACCGTTTGTATGGGGACAGGGCACTTATTAAAAAATAAAGAATAACTAGGCAGCTATTTTATCCCTAGCATTATACAATTTATAATTACATAATAAATGCGCGCGGAGTTTTGAGCCACATTACATTTTAAAGCGATTAATATAAAGTTTCACATTTTATGGTAAGCTTTCATATTTCGTGGTTAGTTATAAGACGCTACCAATCAGATTTGGTGGTTAGCTGGTATGAAGATGGGAAAAGATATGAATGAGAAAATGAGTGCTCTCCCTCACTGGGATGCCACGGTGACGGATGATGATGATAGCCAAACAGAACTGTTGAACACACTGGGATGTATGGCTGCTTTGAGATCACCTGGCGAAACATTTGTGAAACGTTCGAATCAAAGGAGATTTATATGAAAGGCTATCGAGACATTGAACAACATTCTACATTCTTTCGTGTAATCTCTTAACGGCTGCTAAAAACGCCTCAGAAATCGGACAAGCATCGATTCTAGTCGCCGCGTTTGCTGGCGGCCTTAGACCTTAAGTTACCCTATTTATTCTTTAATTACCACAATTAGACAGTCCGGCCGATTTAGGGCGAATCCAGAAAATTAAACCAATCAAATTGTTACAAGGACAAAGGAAGAATGGCTCATCTGACACTGATATAGGGCCCTTTGTTGTTTAATTAAAAGCGGTATTATGTGGTTTATTGCAGTTAATATACTATACTTAATTACGTAGGACAGTAATTTATTTATTAAGCCGTTTCCAATGTTTATTAGTGTACATTGGTATAAACGAAGTAAGCCACGTAAAATCAGTTTCTTTCGCTTTCTAGTGCTTTTCATTTAAATAGTATCGTCATTTTTGGAATTTAGCAAAACTACTTTTTGTGTATTACTGTCAAAATAGTAGCTTTTTTTAATAATGTCGTACGCGGTTATGTCAAACTAGTTTCGACTCGTTCGAGATTTTATTCCGTAAAACAAATCTGGCCCTATTTATTGCTAGTAAAACTAAGCAGGCTTTTAAAATATTTTTAGTAACTAAACTATGGCCTGTATTTTCGTTAAATAGATAGTTTTCTGGATTTTTCTCCAATAGCTTAGATTTTAAGTATGGACTGATATGATGTAAAATATTATTATTTTCTCCAGTCGCACATCTGTCACTGCCTTGTTTTTCATAGTAAAAGTGTCATGCCATTACTAACAGCAGACAGCAATTGCGCTTCAATAGAAAGATGCTAATATGATGCACACTTTAAACCAAATAGAATTACCCTTGTCTTTTCGTGCAATGAAGAGTGCTATGAGCCGTTGCTGCTTGCTGTCAGAAATGGAAATTAACCTTTAGTCAATTAAGATGTTGTTGGCTCTAGTAATGTGCTAAGTATTTATGATTTCGTTTCGTCTCGAAATTGTTGATGTTTTTGTATTCGGCGAAGTCTGTATAGATTCAGTAATGAATAAAGCACTTTATCTTTATTGTATTGTTTTATTTGGGATAAACTGAAAGTAGTGGATCGATTAAGGGTGTTATTTTTGTTGACTGTTGTGGACTTGAGACTAGAAAATCATCATCATCATCTCAGCGATAAGACGTCCACTGCTGAACATCGGCCAAGTAAATACGTCCCTGACTTGTTTAGAGGCCTGCAAGAAGCATGCAGTGTAAAATAATTATGGACTCTGTCCATCTCCAAGAAATCTTCCTCATGGTTTAAAGGAAACATTACTGTATTTCCATAACACTACTAAAACAATAATTTACAAAACTTCTATGTTTTACTTGGGATTTCAACGCCATCGCCATGTCAAACGCAAAAGCTACCGCTCATGTTAAATACTGAAGTTGCATTTTATGCATAACTTGTCTGTGACATATATATTAGTCTAGCGTTAGACTATTGGTGTCGATATATGATTAATTGATGTCGAATAGAATGAAGAATTTGTACAATAAGCATATATATGAAGCTGTTAAATTAACTTAATAAGGTTTCCTGCTGTTTCGGCTGGTACTTCTGCTAAATTATCTAGTTTTAAAAATGATAAGTTGTACCTAATGAAATCCCTTAACAGTTGTGTCTATAATTTTATGAAGATGTATTTTTATGTTATGATAATTACAACATTTCACAGGATGACATGGGAAGTGTTAATCGACTTAGAAAAGGTACAACTTGTCAGTTATAAATAAAATGATGAATCAAACGAAAAAACCTAAGCGGATAATAATGATAATCTAAGATTATCGAGTCTTTATCGTCAGTGAGAAAGCGATGCAAGATAGATAGACATTCAAATAGCAACCATTTCATTGTAGCATTTACAAACGTTACAAATACGATAACGTGACGAGGATTTGCCACGGTTTTCTTAACACTTCCTTAAACAACCTTTTCTTTTCCCAAATCCACGGTTCGTGCTACAATTTCCCTTTCGGTTGCCCCGGAAATATGACAAACTGCGAAGGGTGCCAGGAGTAGGGAAACTGGAGAGAATAACAGCTTCGTATTAACGAGCTGTGAACATTGGTATCAGTATGCATTTAATTAACGAAAGAAGAAGAAATAAAATACATTTAACAAAAATACACAAATACAATATTACACTGCAACACTGTGTAAATAATGAAATTAATTTTCAAACTAAATGACCTAGTTCTGCTGTAAGCTGAATAAGGCTTGTATTGTGGCTATTAGAGGCGAATATATAATATATAGAAATGTACGTATATATATATATATAAATCTTTAACTCATATCTATAAACCCATTGGTTGGTTGGCGAGGGTCCATTTGTCCATTAGTTTATTTATTTCATTAAATAAATAAACTAATGGACAAATGGACCCTCGCCTGGATTCCCCAGTTCGCAATTAGAACGAGTAGCATCGTTGTCATTTTATCGGCTATCCCGATACCAGTCACTTTTGCATATACATACTTGTTGATGAGTGATAGATATTGTGACAAATGATAAAAACCCGACCATATTAAGCTAGCAGGGTTACTGTCACTACCACTACTGACTAGGCCAGGAGCCCGTTAACGCGTAAAACTGCAGTCCTAAACATTAACCTTTTGAACGCCAAGCACCACTAAAGTGGTCGTGTGATGTCGTGCCTGCCACGCCACCGATCACTAAAGTGGCTATGGCGGACGCTGTCAAAGCAATTGTCCTGTTGACAGATAAGGTTGACAAGGTGACAGGTACCAGTACACGTCACATTTTGATGCGAGAGGAAAAGCGTTCAAAAGGTTAAAATTAAAAAGTACCTATCTACTATTACAAAAATCCTTAGTCTCTATTGTAAGTCCTTAGATGTGGAGCAACAGACATTAATAATTATCATTCTATTGAAGACTATCCTGAATACATTAGGAATTAAAGGAAAAGAGTTATCTTTTGCAATATTGTTTATGAAAGGATATGCATTCATATAGAAATTTAAACATATTTTGATTATGTAAGTAAACAATATTTAAGAATTGAATTGCCTATAACTACATTTCTTGTAATTAGATACAAACGAAATAACCAGCCAAAATAATATTCATAACATAGGTAGTCTCTCTGTCTCGTTTATTTATTCCTGCTCGGTTGGCTGGAAGGGGATTCAAAAGGAAAATACACTTACAAAAAACTGGGTACTTAAGTAGGAAGTAACCCAAAAAAAACGCTAGTCTTAAATATGGTTACAAGCTACGTAAGCCAATTATCTAAATTAAGACGAAACATAAGTACCTATATTAATTGTATTAAAACAGGTAACTCATATTTTGAGAGTTCCGTACCTTGAAAGTAAAAAATTGAACCATTATAGGATCACTTTGTTGTCTCTTTGTCTGTCATGACATTTTTTCTAAGGAACGCCTGAAGGTAGCTGAAATTCATATCAAAATTAAATATTCAAGCCTACCGTCCCTTAAAGCTGTAAATAAACAAACTTTTAAGCCTAAATTTACAGCCGTTTAAATAGGGTACTAGCTAATAGGGTACTTTCCGTGAACTTCGAGTCTTGAAATTTGTTACGAAGCCAGGTTTTATAGCACAAAAAGGAAAAAATGCTAAAAACAAAATTGCAAAACACTAGGTAGACAATTAATTGAATCAGGCGTTACTTTGCGGAAGTCCATATTATTAACAACAATAATATTACTTTGCTATTCCGCTGTTTAATAACGTTCTAGTCAATCAGTGCCAACTCGTTATATTTACTTGCGTATTTTTTTAAGCGTCTCCTGAGGATGCCTCGTAGAGAGGCGAAACACGTGTCGAGTTTTGGTATTATTGGTGGTGGTTTGTTATATTTATTTGCGTATTTAATTTTGCGGTGGGAGGGAGGGAACATTAATGCATGAAAAAATACGCAAGTAAATATAACGGGTTGGCACTGATTGACTAGCACGTTATTAAACTGCGGAATAGCAAAGTAATATTATTGTTGTTAATACTAGGTAGGCATAGATAAATTAGAGAGAGCGTGGACTTGAATTTGTAATGCTAGTGTGGTTGTATGGGACAAAGGAAATTTTAAATATACAACGCCTATAAACACACAATATGCAATTCCAGGCTCTCGCTAATTTATCTATAGGTTAGGTAACTTAGGTTATTTATTACAGATGCCTCAGCCCAGTAATAGGAACATGGGAATCGAAATCGACAAATGACAAATAAAATGGTTGCACTGAGTTACCATCCATCGATCGTAACGTTACGTACGATGATAAAAAGTTATTCTATAGTAACTGGTTACAAAACTCGGATACGTACGCGGTATAAAGGGCTGGTTTTTGAGGCTTTAGTGTAAGTTTCTTTTAACGTTAAAAAACGTCTCGAACGCGTAAGTGATAATGTTATTTATCTACGTACTCTAAAATGTGTCCAGAAACCGTAGGCAATGACCAGAAATGAATGGAGATGTAATGTTAACATTATCTACTGAAATCCGTAGGTTATGTTTAAGCTTGGAAAGTTGGAAAGGAAAACTTGTTTAGGTTTAAATTTAGAACAGCTGTCAAATTCAAGTCGGGTTTCTATTCTAGTATCTATAGATATTAAAACAGTCATTGATACGAAACGCCAATTCGTTATGTTTTTTTATTATAAATCGAACAACATTTGAACTCGAGTGACAATAGAATAGGGAGTTCATTCGCTTGTCTATGGTATTAAAAAAATATTTGACTGAGATACGAAATACGCAACGCCACCATTCCAAGCTGTCATTTGTTTTGTTCGTTGACTTTTTGATGTTTCAAGTAACACTAGTAATAATGCAGGTCATGCCTACGGTTCCTGAACCCATCTTAAAACACTTATGATATGTATGTAGATGAAGTAGTGTATGCAACTATACATAATTAGGCATTACAACACTCGTGTGATATTATTATGAAACTCGCCTTCGCTTCGGCTCGTTTCATAAACCCACACTCTTGTTGTGATGCCCTTCATTATGCACAGATGATACATAAACTACTATTATATGGGAAACACTAACGCAATGGTAAAGTAATATTACGTTAAAAACTTACACTCAGGGCTGGTCTCAGAAAACACGCGGGGCCCCGGTCGGGCCATTTGTTGTACGAGACATTATTGCTATTAACTGTAATGTAAAACAATATGCCAGCATCAAAATTGCGAGCCGTTTGCGGTAAGTCGAGTACGGTTAAATGTAAAAAGTTTGCTCGTAAAACATGGCGTTGTACCTAGAGATTTTACAAGGTGGTAGAACTTTGCTTTAGACTGGGGCCATCGTAGGCAGAGTGACAATAGCTTATAGAAAACGTCAATCGATATAAAGGAGCCAGTGATTGTGGGTTCGAGTCCCGCTACGAGTATTTTTTTTCTATTTTTCTTTTGATTTATGATATTGGTTAGCAGACGTTTAACAAAAACGATATAAAGGATGTCTTTGACTATGAGGCTTTAAATTTGAAATTTCGATTTCATTCCTTTAACTGAGCATATTTTATTCTGCAACTTTTATAAAAACACATTAGTTTTAGATTTTATTTTTATCGTGAGACATGGGAGAGGCCGGGACGACTTAGACTTGTTTGACGGGAACTGGCCTTCAGAAACAGTGGATCAGGAGTCATGGAAAGTAAGGGGTCTTTGCCCAGCAGTGGGACACACTCATAGGCAAAGAAAAAATAAATATCGTACAACTTAAATGTTATTTTCAATGTATACAGTCCAACAAGAAATTGACATAGGCAACTGTATATTTTCCCTTTTTAAGAAATATCAAACAACTCAAACAAGGTAATGACGTCCTCATACCACGAGACTATGTTCCTTGTTGCTCAATAGAGCAATATTCGACTTATAAAACGTGAGTTACCAAAACCATGACAGGACACAAAACCATCGTGTGATCCAACCATAATATTAATTGTATAGAAGCGGGTAACTAACGTTTTTTAAGTCGAATATTGCTCGACATGTTTCACTCGGTAACGAGGAGCACAATCATGAGTCTGCGTCGGGTAGCCAACGCAAATGCGCTCATGAATATGCTCCTCGTTATAGAGCTAAATATATCGAGCAATATTCAATTTATACGTGAGTTATCCGTTTCAATAGCTATACAATAAATATGGTTGAGCCTCACAATACTTTTGTGTTTGTAATAAATAATAAACCACTAATATTAAATTAGATGGAATTAAGAGCGCTGGTGGCCTAGCGGTAAGAGCGTGCGACTTGCAAATCAGAGGTCGCAGGTTCAAAACCATGAGTTTTTCGGAACTTAGGTACGAAATATCATTTTATATTTTGCCAGTAGCTTTTCGGTGAAGGAAACCATCGTGACTAAACCGGACTAATCCCAATGAGGCATAGTTGTGTACTTTAAAGAAATAAATATTTTTGTATTTTTTTTGTATTGTATTATAGTTTACCCTCTAGGTTGTAAGGTTAGATGGCAGTAGCTTTCGTAAAACTAGTGCGTACACCAAATTATGGGATTAGTTGCCAAGCGGACCTCAGGCTCCCATGAGCCGTAGCAAAATGCCGGGACAACGCGAGGAAGATGATTAAATTAGGTGGAATTGCTCAATAAGTCATATGACCCTGAACAATGCTTAATTACCCTCACAAAACTGACATAACATTTTTACAAGTCACTATAATTGCGTACCTACACGTTTTTCTGTCAACTCCCATATATTTTTAATAATACTTGTTATTTCAGTCGTAAAGTATAATCCTGCACTCGCAACTATGGTGTAAAGTTTTATTTACGAACCCGATACGGAAGCCACAGCAGGGAAACTTCCACTTCGCGGTCTTGAAATATTATATGCAGCAATAGAGAACTTCCCGTTGTTTTAAAACTCCCGATAAGGAAATACGATGCTTAGTTATTTTCTTCAAGAGTATTCTTTTATTTCTGTACAAAAAATTCACAAGAACGTTAACACTTTTCATTCTATGCTTTCGAAGGGTTGGACAAACTAGAGAAGTCGTGCAAATAGTTCAAAGATATTCTCACCTCACAAGCTCGGAAAGTCCGTGTTTTTCTTTAAAAACAGGCAGGAAATCTGCATTTTGTTCACAAGGGAAAGAAAGTCATGGTGGAGGTACCGATTTTCTAACCAACGCGCAGTTATACTTTGAAAACGTTGAACTAGCGTTTTAAAAATCGATAGACCACCATTCGACTTATTACTTAGCTAGCTAATGATAATGTTAAAAGTAGAAACTTATTTCATGATCGGTCGCACAACAAATTGTATAATCAGGGGTATCAAACAATAATAAATAAATAAATAATAAATAAATATTTCGGGACAATCTTACACAAATCGACCTAGTCCTACGAGCTACGGTAAGCTTAGGAAGGCTTGTGTTGTAGGTACTAGACGACGATATATATAATAGATAATATAGATATATACATATAAATAATTAAATACATAGAAAACAACCATGACTCAGGAACAAATATCTGTGCTCATCACACAAATACATGCCCTGACTAGGATTTGAACCCAGGACCATCGGCTTCATAGGCAGGGTCACTACCCACTAGGTCAGACGGGTCGTATCAAACAATAATAAATATATTATACACAGTTACCATTTTTATTGCTCTTGAGTGTAAATAAGGACAATATCCCGCAATCACAAATTGTTTGAAGTTCTCGATATTGAACAACTATTGGCCGAGGATTGTAGGTAATTCCCGTATCGTCAGGAACACAAATGTTATAGATTCTTTTAAAAAAAACACAACAAAGTCAGAAAGTGCCCTTTGTGTGGAGGGTTGGGTAACTTGGAAGACCTAAATCCTGAAATAGAGACCCACCTCCCGCTCTTCTCAGCCGGCATCGGCACCATAACGAAAAAAAATAACTATTCATTCTAAGAATAAATCAGATTATTTTTTATGAAACATTGTGATTTGCTTTCATTTATAAGTATAATCTACACTAATATTATAAAGGCGAAAGTTTGTGAGTGTGTATGTTTGTTACTTTCTTCACGTCTAAACGGCTGAAACGATTTTAACATAGGCTACGTTTTTTCTCTAATAATCCGCGGGTAAACACCGTTCTTTTTCCTTCACCGACAAGCGAAAAGTCCTTGGTACAATCAGGGGTTTGAATCTACGACCTCAGGATTGCAAATCGCACGCTCTTACCACTAGGCCACCAGTGCTTTGGAGGATGGTTATGAACAACTTATTCCAAAAGCTAGTACCTACCACATTTAGAAGTTATGAGTTGAATATTTACTATGAGGTCTATGAATATTATGAGTTATGGATTCTAACTAGAACGGCGAGCATCCAAAACGAAAAGTCTCGAGCCTGGTTTATATATATAACCTATATATTAATAAGGCTATTATAATGAACATATAAGGGTAAACAACCTTTAAGATTACAATCTAAACGGCATCACGCAAAACTGAGAGCTGAGAATCCTTTTAACAAAATGACGTGATTATCGAAGAAAAGATTGGCAGTTACGCCCTTTTTGGATTGTTAAAATTAGTGTGTGGGACATGAAAACGCTCTTTAGTTAACACACACTTATGTGGTTTTAAGCTGCTCTTAATACACTTACATAGAAAGTACTTTTAGCTTAACTATGTCTTACAGTTTATATTCAGAAAATGAGAATAGGTAACAAACTTGTATATTTTTGCCATGCGTGGTAAAGGGAGTTAAGAAAAAAAGTATTCCATTAGCGTGACTTGTAGAAAAGTTTAATTATGTCAGTTTTGTGACGATAATTAAGTATAAAATTTCTATGAATATTTAGATTTGGTGCTCGTTTCTTAAGTAATAAGCAACATTAAGACCACAGCCATAATAGCACTGCTACCTTTCAGGTGTAGTGTTGTGTTCCTGATGATGAGTAAGGTTCCCAAAGCTTCAACCCCTTAAACGCCGGCAACGCGCTTGTGACACCCCTGGTGTCGCGGGTGCCCATGGGCGACGGTAATTGCTTACTACCAGGCAATCCGTCTGCTCGTTTGCCGCCTATGTCATAAAATAACATTACAATGCAAAAAAAAACATACAGATTTTGTGCTTAATTTTACAGTCATAAAACTAACATAATTTAATTTATCTTTTCTACAAGTCACGCTAATTGAGTACACTTTTTCTGAAGCTTCCCTAAAAAAAGAACTAATTCATCACTGTCTTTTTTGAGTTATCAACTTTCTATATGAAGTAAATAAGCTTCTATACAAGTACAAGGTCTTATAAAAATAATTACCCCAAAAAAAAGACTTCTATTTTTCCTAAACAAATCACGATACCAAATATGTCCTGAAAGGGATTACCACAATTTTTGTAACACCTTGTATACCCGTTAGTATATCAAACATAAAACAGTTGGCAAAAAAAAATTGTTAATTCTTTAAGGTGACTTTAGTTCGCCTACGGATCTCCTCATTTCTGATTACTTAACCAAGTTATATATTCATTTATTTATCCATTTAACAGTGTCACGAGGAATCGAATTAATAACAATAATATTTAAAACTAAACTTAAAACTAACTTATCTTTAAGAGGTTATTCTTTAAGTTATTCTCTACTCTATGTCATGTCATGTCTGGAATAAAATTATTTCATTTCATTCATTTCATTTCATTTAAGGGGGTACATCTAACTTACACAAAAACACGTCAAATTGGCGTATACTTAATACGAAGGTAAGAATTTTCTCTCCGATAGTACTGTACCTGCCTTACCACACGTGGGGATTACTTCCAATATTTAAGGGCCTCTGAGCACCCGTGACCCAAATTGAACGAAACGTCCCTATTAAAATATATTTTTAGCCGAAATTAAACTAGCTGCTTTGTTGGGCGTTGGTTGAGCAATTGAGAATCTATACTTGATTTAAGATTTGACAAGATACGTGTCGAAGATATTCGGACATGTCATGTTGGACGGACAAGTTGTTTTTCAAGATAAGCCTTATTCTAGGAGAGTACTACACTAGCTATCTATCGTATATATCGTATATGCATAACATAATTTTCAATGCATTTCGTCCGTAATGTCGACATCTTTTTTTTTCACCACTTTAACTCGGAAAGGAGCTCTATATTATTTAAGAACGGGATCAAAATGTTATCTCTTTTTTTTGTTTCCGTGCGATATAGGAAAGAATTGTTTACTATATAGCTTGACTACTAAAACATCGATACATTCTATTAAATAAAACCTTCATGGTATTCCTTCCTTTCCTTCTTCCTTCATATTTCCCATAACCAATATATTAACCCTCATCTTGTAACTTCAGTTGTTTTGTTTTTGTTACTAAAGAGTGTCAACCCCTTAAGCAAACCTCTATGTGGCCAACAAGAACTTAGTTTTAAAGACGGATCACGTTACTGGCACGTGTGAGCCGTATAAAGAGCGTGTTGTTTATTAATTTCGGTATTTACGAGCGAAAGTCGGTAAAATCATCGATCAGTCGGTATCATCTTTGGGGGTAAATGCCGTGGTCGCCACCCTCTGCGGGTTCGCGACCGCAGTAGCTGTAGATTGGGTTTCGGTGGACCCTGCTGCTCATCGGTCAGTTTTTTCCCTTTGGAGGGTAAAGGCGGGGTGGTGCTATTCTATGTAGTCAGCAGGCTATCTCGGAATCTTCCACACGTACTCGAAACTTTTAATAGCATTGCACTGAAACTTAACTGCGCTTCTGACTTCAAGTATCTCTACAAACTAAGGCTAAGTGTGAGAATAGTTAAGTTTGCATAATTTTGTCAAAGCGGACTTAAGTAACTTACTTAAGTAAATGATTACAACACGAATATAAATAATAAATAAATATTTCAGGACATCCTTTAGACACAAGGTAAGGTAAGAAGGCTTGTGTCGTGTGTACTCAGCCGTATATTATGTAGATATATGGCTGATAGCATCCCTAGAGTGCGGTGAAAGCACTGCGATCGCCAACCCGCATGCCAAGCGTGGCGATTATGGCATATACCCCCATATGATAATTAACATCCAAAAACCATGTCACCGAGTCCCCGGCGGCCCCCGGTACCCTGGTTATGCCTTAGAGTCGCAGGTAGCCGCTGGATGTGGAAGGCGCAGGATCGATCTTCTTGGGTCGTTCTGGGGGATGCATATGTCCAGCAGTGGACGTCTTTCGGCTGACATGATGATGATTATGATGATGATGATATGATTGATATCTACATAATATACACATACTAAATAAAATACATAGATCCATGACTAAAACTGACCAAAAGCATGCCCGGCTCTGCTCAGCGTAGGGTTCCGTAGTTTTCAATCCGTAACGCGTAAAAAATACCTGTGTCATCACACAAATAAATGCATGGGATTTGCACTCAGAACCGTCGGCTTCATAGGCAGGGTCTCTACCCACTAGGCCAGACCTGTCGTGGATAAGAACATTTTGAATATTTTGATACCGATACCTCTTTCGTAGCTATTATTGAGGTTAGTCATATAGGCTTCTATTAATCAGTTCAGTGTTCAAACCCGCAATAACAGTTCACATGAGTCAACCATTAATGGTGGGCTGTGGCGGAAGCCGCAGTCAACCCGGGATAATTAAGAATAATTACTCTATTGTAGTCCAATCTGTAGAGTTAGAAAGGTAAGGTTTGATATGTTGTCGCTGCTATATGTCTATGGTATTTTTTTTATGACATAGGCGGCAAACGAGCAGACGGATTGCCTGGTGGTAAGCAATTACCGTCGCCCATGGGCACCTGCAACACCAGGGGAGTCACAAGCGCGTTACCGGCCTTTAGGGGGGTTGGAGCTCTGGGAACCTTACTCACCATCAGGAACACAATACTACATACCTGCAAGGTAGCAATGCTATTATGGTTGTGGTCTTCTGTAAGGAGGAGGTACATCCCAATTTGGGCTGCCCCAGATTCAAGCGTGATGGTCATCGTTGTGCCCTACCTCTCATTGTTGGACGTAGTTTAAGGACATACCCGGGTACAAAAAATATTGGTTAGCAAAAAAATAATTTATCTATGTGCGTAAAGTCTGCATGTAATACTTTTTTTCAAAAATCTCCTTCAACAGTCTCGTCTAGTTTAAAGAATTTAAATTAAATAAGTTTTTGCCAAAAATTTAACACCCTTTCATTTTTGGTACAATCATAAATCTGGAGGTTATTAAAGAGCCTAAACACACCGGGTCTATCCTGTGTATTTTAAGAGTTGCTATGACCTTCTGGCTCCACCATCAGATCAGATCAGTGGTATCATAACATTGCATTGTCAAAAACCTTACATAAGTGTGCTAAATTTCAACTCAATCGGTTAAAGATATTTGCTTCAAAATTGAGTTGCGAGATTTCACCCGAATATTACTTACATTGCAAGTTAAATAAAAGCTTATGTAATAACTACATAAGAGAGTAAAATACCCACTTATTTAACTGTAAACGTTACTCAAACCTACTTTTAAAACCCCTTTTTTTTAAATTGTTAAATATAGTTTTGTCTTTCTGTCACAACAATTGTTTTTTTAAGACAAAACGTTTTTTTTCTATAAATAACTAAAAACTAAACTTAAAATACCTATCTAAAATAAAGGATCCCCCGCGGCATGGTGCCGTAAACGCTGGCAGCATTTCCTCGCTGTATCGCAATGCTTATGCGTTGAGCGATGAAGCTCCCAGCTCTCCTGTCACCGCATCTTTGAAAAAGGCATGGGCACTTGGACCCCACGGGCCGAGGGTCTCGACGCCAAAACGTACAAAGTTGTATTCTCCCCGAGACCCCTATATTTTGCCCGTTTCAAAGATTTTAAGTTTTCTTAAATTATGATATCAAGTGTAAATAAATAAATAATTTAATTTTATAAAGTAAAGTCAAGTTAGACACAATCGAATGACTTTTTATGGAGGATAAAATGAAACAACTTCCTTACACCGAAGCAATACAGGCAACTTATAAGTGCAAGTACCCCTCTTAAAAACACCTCATATACACCTCTTTAAACCTTATGTATGCAAGCTCCCATTTTGTATACGCATAACCAGTTATAACTTTAGAATGACATATTCTATTCCCAAATAATACTGAAATTATATTTTGGTCGGCTGCACACCCTTTACGGCCTCAAAGGTGAAAATAACAATCTTGTCACATAAAATCCTTTTCCTATTCAACACATTTCGTAAAGAATTACGAGCGCGACATGTGACATATCAAAGAATCTTTGGAACTTACGTTTTTCTCAAGAGACGGTAAAAGTGATAAATAAATCTCTTTATCAATTTTATCGAAACTTATTTCTTCACTATTTTTACCTTAAACCATGTAAACTATGTCAAGGGGCTGTATTTAATAGTAGTTTATGTATCTGTGCATAATGAAGGGCATTACAACAAGAGTGTGGGTTTATGAAACGAGCCGAAGGCGAGTTTCATAATAATATCACACGATTGTTGTAATGCCTAATTATGTATAGTTACATACACTACTTTACACACATATCATTAAGTGTTTTAAGATGGGTTCAGAAACCGTAGGGAAATGACTTATTACTAGGGTTACTTGTAAACATTAAAAAGTCAACGAACAAAACAAATGATAGCTTGAAACGGCGGCGTTCGATTTATATCAAAAAAACAACGAATTGGCGTTTCGTATCAATGGCTGTTTTAATATCTATAGATACTAGATTAGACACCCCACTTGAATTTGACAGCTGTTCCAAATTTAAATTCATAACCTACTGATTTCAGTATTTTTTTATTATTTATTTATTTAATAAATCTATTTACAATTCTTAAAATTACTTACATCGTCCCGCAAAACTGTTTACACAGTTTGACTGCGGGATCCAAACTACTAACATTAAATAACATAAGAGTCTAATCAACTTACATTAAATACTTAAATTGTTAATTTATATAACCTTAAATTACATACTTTTCAGGTAATGTTGGAAAAGGGATTTCTTAAATTTGTTTTTCTTTTTTTCATTTCTGATAGCTGCAGGTAAGGCGTTAAATAAATAAGGTAAGCGCTTCTCTATGAGTGTATCCCCATAGTAATTGCTTACTCTGAGGACAGAATATTTACCTGCAGCCACAGACCTGGTGCCATGTTGATGGCTCATTTGAGATAGGTAATGTTAACATTACCTACTGAAATCTTTCTAATGGTTGGTAATGCTGGTCATTGCCTACGGTTTCTGGACGCATTTTAGAGCACTTATGACGTGTACGTAGATAAATTAAATTATGATCGATCGCTGGTTATTTAGAGTACAAATTAGCGGGAACCTTAATTTTCATATTTTTTTCTTTGGTAAGAAATAAAGAAATCAATTTACCTGTTATATTCTATTTTATACCCATTTATCCATTATATTTTAACACTCTGATTTATACTCTCGATTTCGAAACTGCAATTTTCACACATAATTAGCAAATCAAGCGGAGCAAATCTAGCAAGTTGACTAAAATCTAGCATATAGCTTTCATTGTAACACGATTAAGTCCTTTGTAATGTGTATTACATTTCTATACTTTTTCTTGAATGAGTACTAACATAATGAGATGGATTTCTTATAAGCTTATTTAACAAAATATAAAATTGGCTCTAAATGTAAAAACAGTATTCTGCCTAGATATACATTTAGATCTTTTTGTTGTTTTTTCACTGCCATAACCTTTAAACATTTTCATTGTCTTATAGCTTTTGTGCTATAAAATATATCCCCATAACCTATTCAATTTCCATACACAGGATTACACAGACTCCTCCACTGCTCCAGAAAACCGAGAATTGCCGATCCAACGTTTTTCTCCAACGTCATTACTTAGCTTCACCTATTCCCCATTTTGGGGTCGTAAACAGCGGAGGGATGATCGATTTTGCCATAAAGCAAACATAATCAGACGAAACAAAAGCCTGTGCCCACGTAATATTCAAATACATTTCTGGAGCGCTAGGAGTCCAGAAATGTCTTATTTATTCAGCAGGCAAGACGAAATTGTGTTGTAGATTATTGTTACTAATTTGGTTAAATATTAGTCACGTAGAGCATCTTGTTATTGTCACAATGAATGGAGAATTCCCTTTAACTTATTGTTTATGTATTCATTGTTTGATGGATCTATTGAAATTGAAGAACATTATTTCAGTCAGGTACATAATTCCGTATAGTTTTGCAGGAAGACACAGTCGCCATAAGATATATCGGAGCTGTGGAGGTGGTCACAAATATCGCAACAACGCCTTTATTTTCGGCGTGTTCAATAAGAACTTTGCGTAATTACTTAAGTTCGAAAATGATATATACTGGGACAATGTCAAGTACCCAGAAGTTATATTTTTTGATTATTCAGAGCCACATCTACTTCTCATGAAAATTAAAACTAGGTAACAGCCAGAGGCTCTAGTGTAAGTTTCATTTAACTTAAAAAACGTTTCGAACGCGTAAGTGATAATGTTATTTATATTGGTAACTCTAACGCGATGGCGACGTTATGTTACGTTAAAAACTTACACTCAGGGCTCTGATGTTCGTTATCGAATTATTCTTTTCAATATCATGTCAAACGCAAAAGCTACCGCTCAGACGCAACGTCAAAACTAAAAATGGACTTTACGGATGTACAATGTACATGTAGGTCTATATTGCTTTTGCTGAAGTCTAAGACCTGTGTATCCAGACATTGGCGTTAGACCTGTGGTATCAATAAAATGTCCATTGTAGTTTTTATGCTTGTCACCGGGGGCTGTATAGTAAATTTCATAATCATAAATCAAAGCAAATCAAAATATTTCATAAAAAATAATTTGACTTATTCATAGTTTCAAATCAATTTTGATTAAACAATGATTATGTCTGTGTTGTGAATATATACATAACCTTGTTATATCGATGTACAATTAAGTGCAAAAACATGTGTACTATTTGACACCTTATTACAATGGCTTAAGTGTGGAATATGTCTACATATCTACGCATGACTATACAAGAAACACTAAACAATAATCCATAATGTATTTCGCTATTAATGTTTATGCTAATAAGACCATGCAAATAATTTGTAACGTTGTTTGCTAACTCAGTCAATTTACATGTTGTGAATTCAGAGTACAAATGGTTGATTGCGAGGCTAAATAGCGTTGTTGGCAAAACTGGAAGGCTATTGTAATGCTAAATTTGAAAATGTTAGGCAAGACGGAGCTTAAGTGTTGGGACAGAACAAAGGTTTATAAGGTATGCTAAGAATTTAATTTTGTTACATTTATGTAAAAGGTAATCACAATTTTCAAGCACAAAGTGTGCCGAGTTCGGTTAACAGCTCGCGTCGCCGGCCCGTCACGCAAGTGAAATAAACGAATAAGGCCGTGTTATGCCGGCTGACTGGAATAGCACCACCCCATCTCCCGCGGGTGTCGTAAGAGGCGACAAAGGGAAAAATCCTACGGACGGGCAGCAGCGTCCGTTGAAAGCCAATCTGCTACTGCGGTCGCCAATCCGACTGCTAAGAGTGGCGACTATGGCAACTACCCCCAAGATACAAGTCATATTTGTGGGAGGCCTATGTCCAATAGTGCCGTGTTTATCTTCTATAAAATATTACAATGTCTTACGAAAGTTAAAAACAAATACAAAAACTGTTCTTCAGAATATTTTTCCGAATTAATATATAATTCAATTAGCTCACTATCAGCTCAGAAGTTGCATTCGAATTTTCTAGTTACATTCCAGCAATATCTAAAATCCTCCCAGCCCTAGTGCAGTCCTAGTGCAGCTGCAATTGTCTGCATTTGCATCACAAGGGCCGAAGTTCACTTCCCGGCCAGTCGACTTGTTTGCCGTTTGGAGTTCACACTGACGTTTGGTTGCAATTCTGGCAGTTTGAATGTCTGTTGAATGATATTGCCTTCGAGTTGGAAACTGCTGATTTTCCATGTAAAGAAAGATGTTATTACTATATCAGAATGTTATAAATTTGAATGGGAGGTGCAAGCACCTAGCCACGATTGGCCGCCTTGGCTTATAGGTGATACTTGGTAATTCACTGATAAATATAAAAAAGATAAGAGATCTTAATTTTCAAATTAACATAACAATGTACTAATGAATGTTAAAAAAAAATACCACTGGTTGTAATCCTACACCAATGACCCCGAGAAGATTATTACGGACAAGAAACTTCGGCAGGATACTTAATAGTTGTCTTGTGTATATGTATGATCTTCATTATGGTTTAATTGCAAGCATCGAAGACTGACAGTTGCCATCGATTTTTTAGCTTCAATACCCTTATAGCGAGATCAATATGTAACTATGGTCGAACTTACATTTCAGCCGTATGCAGTCCACTGCTGGACAAAGGCCTCCCACAAATATGATTTGTATCATCTTGAGGGGTAGCTGCCATAGGTGCCACGATTGGCAGGCGGGTTGGCGACCGCAGTAGCTGTTGGGTTTTTACGGACGCTGCTGCCCGTCCGTTGGATTTTTCCCTTTGTCGCCTCTTACGACACCCGCGAGAGGAGATGGGGTGGTGCTATTCTTGTCAGCCGGCATCACACGGCTAAATCAGCCGGCATCACACGGTCGAACTTACTTGTAATTGAATATCAAACTATATTTAACTATAAATTATGTACTTAATTTCACTGCATTTTAGGATTTAGATTAAGTTCTTAGTTTACTATTTTGTATATTTACATTCCACATATCCTCCCTTTAATAACCTAGGTACCTACTTATTAACTTAGGTTAAATACGTATTTATATTTAGGTAAATAGGTAAGTTATTAAGACTTTAGTGCTCGTATGAGCCCGTAAACCATATAAAATATAATTCATACTCTGCGAGTTCGTATCTCGCCCGGGGCAGTTGATTTTTCCATTTTTCCTTTATTTTAAAATTATATAAAACTTATTAATTAATGTAATTCATCATTATCCAAATAAAGTACAGTTCGCTACGTGCTACGCTCGTAGCCAATCCCAGCGTTTTTCCGCCTTGTAGAGGTCCACCTACGGAGACGGTATATGCCAAACGTTGCGATTTAAGCGCAGTACAGATGTCGCGGGGCGGGAAGCGACTTTGTTATACAGGTGGGGCGGGAAGCGACTTTGTTATTCAGGAGACGGGAGCAGGATTAACCCTATGAACTCAGTTAATAATAATGCTATAAATATATATGTACCTAGCTACTGTTTCGTACCATTCTTAGTGATATTTGTTTTTTTTTTTGTATACAAAAATAAAATTTAATTTATTTACAAAATGCATGTTCAACTTTTGCCGTGTGATGCCGGCTGACTAGAATAGCACCCATCTCCTCCCGCGGCCGAGGTTAGAGGCAACAAAGGGAATAATCCTACGGACGCGCAGTAGTGTCGGTCTAAACCCAATGCGGCCGCCAACCCGCCTGCCTAGCGTGGCGACTATGGCAACTACCCCCAAGATGATTCAAGTCATATTTGTGGGAGGCCTATGCAGTGGACTGCATACGGCTGAAATGTATGTATGTATGTATGTATGTATGTATGTTCAACCTACAATTTGAATGCGCCCGCCAATTAAATGTCATCAAGTCATCAGTCTGGTTACCTACATTTTACAATTTGCTTTTTATTATGACAATTTGTTTTACTTCGTTCATAAAGCATCTGTCATAACATTCAAAAAGGATTTATGTTCATTAATAAGTTGTTGTAGAGTGACCATAATTTTACGATAGGTATTGTTTCTTAACAAAAAGTGGAAAAGAAGAAAAAAGTGCAGCTTTTTTACTTAAGTGCAATACTAAACGATACAGTATCCTTTACTGTGTCTGTAGGCTTGATCCTGCTGACGTCTCACGAATCACCCTGTATAATATGTCTCGTTTTTAATTATAAATACCTCTCCGTTTTTTTAAATATTATAAACATCATACAGAGGGTGAATTCAGTCTACTGACATACAGTCAGCAGCAAAAGTTGCTAAGCGTTTGAAGTGTTCAAAATGACCTACACGCGCTCTTATTATCTTGACAATAGAGACGTGTTGAACTCATTTTGAACACCTCAAATGCATAGCTACTTCTGCTGCTGACTGTACGTTCTTTTGTTGATAAGTTGGTACCTTGAATGTATGAACACAGTTTCCATATTTCAACAGCCAGCCAAATAGGAGTAAATCAATCTTAGTAAATGAGTAATAGGTTTCGGCGAGAGCAAACTAAATTTATTATCTTTATCTATCACAGCTGTCGTGGCGGGACACAGCTCAAAGGTCAGAGAACTGTAATAGACTTGGTATTAAGAACATTAGGTATAGTCAGCAGCAAAAGCAGCTAAGCGGTCGAGGAGTTCAAAATGAAGTCAACACGTCTCTATTGTGAAGAGAATAAGTGCGCGTGTATAATTTTGAACACTTCACCCGCTCAACCAATTTTGCTGCTTACTGTACAGGTTAGTTCAAGTCGGATTATTTATTTAAGAACCTACCTTTGACACATGACAGCACTTATATAACGTAAAGCACGTCAAGTTCATTGAGAATATAAAAAAAGAAACAAGCAATAGTAATATACAATATGTATACTGTTGACTTTAGCTAGGAATTAGGTAGAAAAAAATATATGGATCTATTTAAGTTCCGATCATAAGCTGCTCAACAATTGGATACATGTTTGCGCGTATAACAAATATATTTTTCCTAACTAGTGCGTAAAAAGTGCACTTTGCGCACGCTTCGCGTGCGTAAATTTCACTTTTTTAGGCACTTGTTATGAAAAATTTGGTTCGATACACGTGTAAAAACTTCTTTAAGACTCGGGTGATTGTCACCCTCGTTTCACTTGGGCTCCAACTTTCACCCTCGTCGAAAAAAATGTTTTTTTCACTAGTATCGAAATGTACTATTATCTACGTACATATCATTAGTGCTCTAAAATGGGTCCAGTAACCATAGGCAATGACCAGCATCACCAACCATCAGAAATTAATGGAGATGTAAAAGTTAGCATTACCTCCTGAAAACAGTAGGTTATGAGTTTAAATTTGGAACAACTGTCAAATTCAAGTGGGGTGTTTATTCTAGTATCTATACTTAGATATTAAAAGAGTAATTGATACGAAACGCCAATTCGTTATGTTTTTTTTAATATAAATCGAACGACATTTGAACTCGAATGACAATAGAATAGGGAGTTCATTCGCTTATCTATGGTTTAAAAAATTTTTTGACGAGATAAGAAATACGAAACGCCGCCATTCCAAGCTGTCATTTGTTTTGTTCGTTGACTTTTTAATGTTTACAAGTAGCACTAGTAATACTGCAGGTCATTTCCCTACGGTTCCTGAACCCATCTTAAAATACTTATGATATGTGTGTAGATAAAGTAGTGTATGTAATTTATTTAAACATAATCCAGAAATTACTATTACTATTAAAAATAAAATATCTGTAAGTCAGTTGGGACGGAATTCCCTGGCAGTTCCATACATTTCAGCAAACGGTCTCACCGGGCCTTACGCACGTTATTACTGAGCGACAGACTCCACTGTGCCCCTATTCTGGATAATATTTAAATAAATATTAAAGTA
Source organism: Grapholita molesta (assembly GCA_022674325.2). Taxonomy (NCBI): domain Eukaryota; kingdom Metazoa; phylum Arthropoda; class Insecta; order Lepidoptera; family Tortricidae; genus Grapholita; species Grapholita molesta. The sequence continues at coordinate 5,029,717 of CP053124.2, read as the reverse complement.
CATCCTTAGACAAATTGACTGATCCCCACGATAAGCTTAAGAAGACTTGTGTCGTGGGTACACAGCTAACGATAGATGATATATAAAATACAAATACTTACCTAGACACGGACAGAAAAACTTAGAAAGAAGATGGATGGTGTGTGAGATGATATGAAAAGAAAGGGTGAGAATGATGACAATAGAGAAGTATGGAAGGAGAAGACATGCTGCGCCGACCTCAAGTAAATGGGACACGGACATCCTAATGGCAACAAACATCCACCGTAACACAAAATGATCAACGTATGTATTATGTTTATGAAGAGGAAAAGGCATTTATTTGTGAAAATAAACAAATATAATATGGGTACAAATATTGACACAAACACACACAAACACAAACACAAACACACACACACACACACACACACACACACACACACACACACACACACACACACACACAAGACATTAAGGTACACATAAGAGTTCAGTCTATATTGGGCATGGCGGCATCGTCGTCAAAACCGAGCCATCTTGCCACGGGTTTTAAATTTACACCTGGGGCGTATTGCATAACAACTTGTAACTTGTAATATTAGCGGAAGTCCCTTTCCAATCCCATTTATTAGAAAAAGAGTTCCGCTAATGACATTAGTTGTAAATTGTTATGCAACGGGCTCCGGCTCGTGGCATGTATACCTAATGGTGACGCTTATTCTTTTTTTTTTTATAACGACGGTGGCAAACAAGCATACCGCCCGTCTGATGGCTATGCAATTACCGTAGCATATGGACGGCTGCCACTCCAGAGGATTCACATGCGCGTTGCCTACTATCGAGCTCTAAGCCATCCTTGGACGGTACTGAGGGAGCGTTTTAAAGACCGGCTACGGCTTCTCCTGTGTTTTATGAAGGATGACATTTGGGGAACGAAGACTCCATCTATTGAGGCTACTATCTTTATAATCTTGACCTAAGTATGACAAGACAGACTGTTCAGTTGTCAATTGTATAACTTAAAAATATTTTTTAGATTTAATAACAAGGTAAGTACTCGTATTTTTGTAGATAAATAGATAAAAGATAGTTATTGTAGATAAATAATTATTTAAAAAAATCTTTACTTTGAAAAATTACTTTTTAATTTCTCAGAATAAGCCCGTTCGCTCGAACCGAGAACCTTTCGTTTATGGTTAAAGGTACCCGTTTATTGCTAAACGCTGCAATAAATACCAACGAGAATGCGGTAAGCGATCGTTATCAAACGAGTGTGACACGCCGTGTACCCCGCGTTATTATATGTACTCGTACGTGTACCCTGCGTTCCTATTCGCTCCCTGTACGTACTAGTCTCTCGAAGATTCCGAATTGTACGCTCAGTAGAAATTAAAGTACTTAAGTAACTTTCCGTAGGTACGTTAAAGTTTATAAGTCAATTACTACTTAAAAACTTGTAATGTCTTTTAAATCCTTGGAGAATGTTGCAAAATTACTGTGACTTACTATATTTTTACCTTTGATTTAACTGTATGAATAACACGCACATTTATTCTTAAAATTATAAAGTAGGTATACTCTTTTTGTAAGATTCATATCATTTCAAACGCAGCTCTTACGAAACTCCAAGAGCTACACAACTCAATTTGCAATGCAAGTTAGCGAGTATTTATTCAATGTTCAAGTGGCTCCTACAACTTTAATTATGGGTAGGTACTTTATAGTTCACAGTATCATCCATTTAAATCAATAATATAGGACTATAAATCACTCAATGTTATATTAAAAAGACTCAACCTAAAACACCCCAATCCATTAACCCATAAAATAATAACGTGTAGGTACGTGTACTCAACATGTGTACTCAGTATATGTGCCCGGTATGTGTATCCACTGGTATCTGTAATTGAAATCGATATCCATTTTTCTCGCACGAGTGTTAAATGAGTCGCGGGTAATTTGCTTGCCGTTTCGAGTGTTTTATTGCCCTTGTTTTAACTGTGTACCCAAGCATACGGGTGTCTGCGGTTTGTAGTTCAATTCAATATAATAGCAGGTGTATAGAAGCGATCCAAACCGTGGTGCTTGTTTTTTTAATAAATAAACAAATAAATAAATGTTTCGGGACAATCTTACACAAATCGACCTAGTCCTACGGTAAGCTAAGTAAGGTTTGTGTTGTAGGTACTATATGATGATATATATAATATATAGATACATATAAATTCTTAAATACATAGAAAACACCAATGACTCAGGAACAAATATCTGTGCTCATCACACGATAAATTCCCTGACTGGGAATCGAACCCAGGACCATCGGCTTCATAGGCAGGGTCACTACCCACTAGGCCAGACCGGTCGGTGTGTGGGAATAAAGTGTTTAATTTGCTTTTACAATTACAATTTCAGTTTAACAGCGATGTTCAGCAGCGATGATGAATTCAGTTCAATTAGGCCTAAGTAGCAACAAGCATTTTCAAATAGTCAGATTCAGATATCATCTTACCATAGGTATAATAAATTCAGAGCAATAGATTAATCTCTGTTACCCTTCAGGGGTCTCTAGGAGTCTGAGTCCTAGATACCCCTAGAAGGTAAGCCGTCCATCTAGATTGTCGACGTCCGACACTGCACGTTCCCATCCGTGGCCGCCATTTTGATATTCCTGCCTCAACTTCGATTTGTGTATAGATATTTTTGCACATAGCAGTGCAAACAGAATTTGAATAAGATTTACTGTATTTCGTCACTTCATGAGAGAGTTATAAAATGGTTTAGTCAAACAATACATTTTAAAAGCAAATTAATGTTTTTAATAAAGCGAACAACACACAGACGAGGTCGGCGGAAATTACTTTTTTTTAACCTCAGTCACACTTGATGGTAAGTGTCGACGTGGTCGAGGGTGTAGCACGCTGGTTCAGTAACATTAAAATAGTACATTTCGATACTAGTGAAAAAAATTTTTTTTTCGACGAGGGTGAACGTTGGAGCCCGAGTGAAACGAGGGTGACAATCACCCGAGTCTTTAAGAAGTTTTTACACCTAATTTTTCATAGCAAGTGCCTTAAAAAGTGAAATTTACGCACTAGTTAGGAAAAAATATATTAATAACCGGCATAGCTGAAAGTAATTTATACTTTCAGCTATAAAAAAAATATGTAATTTATTTTATTACAATCGTTACAGAATAATTTTTACTAAATACCTTTTAAATATTCTCTTTATTCTGTTAATGTTACACAAAATACGAACCTATAATTTTAAGGATCGTAGAACGGGGGTAGATATAAATGTGTGTGGGGCGAATTTCAGCGTGTAATTACTGTGCCCAACGGGGCGCACATGCGAGCGATTGTTATAAGACTATTAGTCGAGAGACGCTTTGGAGTACAAACTACAACTAGGTACTATAGCACTCTCACTGTTGTCACTGTTTGCTTTATATCTGTATAGCTGTAGTATATATATGAGTTGGTTTAGGGTTGTTAATTAGAGTAAATATAAACGCAATAAAAAAACTGTAAACAAAAATTTGATTAAAAAATTGCGACTTTATAAAAGTTTACATTTGTAATGAAAAGTTTTTGTATTATTATTTATTGTTTTTAGACTAATAAAAACCTACTTATTTGTTAGATGTAAAATTAAGTTTGTTACTAATTTAAATAACAATATGTAAATAGCTGTAAGTAATTATTCCTTCTATGACATTTTTGATACGATCATATTGAATTTAAATAGGAAAAAGTAATGACAAATATTTAAAACACAAAATTATCAGTAATTTTCTTAATTGTATACATTTTTTGTAGTGACTTTTACCTAATAATTATAATTACTATTAAAGACGCAACACTTCACTTAAAACTGAATTATACAAAAAATTGTTTAACAATATTTTTCACCATGGGGTTAGAAAATTATAACCATTCCAAGGATTAATTCTCATTTTGGTGGAAGAGAAAAGAAGTCAATGCTATTCCATCTCTTTCCAAATTAACGTTTTCTTCATTAGGCCTCCTCCGAACTCTATAATACTCTGACCGAACGGCCAACGAGTAGACCACATGTAGATAAAAAAACACATTGATCGCTAAACCATTAAGTAATATCAGAATTTTACTTGTTTCAAAAAGTGTGTCATAAAAAAATGGCACCAGCATTGAAATACTCGTGGTACAAAATTTAAACGAATTCTTTAAAAAAATATTTTTCAGGCCTCTAAATTTAACATTCGATATTAACTTATAATAAATTATTATCGTTATTTTGGCGTAAATTACGAAATGTATAAATGAAACTAAAAAATATAATAACTTACACAAGGGAGCGAAGTCGTTTTGGTAATAAACAATAAAAGTTACATTCAATGATATACCCCATACAAATATACAAGCTTTACGATATTTCGTTTCCCAGTCCACTATGTTATAAAAAATAATACTATTTGTACAGAATACCATACATGTAACAGACAACCAAAGCATTAAAGATAATCTTGGAAAGATTTGTAACACCGACACCGGAATGCTATCGTTTAAATCAAATATGATTGAAAGAAAAGAAAATGTCAGTAATAATGTTTTGCTTACCACAACATTTATAAGAACAAAATGCTTAAAAGAACGCCAATTTGGTATTAATATCCAGATAGTTGCAGCAAATAGTAAAACTACTGTTGATGTTAATATAGTGAGTAGCCACAGTACATCACTCGGTTCATAGGCTGATTGTAAGTAAGGAGGTTCATCTGTAGTATAATTTAACATTTCTGAACGCATGGTTACAACCGGTACACGAGTGACAGTGGATCTGTGAATCATTTTATAAAAGTCAGAAGTTTTGGTTCTTTCAGTTGTACTTGAATAAAAGTCAACACTGGTGTGACTTGCTGGTGAAGAGATATTTCGTCCAGTAGGAAACATTGGTTCGACACCACTGCCGCTTCCAGAGTTGTCCTCATCATCATCAAATGGTGGAAACCTGAGTAGGAAAATATGTTAACAACGGATTTAATACCTATATTCTGTTATACATATTAACTTGCCCTAGTGCCTATAACGTCTATGGTCTTAGGTTAGAATCCCAGTAAAGGTATTCATTTGTGTCATTAGCACAGAGGTTTGTTACTTTTATAAAATATTATACAGTGTGTAAATCTTATACGGGCGAATCTCTTAACGGAGGGTAGAATAGGACATAAGAAATATATTTAGATAACTTTTGCTTAGAAGTACAATTAAAATTTTATCCATACAAAAAAATTCGCCCCGCAATGTAATGCAACACACTCGAGTTAGACACTCGTTGACAGTTGTTTCAAAAGCTTATATCGCGTAATGTTTGCAGTACATTACTGCTCAGAATTTTTTCAAAAATTAATTACATATGTATAATAGGTATAATTAAAGAAAAACCTTTTGGTTAATGATTATACTGGTAAATCCTATGTGTGGTTTAATTCTTCGCCCGTATTAGACTTACACACAGTATATTATAATCGCTGACTGAGTACCCACAACACAAGCATTCTTAAGACCGTGGCGTGGGCTTAGAACAAAGTCTTAATTGCGTATCAATTCTAAGTAGACTAACTTTTACAATCAATTCCCCTTAAGTAGTAGTCATTATTGAAATAAACATGAAAGGATAACGACAGACATGGCAAGATTATTAATTTACCATAATTATACATTCAATAAGGTAAATGTCCGACAGCTCGAGAGCATGCAAATTATGGCACTTTCAATGTTAAGTCATTGTCGATAGAAGTGACAGAGAGGTGCCATCCATTGGGCATTCGCGTGCGATATTGAAGGAAAGTAGATGAGAAATACTCACATTATTTTAAAAACACAATAATTACGCGAACCACGTCCGATCAGTAAATTTATTTGTACTGAAATCCATATAATGTTAATAAGAGTATGGTATAGGTACAGATTTAATTAATAATTTGTGATTATTGTTATCAATATATTTATTGTAATTATGTCTCGCGTTGACCGAATTAAAATCAATCTGATTGTTATTTCATAGTTATTGTTCTGTTTATAACTAAAAGCATGTTGTGGAGTAAACATCGAGCAAAAAAAATTGTATTATTTAGATTTCAATATATTATTATAAATTATTTCAAACTATTTACCGAAGTGCGTTTATTTAAATTTTTGACACATTGCCTAGTACATTAACAATCTGAGCCTTATCTAATGGCAATTTTCCTTTGACATAAAAAAAAATTCAGACGTGCTACATTGTTGATATCATGTTCTTTGTAATAGACTTCGAAGTATTTCATATAATTAAAACTGTTGTGAGCCATGTTACTAGTACTTAGTTACAAACGGATAAACTAAACAAACATACCCGAAACATTTCGCCTAGTGCGATATAATTACACGTGAGTTTATCGGTTTGTAACTTCGAAGATTTCTGACACAACAGATTTGGCCGTAAAAAATGATCAGTTTACTACTCCTAAGCCTATTCAAATATAATAATATGATTATGCAGTTTTATTTGGTAAGTTAGCCGTTAGATTTTCTGAATACTTTTATTTCTTGAAATTTATTTTAGTTATTGTATTTTGAAGAAACCACTATAGTCTCGGCATGAATAGTGGTCGGCATCGTAACAATCCGGCCGGCAACCTCCGCTTTCCCAGCCTCTGTAGTAATACTACATAGTTCTATAACATTATTTGCTGTTTCAGATACAGAAAAAAAACGTTAAGTAAGTCCTCCAAAAAACACGGCATACGAAAACCTCTCCACATTTTCTGTGAAATACAGAATGAGAGTGTTTCTAAATAGCGTGATTTATACCTAATACGGTACCCGCATTGGATCCCGCTTTATGCCAGATTAACTTTAACAGGGATCTACGAGCCACACATTCGCCTACTATTAACCGTTTCGTAGGCTCTGTAACTGTCGGATAACAGAGGTTTAAGTTTCAGTCCAAAAAGATTAAATCATAATGTGGAATGCGCGAAATGAGGCATTTAAAATGATTGCCGTGTGTTTTGGTAAAGTGGCTCAACAGCTGTTCAAGAGCGCAAAGTACGAAGTATGGGTGCTATGGGTACAAATAAAGACGACAACACAATTGACGTCAGTTCTGGCCTAGTGGGTAGTGACCCTGCCTATTAATACGATGGTCCTGTGTTCAAATCAATACTAATTTGTGTGGGCGTTTTCTATGTATTGTATGTTATATGTAACGTTGGTTGAGCACCCACAACTCAAGCCTTCTTGAGCTTATCGTGGAGCTCAGTGGATTTGTCTAAGGACGTCCTATAATATTAATTCATTTTTTTTGTGTTCCCTCCAATAAGGTAATGAAGACAATTCATTATCTAGATTGACTTTCTGTGATCTATTAGAGGATGCAGCAGGAAAAAACAACTGAACAAGGGTACTGATGAGATAATGTATAGCATTTATACAGAGTTACTGCGTTTAAACTTATTAGAGATACGAGAAAAAAGTAAAATTAAATGTACCAGTACCCGACACCCGAATGCCCAGTCGATGACACACTTTATTGATATTGACTTAACATTGAAAGTGGCATCCAATAGTATACTGTTGGGCACGTTTACTTTAGCGAATTTGAAAATACCGAAAGTCGAATACCAACGTCCATAAACGTAGAAAAGTTTGTCACCAATATTTTTGCACACCGATACCAACGATTTTAAAATATCGCCCATATTTCTAACATTCTACGTTGCTGACAAAGTTTTAAGTGACGAGAGACGAGTGGTCTCTCAAAAATCGGCCCCCAATGGTAGCTCGTAACAAATATTTGTACTTCGTCAAGTCGAAGTTTATATGACTTTCTTTTTCCTCGTGACCTGTAAGATAGAAAATAAGGAAAATCAACTGATATAGACATCCCGCTACTACGGCACGCCGCTCGCCATAAAATATTTGACAGGCAACATACACGTGCGCTGGAGCATGGGTACGCGATGTTTACCCACTGCACATTAGCCTCCCCTAAAATGGGGAGTTAAATATCATTATAGTGTGTGTCTTTCATAATGACATTGGTTTTAAGTAACGATAGTTTAAAGTGCTGTTAACAGTTTTATCAAAAGAATATAACGATTACCTTTTATAATTAAGAGTAATTAATTAAAACAAAATGTCAAGCAGCAATGTAATGCAAATATTTATGCAAACATTTGAAATAACATGTTAATTCAAAATTGTTAGGTTTTCACATGCCAATTAATTTGTATGATTTTTTTAATTGTTTAACTAAATATACTAATTTCAGTTCATTAGGACTTATACTTTCAGCCGTTAAAATTATTGTCGTTAAGAAAGACACACAATATGTGTCATTATCTAGGAAAAGGGACCTTATTGTCGATGGCACTTACGTCGAATCGCGTTGCGTTTGTATTGTATCCTCTTGAACAACGACATAAGCGCCATCGACAATAAGGTCCCTTTTCGTAGATAATGTCACATATACTGTCTAGTCTAGTCAATACCTGCCTACGAAGCAAAATGTCTTGGGTCTGAATCATGAGAATTTAATTTTCTTGTGCTTTTTATTAAGTATTTGTTCCTGGATTATGGACGTAATCGGTTTTGTTACTTATTTTTACAATTAAAATAACCTTAAATTAATCAAATCGTGGTCACCCTATGCCTTTTGAAATATACTAATTAACTTGTTTGACGAATTTGTAAGCACATTGTTTTTCTACTTACCACCTGAAATATAGTTTTTGGTGATAAAAAATGATGATACGTCTTTCTTGCTCCACGACCCAGAAATCATCCTGTAGTAATACACATATCGTCGCCTACCTACAGCACAAGGTTTATTGAGCTGTCAATGTGTGTGAGATTGACCCAAATATTCTTTATACTGAGACGGGGGTAAGCAACCATAGATTCACACGCGCGTTTTCTACCCTTTAGCTCTGCGCTCTGGCGACATGGTACACTGGCTTAAACGCAACACGACATCTCTTTGCCAGTGCATTTTATTTAAAAATATCCATCCTTCGACAGCCGGATAAAAGAAAACAAAAACAAATCGCCAATTTCAAGATTATTTACGCTGTTACGAACTCCATTAGTTATTGAATCGTTACGGTTTCCATTTGCCTAGATCCCAGCATCTTCTCAGTATGAATATACGTGAAATCAGTAGTCGATTCGCAATAGGGACAGATAAACATGGACACGAGAAGCAATCCCACCAAAACCTTTTTACACTAAGTATTTTTTTGCGTTCTAATCCGTCAAGGAGTCTTCGAAAGCTTGTACTAATGTGTGCGGAATAAATAATGACACGACCGCAGCTCACACAGACACGTAACGTGAACTCTTAATAACTTTATTATTTAATTTCATTAGATGAGAAGAGATAATTGTCCAAATGTTGTTGAACGATATTGAAAAAAAAAACATCGTTTAGGTATAGGGTTTAAACGACCGGTACCGGTGCCCTGAGTCAGCAAGAGCGTACTTGTTGGTAGACGCTAAGCGATTAAAATATTTGTTTAGATAAATTATTCAGAATTATTATACGAAATACTTATACAGTGTGTAAGTCTAATACGGGCGAATCTCTTAACGGAGGGTAGAATAGGACATAAGAAATATATTTAGATAACTTTTGCTTAGAAATGCAATAATTTTTTTATCCATATAAAAAAATTCGGCCCGCAATGTAATGCAACACACCCAAGTTAAACACTCGTTGACAGTTAGTTTCAAAAGCTTATATCGCGTAATGTTCGCAGTACATTACTGCTCAGAAATTTCACAAAAATTAATTACATGTGTATAATAGGTATAATTAAAGAAAAACCTTTTGGTTAATCATTATACTGGTAAATCCTATGTCTGGTTTAATTCTTCGCCCGTATTAGACTTACACACAGTATAACTAAAGTAACAATCAGTTCCATGAGTTTATGGATAAGCCCTTTAAATTTTATAGTAAACAACTGTACAAAGCATGTTTATGTTTATTCGCTATCAACTGTGAGGAATATCAATTAAATAAAAACGTGCACTTACTTTGAAAAAATATTTGGCACTTTATTTTTTTAATACGTCTGTAAATGGTGATAGTAGTACCTACTCCTAGCGTAAGAAAGAGAGTAATGATGAGCCTCATTTGAAAATAATATTGAGAAACACACTGACTTAGCTATCTGAGTAATTTCTATTAGGTCCTTTGAAATGACATTGATATTTGATCTAACTGGCAGTTTAGCGAAATACTAATTTCATAGCTAAAGAGCCAATATAATTTATTGTGTATTGAATTATTTATTTAAATTGAAGTTGCGGATCTTAAAAATATGTCTAGTGAATACGCCCTGCTTGTTTTTAAAATTAAAAATAAAATTCGCTTGTTATTCAAACCCTCGTTACCATATACGGTACGATATCGGCACGATAAAAATATGTGACATTATCTATGATAAGATTGATAAAGGACCTTATTGTCGATGGCGCTTACATCGTTGTTCAAGATGCCACAATACAAACGCAACGCGGTTCGACGTAAGCGCCATCGACAATAAGGTCCCTTTTGCTAAATAACGTCACATATAGCATCTCGGGAGTCTCCGGTGTGACTAGCGCCCTCCAAGACGGATAGGTTTCGGGAGTGAGGTATCCGCACCGCTTGAATAACAGATACCCGCTTGTTTTCTTTATCTGTGTGCTTAGTGCGGTGTCTTATAAATATTTGTGTACTCTGAGATCTTGGAAGTAAAAGTTAATACATGGTTAGATGTGATAACACGATCAATGCCTTTATAACGAAACTTACCTACTAAGTTTCGTTATAAAGGCATTGATCGTGTTCCTGGAAAAAAAATCTAGGGTTCCTGGAAAAAAAAACCGTATAAATAATTTAATTATACGAGGGATATTGAGGGGTACATTATTTGCCGTGTGATGCCGGCTGACTAGAATAGCACCACCTCATCTCCTCCCGCGTGTCGTAAGATGCGACAAAAGGAAAAATCGTATCGACGGGCAGCAGCGTCCGTCGAAACCCAATCTGCAGCTACTGCGGTCGCCAACCCGCCTGCCAAGCGTGGCGACTATTGCAACTACCCCCAAGATGATACAAGTTATATTTGTGGGAGGCCTATGTCCAGCAGTGGACTGCATACGGCTGAAATGTAAATACATTATAATCCATTGTTACTCTGCCCTATGGGGAACTGTGGCATAGTCTCTGAAAAAATATGGCACCACGTTCTATTAAAAGGTTTTATAGGTGACCCAATTATGGCATGGACATATAAATACTTACTATAAAAATGTATGTTTATTGTCTATGGATGCTTTGGTTGAAAACTCAAGAAAACTCCAATTGTATTTGTTTACCCATCAGAACTGAAAAAAGTTGGAGGGGAACAAACAAATACAATTGGAGTTTTCTTGAGTTTTCAACCAACGTTGCGGTACTTAATACAGAATAAGCTAATATTTTTGTTATAAAGAACGTCCTGTAAAGCAAAACTATAGAGAATTATTACATTTTGGGCTACAAAAGCCAGAATATTTTTGTCCCTTACTGGCACTCGCGGATGCGTTCTCCAGACATTTTCCCTCCTTAACTAAAACGGTGATTTTATAAGTGACCCAGGGGACCGTAGCAATGGCAACAAGTAATAAAAAAAAAGTTCCAAAATAGTAGTAGTAAGACATCAGCCACGATAGCTGACGATGCGGGTTCAAATGCTGCATCGACTTCCTCACTTTTTCTTAAGCATCATCATCTCAACCATAAGACGTCCACTGCTGAACATAGGCCACCCCCTTGGACCTCCACATATACCGATTTGAAGCGACCTGCATCCAGCGTCTTCCTTCGACCTTAATGAGATCGTCTGTCCTTCTTGTGGGTGGACGTTCTACCCTGCGCTTGCTAGTCCGTGGTCTCCACTCGAGCACTTTTCGACCCCATCTGCCATCTTCTCTTCGTGCAAGGCCACAGCCTGCCCATTGCCACTTCAGCTTGCTAACCCGGTGGGCTATGTCGGTGACATTAGTTCGCCTACGGATCTCCTCATTTCTGAGTCGATCACGTAGGGAAACTCCGAGCATAGCTCTCTCCATAATCTCTCTCTTCTTAAGCATATGTCATCTATTTCAATTTATGACAAAATAGTCGATTGAACCATTAGGTGCACTAATAGTTAGGTTGATCAACTAAATTATTAGATTTTCACATTCACGCCAATCTCATATTTACACTTAATATAAATATGAGTGAGTAGTTTCATATTACGCTCACAGGTAATTAGTCACATTTCTAATCCTAATTAATTGTTTAGTCTGGATCATACAGATAGTCGCCTGTGAAATCGTTGTGCCTCTGCTGTAGGAAAGTAGTAAGTAGGTGTATCATTGATGTTACTTGTGGAATTTGGTAATTAAAAGGAAAAAAACTTGCCCATCTTTCTGATAAAGGAATTTGAAGGTTGGATACAGTAGGTTAGATATTTTATTTCATACAGTAGGCATTGGTGAAACCGGTAGAAACAAAAACTAACATATAAGCTATAATTTATAAGTAAAAATAGTGTGTAAATTGGCCTTTAAAAATCCAAATTAAATACCGCTTTTTATCTTAGCTGTGAAAAGTGTTAGTATATTTAAATCATGACACCTGGAGACCTTATACATCTCTAAGGTTTATTTGTAATAAGCATGTATTTATATTTTTTTTTTTTTTTTTTTTTTTTTAAATTATATAGACAATTTATTTAATAATAATGTAACATGATGAAGAACACAAAAAAATTTAAACAAATAGGTAGACGTAAAATAAAATAGTGGTAGAAAGAGTTCGTAGGTCAGTCGGCGTGTGGAAGGGCGGCACCATCATCGAAGCCGAATAACTTCGCTGCTGTCTTCCATTTGTGGCGGGTGCCACGAATGCACATGCTGGTCGCTCTAATTATTGAAGTAATTATACGAGCCCTCAGCCAGCCCAATACGCGAGACAGGGATCTATCCCAGCGAGATGCGAGTGCTTCCCCGAGGTGTTTGACGAATGTTGCTAGTTGTGGTGCAAAAACTCCATCCACAGAGGTGACGAGAGGTGTAAAAGTGGCATGACGAAGCTCGCAGGCGTTGGCGTATTTGTTTTGTTTTTCCGACTCTGCTGATTTCAGGACAGAAGCAACAGGGCGTGAGGTGTAAGAGGGAGCGTCAGTGTCTACGACACGGATGTCAAACAACGCCTCCCTCTGTGCAACCCATACGCCCCGGCATGCTAAATCTCCTCGTAGGCCGGTTTCACCTTCAGTGACAATTGGTTCTTTACTACATTTCCCCACGCTTGTTGGCATAATTCGCAAAAGAGATCCCTTATTTCGTTGTGACGTCTCGTTATTAGACCGCCGGTTTTACAACAGAGGGCGTGATCGATGTTGAAGTCGCTATTGCCGCATCCATCGCAAGATTTTGGCATTGAGATCGGTGTTCGATGGTATCGTATTGAGAGGGCATCTCGGAATTCGTGTGGAGACAGGTCAAAGTGATCTTTTCTTGTGGGTATAACGGATAGCCAATTAGAAGATTTTGTTTTCATTTTGGTCACAATTGATCTTTCAATGGCTCTTTTTTTGATAGGTGGGAGATTGGTTAAAATGGAATCTAAAAGGTTATCGTCATGTGCTTCTTTCAGTTTGTGGCATTCTTTACGTGCTTCGTTGAGGGATTTGTGATGCTTTGCGAGTTCCATATGCTTCATTTCAAGTAGGGAGGATGAAAGAACAGTGCAGCCTTTTTTAGACATATCATAGTATAAATTTGAAGTGGTGGCGCCATCGGATATTGTATTTATATTTTTGTGTATATTTTGAAAACAAAATAACTATATATATAATATTTTTTGAAACTTTTGATGACGAATTTTGTAATTTCTAAATTAGAATAAAAGACACAATTCAGATAACTAGATAAGAAAGCATATCGAACGTTTTGTTAACTTCGTTCTGAGCAGTAAGATTTGGACTTGTAAGTAATTAATAATTATTTTTATTTTTCCTTTAGCAGACATTTTTTGTAATTGTTGGATATGTTTTCTTAAAGAATAACGCATTTTTATGTAAGTGTTTAAGTATAAGATATCTTTTGTAATACTGTTTTGAAATAATAAGTCCCGCCGAGTTTCATGCTGGTCATAAAAGTCGAAATGCTTCTCGGGTCAGAGGTGTAGGGTTAGAACCGGTGTAGTTTTTATGTTTTCTTCTTTTGTATACTCGACGTGTAAAAGTGCCCTTGTGGCCTACTTACTGAATAAACTTTTGAGTTTGAGTTTGAGCTAACATTTACTCTATCTACCGCATCTGCAAATGAGTTGATCAAAGCTAAGGGTTGCCAGGAAAAATGTTCATCCCTACGGTAATGCGATTGAGTAGGCGGGATTAGGAGTTGCCCTATCGAGCGGAATTAGCACTTGAGTGACGTGTGATGCGTCCTCGAGTTATTATTTTATATGCGAAAGTACAGTTATTTATTGGAACAATGTCTTTATGTGAGGGTAAATTCAGATAAACTCGAATACCGTAACTATACAGGGACTTGTTCACTATAAGGGTTAAGATCTTTACAGGCTCCTTTCTTACAGTTGTGAGTGTTATCATGGTGTTATCTCTTCTTCTATAAAAGAAAATATGGCTTCCATCAATATATCAATCGATGATTTTGCCAATGTCAAGTATAGTAACATATATAACATATTAACTTTCCTCTTAGATCATGACGTTTCGGTAGGCCTTGCGTTTTGTAAAGTGGAAGCTGGACTTTACAGAAAGCGAACGAGACGGCCGCCCCAGGACTGCCGGGTATTGAACAAATAGTGGCATAACGCGTTTTAAGATCAATCTTCATTAGCTGCACAATACTGCGTTAGATCACTGCATAATAAGCTATCGATACTACACACTAAACAACGTTAAAGAATATAAAACAAAAAGTAATTATATTCTCAAGACATCAACGCCATTTTAAGGCTCAACCCGAAGTCCATGCAGGCAATGACGTTTAGCTGTCAGGAAATTACAGATTAGAAAGGGTTAGTTCCGAAACCTGTGGTCAATCGTTTATTGACGTTTTTAGGTTGATCTTTGCGCACCTTTGGGCAATGGCCGGAAATAATATAAAGCCGTAAGTACATTTCTCGCTTGCTAACAGAGGTTGCCTACCTCTATCGAGGCTAGTTTCTTAGCTATAGAATAGATGTTACGATTTACTTACATTGTAGGGGCATGTTAGGTAAAGAAACTCTTAATTAGTCTAGGTAGGGCGTAGATTACAAAGTCTAGATTGTCTTCCTTTTATTTCCACGTTGAAGTGACAAAATATAACTGAAATTACGAAAAAATGTTAAGTCTTTTATATTCCAGCATAAAACGCATACCTATTAGAATAAACTAGAAAGAGTTGGAGTTATATGTGCCTTTGTGTAAAATAGAGAAGGGCTGATGGCGATTTGAATCTTTCACTGTCAAACAATGGTTTTGTTAGTAAAGAGAAATCTATACACAGTTTACCCATTATGTGGTTTTACTTACCTGCGCTTGATAAGCGATTGCCTTCACAGGCAAATGGATACAAGATGGCAATGCCAAAATGACGTATGGTAATACAGTGTTCTGAAAGGTAGCACGTTTTGTTTTTGAATCGTGGAATTGCTTATTTGGCCGGCACGGTGCAAATATGATTAATTATGGTTATTGCCACAGTCGATTCTGCATTCTCGTTGGTTGAGTTGGTGATATTGACACTTAAATTATATAGGTAATATCTATATCATATACCTAATTGAAACTGATGTGAGTCATGTTACTAGTGTTACTACTACTTAATTACGACGGGTTGATTTGTGTGTACTTATATCGCACTAGCCGACATGTTTCGGTACAATCTTACCCCCGCAACACCAGGGGAGTCACACGCGCGTTGCCGGCCTTTAAGGGGGGTTGGAGCTCTGGGAACCTTACTCACCACCAGGAACACAACACCACACACCTGAAAGGTGGCAGCGCTATTATGGCTGTGGTCTTCTGTAAGGAGGAGGTACTTCCCCAGTTGGGCTGCCCCAGATTCAAGCGTGATAGTCAACGCTGTGCCCTACCTCTCATTGTTGGACGTAGTTTAAGGACATACCCGGGTCCACTCCATTCCGGGTCCATTTTCAACCCGAGTCGGGCACCGCTCAGGGTGAGGGTGTGTCACTCAAGGCTGTCCGCTGCTTTTGGAATGTTTCCACAGCTTACCCGAAACAAGTCGCCTAGTGAGATACACGTGAGTTCATCCGTTGTAAATAATAGTAGCTCATCTCATTCTAAATATTCTTCTTCGTCTTTAAAATATGGCTTCCAACAATATTTCAACCCATGATTTCGCTAATGTCAAGTAAAGTAACAAAAAAATAAAATATTTTGATTTGTGTGCTCTATTTTTATAAACTCAAGTATTAAGGCTTGGGCACATAGGCGCGTTTTGTGAGCGTGGCAGGACGCTGCCGTCCGAATGTGTGCCTTATGTCGTTACATTAGCCATACCGGTGTCACGCTGCGTTACCGCCACGCTCACAAAACGCGCCTATGTGCCCAAGCCTTTAGAGGTAGGACCCGTCCTCCATTTGTCTACCGGTTTCTCTCAAGACTGGTGGAACGTGTACGTAAAAATCTGTAATTACTATTAACCTGTATAATGACTTAAACATCTACCTATACGTTTTTTAGCTGTACTTATCCGAGAAGAAGCCGAAAGAAAATTGTATTTGTATTAGATTTGCCCCATAAGCAGTTATGTAGGAATATTAGAATAAGGTACAATGGGGATGGCATTATTATGTAATTAAGATTTAAGTCCCTAAATAATAAAGAGAACATATATATAATAGAGTTATGTATAGGTATATATATAAGTTATGCGTAGGACTTCATATATTTCTAGATCTGCCCGCTCCATATAAATACAACTAAATATACGATATACCACACATCAATTGGCCATTATTATTTATTACTTACCAACATTTAGCACGCCCATCCATGTATTCAATTTATCTGACAGCAGCTATATTAATTCTACAGTATTACAATAGATGTCGCTACGAGCGTCAACACGAAGTCTAACAAAGGAAATGCACGAATGCCCTTACAGAAAACTAGATTTAAAACATCTTTTAGTTTGATTAAGTTTAAAA